>JAKSZT010053770.1:9271205-9334525 GCA_026826555.1 Tolypeutes matacus
AATATAATATAATATAATATGTAATATAATAATTTTTAATTATTTATTAAAATAAATTTTAAAACCTTTGTGAGATAATTCCAATATCTAATCCATGGTGGAGGCATCACTTTATTGCTTTTTCTCATTGAATTTGTGATTTTTCCTGTGTCTTACTGTGGTGGGTAATTTTACTTTATCCTGGACATTTTATCTATTATGTTAGGTTACTCTGGTTCCTCTATATTTACTTAATTTTATTTTAGCAAGCAGTCACCTTGTTTAGTTTTAGCATACAGGTCCTGGACTAATTCTGTGGACCATAGTTTCAATAATTATTTAATTTTCAGAAACTCTGTGGGTTATTTTGCTGTGTTCAAATGATCTGGTGCCACAGCAGCTCACATTTGTTTCTGCTGCTGCTCCTGAGGGTTGCCTATAGGGAGGGATTGGAGTCTCAGGCACATGGGGATCAAGAGACTTCCTGCATAGGGTATTTGTTGTGTGAGGTCACCTTAATAGTGTCTCCCAGTACCTCAATGCCTCCCAGTAGAAAAAAAGAGTCTCAGACCTGTGGGGAAAAAGAATTTATCAGTATGGGCCACTTGTTTTAAAGCGGCCATTGCTCTTGACATTGCTGCGTAGATGCCCTGGTATCTTTCAGTGAGGGAGGGAAGGCCAAGGTCTGGCATTAAAGGAGAGCACATGCCCTGGCCACTTATTTTTAGTAGGACTTCTTGATCTTACTGGTCAATGTTGCATCCTGGGGATTATCAGAGGGATTCCCGTTTAATAAGGGGAATTCTTTTGCTCATCTGAGGATTAGAAAATGCCTGGTCTACATTGCTTTCTTCTCTTGGGTAAAGAGACATATGACATCCTGCCAGTGAGTTGCTTTTTCAGTAATGGGAGTCTCAATACAGTTTGGCTTTCTCTGACCAACTTTTAAAGTTCTCCTTTGGTTGCCTTGAATTATTTCCAGGGTTTACAGTTGTACTTAGTGAGGAAGAGAAGGAAGAAACTAGTCTATTCTATCTCAACTGGACCTCTGGTCAGAGTTTTTGAAAAAATACCTGGCATATTCTGACCTTGGCACTTTCAGAAAATGAAAAAAAAAAAAATGTGAACAAAAATGTTCAAAATTGATTTATTCATAATAGTCCAAACTGAAAACTGCTGAAAGATATTCTGTATGAAAAATAGAAAAACAAACTTGTATATTCATATAATATAATTCTACTAAGCAATAAAAAAAGAATTATATACTGATATATTAAAAACCAAGGATGAATTTAAAAAACATGCTGAGTGAAAGATCGTTATATAAGATAATGCATACTATATGATCCTATTACTATGAAGTTCTGGGAAAACTTTTTTCTGGATAGGAAAAATCAAAAGGGTTGTCATGTCTGGAGTGACTTTGAAGGACCAAGAGGGAACTTTCACAGGTGATATTAAGATTTTGCATCTTGTTAAATGTTTGGGTTTCATAGATGCATACATTTGCCAAATTTTATACAGTTAAGATATATGCATTTCATTGTATGTAAATTTTACCTTAAAAGTTTATAAATAATGTTTGTTAATAATATGCATAATTAAATATATAGATGAAAGTATATTGATATCTGTAACTTAAATTTCATGAATTCATAAAATTAAGGTGAATTGATGGATGATCAGAGCAATAGAAAGATGGAAAGATATGTATTAAAATAAGGTTAAAATCTTAAAATGTAGATTCCAAGTAGTGAGTGTTGGAGTGTTCAATGTAAAATTCTTAAAATTCTAACAACACTTCCACATATTTGCAAATTTTAATAATAAAATATTGAAGGATAACAAATTTTGCTTACCTTACATACACTGAAATTTCCTAACATCTTTATTTGGATAATTAAGTCACTGTCTATAGAGTTATTATTCTCTGTGTCTTTTCCTCATGGTAGGACATCCTGTAGCTATTCTGGCTATTTGGATGAAAGAATCTTGTCTAATGAAATTTGGCATCCACCCAAACACCTTCCTCAATGAGCAGATGTCTGCATGATACACTATCTTTCACTATTAAACATGTTCCTTATTTCAGTTTTCTGAATGTTTGCAGCGTAATTATATCACACCCAGACTGGTAAACTTTTTTTGTTTGTTTGTTTTGGTTTTATTGGAACTGGTAAACTTTTAACCAAAACTTCATGAATGAAGCACTGTAACCCAAGGTATTAATATTCTACTTCCAATTTAACATAGTGGAGGACTGATGGGAGATATTAGGGACCATAGAGAGGTTATCACATCATATCACATGACAAAACACTGAGATGCATGTTAACTCTGCTCTTGGGTAACCTTGTGTTGGTTAGACAGTTGTTCTCAAAAACCTTTAACATGAATTTATATTAATAATTATAACTAATAAAAAAATAGAGCTAAAATAATTTTCATTAAAAAAAAAATGAAACTACTCCTTCTGGCAGGACCTCACAAACTATATTAAGGTATCTTCAACAGAAATTATTCATATTCAAATTATTATAATTCAGTGCCAATTCTATCTTAGAAAATATATTGATGCATCTCCTAATTTTTGGTGAGAAATACCCATTCATAGAAAAAGATTTTTGTGCATATTTTTCTCCATATGTCAAGCTCGCATTTTGAAGTGTTCTATTAAAATATTGATGAATAATAAGAAACAGGTACTATTTGTACAATATTTAAAATGTGGGGGCTGCATTTCTATGCATTTTTGTGACTTTTCAATAGCTGGCATTGCTGGCATTAGAAAAATAATTAGCATCACCCAGATATAGCTCTAACAACTTGTATTAGTCAGCTAAAGGGGTGCTGATGCAAAATACCAGAAATCTGTTGGCTTTTTAAAGGGTATTTATTTGGGGTAGAAGCTTATAGTTACTAGTCCATAAAGTATAAGTTACTTCCTTCACCAAAGTCTGTTGCCACATGTTGGAGCAAGATGGCCACTGGCATCTGCAAGGGTCCAGCCATACTTTTCCTCTTAAGGCTCCGTGGTCCCATCTTCTTCCAATATCAGCTGTAGGCTGGGATAAATCTCGCCTCTCTCCCAAGGCTCATTTCTCTTCCCAGGCTTAACTGCTTTCCTCACTCCACAGGTCAGCCATAGACTCTCAGGTGAATGGCTTGTCTCTCTTCTCAGAGTCTCTGCCGTGTCTACAGAGCCGTCTCTATTCCTCTGTGTTTTCCTGTGTGTTTCTTTCCCAGGGCTTTAGTGTTAAAATTCCAACATCCCTTCTCTGTAGTGTGGTTTCCTTTGTGTTTCTGCCCACTAAGGGGGCAAGAACTCAATGTCTTACTGATATGGCCCAATCAATGCCTTAATCATTATTTAATCAAGTAAAAGTGAAGCCTCCAAATCCAATATAATCTAATATGTCCTGAGGAAAAGACCAGTTCACAAACATAATCCAATATCAATTTTTGGAATTCATAAACACTATCAAACTGCTACACAACCATTGTACTATTCTGCAACTTTTTCCTAAAATGTGAAGGAGATAATTGGTCATTAAAACAGGCATTAAAGGAATAACTTTTTTTTTTTTAAGATTTTATTTATTTATTCATTTATCCCCCCCTTGCTGCTTGTGCTCGCTGGGTCAGCTAACCATGCCGTGCGGGCGGGCCTGCCTTCACCAGGAGGCCCCGGGAACCGAACCCGGGGCCTGCCATATGGTAAACGGGAGCCCCACTGATTGAGCCACAGCCGCTTCCCAGGAATAACATTTTTAATCTCAAAGCTACTTACTACCTTCTGCTTTGGCAATAACCTCTGCATTTCATATTTTTATAAATCTGAAATGAAGGAATTTTCTTCTGGTAAAATCCATATTCTCTTTTTGCAAGCAATATTTTGACATTTTACTATAGTAGTTTAAATCAAGAAACTTATTAATCCCCAAATCTGTACTGTTTTGATATTATAAATGATGTTTGTAATATAGATAATATCCAATTTCTACTTATTGTTCTAAAACTGGTTATTAAACAATCATTCAGAAATAAAATGTAATTGATGCTTTATTAGAATGAGTTCTTTTAACAAACAATTAAAAAAATAAATGTGGGAAAGCAGACATAGCTTAGTGTTTGAGTGCCTGCCATGTACGATGTCCTAGGTTCAATCCCCAGTATCTCCGAATAAATAAATAGATAAATAAATAAATAAATAAATCTGGTAATAATTATAGACCAACATGTAAGCAATTGAGAGATTTATGAATTCATTGAAAATCCTTAAGTATGAAATCATTTATATGTTGATTAAGCATGCTAAGTTTTTGGAACAAACTGACAGTTATATTACTTAAAGGAAACTATTTGCTTAATACTAAATAGAGTTCCTAGTATCATTAATTCTTAATCACTTGTAATGAAAATTTTAAATATTTTCAGTCATAAAAACATGGCAAAATATATTCAATTATTTTAGGTACTATAGATGGCTCTCTCCAGGGATTAATTTCTGAAATACTGCCATCTTGTGGTGTTCCTTGAAGAACATATAAAAGTTATTTATATGAACTTTCAGAGAGAACAAAAATTGCCTTCTAATGAAATAAATATATAGACCCAAGTGAATGGTAACTAGAGAAGGTAGATAACTTTTACGTTTTTTAAATTGTGAAACATCTACTTAGTGTTCATCTAGATAAGGGGTTCTAAGTGAGATCTCAGAAGCAGTATAGATAATGTATCCTATTTGTCTACATACATCTCTTAAATAGGCAATAATTTAAGTAGAAGTTTGGATCAAATACTAAGTAGTATTCTCTATTCAGAGAAAACCCTGTTTTGTTTCAGTTCAATTCATTTCAGTACAATAAATACTTATTGAATAATTTTTATATAACTATTACACATTTCTTGGCAAACAAACATGGGGGCAGTAGCTACTCTTTGATATCATTTTGGCTCTTGATGGAGTTGGATACCATTTGCATCATGATTTGGCATAATCACATTCCGGGGGATATGTCCTTATTCTGACACAGTTGAGTTGTTTGATACTCCAGGATCATTTAAATTGCCCTTATTAAATATTCTCTTTAACCAAGCAACAACAATGAAACTAAAACTCAAGAGGACCCTAGGGTTCTAAAAGAAATGATAGTAGACGTGTTTATAAAATTAATGGGAACAATATGCCAGGTAATTAACAAAATGATCAGAGAACCCATTTAGCTTCATCAAAGAACTTCAGGTATCAAGAGTACCATTTTATTTGCAGAACACTGTTTATGTAATACTAACTCATTGCAATAAATTAAACCTCTTGAGGATACTGAATTCCTTTTGGGGGAAATATTGGTTGCTTAAAGCTTGTAAATGTGTGCTTGTACTATGCAGGGAATGGAGAGGAACTAATTCTTTTTTGCTTTTCTCTATATCCCCATCTAGCAATTTCTCTCCATCAATGAATTTTGATATATTGAATAGAAAAGATACATAATTAAGAAAAAAGGAATCACATGTATTTAGGATATGGTGAGAAAACAAAGCATAAGTGAAAGTTTTACTATTTTTCCATTCAAATCCAAGTTGAAGATAAGTATATAGACAAAACAGGGGTTGGGGGCAGTAGTGGTGTGGTTGTGGGAAGGTAAAACACAGTGTAATTCAATTCCTTTTAAAAACTCAAGGCCAGGCTTAAAAGGTTGAAGGATTTTCAAGAAGTGAGCACATACTTACTATCTGTAGCTACAGAAGAAAGATATAAAACCAATATAAGGGAACAAAATTTAGCTTATGGTCAATTTCATCTTTTCACCAAAAGGTGACTATTGAGTTTGTTTACCTTATTCACTAGATTGACTCCTAATTAAACCCAACTCTTTCTAAAAAAGCATAGGATAAATATTTTCCGCTGTGAAAGATAGATAAAAGAATATTCAACATAATCTGAAGACCACTTCAAACCTTTTCAGAAATTTTTGGCAAAATCACCATCTCCTTTTGAATCCATAACTTCTAGCACATTAATACAAATGTTCAATCAAATAACTTAATGGTTTATTTGGTAAAGGTACATTTATCACATAAATATGAAATAACATATGAAAATATTATGAAAATTTAGCTTAGGGAAAGAGAAGTTCCGTGGTCTTTTGCACTAGAAGATATCTAGATATTTTTAAAGGCACCAAGAGCATTTGATAGATTGCAAACATAAGAACATCTGCATTTTTCAGACATGGGTAGACTTCCTTTGGTAACTGAAGCAGAAGGAAGCTTTCTCAAAGTGATGCCAGAATAAAGTGCCCTTAAGCTTTAAGGACTGAAGCAGTTTTCACACAATAAAATGAAAACTCCTTATGAGGCAACTTTGCCCTTGCACTTGAGCTACACTCTTATTTTCTGTAGTGGAAATTAATGAGTACTATCATTGAACTTAACCATGTAAAAAGCTCTGCTTATATCTTTGCCAAATATTTTGTGTTTCTCTGAATCCAGTCCAAAAATTCAAGTGTTCTTACTTTTTACTCTGAAACATTAACTATAGGGAAACCTCAGTGTTTTCCTTCTGGATTGAACTCCTGATCATGAGACCTACTCAATAACAACACTGCCTTCCTTTTCATGTTTGCAAATGCTGAATATGAAAATAATCAATTTTATAGGAGGAAGAAGCAGAATTATTTTGAATAAATACAAATATTGATATGACAAAAAACCAAAAAGATCTATTTCCATATAAGGGATGAATCCTCAGTTCTAACTATTATTAATATTAGTTCAAGATAATATCTAAAGTTAATCCATAATGTGAAAGAAAAATCACTTTTTATAGCTAGAAACTCAAGTATATCATTAGAAATGACAAAAATGAATAAAAAGTGTCAGAAATATGCTATCTGATAAAAACTCAAAATTATTTTTTAAATAGAAAAAATCCTGATATACAGGTGGCATTATATATATAACATACAATGCATTTAATTATGTTATAGTGTTGTGTAATATAAAGTCATATTTTACCTGAAAAACTGTCTATATTAATATTATTGATATCAATATATATCAAATTAAAAATATCAAGTAGATAAGTATATATGAAAATATAAAGCTTAAGAGTTAAATAATATGTTTCTAGAAAACAAGCAGTTTTCAAATAATTTGAATTTCTTCAATGTAATATAAATATTTTGCTATGTATAGATTTTTACATATAGGTTGCCATCTTTTCTGAAAGCGAATTTCTTTCTAAAAGCACATTTCATAGAACAGAAGTGGTTCTGAACATAAAACCACGAAGAAAAGCATATGTTTTTTTGCTAAAGTCAGAACAGAAACTCTAGTGTGATCTTAGGTTATTTAGATTTTATTTTTCATTCTTTCAGACAGGATGAAAAAGAGTTGCTGAAACTTGTCCTTATCACTTGTTATTGTTTTCCAATAGTGAAAAGAGGAAGAATTCTAGGAATCTTCTTCCTTTGGAATACATTTCAAAACAACCTGAAATTCTTCCTTCAAACTTTCTCGTTGTAATATTAGCAAAAACACTTTTAGTCTTTCACTATTGAGTATGGTATTAGCTGTGGGTTTTTCATATATGCCCTTTATCATGTTGGGGAGTTTTTTCTATTCTTAGTTTTCTAACTATTTTTATCAAGAAGTGCTGTCATGCCCTTTCTGCATCACTTGAGATAATTATGTGTTTGTTTGTTTTTTACCTTTTGCTCTATTAATGTGGTGTATTTCATTAATTGATTTTCCTATGTTGACCCATTGTTGCATACATGTGATCATGGTGTAGAATTCTTCTAATGTGCTGTTGATTTGATTTGCTAAGATTTTGTTAAGCATTTTTATATCCATATTCATAAGGGATATTAGTCTGTAATTTTTTTTTTCTTGTGGTACTTATTTTTCCGGCCTTGGTATTATGGTGATTTTGGCCTCTTAGAATGAGTTAGGAAGTCTTCCTTCCTCTTCAATTTATTGGAAGAGTTTGAGCAGGCTTGGTATTAATTCTTCTTGAAACATTTGGTAAAATTCACGATGCAGCCAATTTGTGCTTGGTTTTTCATATTTGGGAGGTTTCTTATAACTGAATTATAAACTTTGTGATTGAGATCTTCTATTTCTTCTTGGGTCAGTATAGGTAGTTAGAATGTTTCTAGGAATATGTTCATTTCATCTAGGTTATCTAATGCCTTGGATGCACAGTTGTTCATAGTATCCTCATATAATCTTTTTTTAATTTCTGTGTAGTGGTGGTAATGTCTCCTTTTTCGTTTCTGATTTTACTTATTTCCATCCTCTTTTATTTTTTTCTTTATCAGTCTAGATAACAATTTATCAATATTATTGATCTATTCATATAACTAACATTTGGTTTTATTATCTTGATTGCTTTTTATTCTGTTTCATTTATCTCTGCTTTACTCTTTATTTCCTTCCTTCACTTGCTTTGCATTTAGTTTGCCCTTATTTTTCTAGATCCTTCAATTTTGAGATAAAGTATCTGATTTGAAATCTTTCTTCTTTTTTAATATAAGCTTTTCAAGCTATAAATTTCCCTTTCAGCACTGCCTGTGCTGGATCCTATAAATTTTGGTATGTTGTGTTTTCATTTACATTCACCTTGATATAGCTCCTAATTTCCTTTGTGACTTCTTTTTTGACTCTTAGCTAGTGATTTCTAGCTTTATTCCATTTTGATTTTAAAAGATACATGATATGATTTCAATATTTTTAAATTTATTGAGATTTGATTTGTGACATAGCATGTGGTCTATCCCTGAGAAAGACCCATATGCAGTAGTGAAGAACATTTATTTCATTGTTTGGGTGAAGTATTCTATACTTGACTGTTAGGTCTAATTGGTTTGTGGTATTTTTCAAGTCTTCCATTTCCTAATCGGTATTCTGTCTAGAAGTTTTATCCATTATTTAGTGGTATATATGGAGCCTTCCATTATTAATAGAGTACTGTCTGTTTCACCCTTTAAGTCTGTCAATATTTGCTTCATATTTTCAGTGCTCTGACATTAGGTGCATATATATTTATAATTATTATGAGTTCTTGTTAAATTGACTGTATCTGTATCTGGTGACTTTTTTGTTCCTTTTAACATTTTTGGACTTTTGGTCTATTTTATTTATATTCAGAAGACCTGAAAGCAAGGATGTGAACAAATACTTTGCACACCAATGTTCATAGCAACATTATTTACAATTGCTAAAAGATGAAGATAACCTAAGTGTCCATCAACTGATGAATGGATAAAAATGATGTGATATATTCATATGATAGAATATTACTCAGCTGTAAGAAGAAATCAATTTGGGAAACACATGACAACATGGAGGAACTTTGAGGATATTTTGTGTGAAATAAGCCAGACACAAAAGGATGAATATTGTATGGTCTCAATGACATGAACTAAATACAATGAGTAGAATTATGGAGTTGGATTATGAAGTGTAGGTTGGTGGAAGATGGAGTGTGGGATGAGAAGGTGGAGAAGATACTGGATATATGTAGAATATTTAATAAGGTCAAATGTAAATATGTGGTAATGGTTGGACTCGATGATAACTCATTAGAATGAATGTAACAAACTGTTGATTTATGGATGTGAATGTGGATGAAACGAGTAGTCTAGGAAGATTAAGGTTAGTTGGATGACAGCTGGAGGATAATATTGGGAATGTATAACAATGACTTTGGAAGTAGATGAGGATTGTGGTTAATATAAATAGAGGAGTGTTCTATTGCAGGGTGTTAAGAATGTGGTAATTCACAGGAAAAATATAACTAATATAACTTATAGACTATAGTTAACAATAATATTGTAATGTTTATGTAGCAAAATCAAAGAAGGTATTATATTAATGCCAAAGTTAAAAAGAATATGGGATTTGGTTTTGTGAGATATGAAAATGATTAAGCATTTTTTGTCATCTTCATTTTCTTCATTAATAAGGAGACCTTTTCTATGTCATTTATTTTTTAAATTTTTATTTTTTATTAAAGAAGCTTTAAATTACATATACATTACACTGAAAATATAGGGGATTCCCATATACACTCCCCATCCCCCTCCCATTAACAACATCTTTCATTGGTGTGGTACATTTGTTACAATTGATGAACACATCTTGAAGTATTGCTACTAACCATGGTCAATAGTTTGTATTATACTTTACACTTTGCTTCGCAGAATTTTATAAGTTTTGACAAAATGCATAATGATCTGTATCCATCATTGCAATGTAATGCAGGACAATTCCAATGCCCCCAAAATGCCCCATGTTGTACCTACTCTTCCCTCTCCCTTGCCTCAGAACCTATAGTGGCTACTGCCTTTATATCAATGATACATGTTCTTCCATTGCTAAAATAATAAGTCTACTTTATTCCATATTTGCATCCCCTGCTTATGTTTGTTCATTCCTCAGTCTTGAGTATTTTGGGATGGTTATGCCAGCTCTGTCTCTGATTGAGAAGGGGGCTTAGATCCCATGGGTAAGATGGATGGAACTGTCTTGCTTTTAGTTGTAAATACTCTTTGTTTATTGGGATCAGGGTTGTCCCTCATCATTCTTTTGTTAGTTGTCTTGGGTGTGTCCAATGAACTGGAGAGTAGGTGTTGCAAATCTGTTGAGATTCCAGGCTCAAATGGCATATAAACAGACCGAAGATTTAAGTCTCTGAGACATAATTATAGGTATAAATAAAAAGATAGAAGAGCCTGTGTAGGGAAATTATAAATGAGTCAATTCTGTTACGTTGGGGAGCATATATTCCAAAGTAAGGTCTACTGACAAGGTGCCGAATTCCTGAAATCGTCTGCACTATTTAGATGTCTAGATGTCTCTAGAGCCCTCAGGAGCCCCGTTGTTTGAGTAAATGTCATTTAACTAATCTGTGTTCATCTTTGTATCTTTCGGAACACTGGAGGAACAATTGAATTTGTTGTTGGGATTAGATAAAATAAAAATGCCTGGTCAGAACTTTTTAAGGGTAATGCTCCATAACTTGTTGAGCTGACTTTTTCATCTTGTTTTTTCTTTTGCATTTGAAATAAAGCTTGTATCCAGCTAATGATATGCCAGTGATACCCTTCAGTACCAGGAACTAACAAAAGCAAATAAATCAAAGAAAAAACACCTTTCACAGTCTTTGTAAACTGATTCAGTATTGGCTATTGCTTCTCCTTGATCAAGATCAGCCAGAGGCAAAAGTGAAGTGCAGGGTCCTCTCAGTATTTTCTGAGCATGGGTCATTTCCTGGGCATGTGCTTACTTGCTAGTGGCCTTAGTAATCTCCCTGTTTACAGGAACCCAAAAATTCACTTTCTTCCATATAATATACTTTTACCCTCTATTGGAGATCTATTGTATTTCTCAAAAGCAGTAATCATTTGCCTTAGGCCACTTCAACTTGTTTTTACAAGTCTTGCTTTAGCTTTCTGCAAGCTGCTTCTGCCTGCAAGGCAAGTTCTAGGATGTCAAGACTTATACAAGTTTCTTGGTCCAGTTTTCAGGTTGCCAGTGGATAAATTGGCATTGACCTACAGACACCCCACTTTGTGAAGGTTTGCTCTTTTCCCTCTAGAAAATATGCCTGGAGCTTCTCCTACCACTTTTTTTAAACAGATCAATTTTATTGATATATACTAATAAAGCATAAATCCATCCAAAGTGTACAATCAATGGTATTAGGTGTAATCACATATTTGTGCATTCATCATTTCAATCATTCTTAGAGTACATTCGTTATCTCAATAATAATAATAATAAAGAAAAAATTTTAAAGCTGTGTTTTATTGATTTGGTACTTTCTCAGTTACTGCAACCCTTTAACTGTTTTCTAGAGTTTGAACAAGATGGCTATGCGTGTTTTTTGCTTGTTGTTCAAAGATTCTGTGGGAAAACAGCATCCTGGATACTTTCATGCTGTCTTCTTGGTCAATCAGAAGGCTGATTTTTCAATAAAACATCTTGAGTGATAAATACCATAATCTCTAAATTTATATATCTCATAGTATTTAAAAGCTTGTATTGTGAAAAACTTATTTTCTAATAATCATTTAACTTTGCTAAAATGCCCATTTTCTTCCATTTAGTTCAAGAAGCATATTTAAAATAACTGATTTTCATGTAATAATTATTTCCATTCTTTTAAATATTTAGCTCTTTTTTCTTCAAATACTGCCCTGGGATATGGCAGCAGTGCATGGAAGAAGGAAGTGTTTTTGAAAAGCTACCAAAGACTACTAATGAAGATTTGACTTTTGATCAATAAATTATGTTCATTCTTAGCTCTGTTTAAATAGTGAATCTATCTATTGAGGGGCTTTTAGATTTTAACTATTATAACTTTTTTCATCCCTATCTCTGTTCAAATCTATAATCCCATTCTTAAACTAGCATTTCTAATTATTGCATTTCTCTTAAATTGTTTATTGTTTGCTTAGCTTCTTTGTTTTGTCAACACAAATTGCAATTGAATTGCAATGTGCCTGAAACTTAGCCCATTCTTTAAATCATCAGAAGCAAATTTAAAGTTGGATGATAACACATGAGATGAGATGAGATTAAAATGGAAAAACCTAAGAGGTGGTCAGAAACAAAAAGAAAACTAGAAGAGACAATATATTTATGTTTTGAATTTATCCAATGCTTTCAAACAATAAATGGCATAAATTGCATTGAGGAAAACTTCATTAGTAATGTTGCAGTCAAAACTGAGAAAATTTCCTAGAATCCATAGGTAAAGTAAAATAAGAAAGCAAATGAAAATAGGGAATATAATATTTTTAAAAATTATTAAATCATTTTATATTTAATGAATAAAAATTATATTAAAATATAAAATAAACAATTTGAATTTTATACATTAAACTTTTCATTTTTGCACCTTCAAACAAGCTTCCTTGTATCTCCATTTTCTGTGTCTTGATGTCCTGGACTTACTCTACACCCATCTGTTCATGTTCACTAATAAGAACAATATCCCTCTAGTAATTAAGTTGCACTTTGCAATTAAAATGAATCAATTCCATTTAAATATTCACTTCTATCTAAATGCTTCCTGTAATGCAGCAAGGTTGAGCCCAGGAAGGCTGACTGAATACTTTGATATTCCAAAGAAACTACACAGGGAGGCCAGCAGCAGTCATGCCATTTATTTACTCACATGTACTGATGACGGCCAATTGGATAGATACCATGCTGTACAGCAGGGAAACAAAGATTATATAGGGCTAGACAGCACAAAAAGGGGGTCTAGCTAATGCATAAATCAGTTCAAGGGTGCATGTAGCCTAGTAAATGATTAAAAGTGAGTGTATACATATGGGGGGAATCATGTGGGTTCCCAGAACAGTGAGGAGCAGCACATACACAAGTTAATTATTACTACACCTAGGGTCCTGTGTGCGCAGTAGTGGAACCTTCCAGGATGGATTGCTGGCCAATTCCACCCCACCCTTTCCAGCAAGCTACACAAATAGCTAGTGGGAAGGGGAAGTGAGCATTTCATGTTCTTACACGTCCTCCCTCACTCTGAGACTTTTTGTGCCCAGATATACCAGCACTAGGAAATAGGGCTAAGCTTTTCTTCAACTCATTTTTCACTCCTCCTCTCCACCTTGTTGTGCTCCTTCTTTGTCCTCCAGGGAAAAAAGCAAGGTGAAAGGATACCAGTTTAAAAATACTTGAATCTGATTTTGTTTGCTTTTTGCTTTGTTTTGTTTTACTTCCTGGTATGGATTCCAATTTCACTTTTTAGGGAGAACCAGTGTATTTTTTTCTGGAGGTTTTATAGGAGCTTTCCCATTAGAAAATTTCTGATATGAGAGATACCTCTGGTAGTGACTTCTTCCTAAATATACCCCTTCTGATCTCACTTCCACAGTGTGTGCCAAAACCTCTTGCTGTGGGGAAACACTGATTGGTGATCAACTATCCAGCATGGTGCATTGGCAAGAGAGCTCAATCTCAGCTATATTCTGTGGCATCCAAATAGTCCATGGAATAGACATATTCTCTTCCATGCCAAAGGTGTAGTAGGCTGCTCCATCATTGTCCCATTCTCCATCCTCTATATTAGCCAGTTTCCCAGGAATATACATTAGGGTCTCTCCAGAATTCCCTCAAGATACTTAGCAATACTATCAACCCTAAATTGGCCCTATGGGTGTGATGCCTTAAATTTTTGGGGCAACCTTATAGTCCAAAAACAATTTTCAGAGACTTGGCTTGGAAAGGAAACATTCATTCATTTGTGTAAGGGGAGGAGAAGAGAAAGAAAGGAAAGGGGGAAAAAAAAAGAAAAGAAAGACTAATGCTCCTAACTCTAATTAATATTCCTACTTCAATGTGTGAAGTGAATCTAATTAATGTGCTAAAATATTTTGAGGGCTTATTAATGTCTACTACTTATTGCCTAGTACAGCATTTGGCCCACTGATTTAATACTTCAAATTCTTATGCTATTTCCCAATTTACAAAGTATACTTACATACACACAGTTTCAAGCAACTTCACAAAATAATTCTTGGGAAGATATTTTTCATACCAGATCTACAAGGGAGAATACTAGGGCTCAGAGAAGTTGTGTCTTGTCAGGACTATAAAGTTTATATATCAGAAGACAGGTCTTCCAAATTATGTCTACTAACATTTCTAACTGCTATCCCCTCAGCCCAAACTAGTTAAAAATTGGATTCATGCAATTTAAAGCAATTAATTATTTTGTTCAACACTGAACACTGAATTTACACAATGCTAAAATGGGTAGTCTGTGACTTAGGCCTTGGGATAAAATATAATTTTCTGCAGTTACTGAATAAAAAAAGTAATGATATATTCCCATACTTAATAAAGAAGAGATTTGAGGCAATTTTTTTATATTATGCAAGAAAAATGTTATTGTTCCAAGTCATTAGATGAATTTGACCAAAAGTTTCAATGAACTGGATATCCATATGCATATACATATAGACATATATTAATGTATTATATATATATTAATTTTGTTAATATTATTTTAAAACTGATATTTTACTGATAATTATTTACCTATCAAAAGTTACAATTGTAAATACTGAATTTATTCTAATTTTTAAAAAAGCATCCTTCACTTAAAAAATATCCGTCTGCCATTCAAAACTAGACCCTGTTTCTGCCAGCTGGACCTATTGCATCTCATTAATTACATTTAAAGGGAATCACAGATATGTTTACTAAGTTAATGTTACAACTAAAAATTCCACTGTGTGTTGTAAATTCTCAAATAACCGATACTATTTATTTAGAACCATGTAAAATTCAGTTTCATTTTGTATCAGTTTTAATAAGTAGCACTTAGAATTTGTATTACTCTGTCATGTCTTTATAGATCTTTCTCAACATGCAGCTTTATTTATGTGATTTCATATAGCTACTCTTTCCAGGAGCTAGAGAATCCATTAGCTATTAGATAAGTAAACTGTTGAAAGAAATATTCATATTCTTATAGTAAAAAAAATCAGATAAGCTCTGTTTTCTCTGGCCAACCATATGTTTGTTGGTTTGTTTGTTTTTCAATTTTCCTAAAGGAAAAGATTATTTAGCCAAATATCATTTAAACATTTATCATTCAATTACATAAATTTGTATATGTTTCTTATGCTTCAGAACAAATTTTCTCACATATAAATAATCATCTGGTAATTTTCAACCTCCTGCCTGATTGGTTTCTGAACTAGATGCTAGAGTAGGAATCTTACTTCCACTATAACTCTCACTCTATTCCCAGGTTTCCCATTTGACAATAGGAAACTTGCCTTTATCTCATAAACAGTAAGATATCAAAGGTTTCATAAAATAAAATCATATCATGAAGAGACAATTTTACTGAAATTGGTAACTATTAAAGTGATGAACTTCTGTAAGTCTCTGTGTGTGCGTGTGTGTGTGTGTGTGCGTGTCCTGGGAAATATAGTGGAAGTGCTTAAAATGCTAATGAAATTCACATTTTTCCTGCTTTTCCAGAGAATGCCTCTGAAACAAGCAATTCATTTAAATTCTTTGACTTTCTCACCCCAGAATTCCTGTATTTTTTTCAGAACATTTCTTATTTAACTACCACCCCTGCAGCTAGAAGACTGCCAAAAAGTACAGTATTTCTGTCTCACAGACTACAAATATAAAATGTATTGCAAGTTGTTTGTCATATACATAAAGATATTGAAACTCCATTCACTGCAAAACAAATTAGACTCCAGTGCATTTGAAGGTAAGTGCCACAGTTTCAACTGTAGATATCAGCTGGCTAGAATGGATAGAGTTGTAATGAGGATATAAAAAATAGTTGATTCTTGCCTTTTCTCTTGGCTTTCAGCAGTATCTACTCAACAGAGACTTCTGTTGTAGTGGAAAAGTTAATCATTTGGATTTAGTAAATATCCAAATAAGCACATCGTTATAATAAGTCCCCCAGAAAAATTAAAGAGTACTTATTTTATGTAATAAGGGGAAAGCAAAACATCTTTATGATTTTTACAAGATCATTGAGAAGAAATATATTATATATTTCTGGGAAACATGTTTTATGGTTGTTTACTTCTGAAGTGAAGAATAAAACAAAAGGAAATGGGCTTATTTCTAGATTGTTGCAATGCATTGCTCCTTAGGAGTCCCAGTGACTGAAGAGATTAATCACCAACAAAGCAACTAAACTTATACTTCAAATAATTTTTCTTGCTGCTTTATTTCTTTGTTAGTTATTTCACCCTTGGTGTTAGTGGCAGAACATCCAATAAAACCCAGCCAGGGCAATAACAAGATCCATTTCCTTGTTTGCCTGAGAAATTTAGAAATAATACTGGTTCAAGTAGGACTGAGTTCTTTGCTCAAATAATGTGCTTGAGTTCAATTAGCTTTATTCTAGATGCTAAATATTTTATATCCCTCTGTACAACCAATACAAACAATAGAACTTAATTCTCTTTTCTTTAGGCTTTGACAGATGGCTTTAGGTTTATTCTGATTGGGAAAACTTAGATCATTTGTGCTTTTGAATCTTTATCAGAGGAATGCAAGAGTCTGGTGGGCCCAGGCCTGCTTGAATGACCCACCTATGAAGCCCCTTTTCAGGAACTATGTATTCCCAAAATGGAAGAAATTTAGAGGCAGGTCAACAAATGAAAATTGAAAATATTCATCATAAGAAGGGATTGTGTAATTTGGGTAGAAAAACTAAATAAACAAAAATAACAAAAAAAAATTACTTAGAACCTATACTTTTTGACGTGCACATATACCATCCCATTTATAAACTAAGTTTTTAACTCCCCCAAAAGGACATATTATAGCTTCATCTAGTCATAAAATCCAGTTTTAAATACAGGAATTTTGGGTTATGGCCTGGATATAAGTCTTCAAAGTCTGCAATTTGTAGCTAAATCATATACTTATTCAGCTACAACATATAATAATCAACAACAGAGAGAAAAAACAAACCATAAGCTCCTGATTTGAGAAAGACAGTGGAAAATATCACATTGCTGTAACTGATTCATAGTACATATAACCTAAAATATAGAAGGGAAAGGACTCTACACTGTCAATGATCTAAGTGTTTTGTATTCTTTTTTTTTTTTTTTTTTATTGTGGGTAAAAATCAAAATTTTCACAATACACACCAACATTTGCAAAATGATATATAAATGTATATGCATATATGTGCATTTGCTTACAAAAATGTTATTTATGTATATATATAAAAATATTTTAAGAGGTGCTTAGGTACCCAAAATATTACACAGAACTCACTGGGATTCCCATGTTGCCCACCTCCCACACCTTTTGTTTTAGATGACCTGGAATCCCCCATTTGTGCTCCTTTGGAATATGTTCCTTATCTATCATGGAAACAACTGTGATAAACATGCAGAAAGCCTTCTGTTTTGCCTTGAATTCATTAGAGAATTGAGGTCACAGTACAAACCACCATTCTGAAAATTAGAAAGGCAGGCAGAGATAGAGCTGAAAACATTGTTAGACCCAGCACTGGGTAGGAATTCTGAAGAGTCATTGACTAATTGCTAGAAATTTACTGTGGGCTAGTTTGAGAGATGAAACTTCTGGAGGCCCAGTCTTTTGGAGTATCCACACTTCCATGAGTGTTACCTCTGAGGACCCATGAGATCCCCACTGTGAAGTTCTGAGGTAAAAACCTTTATGTTTCCAACAGAGGGAAAGGAAAAGTAACCATTTTGAAACATGACCAAAGGTTCTGTTCTCCTTAACACATACCTGCACACAAAGGAAACTATTTCATTAGAGCCTAAATAATAGTAAATTTACCAAAGTATAAACAATGTGGTGGGGAGGGGAAATACTGAACTCCAGTTCCCTCCAGCCTTCATCTTTGGGGAAATGAAACTCCAAACTCTTCTAGCCTCCCTGTTTCACTGAAATTGTGGGGGGGAAAAGCTGAGAAACACATGTGAAGGTCACAGTCCAGGAGAACAGCCTCATTATGAGACAGAAACCTAAGCATAGATAATAGAATGCTTGCACTCTTCCTCCCCATCCATATGATGCCAAGAGGTTACATCTGATAAGAACTACAAGTTTCAGACCCTATTTAAGAAAGAATCTCTAAGGAAACCCAAAGACAACAAGGATGAAGACAAAATAAGGACACTAGAAGCTATAGCCTCTGAAACCTACGGGTACAGAAAACAGTAAACACAGCTTACTTCTAAATCAGATAAATATAAAATCTTATACTAAAGACCTATTTACCTCAATTCCTTTTATCCAATACATTTGTCTGAAAAGAAAGAGTATCAGAATTATATCTGGCAGATATTTTGGGATTATCAGACCAATAATTTAACTATAACTAATATACCAAGGGCTCTGTTTTAGTTTGCTAAGGCTGCTGAATGCAAAAATTACAAGAAATGGTTTGGCTTTTATAAAGGGAATTTATTTAGGGTAAAAGCTTATAGTTCCAAAGCTGTGAAATGTCCAAATCAATGCATCACCAGAAATTCTCTCTCATCAGAAGTCATCTGCTGGCAGATCCTGGAATCCTGCCACAAGGCAAAGCAAGATGGTGGCCAATTTCTGCTATTGTTGAAGTCCTCTCTCTTAGATAGCAGGGTCAAAAATGGTGGTGGCTCTCTTTCTCTATGTGTTTCTGCTTTCAGCTCTCAGTTTTTATTAGACTTCAGCAAGTGGGTGGAGATAAAATCTGGGTCATGCCTCAATGACATAATCCAATCAAAGGGCCCCACACTACAGAAATGGATTAGTTGTAAGAAAATGATCTGGAATCCTCAATACAACTACAAACTGTCACAGGCTCTAATTGAAAAAATGGAAAGTATGCAAGAACATGTGGGTAATGCAAACAGAGAAATTGAAACCAAGAAAGAATCAGAAGAAAATGCTTTAAATAAAAGATATTGTAATAAAACTAAAGAATGCTTTTGATAAGCTCATCAATAGACTGGACACAGCTGAGGAAAAAAAATAGTGAGCTTGAAGATATGTCAATAAAAACTTCTCAAACTGAAAAGCATAGAGAAAGAAGACTGAAAAAAACAGAACAAATTATCCAAGAACTGTGGGACAATTTCCAAATTAATAACATATGCAAAATACAAATATGAGAAGAAGAGAGAAAGGATAAGCAGAAATATTTGAAGTAAAATGGCTAAGGATTTTACAAAATTATTGAGAACCACCAAACACAGATCCAGGAACCTCAAAGAGCACCAAATATACTATATACCCAAAAATCTACAACTCAGCATATCATATTCAAACTCTGGAAAATCAAAGACAAAAAAAAAAAATATGAAAGAATCCAAAGGAAGAAAACATCTTTCCTGTAGAAGAAAAAGGGTAAGAGTTATATCAGAAACCATGCAAGCAAGAACTACATAATCTGAATAGGCCCATATATATTAAAGAAAGTCAATCAACAATTAGTACCCTTCCAATACAGAAAGCACTAAGCCAGGATATTTTCTACCAGTGAAATCTACCAAATATTAAAGGAGAAATTTTACCAAACTCTCTACAATATATTCTAGAAAATAGAAGCATGAGGAATACTCCCTAACTCATTCTACATGGCAAGCATTACCCCAATACCAAAAACAGACAAAGGCATAACTAGGAAGGAAAATTACAGACCAATATTTCTGGTGAACATAGATGCAACAATCCTTAACACAGTGTTAGAAAATTGAATCCAACAATATATAAAAATAATTATGTGCTATGGCATATTGGGAATTATTGCAGTTAGTCAAGGCTGGTCAAATAATCAGAAATCAATGTGATGGATGTGAAACCATCACATCAGCAGGTTAAAGGAAGGAAAATCATATGCTCTTTTCAATAGATGCAGAATATACTTTTTTACAAAATTCAATACTCATTTATGATAAAAACTCTCAGCAAACAAGGAATAATGGGGAATCTGCTCAGACTAATGAAAAGCATCTACAAAAATCTTACAGCTGCTAGTATTATGAAAAACTAGAAGATTTTCCCTAAGATTCTGAATAAGACAAGAATGTCTCCTGTCACCACTTCTATTAAACATTGAAATGGTAGTCCTACTTAATGCATTAAGGCAAGAAAAGGAAATAAACAATATATATATATTGGTAAGGAATAAATAAAACCATGTTTGTTAATATTAATGTGGTTGTCTCTTTAGAAAATTCTAAAGGATTGACAGAAATCTCTTGGAACTAATAAGAGATTATAGCAAGGTTGCAGTATACAAGGTTATGATAGAGAATGGACAATTAAAATTTATAATTAGAAATACACCATTAACATTACTATAAAAATTATAATTATGTATAAATCTAATAAATATGTACAAGAAGTAAATGAGGAAAACTACAAAACTCTGAAGAAAGAAATAAAAGGAGCAGAATAAATGAAGAAATATTCCATGTGCATGGATTGGAAGACTCAATTTTTTTAAGATGTCAGTTCTTCCCAACTTGATCTATAGATTTAATATAATCTCATTCAAAATCCTAACAACTTATTTTATGGATGTCATAAATCTAAAGTTAATATGGAAAATGAAAAGATCCAGAATAGCCAACACAATGTTGAAGATCCAGAATAGCCAACACAGTGTTGAAGTAGAAGTACAAAGTTAAAAGATTGACACTACCCAACTTCAAGATAGTTGAGTATCTCAACACTTGAGATAGTGTTTTACTTGTATATTGTGTAAATGTGTACTTGAGTAAAACCATATGTGGCCATGGAAACCACTTGTATTTGAGGACACACAGGTTGTGCGTGTATTTGGCTATCTTGTATTAAATTATTGTTGCAGTTAGCTTAAAATAGTGATTTAAATTGCATTTTAATCAATTTTAAGAGGAGCCAGTGTAGCTCAGTGGGTTGCACATTGACTTCCCACATAGGAGGTCCCGGGTTCAATCCCTGCTCTGGTGTCTTGAAAAAAAGTTGCATTTAAAGGGATCACTGAATGTTGCAATCTGTGAAACTGAATGTTTTTCTGTGCCACTTAATCACATCATCTACAAATCAGTACTTGGGAAAATTCTACTTTTTTAACCTATCCATGCAGGGAATAAAGTGAAAAATTAAACAGATTAATGTTGGAAAAAATAAACTTAAAATTTCTTGTTAAAAGAAAAAAAGAACTTACTGAAAATCTACTGTGATTAAAACAAAGTGGTATTCATGAAATAGGCAAATAGATCAATCAATCAGAATAGAGAGTCCAGAAATATCCCACACAAATATAGTTAACTAATCTGTGACAAAGTAGCAAAGGGAATTCATTTGCGGAAGAGTAGTGTACTCAATAAAGGGTGCTAGAACAACTGGACATCCACATGCAAATAAGTTATTCTAAATACAAACTTTAACTGAAATGGATAATAGATATAAATGTAAAATACAGAGCTATAAAACTTCTAGAAGAAAACAGGAGAAAATCTAGGTGACCTTGGGTTTGATAATGACTTTTTAGATACAACACCAAAAGCATGATACATGAAAAAAAATTGAGAAGTTATACTTTGTGAAAATTAAAAATTTCTGATCTGCAAGACAGTTAAGAGAATGGGGAGACAAGCCACAAACTTGGAGAAAATATTTGCAAAAAACATATCTGATAAAAGACTTGTATCCAATATATACAAAGACTCTTAAAGCTCAGCAATTAAAAAAAGAAGCAGCCTAATTACAAAATGGACAAAAGACCTGGACAGCTCATTAAAGATACATTGATGACAAACATGAATCAATATTTGTCAATATGAAAAGATGCCCAATATCAAATGTCATTAAAAAAAACGAGATGCCACTATACACCTATTAAAATTCCAAACATTGACAACTTCAGATGCTGTTAACCTGTGGAACATTCATAGCTGATGGGAACACAAAATGGTACAACCACTTTGGAAGAATGTATGCCAGTAAATTTCAGCTTGTGATAAAATCCAGCAATGAATGACACTCCTAGGTATTTTCTCAAATGAGCTGAAAACTTGTGTCCATGCAAAAACTTGCACTCAATATTTTATAACAGCTTGATTCATATTTGCCAAAAGTTAGATGCAACTGAGATGTCTTTCATTAAGTCAATGGATAAACAATCTATGGTTCATTTATACAATGGAGTATTATTGATCCATAGAAAGAAATGAGCTAACAAGCTACGATATGACTGGAGGAAACTAAAACATATATTGTTAAGTGAAAGAAACCAATCTTAAAAGACTGCATACAGTATGATTCTAATTATATGACATTCTGGGAAATGCAAAAATATAGCAAGTAAAAAAGATCAGTGGTTGTCAGGTTGAGGGGAAGGGGAAAGAGAGGTGAATAGGTGGAGCATGGGGCATTTTTAGAACAGCAAAACTATTCTGTATAATAGTGTAATGGTGGATACATGACATATATTTGTCAAAACCAACAGAACTGAACAATACAAAGTATGAACCCTCATGTAAACTGTGGTTTAGTTAATAATAATATATCAATATTTGCTCATCTTTTGTAAAGAACAAACTACTAACATAAGATTGATATGGGCCTGGAGTGGAGGTATATGGGAACTCTATTTTCTGCATAATTTTTTTTTCTGTAAATTTAAAACTGCTCTAAAAAATAGAATTCTATTTAAAAAGAAAATTAAATGATCAGTTTCCTTGTCTGTTTGTTTTTATTGAAAACCAAGATCTTTTAAGCAATGTCAGAGATCTTGCCCACTTATACTCCTTGAACCCAATTTACTGCCAGAAAAGTTCTCTCTGTAGTCAATAGCCTTCTGTGCTCTATTTATACCTATAGGATTAAGCTTATGGTTTCCATTTTGACTGCTGGCTCCTTCTTGGCCTCTATATACATTTTAACCTGTGACTCTGGAAATTCAAAATAAACAGCTTGATGAGGTATGAGGAAGTACAAGTAATCTGTTACGTGGATTCAGGCTGCATTTCAACTATAAAGTTAGGCAAAAGTCTTATGAATGGAGTTGTTTTAAGTAAACTTGGAAAAATCTGGCTTTTTCCATATCATGATCATGACTTGGCATTTAGTAAAGTTAGCTTGTTTCCCAAAAGTTGTCTTCTGCAACACTTCCTGTTCCGGATTAGTTGAATTAAAGCCATTTTGGATTTCAGGAACAAAGTAGAACTGGCCTCTTTTTCTTTTCTTTTCTTATATTCAATGAAACATATTTTTTTAATCTTGGTCCTCCAGAAAAAAATAACCTGAGGTAATAAGGTGATAATATTTTACTGTAGAGGTGCAAGTCAAAATAGTGAGAATAAAGGAAATGAGAAGTGAGACACAATAAGACACATCACTTGTCCAACCTCCCACTATTTAATTATGTGGACTCTGTTTTATTCTACATAGGAATCTTTGAAAACAAAAATCTTTCCAAAATCAACTTGTAGAAAATTCATTGTTTCTTTTATTTATATATATAATTATTTTAATTAATTACTTATTTTTAATGAGTATTTTCTTCAAGTCTGCATTTAACCCATCACATTGTTTTTAATGGTTGTAATGACGAGAGACAAGAAGTCACAGTCCATTTCTAAAGTATTTTTATTACTAACCTATCAAAAATGTGGAATCTAGAAGATGTTCTGGTGTGGTCATTTATTTCATTTTTTACTTGCTTATCGTCATTAGATGGTCCTCTTTCTCACTTTTACTGTCTTACAAACCTTTAGGTCTTCTGCTCCTTTATTATCTTTCCCTGATTGGGGATGCTGCAAAATTTTGTGGTCATATTTTTTTTTCAATTTACCAGAGTCTCAAACTAAAACTTTAATACAAGCAATTTTTAAATTTGAGAGTACTAACTGCCTCTTAAAGGATATGTCCTGTATGGCATTATGCTTATATTATTTGACTTACCAAGACTCTTACGATTACCTGTTTGCATTATTACAGCTTTTGGCAAGTTTACGCAATAGTTTAGGTTATACATAATGGTTGTTTTAATTAGTGTATAGTATAGATGAAAATATGTTGAAAGAATTAAGACATTTGAAGTATAGAATTGATGGGACTAGTTAATGGAGCAGATAGGTGAGAGGAATAAAGGAATTATTGGCTTAATGATAGGGAATGGCAGTTTGTATAATTTACACATAGATCTACATGTACACACATACAAAGAGGTTCCATCATTCCAACTCTTACTTCTAATGCATGCAAGTTTAATTATTATAGCTTTGAGTAATTTAATATTTGTTAATCATATTCCACAATATCCCTATGATTTATTAATATCTTCATATTTATTCAATCTTTATTATTATTGTAGTTGTTTCTTAGAATGATGTTATTAAATTTGACGAAAATGGTATTCAGATATTTTGAGGTATGATAGGAAATCTTTAAATTAATACCTATAAGCAAGATATAGGATTTTCTTCTCTAAATATTTTAAATGTTTTAAAATTTTTTTCACTAATATTTAAAAAATCTGTATAAGGCATATAAATTGTTTATTGCCTTTCTTTACAATTGATTTCCTCAAATATTTTTAAAATTTATTATTGCTCTGATAAAGGAAGATGCTGATTTCTACATTTCTAGTTATATAATTTCTTTGTAACTCTGTTTCTTCTTTTCCAATAGATACTTTTCTTCCATCTGTCTTTCCATAACTCCTAGAAAATTATTATTTGATAAAAATAGTAGTTCTAGGCAATTTTACCTATATTTTTATGTTAATTGAAAATACGTCAAGTCTGCCAGTTTGTTATATTTTAGAGTAAAAAATATTAATGCTCTAATAATGATTGAAGTGATTAATGCACAACTATGTGATTATGCCAGATACCATTGATTGTACACTTTGGATGAATTGTATGCATCATTAATATGTATCAATAAAACTGACTTGTATAAAAATATTTATTTATTATGAAAAGAAAAATTTCCTTTTTAAAATTATTTTGTGGCAGATTGTATTTCCAAAAGTGGCTTCAAATATCTCCTATCCCACACATATTTCTGCAATGTTACATTGCCATTCCCTCATCCAACAGTCATGAATAACTCTACATCACTTGAATGTGGGTGGCTCCTGTGACTGCTTTGACTAATAAAATGTAGCAGAATTAACATTTTGTGATTTTATTAGGTTAGGTCTTAAGAAGCTTGAAGCTTTTGCTTAAGTCTTATGGATTTTTTGTTCTTGGGACATTCTTTTAATCTAACCAACATACTGTAAAGAGACTCAATCCACAGGAAGAAAACAGGAGTAAGTGCTAAGGACTTACTTTCCCAGCTTAGCTCCTAGCTGACAGCCAGCATCAACTACCAGCCATGTGAGTGAGCTCCCTAGTATACTCAGCCCAGTACAAACTTCAGATGACTGCAACACATCTGACTGCAATCATTTGAAAGGCCCTAAATAAGAATTATCTAGATGAGCTCAGTCAGCCTAAAAGGACGAGGGATAAAAATACATTGGAATTTTAAGCAGTTTATTGTGTTGAGATTTTTGTGCAGCAATAGATAAAAGTAGTATAGTTTTCTAAGGATTTTTTTAATAAAGTACTTCCTCAAAATTCTGAGATTATCAACTCATTTCTTTATTGTACTTACTGAGGAGGTGCTTTAAGGTGTCAGAAGTCCAGAAAATTAAATTATTCTTACAGTTAGGGAATCAATGGTATTAGATGATGATAGGATATACTTTTAATGTTTTAATTATTTTAGTCTATTATTACTTTAATTAGAATTTTCATTTTGCAGTTAGATTTCTGGTTTTCTTTGTATGCTATTGAAGCTGGATTTCTCTTGAGAATTTTATGTTAATTTCTTAACAAAAATTGAATGTTATATTTGACAAAATTCTTTGACAATATCTGAATGTATTACTTTATCTTTGTCAGGCCCAAAGGCTATTAATTGATTCTTTAAAAAATATTTTTTTTAAATAAAAAGAAGATTTAGATTACATAAATGTTACATAAAAAATACAGGGGATTCCCATATGGAACTGTCTTGCTTGCAGTTGCAGACACTGTCTGGGATTGTCGTTCATAATCATCTCCTTGTTAAGTGTCCTGGGTGAGTCCAAAGAACAGGAGAGTAGGTGTTACAACTCTGCTGAGATTCAGGGCTCAAACAGCACATGAACAGACCAAAGATTCA
Organism: Tolypeutes matacus; assembly: GCA_026826555.1. Classification (NCBI taxonomy): domain Eukaryota; kingdom Metazoa; phylum Chordata; class Mammalia; order Cingulata; family Chlamyphoridae; genus Tolypeutes; species Tolypeutes matacus. The sequence goes on from JAKSZT010053770.1 coordinate 9,297,891, forward strand.
GTCTCTGGGACACATATTTAACAAGAATAGTGCAAATAAGACGGGCAGAAGAGCCATGTGCAGGGAAACTATAAATGACTCTAACTCTGTAACACAGGGGAGCATAAATTCCAAAGTAAGGCCACTGACAGGGTGTCGAATTCCTGAGCTGTCTGCCCTGCCTATAGTGTCTATATGCCTCTAGAGCCCTCAGAAGCCCCACTATTTGAGGCAGTCAATGAGATCCTGCTGAGACATGTATAAGTGTAACCTCTGGAATGACCTCCTAACTCACTTTGAAATCTCTTAGCCATAAAAACTCATTTGTATTTAATATTTGCCACTTTTGGTCAAGGTCTTTTTCCAGATGCATTGTTAGTTGGCATTTGGTAATAATCCCTCCTTGCCAGTAAGTCTCATCCCCAGGAGTCGTGTTCCACACTGGGGGGAAGGTATTGTGTTTATATTTTGAGTTTGGCTTAGAGAGAGGCTGCATTTGAGCACAAGGAGGCTTTCAGGAGGTAGCTCTTACCCAATATATAATACTGGGCTAAATTTCAATTTCACAAGAAAAGATTCATAAGTACAATCATCAATATCAAGGGCCTGGTGTAATGTCTGTCTTTTTTCTCTAGGCACTGCCCATGTACTCAGGGGATTTTTGCCACTCTGTTAGATAATACCTCAGGACTTCTCAGGATGGGAATTCAATATTCTTTTGGTTATTGTGTAGGTCTCCACCCACTGAGAAAACACCCCATGAACACTTGAACATATTCATATGCCTTAGAGGCATGCCCTAGGTGCACCCCTGCTCACACATGCCTGCATCGCTGACACCCCACACCAGTGATCCTCCCCTGCCACAGTTGTGACCCTTTTGTGATCTAAAACCTCTTAAAAAATAAAGCCCCCCAAACCCCAAATAAACATTAATTGATTCTTTACACAACATATTGAGTCACTCTTAATGAGGCTCTTAAGAGTGACGCTTGAGTCAAAAACATTTTTAACAAAGGTTTTTCTTATAAACACATTAACATATTGGTAAATAATATATAATATTCGGATTTTAATCAAATCATTTAAAAAATAGGTTTAATGTGAATACTCTCACTGTCCTGATATTATGATAATCAGGGTAGGCTAAACATTTGCTATATTAGAAAACATTCATATGTCCCCAAACCTAGTTTTTCTCCCTAGGTCTGGTTTTAGAATGCTGGTGATAAGCCAAGCCTGATTTATTATATGACCATCCTGTATGGGAAATGACTGTAACTCTAGGTATCTTTGATCAACCTTAAGAGATATAGCAGGGGGACAATGTGGCTCAAATGGTTGGGTGTCTGTTTCCCATGTGGAGGGACCTGGATTTGATCCCCCGGACCTCCCGGGAAAATAAAGAAAAATATAGAAGGTGCCCGGGTACGCTGTAAGACCCGGTGAGCAGGTGAGCCATCCGGCTCCGCAAGTGGGTGAGCCATGAGCCATCGGGCCCGCCGAACCAAGCAGCAAGATGGTGATGTAACAGGAAAGAGATGAAGGGGAAAGCCAAGACCAGAGGCACCGAAAAAACCAGGAACTGAGGTGGTGTAGATGGCAGAATGCCTCTCTCCCACTTCAGAGGTTCCCACGATCGAAGACAGAGGAGAAGGATGAGAGGAGAGGGCAGGACACAGAGAATTGTCCAACGAATGGACACAAAAACAGCAAAAACGGGGGTGGGGGGGTTAAAATGAATAAAAAGTAAATATATTTTTTTAAATGTAAAAACAAATTTAAAAAAAGACATTATTAAAAAAATACATTTACTGGCTAGATTCTGTGCTTTGTGTTTCAAACACCCAAAAAATAACACTTTTTGTAGTAGGAGAGAAAGAGGTTCATTCATTATCAAATTCTATATCTACTACCTCAATGAAATATCTTCGATTCTTCTCCAAGGTGGTCTGACTGACTTTGTTGGAGCCAATGTCATCAACTTAAGGACTCCCTCAAATTTTATAATTATGAATTTTTAAAGACACTGATTAGCATGATACTAGTGTGTCCTATTCAACTGCTCAGGGCAGGTACATATTTGATTGATTTAACCAGGATTGTTAGGGAAAAAAAGTGAGAGAGAGGTAAAGGAGAGAGAGGATGTAAGCAAAAAGGACTTCATAATGATTGGCCCTATTTTTAAACCCAGTAAATAAGAAAGTAAGATGGTTTGAGGAAAAGTAAAAAATAATAGGATGCAATGTAATATAAATCCAGGTGGAAAGCAAAATACATTGGAATTGGATAATATGAAGAACAATCTGGAAAGACTGTATGTAATGGTCTGAAAGTCAGATAACTAAAACTGAGATTATACATGAGTTGCGATTATTGGTAATGGGAGGAAGAAGGGCATGGTTGTAAAAGTAAGTAGTTAAGGTATAGGAGGAAAGGTATTAGGATGAGTTCAAAGAATTAACCTATTAAAATTTATGTTTGCTTATTTTTATTTTTTAAGAATAACACATAGAGTGGTGGATCTTTGTAAAGTATGTATGACAGGTCTTAAAACAGCTCTTGGGTGTTTATTTTTGAATAAAGTAAATTGATTGGGAATCAGAGTACATTTTTTGCATTGGAAAGTTCTGCACTTTAGAGGTGCTTAATCTGTCTCATCCAGATTGGGTTGGTAACACATTTTGTTTTTAGCTATCAAAAATGAGGAACACTCTGGGGACTGTGGGATATCAAAAAGGAACATTGCCTGCATAAAATGAATACCAGTAATATGGAAAAATCTGGTTATTTCTGAAAAATCAAGCTCTGTTTTCCAAGGAAGAGTACATTTCAGCATTTTAAAAATAGGGGACCTGTTTTGTAGAATAAATGACTAGATAAAGCCTTCAAGTTTCTAATTTCATAGGGTTTTAGATGCCTGCCTGAATATCTTCCGATCCTACATTATGGGACTTTTTACTACTGAATTTTATATTCCAGACCATCCAACAACTACATTTTTTCCAGGAAATGAATATCCATGTCAGTGCTACTATGTTGTTCACCTCTTGGGTGCTTTTCACAGGCTGCTTTGTGGAAGTCTTTTAAAGGAACTGTTTTCCTTGGCCACTCTAGTCAGGGAGTGACAGTTTTGAGTACAAGACAATATACATGCCCTGATCACAGACAAAGTTAGGGACTTCTCTAAGATCATAAAGGACATATGGTTTCAGATCTTAAGCACCTTAATCTGAGGACATACTGATGCACACTGATCTTGCAAGAGGGGAAGGAGAAAGGAATGTGCCAGTCTCCCCACTGATCCATGAACATGAACTAATACATATACAAATAAAAATTCACTCAATCAAATATTAAGAAACTCTAAAGTGGTGGTCTTAGTTCATTTAAGTTTTAGAATCCATGTTCATAAAATCGTATGTGGAAGAGTTTCACGGTTGAATGTAATGAAAGCAACATTGTTCCGCCTGATGTGTGAGTGTGGGGCTAGAATCACTTATTTTTGCTATACAATCTCTCCCTCATGGTGGCTCTTAGTTTAGTTTTGCATTAACCTTAGGGCTCTCTAAAGCACACACTACTATTTTGAAGAATATCATTCAAATGAATTTAACGTTACTCATATGCTGGCATGGGAAATTATCCGAAGAGTGATAATTTGCAAAAATATTACCAAATGTTGCACAATCTCAGTGCCAAGTACAGTTTGGCTGATGTTGCCAAAGCATTTAACACAAAAGTTCCTGTATCTGATGGTGCCAGAACCATGAGAGTTATTTATTAGAAGTCCAAACCATTCTGAGCCACATAGATATTTCAGGTTACTGGCTTGAAAGGAAAGGGAAAAAAAGGAGGAGGAAGAAAGTAGATGATATAAACTAACCAACCCTGGAAATTTAGGTGATGGAAAGGAATATGTTTATAGACTCATTGAGATATATTTTGAGATTATTTGAAGAAATACAGTTTTGCTGAGGGGATTGAAGGAATAATAACATGACAAAGGGAATTATTTATGAGAGCCCAGAAAGCCAATGGTTGTTTCATTTACAAAGTCCAACCACCTAAAGCAAATACAGAATCTGAGATATAATAATAGTGATTTTTTTAATAAAATGAAATATGAGAAGCATTTGATGAATTTGATACACAAGAATATAAATTTCAGCTCTTAAAATACGATCATAAACCATTGAACTCATTAGTTACGAAAAGGTTTTCTTTGTTTGTTTTGTTTTTAGTGTAAAGGGACCTAGATGACTAAAAGGCAGAATCTTGCACTTAAAACATTACTGTTGTTCAAAAATGATGCTAGTGGCTTCATTTGAGATGTTTCTATGGGAATTGTGAGGGAATTTCAAAACAGAGTTGAGGAATTCCTTTCATTATTTAATAGTTTTGAAGATATTCTTATTTTTAACAAACCTATGCCAAGCTCATTTTTTGCTTGATCAAAATATAAAGATTTTGTCATTTTGTTTCATAGAGCCATAATATAAACTATAGCCCAGGGTTAACAGCAATGCTTCAATATTTGTTCTTCAATTGTAACAAATGTATCACACTAATGTAAGATGTTAACTATAAGGGAAAAGGTGAGAGTGGGAGGGATGGGGTATATGGGAATCCCCTATGTTTTCAATGTAACTTTTCTGTAATCTAAAATTCTTTAAAAATAAAGTTTAAAAAGCCAAATAAAAAAATAAAAACCACAAAAACAACGAAAAGATTGGTAACTTGTTCAATGTACCAGAGCAATAGTAATATCTTCAAGGCTATAGAACAAGATGTAAAATAAGATACTTTCAAAATTTTCTGAAATTTGAAAGAAAGTGGTAAGAGAGGAACTCAGTCAAGTGAGATATAATTTTAATTGATAAGAAACTAAATGAAAAAAAAAAAGAAATTAGGGTGACTGCACAGATAAAATTAAATTAAATTTAAATCATTTCTATGTTCTACTCAGTGGTGAATTTCTGTTTTGTGGAAGTTTAAACTTATATGATTTGGGATACAACTTAAGGTAAAAAAAATTACAACATTTGAAAAAATTTACATATGGTAAGGGATATTTATTTAGACAGAGGTAATGGATCATCAAAATAACAAATTTCAAAAAGCTGATGCATATGATAAATATAATAATATCTAGAAAAATAACAAAATTTTAATATTAATTAAGTATATGACAAACTATAAGATTTTTTTTCCTACATTTTTGTCTCTATATTCTCTGGTCATCTTTTACAAAATAATATTTTATAGTATTAGTTTCCACAGAAAAGACAGAGCCTATTCTGTCTTCCATCTATCTGGTTAACAAAAATGTTTTTATTATTGATATTTTGTTAAATCTAATTGATTTTCAAAATTTATTACTTTTAATGTGTTGGTGAGTTCCACTTCTGGACATGATGGAGTAACAGAATTACTCTCCCACCTTAAACAATTGAAAAAAATAAAAAAAAAATATGAAACAAGAGTTTTCACACTAGAAAACAGGTAGCACAGGACAATAATTCATAACAGAAGGAAAACTAATGAGGTCAACCATAGACTATATCAAGCACATTTCTGGGATAGAATGTCTAGGCCACAGAAAAGGAAGTCTCCTGAGTTGTGAAGACAGAGTTTAGAGTTTGGAAAGATAAAGATGACAAGAATTCATATGGCAGAATAGTGAAGAGAACCAATTAACACAGAGCACCCTGCTTAAGTCTTTTCCTGGGTACTGAGCCCTGAACATTTGAAGTAGCCACCAAGGCAAGGAAAACGCTCCCACAAAGAGCAAGAAAAACTAACCAGAGCTTATTAGGGCTGGGAATAGCCAGAGTAGAAAAACCTACTAACATACAAATTTTATAAAGTACACAGAAGCATGTTGCCTCAGTTGTGTGGTCAACTTAGACCTAGAATAAGTTTATACTTGTTCCAAGGATTTTAAGCATAGCAAACCTTAAAAGCACACTTTGAAAGGATCAAACTATTTTCAAGCAACCTAACAGCATCACAGAAAATGCTAAAAAAAAAAAAAAAAAAAATTAAATTAAATTTATAAAAAACTCTCTCCTCCTCCTCAAAAAAAAAAAAAAAAAAAAAAAAATCCAGCACTCAATTTTTCAACATTCAAAATATGTGGTATCCAATTATCAAACATGCAAAGAAGCATAAAAATAATCCATAATGAGGAGACAAAGTGGTAAATAAAATTAGACCTAAAAATGACACAGACAATAAAGAAATTATCATCAGACAAAGAAATTAAAATAGCTTTTAAAAAGACTCTAATACCCAAGAATGTTGAAGAAAGTATGAGTACATTAAGGAAACACTTGGGTGAATTGATAACAGATGTATATAAATTTAGAGAGATAAAAATTACAATGTTAGAGACTAGAAACAATACTGAATGCTATTAAGCCCACAGAATCAAAAATAAACACCAATCACAAGAAGCATGAATTAAACTACACCAAAGGACATTATAATCAAACAGCTTAACACTCGGTAGGAAGAGAAAATCTTAAAAGTAGCTAGAGAAGGAAGAGAGATTATGTCTAGGAGAACAAAGGACAATGACTGCATTTTGGAAATGAGGTAAGCCTTAATGCAGTGTGGCTGCATCCTTATGATACTGAAAGAAAAAAACTGCCAACCTAGAATTCTATATCTTGTGAAATATTTCAAAAATACTAAAGCTAAAAAGTTGAAAAAATCATGAAAAGCAGACTGGACCTCTAAAATGCATTACAGAAAGACCTTCAGATAGAAGAAAAATGAAACTAGGTGGAGATCTAAATCTATACAAAGAATGAAGATAACTGAAAATGATGAATGTATGGGTAAATATGAAATTTATTTTTCTAATTTTAAAAATCTCCTTAATGGGTAAATCCATGTTTCATGTAAAATTATTTTTAAAATTTATTGAGAAGTTTTTAACATATGAAGAAGTAAAATGTATGACAACAATGATACCAGGTTAGTGGAAATGGATACATACTGTTGTAGATTTCTCTACAACATTGAGTTTGATAGTAAAAGCCCTATACCATGAACTCTAACATAATTAGTAAAAAAAAAAATCAAGACAAATAATTATAGGTAAAAAGCTAATCCAGGAAATAAAATGGAATGATGTCAATAGAAAATTAATAAGAAATAAATATAAAACAATTGTAAATGATCTACATCCCATTTAAGAGGCAGAAACTAATAGTTTGAATTTTCTGAAAGGTACAAACATATACTTTCTAGAAGAAACAATTTTTTCCATATAAAGACATAAATAATTTAAAAGTGAAGGAATAGAAAAAGCTATATTATGCCAACACTAATTGAAATAAAGTCAGTTTGGCTGTTTTATCACAAGATAAATTCTACCCAACAAAGGGAGACAAGCAGACACAGAAAAATGCACAGGAAATGGACACAGTGAGCACAAGCAGCAAGGGGGGGATAAATAAATAAAAATAAATCTTAAAAAAAAAAAACAGATAAGGGAAAGAAACTAAGGATAAAGAAGCTCATTTCACAATTACATATGGGTCAATTTATCAAAAGAACAAAATATTAAATGCTTATATACCTAATCACAGGGCTTTGAAATACATAAAGAAAAAATATAAAGGAGTATTAGACAAAAACAAAATTATAGTTTTGGGTTTTTTCACACATCTATCAATAATTGATAGAAAAATACATAAAAACTAAGATTATAGAACACATGATTGATAACAACTAACTTGATTATTAGATATTTTGAAAATACCCACCATAAACAGCAGAATACCCATTCTTTTCAAGGGCACACAGAATAAAACTTTCTCAATAATTATAGAAGGTTTTCAATTATTCCAAATGTGTTTTCTGATCATGATGGAAATTAAATTAGAAATTTAGAAGTGAAAGATGAAAGAAAATTCCTCAAATATTTGGTAACTAACCACTACACTTGTAAATAGCCCATAGTGAAAATGAAATCAGAAGATAAACTAAATAAAAATGACAAAAGGTCATAATAAATTTGTGGGGTGCAGGATAAAAGAGTGCTTTTAGGAAAACTTATACCAATAAATATTTATATTAGAAAAGAATAAATGTCTCAAATCAGTGATTTAAGTTTTTTACTTAAGAAAATGAAAATAGAAAAAAATTAATTGAGAATAAACAGAAGAAAATAATCATAACAAATAACATAGATAATATAAATTAAGAAAATCAATAAAATTAAAAGCTTTCTCTTAACAAGTTTAATACAGATGATAAATGTCTAGCCAGAGGAAATCCATACACAATATTACTCAGCCACACCATTCCCTTACAACAGATATGTAAGCATATGTCCATAGAGAAATTTATACAAAAATATTCATAGTAACTATTGGTAGTAGTCAGAAACTATAAACAGCCTAAAAGTCCATCACTAGGTGAATGGGTAAATATATTATATCATACATAAAATCTAAAATATTATTCAGCAAAAATTAATTATTAGAACATAGGCAAAATGCATGAATCTTAAAATAAGTATGCTGAGTGAAAGAAGAAATAAAATATATATTGTATGGTTCCATAGAAAATGTATTACAATTCAAAATGACAAAGGTTTTAGAAAACAAATTAGTGGTTATCTGGTATGGGTGAGGGATTAATGGTTTACAAAGTCACATGAGAATACTTTAGGAGATTAGGGACATGCTCATGTTTTTATAGTTCATATTTTATTTCAAAGGAAAACATCTATTTTCAAATTCATGGAATTGTGAATTTAAACATTTGTAGCTTATTTCATGCCACTCATATATCAATGCATGTGTAGCATATTTTATTAATATCAAATAAAAGAAGAAAAGTGCAATATAGAACTGACAGAATGAGTAGAAAGCCAATAGTAAGACTGCAGGCATAAATCCAATTATAGATACAATTATATTAAGGGATAAGAAAATAAGTATTCCTATAAAAACAAAATATTTTCCAAATACATTAAATGAAATTATATATATGTTGTGTAAAAGAGACATAATTCATACAAAAGGTCATAGAAAGTTTGAGAATAAAATGTTTGAAGAAATATACTGTGCACAGGAAAATGTAGTGATAGTAAGATAATGTAGGTATTAAAGTTGAAAGCTATATTTGATTAAAAAGGAGGGAATTTTTCTAAACATAAAATGGTCAACAGGAAAATATCAACATATTATATTGGATACAGTGGACACCAAAATAGATTAATTCAAAATCATAATGAGATCATTTAATATACCAATCTCAATACCTAATAGAAGCAGCAGAAAAAATGAATGTCAGGGTACTAAAGATTTGAAGAGCACACTTACAAAACCTGATGTCATTATCATTTTGAGAAATGACAAAATTCACATTAATTACAAGGGCAGTAAAAAGAAACTGTAATCTAAGTTTTCATCTAATAAATCTAGAAAAATACAAGTACAATAAGCATGAACAAAACAAAATATTGTAAAGTAAAAGCAGAATAGCTTGTAATATCAAACTAATGTATATTAGAAGAAAAATTAAAGAAAAGTTTGATCATTGAAAAGATTAATAAAATTTGATAAAGTACACAAAGTTTTTGAAAATTCAAATTTCTAAAACATATAAAAGAAGAAATAGAAAATCTGAATATTCTGGTATCTACTAAAAATACGTCAAAGCATAACAAAATCACTCACACTCTGAAGACTTCAATGTTAAATTTATCAAAACATTTAATAAAGAATGAAAAATAACATCTTAGGTAAACTCTTACAAAGTTGAGCAAAAGAAAATAGGCTCAATTTCCAAATATTTTTAGGAAGCCATCACAATCCACTGATTGTAGATACTTACAAGAACATTACTAGAACAGAAAATTACAGTATGTCATATCTCATGAAAAGAGATACAAAAATCCTGACCCAAATTTCATCAAATCGAATACAACAATTTATCAAAATGATGATACATCATTTTCAAATGTGATTTATTACTGTTGGGAAAGTTTGTTTAATATTCTAAGTCATCAATATAATTGGCACTTCAATAGAAAATGAAAAAAGCCATATAATATCACAACTTATAGACAAAACATTCACAATATTCAACTCACTAGCAATTAGGTAATGAAAGAAATATCTACAAAACATAAGAAAGAAGCCTGAAATTAATTGATAAAATATTGAAAATATTCTCCCGATATTAAGAAGTGGAAAAGGATTATTGCTATCATCCTACTTTTTAACAATGTATTGCATGTCCTAGCCCATATAAATAGATTTTAAGAATGCACACAGATTGCAAAAAAAAAATAAAAAGTTAAAGTTTAAAGCCAACACACTTCTGTACAAGACAGTCTAAATGAATCCACAAAGTCTTGGAAATAGTAGTGAATTTAGTAATTCATTATACTCAAGGTTAGTATAAAAAACACAATTATATTTTTATATACCAGCCAAAGCACATAGACAGAGATATAATTTCAATGTCATAAAAAAATCAAATATCTTTGGAATAAATGTAAGGAAATATATATAATATTTCTTCACCAAAAACTATAAAATATTGAACAAAATTTTAAAGATAAGTAGAGGATATGCCATGCTTATGGATTGTAATGGTTATGTAAACCTATCAATTATCACCAATTTAATCTTTTTTAAACACAACCTAATCAAATCCAATAGTTTTGTTTTTTTTTAATTCATGTGGAAATGCCAAGGTTCAAGAATGGCTGAGATGATTTGAAGGAAAAAACAAAATTGAAGGAATTACATGATCAGATATCAAGCCTAGAACTATAATAATATGTTCATCAGAATAAAACAGAATAGTCAGGAAACAAACACACATGTTTAAAATCATCTGATTCATGACAGAAGCAACATATCAGAGCAAAGGGAGAAAGACATGTCTTTTTAATATGGTGCTGAGCGAATTGGATAAACTGATGGGAACAAATAAATCTTGACTTCTATTTTTGTGGTGGTTTGGTGTTATATGTACCCCAGAAAAACATGTTCTTAAAGTTAGTCCATTTCTGTGGGTATGGACCTATTGTAAGTAGGACCTTTTGATAAGGCTACTTCAGATAAGGTGTGACTTACCTCAAACAGAACTGGTCTCTATCCTCTTACTGGATTCCTCTATAAGAGAATGTAATACAGACAAAGAGAAAGCCAGGAAATCAAGAAGCTGAAAGCAATGAAATCTGAAGTCTGAAAGAGAAGGAAGAGACCAGCAGATGCCACCATGTGCCTTGCCATGTGGCAGAGGAGCTAAGGATCTCTGGCAGCTGGTATTCAGGAAGATAGCATTACCTTGATGATGCCTTGATTTGGACATTTTCTCACCCTCAAACTGTAAGCTAGTAAATTCCCATTGTCCAAGCTGAACCATTTCATGGTATTTGCTTTAATCAGCCTAGGAAACTAAAACAATATTATTTACCAATTAACTTTATTTAAAAAAAATAATAAAAAAAACTTTCTAAAAATGAATCTTGGCTTCTTTATTATTCAAACTATATACTACTCAAACTTTATAAAAATAAATTTCAGATAGATTTCAGATCTAAATAGAAAATGTAAAATAATAAAACATTTACAGGAAAATAAAGGACTCTACCTTCATGACTTGAATATATACACAATACAAATAGAGCTCAACACTTTAAAAATGCATTAAAATATATTATAATTAAGAACTTCTCTTCATCAAATAGCAGCACTGAGAGTGAAATACAAGCCACAATGTGAAGGAAAATATTTTTATTAATAAATCCAACATAAGACTAGTATCCATAATATGGTAATAAAACTCCCTAAAAAAAAAAAACTTAAGTTAAAGAGAAAAATTCCAATAGTAAAATGGGCAAAATATTTATCTTTAAAAAGCCTTTCACATAGAGGAGATCAACATGGCCAAATAATGTGAAAAGATTTTTAACTTCATACAGTCAATCAAAATGCAAATTAAAACTTAATGACAATACCACTACATACCCTTCAGAATGGCTAAAGTAGGAAAAGTAAATTCCAGATATTGCTGATGATATAAAGCACCCAAGTTTTCATTCAGTAATGGTAAGAGTATAAATACTTTAGATGACTGTCAGTCAATTTCTATGAATGCTGAACATATGTATTCTTTATAACTTAGAGATTCTACTCCAGGTATATGCACAAATGAAATGCCAACATAAAAATAGAAGAATCTGGTAAAATATCAAAATCATCATAGCAGCACTAGTCACAATAACTAAAAAGGCTATCAACAATAGAACAGAAAATTAAATTGTGCCATATTCACATAATAGAATATGTACAATAAATGGAATGAAAGATTCATTCACTATGTGCAGCAATAGAGTCGAATCTCCTACACATTATGTTGAACAAAAGAAGCCAGACACAAGAGTACATCTCATGATTCCATTTATATAAAGGGCAAAATTCAGACAAAACTAATTTATACTTTTAGAAGTCAGGACAGTGGTTGTTCTTGTTGATATTAGTGATGGAAGGAGGCCTCAAGAACGTGGGACTTCTTGAGTGATAGTAATATTCCCTTTCTTAATGCGTGGGCTGATTAAATGGGTGTGTTCGGTTTGGCAAATTTATCTCCTCCTCCTCCTCCTCTTCCTTCTTCTGTTAGCTAAAATGAAATGTGTGCAGTATAAAAGAATATACAAAATATTTAGGTTTTGTATAGAGCATTTGGTTCTCTAGTGTATCACCTTGTGTTAATTAGTTGAATTGTGGTTGGACTGTGTGACAGTTTGAAGTTCTTTTATGAATCCCAAAAAAGAAAAAAAGATTATGTTTTTTTTTTTTTTGTTTTGTTTTTTTTTTTTGAGTATGCAGGGGGAGTCTTTATTGAGCAAGTGCACAACCTTTTATAAGCTAGGTAAGGGGTGGAGCAGGAGGCAGGGCAAGAAAAGAGAGGAAGTACGTGTTAGGCGGGGATTGGGCACAGTTGGTTGTTAGGGAGGGTTTGTTATCTGTCGAAGGCGGGAAGGTTTCGCAGGCGCGGGAAAGTTTCGCGGGCGTGGGAAAGTTTCGCGGGCGCGGGAACAGGGTGAGCTATTTTTTCAAAGAAGGCTAAATATAGGATCAGGCTAGTTTTTAGTTGTTAGTCAGCCATTTAGCTTCACATTTTTCTGGCTGCCTCCAACATCTCCTCCTTTTTGTTTTATTTGAGCCTTATATTGTATAGCTAGCTGAGGGAAGTAGAGGCCTCATTGTGGAAGGGTGCTCGTATCTGCAAATGTGCTATTTGCGAAGGAGGGTCTGTGCCTGTCTTAGGTTGGGGCTGCACCCGATCAGTCTTACCCGTCATTGGGAAACATGGCAGCAGAAGGCCATGTCCCTGTCTTAGGTTGATTGATGGGTCAGTCCAGTTACCCGTCATTGGCTAGCCAGCCCAATGTTTTATTGAGCATTTTGCTCAGTTAGAACGAGCCCTTGAGCTAATGAGGTGTGCTTCTCAGAGAACAGTTAGGTTGTATTCACTTTTAACTGTCTCCTGCAGTGCTTTGCCTCGCACTCAGCTGCTTAAAGGCGGGGAGGGCTGGAGGATGTTGTTATTTATGGAGGGCAGAAACAACGCGGCTATGTTTGTTGGCCAGACTTTAGCCTGCCTTACCTTATTATGAGTTAGTAGCTTTGGAAAGGAGCCCGGACTAAGGGTGATGGAACAGGTGAGTGGCTGCTTAGTTTTGGAGAGCCGTGGCTATAGCGGTGGGGCTTAGGGCGAACGAAGTTTTGGAGGCGAGGTCTCGGACTGGAGGAAGCAGGAGTGGACGGCGTTGTGGGCGGGTGTTTAGAGCTGGATTTGCTTGAGGGCGAGGGCAGCAGGAGGAGCCGAGGTAACAGGCGGCGCAGAACTCCTGTGGGGAGAACGGGCGGAGGTGGGCCGGGAGGACGAGGGGAGGGTGCTGCGGGAGGAACGGGTGTGGGGGGGTTCCTCGGTGGTGGCGAGCCGCTGGTAGTGGACCTGTACAAATGAGGTGAAAATGGCATTAGCTTGATCTTTTGCGAGTTGGACGATCCTTTTGATGGCCCATGGTCTGACTGCCAGTGCGACGAGGAGAATGACTAGGGGGCCTAAAATAGGGAGAATGTAGGGGAGGAATCCTTGGAATCCCCAGGAGAGACCTCCCCCCTGAGCTTCTCTCTCCTTTTTACGTTTTTCTAGCCCGGCTCTTACTTGGGCTAAATTGTCTTGGATGAGGCCCGAGTGATTAGCATAGAAACAGCATTCTTCACCCAGGGCAGCACAGAGGCCTCCTTCTTTGAGAAAGAGGAGGTCTAGCCCTCTGCGGTTTTGAAGGACTACTTCAGAGAGGGATGTAAGAGATTTTTGTAGGTGGTTAATGGCTGTTTCGAGATGGGCGATATCTTCGTCGACGGCTGATCTGAGAGAGGAAAGGGCATTATTGTGTAAGGCTAGGGCTGCAATTCCGGTGCCAGCTCCTGCAAGACCTAAAAGTGTGGCAATTGTAATGACGGTGATAGGTTCCCTTTTTTGTATGTAGGTTGGTAGGAGATGACGCGGCCAGGAATCAAAAAATTGGTTATTGGTATGGTAGATGATGCAGGGGAGTATTACAGCAAGCACACAGGTTTCGCTGGTGGAGTTGAGGGTGCGAACATTAAGGCATGGGGTAAGGCCTGTGGAGGAACAGATCCATTGTGTGTTATTGTCGGGTAAGAGAAATCTTGCGGTCATGTTAGGGGTAGTTGTATGGTTGCAGAGGGTTTTCATGGAGGGAATAACAGTGCCTCCGATTTTAGTGATACAGAGCCCGCTCTGAGAGACAGACTGGACTGTTATTTGAGTTTGGTTCCAGTTGCAAGACGGAGGATTGTTTTCTGAGGAAGATTGATAGGAGGCGTTAGTGGCTATAGCCTCATAGTAAGGCATTGAGGAGGAGAGGCACAGCCAACAGCTAGCGGTAAGGTTGGGATAGGAGGAATTAAGAGTGGAGAAGGAGGCGTTAACTAAGGACAGAAGCGGGTTGTAGATTCGTAACGGGGGTAGTGGGGTAAGAGGGGCGGAGCTGGAGTTAGAAGACTGATTGTTAGGGAGTGCAAGAATAGAGGGAGGATTGAGGACTGGGTTGGGGCCAACGGAAATTGGAACAGCGGGGGTGGTGGCCCTCTTTTGTATTATGAAAAGGCCGCCGTAATCATAGCTTTCCATGTATAGCTGAAGGCCGTATGTACGGCCCTCTAGCCAGGCAGTTTTGGAAGGGTCTTTAACAGTGAGGACAATTATATCCCATCGGGTGCTATTTGCAGTTTTGAAGGTAAGGTAGGAGTCCCGATTTGGAGCAGCGCTCCAGCCGTAAGCCATGGTTTCGCAGCCCCAAGAGGGGCAATAGAAGTGCGTGGTGTCGCGGCAGCCTGTGGCGGAGGAAGGGCAGATGTAAAAACCAGAGATCATGTGGCCGGTAGGGCCGAGTAAATAATTATTATGACGATGACAGTACGATGGCTTGTAGTCCTTTTGGTGAGAATAGCCTATAAGGCTACAAATATGCACTTCAAAGGACGGGGCTTGGGCAGTGACATTGTATTGCAGGATTTTATCATTGGCCATGACCTTGACTGTCCAATTGAAGTGTTGGTGAGCTGAGTTAGAGAGGACAGGTGTTGTGGCCGCGGAAAGAAAGAGGATTATTAGGACTACCAGGTTGATGGGTTGGTTAGGCTGAAGGGGAGTTTGTGCGCGGACTCTGCGATAGAGATTGAGGAGTACTTGAGGAGTTGGGTTGTTCGGTATAACACGCGTCATCTGGTAGGTTAGGTGCCTCAGCTGTTGGCGTTCCCTTCTCGTTAGGCACTTGGTCTGCGGTGGCGGGTCGGATGTTTCATCCCGGGTTCCAGATGGGTTGGGGAGCATCGTCCGTTCGCGGAGGTTACTGGCCAGCGGCAGACGATCGAGCCCCACGTTGGGCGCCAGTTGAAGTACGGGCAAGATGAGGGGGGGCACCGGGTGGTAGTCGGCGTCCCGGGGGCCTTGGCGGCGAGGGAAAGAATTATTGCGGAGACGAGGTGAGTATGCAGGGGCGGGGGTCAAGATTATGTTTTTGAATTAATCCATTCCTGTGGGTGTGGGGCCTTTTGATTGGACTATATCAGTGAGGAATGAGCCAGCTTTGGTCTCTGCCCTCCTGCTGTGTCTGCTATAAATGGAAACATAGAGAGACACACACAGGGAAAGGAAGCTGTCATGTCTTTTCTTACCCTGCAATGTGAGGGAGGAGTCAACAATTGCTAGCAGCCAAAGCTTAAGCATGGAGCCTGGAAAGAGCTTGGGCACATGGAGTAGCTCAAAGCTGAAGAGACAAGTTATTTGCCTGATAGCTCACAGCTGACTCTGGAAGAAAGTGGAGCAGCTGAGACAGAGAGGAGGTCTGGTAAGAGACAAGCCCTACATCTGGTTGCCCACACCTGAGTTCCAGGAGATGCTAGATTCTGGAGGCAAAGGCAGGAACCTAGGCAGAGATTGGTGGCCATCACGCTTTGCCACGTGGCATACTGCAATATCACTCAGTAGCTGAGTTTGGTGAGAAAGCATCTCTCCTGATGTCTTGATTTGGACATTTCACATCCTTTGAACTATAAGCTTTTACCCTTAATATATTTCCCATTATTAAAGTCAACCAATTTCTGGTACTTTGCATCAGCAGCCCTTTAGCAAACTAAGACAGACTGCCAAGCTCTTGGAATATCAGCTCTGATTGTCTTCTGAGAGGATTCAGTTCTTTCTCAGGACCACTAATTTGATTAGTGGTACAACATACACAGATGAATATAAGGGCCAGATTTAAAGCTCCCAGTTAATTATCAACATTGTTCAGGTATCTAGGATTAAGTTACTTTATCTTTTAAAAAGGATGCTTTCAGAAAATATATTGAAAAGTAGTTATATCAAAAACAAAACAAAATTAAAACTGACTATAAATATGGATATGAAGTACTGCACTTAGGCATTGAGCCACTTACTGGCCAAACAGCTATGTATCATCAATATATATAAAATGATTACATTTTTTGAACAAAGTATTAGCCTAGGTAATTAAAAAGCAATTACACAAATCCAGATAAGAAAGATTTTTAAAAAGTTCTATGACATATACTATATTAAAAGATCCCTCTATTTCATACTAGCTATACAGTATATACAGTGATAAAAACACATTCCAATATCATCCTTTATTATTTTCTGAAATGCTTCTAGAAATTGATTTTGAGCATCCAGTGAATTTAATAAATAATAATATAATTGAGAGCCCTACTGCTGTGGTAAGGAAATTTCCTATCTATAGACCCATTAATTTGGGTTACAGAGTAATGGACTTTACTTGGGTTCAAAGGCAAATCAATATCAAGCAGAATACAGTGATAAAATTGTGCCCCGTGAAACTTTTCTTGAATATCAGCCAAATCATGGATTATTTGGCAGACTTCCTAGAGTTTTCTTGCAGAATATAACTTTAGAATTTATTACTAAACTTCTCATAAGCACATTTAATATACATGCTTCCAGTAAACTAGGAAACTCTAATAACTTTTTATTATCCTGATATTCAGAAGTCTGTTGCTATGTTTCAGTAGCTCAACATTGTTAAAAAGAAAGAGTTGAATGTCTTAGAAACCTAAATTATTCACATCAAGAAAATGTATCAATCACATATCAATATTTTATAGTACAATATAGAAAGGATAGAGTCTCTGGATTATAGAAAGGAAAAACAGGGAGTAAAACATATAGGAAAGAATCAGTATTTGGAGGCAAGATGATTTCTGATTATGTTCACCTAACAGAAAGTCCAGTATAGCCGCGACGTCTGGTCTGAGAAGTTTGAATCAGACATGGGGTTACCCAAAGCAGTGAGTGGTCTGAAACTGAGAGGCATGATAAATGGAGAGTTGAACTGGTGGATTGAAGTTGTTAATCTAAAGAAGAGGATTAAATTGAAATGAAATCTTGGAGCATGTAAGTGGATATTTAGAGCTTGAATCTAATACCAAAATATATGACACAGGAAGATGTACATGAATTAAAGAATATCAAACAGCATAAAACCAAGTATATCAAACAAAAACTTTAATGAAATTTGGAGAGGCCTAGAGCAGATATTTCTTAGCTATAACTGATTTTTTCACCGGTAAACAAATTAGCCATTAATATCAGAAACATGTATTGCTTATTTTTATGATTAGTAAATTATCTTATATCTCAACCAATTAGTAGTATAAGATCACTAAACATCAAAGAGATTTTAATTGTCTTCAAAAAGTGCTAAAGACAAACTGCCAGATGGAAATTTATAGTGATGGTTCCAATGCCCAGAGTATACATACATGCCAATCATCACCATGTGATACCTAATATATTAATATAACTATTCTGAAAACCATTATATATTTTGAGATTTATTTTTTCAGTTTCTCTTGGTGGAAAATACATTTCATTTTTCACAACCTATCAGTTTCTCTTAAGAGAAAAATCTATTACTTCTGAGTGAAGTGATTTTCAAACTATACAGGAAAAGAAGTTGCCAGAGGGTGAATCCGTGTGGAAAAGCTGGAGAAATCGATTAAACTTCCTTAGGAAAGGCTTAATTATTCATTGTACTCAAAAATATAATCCATCTTTGCCATAAAAATGGGCTGAGACAGAATAGCCTTAAGAGCTTAGGAATTATATGCTTTGAAAAGAAGAATAAGAAAGTGCTTTTGACTATTTACTACCTAGAACTATGGAAAATAGTTTCAGTGATGATCAAGAATGATGTGGCCTGTCGTTAAACACAACACAATTTTTAGTGAAGAGCAGTACCAAAAAATCAAAAAAGAAAAAGAGGGAAGCTTTAACAATTCTTTATTGTATATTCTTCAGTTAACTCTAAAGAAGGAGACATGGATTAGGATTAGGCTAGGACTTCCAGGGAGTTATATACATTTCAAAGAGTAGAATGAGAAAAGTACTTAAAAAGGATTATCTGCATCTAAATTCTTCTAAATTAAAAAAAAAAAAAGCGATATTTTCAAATTCTTCTAAACATCCTGACGCTGGGAAGGAAATATGGAATTATAATATCAAAATTGAAGGGAACATGATACCCAGAGTAAAGGAATATGGAAGATGCTTTCCTGGGCCATTTGTTCTAGGTGGTGGGGTGGCGATGGGGGAAACTGAACTTTCCTTTCAGAGGCTACTCAAGGCTTAATGTAGAAGTATTGAAATTCTAAATTTGACAGCACCTATCCTCACAATATGCTGGGGACACAAAGAACTATACACTTAGTGAGACTGTAACTTGGAATAGAGCAGTATGAAATTTAGTCTAAGCCATAATATCCCGGGCATCCAGGAGGACTTAAAGCTCTGAAGCTGATTTAAAGTGGTTCTGGACTTGACTTTCATTAATCATAATATTTTAAATTATTTGATGAATATCTCTGTATGTAACCAATCTCCCATCACTGATAGTCTCTTCAACTCCTGTGTAGATATCCTTCCACAAAACTGTAGCTCTGCTATCCTGTACTAGACCACCATCCCACTCTATGACACCCTCCTCTAACATCAAGCCCCACAGAGGTTTGTATACTTTTGCTTTGTCATCACATACATTTGGACTACCCCGTCACCCTGCTTGGGCTCCAACATACCATCCTAGGCAACTTTCTTTCACAGATACCCTGCCTCAGGCCACCCTGGGCACGCCTTAATTTTGAGTAGTTTACTAAATCAAGAATATATTAAAATATGATACTTACATAACTTAACATAGCTTCACAAGATATTCTACTAAAATCAGGAGTACTAGTGGAATAGAAAATTTTCTAATCATAGTGGGAGAATTTCTCATATCTAAATATTTGATCAAAAAGTCAAAAATCCCTAAGTGTGAGTATGTGTATATACACACAGTATATATTTGTTCTTTCTGCCTGAAGGACATCCTTAAAAATTTGTATTGTGAGTCCATTTGCTGTTGAATTCTTTAAGCTTTTATATATCTGGAAAAAATATTTATTTTTCCTCTATTTTAAAAAGGCATTTTTGCTGGGTGTCTTAATTTTGCTAGGCTGCTATCACAAATACCATAAACTTCTTCAAGAAACCATTTTCTTTGCTCATCCATAAAGAGCAATGCCTCATTTGTTCAGGCTTTATCATGGGCTTGAAGAAATTCAGTCCCATCTTCAGGCTCCCCTTCTAATTCTAGTTCTCTTGCCTTTTCCAGCATATCTGCAATTACTTCCTCCACTGAAGTATTGAACCCCTCAAAGTCATCCATGAGTATTGGAATCAACATCTTCCAAACTCCTGTTGATGTTGATATTTTGACTTCCTCCCATGAATCACGAATGTTTTTTTTTTTTTTTTTTTTTTTTTCACGAATGTTTTTAATGCATTTAGAATGGTGACTCCTTTCCAGAATTCTTTCAATTTACTTTGTGTAGACCCAGAAGAGGAGTCTATGACAGGCTATAGCCTTACAAAATATATTTCTTAAGAAATAAGACTTGATAGTTGAAATGACTCCTTTTTATAGATGGATCAATTAACGTATGGAGATATTAAACAACTTTCCCATCACAGATTCTAAAGGATAGAGCCAGGATTTGATTCCAGGTATGCAACTTCAAACTGGTCATGTTTACACACTGTGATAAATGTTCTCACATCTCTAGACTATGGATGCTGCGTACAGAAAAGGACTTTATTTTATCCTACAGGTAAATCACTTAGAAGATACAGAAATCTGCAAAGAAAGAACTAGAAGTCACTATCTGAGTACAGTGTTAATATCTGAGTATATTTCCATCCAGATTTGGCATCAGCATAAACAGCACACTGTCTTTTTCAAAATAAGATTTTATTTAAGTATATCATTCATAAATGAATATACATAATAAATGTATAGTAACAGTTGTAAACATACAAAAGAAACATGCATATCATTACACAGGGCTCCTGTATATCACCCTACCACCACACCTTGCATTATTGTGAAACATTTGTTACAAACTATGAAAAGCATCATCAAAATAGTATTACAAATTATAACCCATATCTTATATTTGGTGTATTTTCCCCTAACCCACTCAATTATTAATACCCTGTATTAGTATTACACATTTGTTATAGTTCATGAGAGAACATTCTCGTATTTGTCCTTTTAACCACAGTCTATCTTCCACCACTGGATTCCATGTGTTATACAGCCCCATGCTTTGTACAATCCATTCAAAGTGAACACTCAGTTACCCTCATTTTCATCACAGAGTTGTGCTGTCATGACCTCAGCCAATTTTAGAATGTTTCCATTATTCCAAAAGGACAAATCCCATATCCCCTTATATACTCCCATAGTTATCTCTTAGAATTGATATATCTTCTTTGTCATTGTTGCAAAACTATTACTATATCACTGCTAAGCATCACCCATAAATTACATTAACTGTAATTTTCCCGTGTATTACCATATTCTTAGCAATGTGTAGAAGAAAAACATTCTTATATTTATACTATTAGCCACAATCTTCACCCAACACTGAAATCATTATGTAGTATATACCCTAAATTATTCCTTAGTTTCCTTTCAGTTGACATTAAACATCCACAGATTATCCCTTTCAGCCACAATCGCATTAATGAATCAGCAGTGTTAGTTATACTCACTATAATGTATTACCATCAACTCTATTTCTACACCTTTACAATAAATCTTATTAAAAATTCTACATACATTAAGCATCAGCTCCCATTATCAACGCACATTTTATTTCCTAGTAACCTATACTCTAGAGTTTATCTCCATGAGTTTACTCATCATATTTAATTCATATCAGTGAGACCATATAATATTTGTCCTTTTGTGTCTGCCTTATGTCACTCAACATAATATCCTCAAAGCCCATCCATGTTGTCATCTGGATCCCAATTTCATTTCTTCTATTGGCTGAATAGTATTCTATTATACATATATATCACATTTTGTTAAGCCATTCTTCTGTTGATGGACACTTGAACTGGTTCCATATTTTAGCAATTGTGAATAATGCTCCAATGAACATTGCTGTGCAAATGTCAGTTCACACCCTTGCTTTCAGTTCTTCTGAATATATTCCTAGTAAAGGGATTGCTGGATCATATGGCAGTTCTATATTCAGCTTCTTAAGTTACTGCCAAATTGCCTTCCACAGAGGCTGCCCCATTCTACATTGCCAATGTTGTTTCCAAATATTTTGTCCCATTGAGTAGGCTGCATTTCTACTTTCATGACAAAGTCTTTTGAAGAACAAAGTGTTTAATTTTGAGGAAGTGCCATTTATATATATTTTTCTTTCATTGCTCATGCAATGAAAGAAGGTTTCAGGTGTAAGGTTTAAGTAACTATTGCCTACCACAAGATCTTGAAGATGTTTCCCTACATTTTATTCTAGAAGTTTTATGGCTGTAGCTTTTATGTTTAGGTCCTTGGGTCATTTTTAGTTAATATTTGTATAAGGTGTGAGATAGGGGTCCCCTTTGTTTCTTTTGACTATGGATATCCAGTTCTCCCAGGACCATTTGTTGAAATAGACTGTTCTGGCCCAACTGGGTGAGCTTGACAGGCCTGTTAAAAATCACTTGACTGTATAAGTAAGGATGTGAGGGTCTATTTCTGATTTCTCAGTTCAGTTCCATTGGTCAATATATTTGTCTTTATGCCAATACCATGCTGGTGTTTTTTTCTCTTTGTTTGTTTTTTTACCATTGTAGCTAAGTACTATACTTTAAAATAGGAAAGTGACAGTCCTCCAACTTTAGTTTTCTTTTTAAAGACATTTTGGCTACTCGGAACCCCTTGCCCTTCCAAATACATTTGGTAATTGGCTTTACCATTTCTGCAAAAATGGTTGTTGGCCTTTTGATTAGGATTGCATTGAATCTGTAAATTAGTTTGGGTAGAAATGACATCTTAACAATATTTAGTCTTCCAAACCATGAACACAGACTATCCTTCCATTTATTTAGGTCTTTTTGGTTTCTTATGGCAATGTTTTAGAGAATTCTGCATATAGGTCCTTTATTTCTTTGGTTAAGTTTATTCCTACATATTTGATTCTTCTAGGTGCTTTTATAAATGGATTTTTTTTTCTCCTAGGATTGTTCATGAGTAGTGCATAGAAGTGCTACTGATTTTTGCTTATTAATCTTGTATCCCACCACTTTGCTGAACTTGACTATTAGTTCCAATAGCTTTGTCATGGATTTTTTAACATTTTCTAGATATAGAACCATACCATCATTGAATAGTTACAGTTTTACTTCTTCCTTTCCTATTTGGGTGTGTTTTATTTCTTTATCTTGCCTAATTGCTGTAGGTAGAACTTCTAGGACAATATTGAGTGACAGTGGTGAAAGTGGTCATCCTTGTCTTGTTTCCTATCTCAGCGGGAAAGCTTTCAGTCTCTCACTATTGAGTATATTGCTATCTGTGGGTTTTTCATAAATGCAGTTGAACATGTTGAGAAAGCTTCCTTCTATTACTATCTTTTGGACTGTTTTTGTCAAGAAAGGATGCTGTATTTTTTCCAAATGCCTTTTCTGTGACAATTGATAGTTTCATGTGATTTTTTTCTTCAATTTATTAATGTCGTTTCATACACTAAATGATTTTCTTGTGTTGAACCATCCTTGCATACCTGGGATAAAACCCACTTGATCATAGTATATAATTCTTTTATTGTGCTTCTGGATTTGGATTTGGTTTGCAAGTATTTTGTTGAAAATTTTTGAATCTATATTCATTAAAGAAATTGGTCTTTAATTTTCTTTTTTTTCTATAATATATATTTGATTTTGGTAATAGGGTGATATTGGCTTTAAAGAATGAATTTGTTACTGTTCTTTCCTGTTTAATTTTATGGAAGAATTTGAGCAAGATTGGTATTATATCATCTTTGAACGATGGGCAGAATTCACCTCTGAAACCATTTGGTCCTGGGTCTTTCATATTTGGGAAGTTTTTGATGACTGTTTCAATCTCTTTTCTTGTGATTAGTTTGTTGAGGTTTTCTGTTTCCTCTAGGGTCTGTGTAAGTTTTTCATGTGTTTCTAGGAAATTGTCCATTTCATCAATGTTGTCTAGTTTGTTGGCATACAGTTGTTCAGAATATCCTTTTATGATCTCTCTTAACTCACAGGGTCAGTGGTAATGTCCTCCCTCTTGTTTCATATTTTATTTATTTTCATCTTCTTTTTTTCTTTGTCAATCTAGTTAAGGATTTGCTGATTTTGTTGATCTTCTCATAGAACCAACTTTTGGTTTTGTTCATTCTCTCTGTTGTTTTTTTGTTCTTGACTTCATTTATTTCTCCTCTGATCTTTATTTCTTCTTTCCTTCAGCTTGAAAAACCTGTTTTTCTCCTTGCAATTTTCTAGCCAGCCAACAAATGGCACTCATAATTGCATCTTTCCATGGAGGTGACTCTTTCAACCTCCACTTGCCCATGACTCTGGTCTGGCTAGAGTCAAGATTCAAAGCAGGCTCTGTTGGCCAAATTCACTGAAGAGAAACCACTCTTCATCAGCCACCACACCCTCTCTCTTCCCAGGGAGGAAGAAGTCTGTTCCCTTCTCATTTGGCTGTAGTGAGACAAGGATTTTATCCAGACTCTTCACCTGTAGGGTGGGGGAGGAGTGCTGTTTCCAGCTGCAGGAGTTAGTAACACATGTTTTTTGTCTCATATCTTCGTCTCTTTGTTCCTCACTCTGCTGTGGGAGTGCACAGCACTCTCCTGATATGGAGATCCCAAAGCAGTTCCCTTCGACAGCTTTTTGCCCTTCCTCCATTGTCTTTGTAAGACAGTTGATACCTACCTAGCTATTCCAACACCATCTTCCTGGAAGTCCTCAGCACATTGTCTTTTCATTGGGTATGGCTCTGTTAAACTGATGAATGATATTTACCAAAACAACTCCTTTTAGTTTGTATCATTTGTCGGGAATGCCAGACTACTAACTGCCACAGAACATTTAGAAACTTCTTTGCTAGGGAAGAAGAATCAAGCTTTAGTTCTCTTTCATAGGATCATGAGTTGGTTGGAAAGCAGTTGATCTCTCCATGAATATGGAGTTGAGATACTCTGATACTCTGGAGTTTCCCCCAAACAGTCCTATACAAAAGGAGAGGACAGGTAATACTTAACTGAGAATTCAAGAAGACTAGGGCAAGCTAATCAGCAGGGCTCCAGTGCATGAAGGAGCAGTGGTCCTGTTATACATAGCAGCTGGGTTGGTCTTTTTCCATCCCAACTTCTCCACTTCTCCCACAAAGATTTGGTTTTCCAGGAAGCTAAATGTAGTACAAATAGAGGAATGAACAATCATTAAGGGGTCAGTAGGATTTTTTGTGAAGCCTTTTTAAAAAGAGGTAGTAAATGATATAAAATCAGCTTTTCTGGTAACCAAAGAGGGAAAAGAAGCAGCACTGAGGTTTGACAGTTTTGTAGGCTGCAGAGTAACAGGCAAAAACTATGGTGATCAGGTGATAGTAGAGTACAAGAATGGCAAAGAAAGAGAGCACTGCATCCCACTTCAGAAAATCATTGAGGCAGGTAGCATCTGAATCCGTTGTGGGAGCTTCTGTGCTGGGCACTCCTAGAGAGAATAAATAGGGGAAAGTTCTCTGAAAATAATGAACTTCTTGCTAAACAAGCCAACTGGGGTTAAATTTATTGGAATTTTGCAATGCTACTATAAATAATCCCCATTTGTATTGGGGCTAATGAAATGTGAAATACAGATATATAAGATTTACATATGTCCAATGTGTGTTGTAATATAAAATCCTGTTTTAGTGCCTTACAGTATTTTTTTAAGAGAGTATTTACTCTTGTCATTAGATAGTATTCAATATATGTTTTAAACAATTGCAAAATATTTCATAATAGCATTAATTTAATCATTTCATCCATCTCTAAATGTAGCCAGTGACAATGTTGTTAGGGGAACTAGATAAAATGGAATCAATAATTAATTTTGTAATTATATATAAGCTAAATCAAACCATTAAGGAAATTCTCACAAGGATTCTTTCTTAGAGAACAGAAACTGTTTTTTCAGTACTATTCACATGTTTTGTTGTTGCCCAATAAATGCAAAATTAGAAAACAAATGCTTGGTTTTGTGGGTTGAGGTATAGAAATAAAAGTGTCATTCATGGGTTTTGATAAAACTGGCTATTAAGAGAAACTAATTTGAGTTTTGTATGTTTTTTAAAAATTCCCAGTTTTTAAAAAATAATTTGAACAGAATTAAAAAAATAAACCTTAAGAAATATAACTGAACAAGAATAGAGGCACTGAAAAAAAAGTGGGTTCTTAACAACATAAAATGTTTGCCCCCTTTTCTTGGCCAATTAGGAACAATCCACGAGCTAATTTACTAATTGAAACAAATAAGAAAATTATTTTTGACTCATTAGTGGGGAATAATTAACTTGGATAGAGCACTGCTACAGTCCTGCCCATCAACACTCTTGAAAACAATAACCATGAGGCTTAATCCAAGTAACTTAACTGCATCCCAGAAGTAAGCTCAAGAATATTTTTAGGAATTTAAAAGTGCCCAGCATGTAACAAAGTGAAATTTACAGTAATAAAAATACTGTAATAAAAATTACTAGGCAGGGAAAAAGCAGTGAAAGAAAATCCATAACGAGATGAATCAACTAATATAAACAAACACAAAGCTGACATAGATATTAACAACATTTAGCAGAGAAGCACATTAGAAAGACTATTTTATGTACTTTCCATATGTTGAAAACTTTAAGAGTACATTAGAAGATTTAAAAAAAAAGACTCCTAGAAATGAAGTCTATAGTGTATGTTAAAAAATACAATGGATAGGGTTAAAAGTGTATTAGATATTTTGAAAGAAAAGATTAGTGAATTTTACAACATAGCATAGAAAATAAAATAAAAAAAAAACAGGAAGAAAAGAAAGGTTGGTAAAGAACAGGACATTGGTGAGTTGTGAAAACACTTCTATCAGCTTGATATTCATGCATTAGAAAAAGGAGGTGATTACAAAAACTATATTGAATAAAGATAATGCCAAAATATTTTACAAAATTGAAGAAAATTATTAACTCACAGATTAAGGAATTCTAATGAACCCCAAGCACAGGAAACCCCCAAGTCATGTAGAAAAGATCCATTTTACAGAGAATAGCAAAGATACATATAAAAAGAGAATTCTTGTAGGAAATGCTGTAAGAGCAAAGACAGTAGGCCAAATTATGTAAAATATTTAAAGAAAAAAAACAAACTCAATGTAGAAATCTATCTTCAGAAAAAATATCTTCCAGAAATAAAATCAAAATAATATAAAATACTTTTTAAGACTTTGAAAAGCTGAAATAATCACCCTCTTAGCTGTACTATAATGAATATTAAAGAAGTTCTTCATGCAGAAAGAAAATATGGATCTACACATATGAATGGGAACATAGAAAATGGTAAATTCTTGGATAAATTTATAAGATTTTTTTTCCTTAAAATTGAGATTGATTTAAAATATAGCTAAATAAACAAAAAAAAAATCATACAAGATAGTTTGGGGTTTATAAAAATATAAAAATAAACTATGTGGCAAAAGGAGCACAAAATTCATGAGACGAGAAATGAGTGACTACAATATAAGATACATATACTACGCATAAAGTATTATCACTTGAAGTTAGACTATTATAAGCTAGGTTATAAAACACATTAAAGCAAGTACTAAAATAAAAATCAATTATAACTTATCAGCCTACAATGGAATTAAAAGGAAAATATAATTACTATTAAATTAGTACAGAAGAAAATAGAAAACAGAAAATTGCACAAAGAACAGATGAGGTAAATAGAAAACAAATACCAAGCTGATGGTCTAGAACACATATCAATAGTTACATTAAATTTGAATGGTCTATATTCCCAGTTAAAATGTAGAAATTGTCAGATTATATAAGAAACAAGACCCAACTATATACTACCTATAAGAAACACTCTTCAAATAGAAATACACAAATTTATTAAAAGGATGGAAAAAGAATGGTACATTAACACTAATCTAAAAAGAAAATTGTAGTGTCAATGTTAATGTCAAAGCAGATTTCAAAGCACAGAAAAATGCCATAGATAAAGAAGGACATTATGAAAGATAAAGACAACAATTCATAAGAACAGCATAAAAAATCCTAAGCATTTACGTATCTAATATTTGGGCTTTAAAATTCATAAGCAAAAAACGATATACCTGATAGGCCAAAGGAATAAATTTCTAATGATATATATAATTGAAAGAATCGGTGGAAGGAAAGAAAATTAATGTAATATACAGATTCCAAAAACACTAAAATACTTCAAGTTAATTGATATTAATGAATATGCCATCCAATAGAAGCAGATATATTATTTTCAAGTGCATAAGATACATTTAAAGAGAGGCTATCTTCTGTGACATTAAACAAGTCTAAATACATTTAAAAGGATTCATACTGTACAAGGCATATCTGCTGTTCACAATGGAATTAAATAGGAAATCAATATCATAAAGATATTTGGATATTCCCTAAATATTTGGAAACAAGGTAAGACATTTCTAAATTAACCATGGATCAAATAAATATAAAGGTTATATTAGGATGGATTTCAATTGAATGAAAAGCAGTCTATGAGAATATATTTTATATCATTTTTTAATTAGAAGAGGTGTAGGTTTAGAGAAAAATCATGCATAAAGTACAGAATTCTCATATACCTCCTCACAAACAGTTTTCCCTATTAACAATTTGCATTAGTGTGATATCTTTGTTATAACTGATGATACAACATTACTATAAATATACTATTAAATATACCCCATTGTTTACATTAGGTTTCTCTGTATTGTACCATCCTATGTTTGTTTTTAATTTTTATTATCATAAAATATATTCAACCTAAAATTTCCCTCTTTAACCAGATTAAAATACACAGTTCCATAGCACTAATTACATTAACAATTTTGTGTTACTATCACTACTGTCCATTACCAAATCTTTTCCATCATCCAAAACAGAAACTCTGTACTAATTAAGCATTGCTTCCCCATTCCCTACCCCAACCCTGGCCCCTGGTAACCTGTATTCTAGTTTCTGACGATGAGGCCATTTTTACTCTGATTTGCAAACCTGAAAAATATATTACAAGGAAGGAAAACTGATGACCCTCCTTCATCATTATGGAAACCAACATTCTAAATAAAATTTAGCAAATCTAATCTAATAATATGTAAAATGAGTAATGTGCCAATGAGGGTTTATCTCAGGGATTTGTTTATATTAACAAATTTATAAACAAAATGAAAACAATATGATCATCTCAATAGATGTAGAAAAAGCTTTGACAAAATGCAACATCCATTCCTGAAGAAAATTTTCTAGGAAGAGAAGTGCATTTCCTCAACCTTATCAAGTATATATATGAAAAACCTACAGCTAATCTGATCCTTAATGGTGAATGATTTCTGGTTTTCTCATGTGTTCAGTAACAAGACAATGATATATACTGTTACCACTTTATTCCAAATTAACTGGAAGTTCTAGCCAGTGTATAAAAAGGCAAGGAAAATAAATAAATGGCATATAGAAGGTAACTGAAGAGTTAAAACTGTCTTTACTCATGCATGGTATCATTGCCTATTTAAAAATTCAGATGGAATCTATTAAAATAGATATAGCTCAGTGGTTGAGCACCTGCTTCACATAGTTGAGGTCCTGGGTTCAATCCCTGGTGGCCCCCCCCCCCCCCCAAAAAAAGATATAGAAACAGAAGGAGTTTGCCAAAGCCAAAACTCAGAATGTTCAGGGAGAAAAGGATAAACGTCCTAAAAACCTGAAATCCTTGGACAATCTTTCTCTGACCATTTCAAGAGATTTGATATTCAAAAGGAGGGGATTGAAGGCTATGGCAAGAAGGAAGAATCACTGAAATGTGTTAAGGATTACATGATAAAAATTGAATAGGAAAGCCAAAGATACCAAGCAATGAAGGGCATTCAGAAGAGAAACTCAATACAGCAAATGAAGAGAAACTCAATCCAGCAAATGAGGAAATAGCTCAGGTCTGAGAAAGGCTCCAGTGGAGGCTTTCAAGAGAGCCTGAGGAAGGAGCAGATGTGGATCCATTCACTGGAGAAGACCATCAAACAGAGAACTTAAGAAAACAATGAATTTATAGTAATCTGTGATGACCTGATGTCAGAGCTGGAAAAATCTGAAATTGTAGTCACTGACCAGTAATCTCTCTGCCCTCCTATTAGACATCCATGTGACTGCATCTGTAAGCAAGTCTCAAGTACATACTTCTAACCTTTGTTTTTTTTTTTTTTTTTTTTTTTTTTGGTGGAAAGCTAAGTGATCATCAAAAATTATAAGCAGTAGTTATAGAAAATTAACTATGAGGTATTTTGATTCTGAATATTATACTTTTTCATGTCCTATTTGACTGTGATGTTAATATTAGAGAACAAAATAAAGACTGGGAATCAGATGCCACCAAAGGGGCAAACAGAAAGCATCAAGAAATGAAGGTGTGAACTCATCTAAATGGAAAGTAAAGAGTAATATTGAGTACAGAGGGACATGATGCACAGTTTCAAACCAAGTCCCAGTATTGGTCCTTTAAAGTCTCTTATGAGCTATGCTTTTTAAAGTATGTTTTCATTCTTCTCAGAAAATATTTCTTCTTGTCGTTTCAAGAGGGCTGCAGCAGCAGCAGCTCCAGAACATACATCTCAAGAGACTCACAGAGACTGAAAGTGAAGGAGGGTGGATTTTCAAAGGGAAATTAAGTCATTTTCATCAAAAGAAGCGGTCAGAGAAGATGGGTCCTAGTTTTAAAAGCACCGAAAAAGAAACAATAGCCATAGAACGCACATTGAAATTTGAAAAAGATCCTTGACTGTTAATATTTTGCTATTTAGCTCATATTGCTAGGTCTGGTGTGCCAGTAGTTATGCACTGGCTTAGAGGCTCCTCCTTACTTAGAGATTTTGTCAGCCACAAGGCCAGCTCTGTCTGTTTTATGCTAAGTCTCATACTCACTGATCCAAACTGCAGATAGATAGATATCTCTGATATCCAGTGCTACAAAATTATTAACACGTGTTAATTTCCTTGCTGGATTCTACTGCAACAATCCAAACATTCATTCAGATGTTGACTCAGGGGTACCTCTAGCAACTCATATCCATTACTTTGTATTATTCTGTTTCGCCCCTAATTTGGATTTAAGATTTCCACCATCACTCAAATCCATGTGTCTTTTTAGATCTTTCAGTTATTTTTAGGGATTTAGGGCAAGAGGAAGAGAATATAGCTCCATCTGCTGCATTGATTCAATTTTCACCTTCTGTTTCTATCTGTAACACTACAACATATACCATATACATTACTGCCCACTCCTCCCATATTGCAGCTTAGTCTTTAAAACAAAACAACTATGGTTTTCCTATGGATTTCCTTTTCAAACATTTAATGGTAAGTACCTGTGTACTGATTGTAAAACTTAATTTTCTTATGCTAGCATTTCAATTTATTGTCTGCTCTTAGCTTTTCCTCTCTTAGATATGTATGCTTTACTTTGAAATAAGGCTTTCAATGATATTATGGGATAAAGTTATTTCTTTCAAAGTTATTTCAAAAGTATAGTAAAGATTAATATTATTAAATTTAAATTTATATGAGTTTTCAGCATAGTCATTTTTGTAACAAGGAAATGCATTTAGCTATGTAAATATAATTAACTAAAATCCTTATGGTCCCAAACTAATTATTACTTAAAATATCTGTGTATTAACAGCCACAGATGCCACTGAAATAATTGCGTTTAAACTGTTTTGGAAAAATGGGAAAGGTGCCACATTTGGTTACTTTTTAGTTGTTTCTTTCCATGTTTGTTCATCTTTAGAATTCCAGAAGTGATTTCATATCTAGTATTATGCTCCCATAGGAAGTGGAAGTTCAGCCTACTCATAGATTACATTTGCAAACATTTAAACCTTAGCTGGTATAATTTCCTGTGTTCTACAGTATTGTTTCTCTCTTTATGTGTATAGCATAGAATATAGTTACCAGAGGCACTTAATAATCACATGATTGTTAAAAGCATGAGCAGATAACAATGGCATTGCAAACAATAATACAATTGCACACTAATCCACTTCTGGAAAAATCATCAAACACGATCAATCAATCAATCGATAAAATATAGTATATTGTATTATTATTAACAGAATCATTACTCTATTGATGACATGGAATACATGATCACAGCAAATTAAATATATAATTATAATTATTTTTAGATTAAGGCTATTAAAATCTTGGATAAATTATTTACCATTTGCTTTACTGAAGGTACTAAGTTAGTCAAGGTATGCACATTTTGGGATTTACCCAAATCCCATGGGTAAAATAATTAGAATTTTAATTAACTAGAATTTCTATCTGGTACTCAAATCATGAGATTTCAAAGCAGAACATTCTCTTGGGTTTGTCTGGATAGCTTGTTTATTCATTATGACAGTTATTGAGTTACACAAGTTTTGGTCTTCCTTAAAGAAATTTGTTACTGGTACTTGAATTTTGCATGTCCATCTCTCTTGGAACAGATACATTGTTCTTCTTTATATGGCATGTGGCAATCATAAGTGGATTTAATTGTCTTCTAATGTTTTACTCTTTAGTCCTTTAGGAAATCAAATGTTTTTATTAATAAAAATAAGATTTATAGGCCATGATTTTGAGCACTTATTGATACCAAATCCCCATGGGCCCAGTTGAAACAACCAGGCTGTTATTTAGCTCAAGCACGGTTGAATAAGCTCAGCAGGGGTCTTGCTTGCAAACTAAAATAGCACTGTGTTTTCAAAGCTGCTCTATGAAAAGAGGAAGCTTATAACATTTTAAAACTGAAGTTGTAGGTAAAGTGAATTTGAACATTAGCTTATATCTGTAATTATATATCTATAAGTTCCAAAATAAGTGTATTTGACTATGATAAAATAAAAAGTACTCATTAAATTTTGTCTTTGTCATGCCATATATATAGTCAATATAAAATGTGAATAATATAATCACATCACTGTTTTCATTTACGTCAAGAAACAACTAGTTTGATTATCTTCCTTTTTAAATTAACTGTGTTTTTCAAAAAAATAACTTAGGGAACAGTGCAGTGACATAAAACAGTGATATACTTTCTTAACAGAAAATTTAAATGATGGATGGGTCCCAAGGAAATCACAAAACTGGAGAAAAATAAAATGTTGTGAAGCCTAATGGGAATAAAATACCAAGCTACACAAGTTAGTACTAGTAAAATATTGTGAAAATACAAATAATTCATTTTGCTTGATAAATATCTTAGTGTAGCAGCTGAAAAAAGTCCTTCTGTGTATTTACTCATTTTAGTGAAAACATGTTATTCCCAAAGAAACTAGCAGCAGTTCACTTACTGTTAACTATCACTCTGTGAATGAAGACCAAAGGAAAGAAAAAAACTACTTGTACCTTTTCAGGATATTTTCAGAACTTTTATGGAAATGAGGTGAAAGATATGATAATCTAACACCAATTAGACTCTAAGTAAAATGCATTTTTTATTACTAGATAATGAAAGGAAATAATAGCTGATTTATGTGATCTTTTGCTGAGATATTGTACCTAATATTTATTTAAAAAGTCACCTTTTATTAGTTGTACACCTTATTTTAATTGGTCACATAACTGCAATTTTTTAATCCAGAAAATAAATAGCACAGCACCATAAAACCACAATTTGCCAAATTATGGGGAACTGTATATTATTTTCCTCTTTTCACTGTATGCTGCTAAGCACATTTGAGTTTTGTCAGCTGGCCCATTTTGAATGAGGATGACAATTGGATAGGTTAGATGTTATATGCAAATATAATGAGTCACTGGGTAATGACCTTATCAGTTGATATTGATGTTTGAAAGCAAGATACTATTTTGGTAGCAGCCATGCTTTTAGTTTGTGACAGCAGTGGAAATTGTTTCCCTATGAGTCACATTGC
Organism: Tolypeutes matacus; assembly: GCA_026826555.1. Taxonomy (NCBI): domain Eukaryota; kingdom Metazoa; phylum Chordata; class Mammalia; order Cingulata; family Chlamyphoridae; genus Tolypeutes; species Tolypeutes matacus. The sequence goes on from JAKSZT010053770.1 coordinate 9,332,025, forward strand.
TCATACCACACAAATTGAGCACATGGGGAACTGACAGCCACTGTATACAATTATTTGAACTTGTTAATCTTGGATGATTAAGGATGGGGTGGATAATGTAGATGAGGCTGGAGAAGCATAATTTAATTAATGCTTAGGCTCTAAAGTAATACTCAGTGATTAGCTTATATACAAATTCACATTCCACCACTCATGGTCAGAAGTAAAATATTTGAAGGAGACCTTTAAGATCTATAAGCCAGAGTTTCCCAGATATGCTTATAATTAGGACATCTGGAAAGGTTTTCTTTTATTTGTTAATTTGTTTTTGTTTGTTTGTTTTGTTTTATTAGAGAAGAGAGATTTTGATGCCCCACCCCTAAACATCTAAAGATTCTGGATCAGTATATATATGGCAGGTTCTGAAAACCTATATTTTAAAATCTCCTCAGGTAACATTGTGACTTTCTAGGTTTGGAACGAAATTATTAGAAGTAGGCCCACTCCTAACCAATTGTGACATCTAGATGCTTTGGTTCATCTCATGAGTTCCTTATTTAGAAAATTTTAAGTTTCTTTTCTCATTTGACAAAAATTATTCTGTAGCATGAGTGGGTCAGTGTAATTATAGCAGGAGAATGTAGGATGACTTTAATTTTTTTTAAGAGATATAAATAAACATGTGTATGTGCTTCCATTCAATCAATATGTACTTTCAAAATGCTTTTCTATAATGCTCAAATGTGTTTGATTTGAAATTTGTGACTGGATAAAGGACTAGAGAAAAATTTGGACTATGTCCAATATAGCATATTATATTGGCAGGCATTCTTACTTTTCCTATTAATTCATTTTTGATTGACTGATTTAACAAATATATGGGCATTTATTATGTGCCAAATTCTTTCATAAGCACTCTGTGAATACTAACTAATTTAATCCTCAAAATAACCCTATAATTTAATTGATATTTTTACCCCTATTTTACAGATGAGGTAATTGAGAAACACAAATATGTTATTAAGTGTATTACTTAGATCAAAAAGCTTATAAATATTTAGAACCAGGAAAGATTTAATGCCAGACAATCTCTGGCCCCTGAGCCTGTGGGTTTAATAATTGTGCTATACTGACATATCTACCTTCAAAATGTATAGGGGGTAATTCTACCACATTGCAATGATTAATACAAATTTAATTTGGTATATCTAAAATATTTTTCCTGTAAAATAAAAATAGGTGATTTAAATTTAATTTGCTTAGTATCTATCTATCTATCTATCTTATATTCTTATATACTGGCTTTTCACTATGTTCTCAGGGGTGAATCATTACCATGGAAAATCCATTTCCCTTGAATCTGATTCTGTTTCCCCTCTTGTACTTTTCTATCTTAGGCCACATACCCATAGCTGTCTAAACCTTTTCCCTGGCATATCCATGTCTAATTATGACTGAGTACTTTATTGATGACCATCACATGAAAGTGATCATGAGAAAAGACGTGTAACTGCATTCAAGATAGTAGAGCTTCATTTATTCCACTGGAAAGGATAAAGCATGACTTTGTTCAGTCTCCTGAAGTTCAGGAGGCACTGCGTACTTATGAAACAGAAGAAGACTACACCCTGAACCTACATTGGATGTAGACACGGGGAGTCCAATGAACTCAGGCTAGTGTTCTCTGGCATCTTGCATGATGGCAGAAGAGAGGAATTATTTTATAAGAGAGAGTAATAAATAACAGGATAATTAATATTTAACCTATGTGGTATTCAACTGCAGTTGCTCTTGTTATTGCTACATGCAAACTTCCATATTCCTGAGCCTAGCCACTCTTGAACCTTCTCTATATGTTATGCGATTGGCACAACGTGACTCCTAAATGACAAACAGAAGTATCTAACACCTGGCCTCTTGACATTTCACTCTTTCATCCAGGGATCAATAAGTGGTTTTTTCCTTTTTTCCAGAATTAGAGTTTAATTTTTTTGTATTAATTAACAATGGAAGCTTTCATATATCTGTAAAATATGCATCCTTAAGACTTGTCACCAGTATGATGTCTGCTTGTTGTGTGCATATCTTCTCTCTTAGTTAGAATGATTGGACATTAAAAGATAAAGAAAAGAGGGATATTTAGGAAATTGAAAAGCATAATTTATAAAACATATACCCGGTCTCTCAGAGAACTCCTTTGTTCTTTTTTTTTTTTTTTTTTTTTTTTTTTCTGACACATATTGGGTTTATTATTAATCAAAATTGTCAAGTCTGTTACATATTTGCTGCTGCTAACCTTGTGCTGTTGATTTTTTTTTTTTTTTTATTATGGGTAAAAATCAAAATTCTCACAATACATACAAACATTTGTAAAATGATATATAAATATATATGCATATATGTGTATTTGCTTACAAAAATGTTATTTATATATATATATATATACATATATTTTAAGAGGTGCTTAGATTACCTAAAATATTACACGGAACCCACTGGGATTCCCATGTTGCCCACCTCCC
>JAKSZT010053770.1:9334625-9567593 GCA_026826555.1 Tolypeutes matacus
TATATATATATATATACATATATTTGAAGAGGTGCTTAGATTACCTAAAATATTACACGGAACCCACTGGGATTCCCATGTTGCCCACCTCCCACACCTCCCACCACATCCCACACAAACATCTCCCACAGTGTGGCCCACCAACCTCAATGAACTTACACATCCTGGAGCCTTGCCACCAACCATAGACCACAGTTCACACTGTAGACCACACTCTCTCCCACTCAGTTCTGAGTGGTGTGTGCTGATTTAAAATGGCCTACATCCATTGCCACAACAGTACTCAGGAAAACCTCCAACTCCCAAAGAAGCCCCTGTATTTCAACTGCTCATCCCCTCCCTACCCAAAAACTGTCAAGTGGCCACTGGCTCCACCTCATTGTTATAATTTCTTGCATTGCAAGAATCACCATATGTGAGCAAGAGAATACCGACAGCAATCAGCTGGCCTAGCTTGATATGGACCTGTAACTCGTCCTTAGGGTCTTGCCTTCGCGTATGGTGGTTTGCTGAAAGCTGGGGTGACTGTGGCAATTGCTTAAAATAAGACAACAGGGAAGTTTGCTCCATCAATGAACTGTTGACGGCATTTTACCCAGAGTAGAACTTTTCGGAACTGGAGTCAACCCTGCCGCTGCTTTCTCAGGATCGGTTCCCGGTGCTGCCTACAAAGACAAGCAGACTCAGAAGAACACACAGAGAGCAGGCAGCGAGTGCAAAACAAGGGGGGGGGGGGGGTGGATGAATCTTTAAAAACAAAACAAAACAAAAAACCTCCTTGATCTAAGGGCTGCAAAATGGACATTGTGTGTGCTGGGCACGGAAACATCTCACTGCACTGCCAATGAGCAGAAGGTCTCAGCAGTGGGCGCACTGTTGGGCAGTGTTATGTGCTGTCGCCCGAGCGTCAGGTCGTTCCTAGGGCACAGGTGGAGTAGGTTTCCGGGTTCTTTGTCAGGATGAGACTATATGATTTTCTGGAGTGAGTACTATAGTTCATAAACCTAAATTTACAGACAATTTTTATTTTTGTCCTCAAAGTTTGAATCTAAATACTACTCTCTATAAATATTTGTGTACATGTATTGGTATGCGAGGATGTCAAATATTTAACTTGCTTTTATTTAGAATCCACTATGGAAAAGTGCTATCCCCTAGGACAAAGGATGAAGAGGTGACTGCTGGCATCTCTAACAGAGAACCACTTACAGTTTTGATGGACGGAAGTTTGTGGATCTCTCAATTGCATGTTCCCTGCTGCTTCAAGGTACTCAAACTGAGCACTTCCTCCTAGAAACTTAATACATTCTTAATGATACCTGCATTATGTGGAAAATAGAGAACAGTAGAGTCCTACTCACTCTGCTACTGGATTTATATCAAACACTGAGACAAACCTGGGTCAAGATTATATTTCTATATCTTGTTTCAGTCTTCTGGGTCTAATCAATTGAAGACAATTTGACATATGGCAATAAACAGTCGAGCATATTACTCTAAATTAAAATTCCCTCATGGAAGGGAAATGATTTAAAAGAAAGTAGCTTGTCCTACTCAAACTCACAAGCAACCTTTCCCCACTCCTAATTCCTCTCCAAATCCATTCTTAGCAAGGTCTCTGTAGTGAGATTTCTTAAGTGCACACGTGAGTCTATTAATTCTCTGCTTAAATTCTCACAGCCTTGTGATAAAGTCCCAACTCTTTAGCATATGGTATTTGACGTGAGCTAAGATGGTTTCTTAAAAACACCATCATTGTGTTTTATCCTACAGCCAGCTAAAACAACTGGAAAGTTTCAGAAATCTTCACTTTATTTTTCTTTCTCATTTTCATTACTCCTTACCCTGTTTAAACTCTTTAGTGGAGTAAAGCAAGTTAAAATGACATAAAATACAGTATGCAATTATGGACTGGGCTAAGAAAATTGAATGCTGTTAAATATATTTTCCATAATTCATCTTAAACAAGGAAACACATAGCTGGAATTTATTTGAAAAAGTTTTCTGACATCTGAAAGAGTTATTAAGGTTTTACTGTCCCATGAAGATTTAGTCAAAATTTGAGTCACATTAATTCTTGAAAGTTAGACAAATTTACTAAAACAATAAAAAGTTAATTCTTATTTTGTTCAAGTTCTATTACTTAGTTTTTGTCTCCAGTGATTATGTACTGAACACAATAATTAAATTATTATTAATTGGAACCATGGTTACTAGGAAGAGGTGTATATTTTACTAAGTCCAAAAGAAAGCTTATTTATATAATACCATAAAGAAAAAAATATATATGCACAAAACAGATCATAGTTGAAATTCTTGAGTGTTCCCTGTCACTCTGCATAATAATATATTAGTCAAAATATATTATTATTTTCATTGATTTACCCAACAAGATATCTAACAGGTCTCACTTGTTTAGTGGTTAATCTATAAAAAGAAAAATGTTATTAAACATGTTATTGAAAGAAAATTAGTTTTATTTTCTTTAAATAATTAGTAATTCATAGCTTTCATTCATTCAAATGGACCTTCCTTTCTAGAGATGGAAGAAAAAAATCTTGTGCTCTCATAGCACAAGATTATGCAAAGGTAATGAAGAAAGAAGAAATTGATTTGTATATGTTCAGGGACATGGAGCTCATTTGCTGCTGAAAGGTTTCTTGTCACCAATGTACTTGGGACTGAAAAAATTAAAAAAAAATAAGTACCCCATATACTGTCAAAAGGAATGGACAGCCTGTCTCATCAGAAACCAGCCCAGGGGAGAAAGACTGCCATGAAAGTCAGTATTAAAAATTAAAAGGTGGCTAATGAACTGTCCTGAGAAAATGCATTTTCAAAATACTTCCATTTAGCATTTCTCCTGATTCTGATCATAGTTTTGCTTTGATTATATTAAAAGTTAGTACTGTATTTGACACATTCATTTAAATGGTTGTTTCTGTTATTTTTCAATCATTACTTTCTAAACTTAGATTTATGAAATCTAAGTTAAGTAACAGAGATGCAAAATGATGAACAGCTTAAAAAAATATACGGAAACAAATAGCAAAATAAAATGAGCTGCTGGGACCCACAGTTCAACAATATAAATGGAGATGCATTTCTAATGACAATTACCAGTATTTTTATTCCATAGAGAATATATTCTATGTGGTTCAGCAACTATGACTGTGATATCCTCATTTTCTGTAGAAGACTATCATTTGTATTCATGTTGTTCTGTATGTTTGTTGAGTTGCAATGTTATTAATTCTATACTTGAATCACCTTGGGAAGAGTGTCTTCTATTGTTTCCATTTGTTGTGGTTAATTTAGTAGAACAGAGCTCACCCCTTAGGGTGTGTCATGAATTTTACCTATTTGCTGTTGTCCAATGTTTGAAAGAATGCACAAGGCAAAAATAATTTAGAAACTGACAAATAGTTCCCAGATATTCTCTCTGTAATAGTGTCAACTTAATTTACTTTCTTATTTCTCTGTGCTGTAAATTTTACACTTTCCCTAGAATAGAAATTTCTATATTTTTCACTTGAACATATAGCACTTTTTGAAACAATATATGCACAGGCTCTTTAAAAAAATTATTAAGTAAACTTTATTTTATATTCTCTTATCACATAATCAAAGGAGGAATAGAAAATAAAATACAGTTTTACAATTTTTTTAAAAAGATAGTTAGATTACATAAATGTTACATAGACTATATAGGTGATTTCCATATGCCCCACTCCCCATACTTCCCACATTTTCCCACATTGGCAACATCTTGCATTAGTGTGGTATATTCATTGCAATTGATAAACACATTTTGAAGCATTGTCACTAAGCATGGATTATAGTTTACATTGTAGTTTACACTCCCTCCTACTCAACTCTGTAGGTTATGGCAAGATATATAATGGTCTGTATCTGTCATTGTAATGTCATTCAGGACAGTTCCCAAGTCCCAAATATGCCCCCATATTACACCTGTTTTTCCCTCTCCCTACCCCCAGAACCTCCATGGCCACTGCTTCCACATCAATGATCTTTCTTCCATTGCTAGAATCATAATAAGTCTATACTAACAAGGAAATAATATACTTTTAATCAAGACAGGGCTCTTCAGGGGGTCAGAAAGTGTGACCAAGACTGAGGTTCCAGTAATCCTCCGTTTTAGAGTCAATTCTCCACAGTCTGGTCCTGAGGGTCCAAGGCAAGGATATTCTGTAATCAAGCCCACAGAGCTTGAAAGGCCCTGCCTTTTGCCATGGCAATCTTGAACTCTGGGGTGGGGGTGGGGAGTCCTTCAACACAGCTAAAATGTCTGTGGGCAAATTCAAAATGAGAGAGCCTTTCATCTAAGCCGAGGTCATAGAGGAAATAGAGGTAAGAACCATGATTTCAAAGGAAAACTGCAAGAAAATTTATCTTCTTGCTTCTGAGTTCATCTGAGTTCAGCGATACAGTTATTTTGGAAGGAGTGTTTTGGTCAAGATTGGTCTGATTGGATGGACAGGGACTACTGGCTGGAGTGTGAGAAACAGACCGGAGGAATATGCCATGAAAATCTGATAGCAGTAAATAGCAAGGTGTTAGTTACTTTATAACAATTAAATCAGGAATGGAAAGTAGACAACTATTTGGGAGCAATCATTTGGAGTCAGGGATGTGGAATGAAACGAGACAAAATGCCCCCAAATATGCAGGTATGACATTTAGATAAAATTTTTTTTTTAAATCTAGAAGAACATTAAAAAATTAATGATGGCTACTTTAATCTGTTGGGAAGATAGCTTCTGTTAGACAAGTCCCAAACCGGTCTCTGCTACTAACTAGGATGACACTTGTTTTCTTGAGTTGTAAAATAAGAAAAATGTAGGAAAATTTGCAAAGGTTAAATGACAAAAAATAATGTAGAAATATTAATCCCACCCTGGGACAGAGAAGCTATATAACTATCTGTTGAATCCAAATGCACAAAATAAAGGTATGAGGGAATATGTAATTGTCCAGATGACTGAATCCAAAACAAAAAATTAACAATTTTTTGCAAGTGTCAGCTGAAAGTTATTTTGCTGCTAAATTATTTAGCTAAAAACCTAAGGCTAGGGAGGCGGCTGTGGCTCAATCAGTAGGGCTCCCGTTTGACATATGGGAGGCCCCGGGTTCGGTTCCTGGGGCCTCCTGGTGGGGGCAGGCCCGCCGGCACAGCGTGGTTAGCTGACCCAGCGAGCGCAAGCAGTGTGTGTGGGTGGGGGATGAATGAATAAATAAAAATAAAATCTTTAAAAAAACAAACAAACAAAAAAAAACCTAAGGCTACAATTTACTTTGTATAAAATATTACCATTAGGCCTGTGCTGAGTGATTTATGAGAGATGATGAAATTCAGTATCACAAATTCATGCAACACCTGTTCAAACTATTTAAAATGTGTCACTTTCTTAACTTTAACATATCTAGTCATATCTCCAATCACTTTTTTACAGTCATCCTTTCAGGATCTGACACCAGAGAAATATTATTATTATTACTATTTATGAGAGTGTAAATAGAATGCAACTTTTTTTGTATAAGAATAAAAGGGGACATTTGTGAAAAAAATAGAAGGAATAAACCAAAAATAAATGAAATTAGTTACTAACAAAGTGATAGGTGATAATAGGGTGAGTGGACAGTGAAGGGTATAGAGTTACTCTAAGGATACCTTTTTATACAGTTTTGTCTTCTGAATTTTGTTAATTTTTTATATTTAGAAAAGAAAGTTAAGACACAAGAATGGAAAAAACCCTAACATTGAATACAATTGGAAAAGCAAGAAATATAAACATATAATATTGATAACCTTATGGAAGAAAGAAAAACAATCCAAGTATCTTTTAAATATGATACTCTGGAGACCCTCAGTCAGATATATTCTAAGGACAATAAGAATTTTTTAAAAAATGTTGATATTTATTTATTAGCTTCATCTTTGGTACTAAAATTTGAGTAATTAAAGGAAAACTATTTTTGTGTAGTATACATCTGAGCAAATAAGTTAATAGATCTGTGTTTGAGGAAATCCAATTTCTAGCTGTGGGAAAAAATAACAGCATATGCTTCTGACATGGTGCACTAAAACACAACATCATTTATGTAGTATCTGTTAAAAACTGGTTTAACCTAAATGTGATAATGAAGAAATAATCATATAAGCCCTGAGATTCATCTGCAAAGCAACTAGCTCCAACTTTTCAAACATATGAAAGTTACGAAAATCAAAAAAAACCTGAGGAACTATCTGGAATAAATAAAGGAGGCAAAAGAGACAGGAATAATGCAATGCATGATCCTTGTTTAGATCCTCATATAATTTCTAGAAATTTGAATCTGAACTATATATTAAGTATTAATAGTGGAACATGATTAAATTTCTAGAAGTGATAATCATATTGAGGTTATGAGACCGTCATTGTTCTTTAGAGATATACATTGCGTTATTTAGGTGATATGTCCTAATATCTACAACTAGCTGTCACGTGGTTCAGCATGAGTGTGTCTGTGTGTGTGTTGTGGTGTGTGTATGTGTGAGAGAGGGGGAGAGAGAGAGATGGTTATGTAAATAATTGGTGAATCTAGGCAAATAGTTCATATTTAATTTTTTTTAAATACAAAGTTGGGATAAAACTACTCTATTTGGACTTGGATTCAGAGTCAGCTTTTCCTAGCTTCATCATGTCTAGGGCAATAGTTCAACAACAAAGAAGGAGTCGAGGTAATTAACTCTAAACAAAATTTGAAATGTCTCTTGAACATTCTAATGTAAATCTTAAAGGAAACTATTGGAAAAATGTTAAGTCATTGAAACAGAGAGGCCTCCTTTGTTTTAGAATTGTCATTGAACCGTTAAGAAAATAATTACCCTGAAATACTGTCACAGGTATATAGAAAGTATAAAGGAAAGCCTGGAATTGTGCATTTCCAAAATTATATATAATTTATCTTTAAACTGTCACAAAGGGAAGACTCAAGTATACCTTGAGGTGAAAATCCCACTCTTCTTGGGAGATGGAATTAGTAAAAAATTGCTTTTTTTTCTTTTATTTCTATGAATTTCTACTTCATTTTCCATGTATTTCATACTCATCCACTATTCCAGCCAGTGACAAGAAGAAACATAAAAGCAGTATCTGTTACAGTGCAATTTATATTTTATAATGCATCAACCTTAACAGCTACAATAGTGAAATATTGAAATGAGGATATTTGAAAGTAGATGGAAATGACAAACAAGGAAAACTGATTTGTGTCAGTTGCAAAAGAGATGCTTCTCTTCAGTTGCAGACAAAATTATTTTGTAGCTTCTGGATGGATTCTAGAAAATTTGGCATAGACATATAATCTAATTAATTTATTATAGAAAGTCTTCAGGTACATGGCTATGCTGGCCTTGCAGAAAGATGAAGCTATAGAGCAAGACCCGTCTCCTAGATAAAATGAAGCTAATGAGTTTTCATGCAGGGGAGTATTACAAAACATCTCAAACACATTAGCATTATCAAAATAAGTAAACTGTCCTGAATGAAGGTGTGGAAACGTCTTCAGAGGATATGCTAGCATTTTACAGGTGTGTATTTGATTTTATCCTTTATATGTTCTTTATCTCAGGTCAATTTCACTAAGTGAAAGGAATAGTGTGATTCAAATGATAGAATATACATTATACATAAATGTAGCCCATTATATCATCTATTAAACCTTTTTCTATGAAGATGAAAGTAAATAACACCTGACAATAAAGTACTTTTCATATGTGTATCTCCTGATGGGTCTTTTTTTCCTATAACAGCTTAATGGATGTTCACTATACACTGAATATTCAGAGCTAATAGTGTGAACCTACCTCCAGACTTGCCTGACACAGTCACACTTTATACCTGCTCCCAGTACCCCATCCAATTTATATTCCTTTTCATTCTAAAAATTGTGCAAGTTTGGACAATGCCTTATAAGATTACCCTACTAATAAGCCACCCTCTAATATTTCCATGCATTTAAGAATATCTGTCTCGTACCAAATTATTTATGTTGGTTACACTTATTATTGTAACCATGTAATTTAATTAAAGACAATAAACTGATAAATATAAGTATAGAATAGTGTTATTTCAACAAAAACAAGGATGAATGATTTGTAAGATATAATAATAATAATTTGCTAAAAACACTGTTATCCAATTAAATATGAATGAGAAAACTATAAAATTTATTAATTTAAAAGATTGAGAAAATATCTATATCTATAAGATATGGTTTGCCTGTGTTTTTATATTTTACATTTAAAATATTTAAGACATGGATATTTATTAGTTGCTACTTAAATAGAACATTTAATTTAACTAACTTGTTTATCATCAAGAGCATTTCCTCTTCAAATTTCTAACATGTTTAGTATACTTTTAAATCATTAAATATAGATCCTGGTTTAAATTAAACAAAGAGCACAGTATATTCTGGTCCCTTTTCATTATTCCAGTTACCACTCTTTGATAACAATATAATCTTTCTGCTTTTCCCTCTTCTTCTAGCAAAAATACTTTTAATACCTTTCTCCCTTATAAGTCTATAAGTATTGAAAGACCCTGGGTCTGTTGCACACTTTTTTTTTGCTAAGGTTTTATTTGGTGGCACAGCATTTTTATTCTGCACGAATGTGCTCAGCTCTTGCTAGCTACCCAGTGTCAATTTCTCAGCATGGAAGAAATATTGGCTCCTAGTTCCACAAATCTTGGCTTATAGGAGAAGAAAATATATTGCCAGTCACAATTATTTGCACCTCTTGCCACTTTTCAATAAGAAGTGTTCTACTCCTAAGGAGAAAAAATTCTTTTGCCCGTTAAATATTTCTAATTAGGGATATATAGCTAACTTATTAAATAAAGCCTATAACAGATATCTGACTCAAATTATTTCTATTAAAAATATCAAACTTGATTTTCCTATATAAATTGTAAAATCTCTCAGAAAACGAAATTGTTGTTTTGAAGAACGTGATCAGGGATTTCCCCACAATTGTGCAAAGTTATATGAAATCGTTAAAAAGAACAAAAAAATAAGGAGAGTTATACACAATTGTACCATGAAACAACAAGAAATTTGTTCTGCTGCGACTAATAGAAAACCTAATGTCATGACTTAAATATACAGGATTTTATTTACCTCACTAACAAGAAGCTAGAGGAGACAGTTGCTGATACTGGAACAAATGATGCCATTAGAGACCAAGGCTCGGTCTTGTTTTAGTTACATTCAAAGACTGTTTGTTGTGACTTCATGGTCACAAGATGCTCTTGTAGTTCCATTCTTTATATACCATTTCCAAGGGGAAAAATGGAGAGTCAAAATAATAACCTCAGCTATAGCTGTATGTTTTTTTGGGGGGAGGGGGAAAGAAAACTTTCCTCAGAACATAACACTGATTTTTGTTTATATTGTGTCATATGTCCAAACTTAGACAAAAAACTAAGCTGAGAAATAGTGTACTTAATTTACCAGCTTCCAAGTATGGAAAAAAACCTAAAGAGAGAAACATGGAAGTTTATAACTGGTGTTTGTAAACCAACCTGCGGGAATGCCACACAAGGGCTTCACATCCCCCCAGGCAGAAAGAATACAAGAAGTAATCTGTTCCATACCATGAACATAATATTTCCTACCTCAATGATACTCTTAAAAAAGCACCAGGAAATGCTGTGACTATACTAAAAATAATTCATAGTGCCAATAAAGTGTTATGCTTTATTGTCTTAAGTAAAAATGCCAGCAGAATTGGCACATAGTAGCCATCCAGTACTTGGATAAATTAAAGAATAAATATACCCACAAAAAAGGTATAATAGAATGCAACTATTAGGGATTACAGATGTTGTCAGAGAAGTCTTTCTTAACTGCAGAGTCACTGATTTATTTATATATTTATTCAATAAAGATTTCATGGTAGCTAATATGTAAAAATTATTTTGGAGGTGTTGAGAGAGAGGAACAAAAATATACCAAAACTTGTTTCAGCCCAAAAGGCACATATTTTTTAATTGCATTTAAAAATAAAGGGACTTCTTATATAAAATCTAAACTGCATTAAAATTATCGAATAGAGACTCAAAATATAAAACATAGACACAAACAAGTTTATTCATGACAGAAAGAAAAATGAGGATATGGGAGTTTAGAGGGAGATATTACTTATTAGGTCAGGAAAAACTTTATGGAAATGATGACCCCCAGATCGTTTCAGATCAGTTAATAGAAGTGTGCATCCCTTCCTCTGTGATGAAGAAAAATTGGCAACTCTATTCATTCTTAGCAGTGGATACTGTGACTGTGATTTTTATGTTGCTGTAAGTTCCAGAGACATGAAGGGAAGCTAAGGGAATCAGAATTTATGGAGTGAGATTGCAGAGAGCAAGTATGTGCCTGTTCACTTAAATGAATTGCCCTTCTCCAAAGAGCTTACATTGCTAACAGTTTTAACAATGAAAGAGTAAATATATTGCATGGCTGTAAAGATTAAAAGCCATATGTAGTGATAATGGATTGCTAATTAGAACATAGAAGATAAGAATTAAGATTTAGTACTTGGTAAAGGATTGTCAAAACTTTAGAAACTGTGTCAGGAGACTGCTTTCCTAGCTTCAGCAGGAGCACTCTCAGAGTGAGGAAGAATGAACAATTGAACGATATCTGAGTGAAAACGGATGCTTTAGGAAGCAAATGACTATTTAAATGAGCAATATTTCTGGTTTAATAATAGGGAGATTGGCCCTAGTTTTCAAAATGTTTCATGTAAACCGTAGTTTACAATTATTGTGCTCCTAAAGAGTTGCATGCACATCAACTTTGATTTACACTTTAAGCTCTTAAATCAATGATTCCAATTTTCTTTTTTCTAAGGTGTTTCATCTTTATTGCATATCTTTCTTCAGTCCAATTTTCCATAATATTTTTTTTCTTTTATTCAAGTAACAAATATTTATTCAGCACCTATTATGGGTCAGGCACAGTTTTAAGTATTGACTTCATGTTTACTTGCCATCCTGTCCATTGTATTTCCAGGCAGTGACTATTTAGGATGATTTTGTAATAACATACACAAAAGGCAGTAAAATTCATAAGTGGAGAAAATAAAGAGAGATGCAAAGAGGATTTAGTATTTGTTGAGATGGCGGGCTAAAGGAAAGGAATTAGTGAGATGGAAAGATTAAGACCCTTCTCAGTGTGGGGAGGTCTATCTTGGAATATTTATCATTGTATTGTCCTACCCCTTTTTTTCTCCCACTTGTATACAGTAGATTATTCTTTCCTCTAGCCTATACCACAGCAGGAAAAATGAATTATTCAATGAAATGATTTCATTTTTGATATCTATAAGGCACTTATATAAAACTGGCATCATTCAACTGGTTGAGAAGTTCTTATATTAATGGAGTCAAACGTTAGCAGTTTTTCTCTGCATATAAGAAAATGTGTAATAAAAAAGTAGTGAAATTGATTTAGAAGAAGAGCCATTTGATCGAAATGAAAAGTAATGCTTCACAGAGTGAAGGTACAACTGTTGTACCTTCTACAACTGCATGTGGTAAATAGTCTTCTTAAAATGACAATGCTGATGATGATGAAATTAAGGAAGGTCTATCATCTGGTTCTCATGAATCATGACATCACCTATGTCTATGGAGAATGGTAACATCAATAAATGCAAATTAGATATTCATCATCAAACTTCTTTGAATTCAGTATTTAAATTTACATTAAACATGACTTTCCTGTTTTTGAGAGAATTTCTGAAAAAAGGGATTATTGGAAAAGAGAAGTGTTTTCAACTAACTAATTTACCAGTAGATTTACTCCACATAAAGCATTACAAAAATCATTATAGCAAGAACAATTTGGCAACTCTCAGTCTATTTCCCGCACATATTTCACATACACCTAACCTCTAATTTTCCATGTTTCTTACTGACCATGCTAACTGGCTGCATGGACAATTCAGTAGTTTCACTGTGGCATGGCACAACTGACTGGTAAACCAAGTTACCAGGAGATATAGCAACAACAAATAGTTCTTTCACCACCACCTAAGACTGGAAGCAGTTATCTCTCTCTAGATGTTTGTGTCAAAGAGAATTCATTTATTCAGTATATACTTTGCATGTTGAACTTGAAAAAAATAATTATCAGTAACCATATGTTGAAAAGAATCAGAAAAGAGACAGCAAATTCCTGGCTTTGTTTCAGATTTGACCACATGTTAAAGTAGGACCTCTTTTAGTGCACATATGTTTCACTAATGACTAGAATAGACCATGGCAGAGGAGATTAATTTAATGCACATATGAATAATAGTACTTAATAAAATTTTAACAATTGAGAAGCTGGGAGATAACCTCTCATAAATGAATTACGGAACATGAAAATACACTGTAAAACACTATGCAGATACTCATCATTATTATAAAGATTAAATTATAAATTTAAAATTAGGGTTCATATCTCATAAGGGAATTTAGAACCTAATACACATTTTTATCTTTAGTTATTGATATTGTTGTTGTTGTTATTTTCAACTTTTAAATATTTGGACACTAAGTTTGACTATGATCCCCAGGAGATGCAATGCAAGATTGAACATCTGGTGAATATAAATGTGCCTCCAACCCGTCTCTATTTTTCAACTTATTCGTTGGTGCATGCTGTGTTTCTGCTTTTTACAAGGATGATCAATCTTATGCTTTTCAGTGTGTCTATTTCCCACGTTACAGACTTCTGCAGCAGTAAACTCACACTTTATATCGATATAAAATTCACTTACACTGTAAACAAGGGGCTATTGAGAAGAAAATCATACAAACAGGTATATGTCTTCTCAGCACAGATGGTGTTTGCATTTCATTGAGTCAGCTCTTTTCATGCAACAGTTGCACTTTTAGTCATGGTATAAGATAAACCTGTTCACTTCATTAGAATGGAATATCATTTTTCCTATTCTTTCCTATCATTTTTCTGCTGTCTTTCCTCTCAAGTGCACAGAGTGGTTGGGTAATTCACCCAAGGTTACACCGCAATTAAATGTCAGAGTCATGTTTCAAATACAAATAGCTTGACTAAATTATGAAATAATGGTTCCTTTCGAATATCATGTAGTTATAAATTAGGAAGTATAATTTCCAGGGTTTTTCAGTGATGTCATCAAAGACCCTAGCACTTTCCATATTTCTATGCTTCCTCTCTCAGTGTGCCTGTATTAGTCAGCCAAAGGGGTGGTGATGCAAAATACCAGAAATTGGTTGGTTTTTATAAAGGGTATTTATTTGGGGTAGAAGTACACAGTTACCAGGCCATAAAGCAGAAGTTACTTCCCTCACCAAAGTCTATTGCTACGTGTTGGAGTGAGATGGCTGTTAAGGTCTGTGACGGTTCAGGTTTCTTGGGTTCCTCTCTTCCTGGGGCTCTGTTTCCCTCCAGGCTTAGCTACTCTGTTTCCTCCACAAGGTCACTGCAGACTATGAGGCCCTCTAAGCTTTGCCTCTCTCCACAAGGCCAGCTGTAGACTATCAGGCAAATGGCTCATCTCTATCTCAGGGCCTTCTCTCCTTCCTCATGACCAAGCTCCTCCGTCTGCTCACCTCCCTGGGCTCCAGCATCAAAAATCCAACATGAGACCTCCAACTCAAAAACTGCTCCAACTCTGTCCTTTGCCAGGTCTTTCATATTTGATTAAATATAAAAGACATGAGGGTTGAGGGTGGGGCTCAATGCCTTACTGATGTGGCCCAGTCAAAGCCCTAATCATAACTTAATCATGCCCAGATTAATAGACCAGGTTACAAGCATGATCAAATATCTATTTTTGGAATTCATAACTATATCAAACTGCCAAACTGCTACAGTGCCAGAGTTACTTTTGTCAGGTTTGCTAGAGGATTGTAACTGCCACAACGCGTC
This sequence comes from Tolypeutes matacus, assembly GCA_026826555.1. Taxonomy (NCBI): domain Eukaryota; kingdom Metazoa; phylum Chordata; class Mammalia; order Cingulata; family Chlamyphoridae; genus Tolypeutes; species Tolypeutes matacus. Next base: position 9,348,594 of record JAKSZT010053770.1, read on the forward strand.
CTAACTCAGCAACACCCAAGAGCAGGAAGGGAAGTGCTGTAACTTCCTGTGCATCTATTCCTCTTATTATCAAATATATATTTTTTAAGTTTCCCAAGAAACTCACTGTGATAAATTATGTCCCCCAGAATAAAGCATGTTCTTAAAGTTAATCCCATTCCTGCGGGTGTGAACCCTTTGCAAACATTTGGAAGGTGTTATTTATAAGGGTGTGGCCACCTGACTTAGGATAGGTCTTAATCTCCTTACTGGAGGCCTTGTAGAAAAAGCCACAGGAAGGAGACAAATGCTCCAAGTCAACGGAACCCACAAGAGAAAGAAGATAACAACACCTTGTGAGGAAACCATGAGTCAATAAATTCCTGTTGTTCACTCAGCACACTGTGTAGTATTTGTCATAGCAGACAGGAAACTAAGAAACTCACTATCATAGTTTCCCTTACATTACACTTTAAAATCTGGATCACTTTAATCATTGATAATGGGGGATGGAATTACAAGGATTAGTTCAGAGTAACACACTTTACCCTTATCTGATTAACTTCACATAATAAAACATGCTTAGAATTTTGGATCTTCAACTACTTTAATTGAACTTGATGACAGGAATTGAATCAAATTACATGCAAAGAATTTTTACAATATGACCTCATTGTATATTACCAAATTCATTTTCTACTGCTTTCTTCCTTAAACTCACTTCTTACTGACCTTACCTTCAAATGCTTCATGCTTTTTCCTATGCCCATATCTTTGTACAGCTATTTTGCTTTCTTGGGGAAATGTGAATGTTAGGTGTCAACAATATATCCATTGGACAATTCTAGTGAATCCTTTTTACATTAATCCATGTAATTATTTATCTTTCAAAATTGCCATCTAAATCTCCCTTCCCATTACACTATATACATCTATTCATTTTAATCATGCATTTTAATATTAAAATTCTTGTTTTTTGTACTATAATATAGATATCCTTTTGGTGCAACCCTCACTAAATTAAACTCCTCCCAGGTGCCCAGGGGAATTATAATATTTCATGAAAATGGTACTAAAATCACTTCGGTAACCCAAGGGCGTCTTTTATTATTCTTTCCCTTCAAACTATTCAATGAAACCTATGTTTTTCGAATGTTGTAAATCTATTAATTCAACTTTATTTACATAGATCAGAATTAGTCACAAACCAATTAAATGTATATAAGTAAATGTATACTACTACTTATGTTAACCTATCTTTTACATACATTGTGGGTTGTTAATGGAACAAAATTCTCAGGTTTGGAAGACTTTTTGCTTCCTTAGTCCCCTTTTACTTTTCACATTTATGGCATTGGACAGGTCACTATATCTATAAATCTTGATTGCCTTATATATAAGATGTGAATAAAAATACTTTCCTTATCTGAAAGCTAGAGATGAAACAGGATGATATTTTGATTGCTTGACAACCTATTGAACTCAAATATAATTTTTAAATTGTATTTAATTTATGTATTTGTTTGATCAAATTCATTCCATTTGAATTATCTTCTTATTTAGTTTTTCAATGTACATCATTTAAAAAAATTTTCCTGGCATTGTATTTTTTTTTTTTAAACAATTTATTGAAGTATATCATTCCTACATGAACATGCATAAATTATAAGTATTCAGTAAACATCATGAACTTACAAAACAAACATGCCTAACATCATATAGGACTCCCATACATCACCCCACTCCCACAAACACCCTGCATTGTTGTGAAACATTTGTTAACAAATAATGAAAGAACATCGTCAAAGTATTACTACTAACTATAGTCCATATCTTCTTCCTCTATACATTTTTTTTAAGGATTTATTTATTTACTTTTATCCATTTCTGCCCCCCCCCTTTTTGCTGTTTATGTGTCCATTCGCTGGGTGACTCTGTGTCCATTTCCTGCCCTCTCTTCTCTCTCTTCTCATTCTTCTCCTGTCTTCACTGAGATTCGATCCTCGGAACCTCCGATGTGAGAGAGAGGCATCCTACCACCTGTGCCACCTTAGTTCCTGGTTTTTTGGTGTGTCTCATCTTGGCTCTCCCTTGTACCACTCTCCTGTTACATCATCATCTTGCTGCATGGATCGCGGGGACTGGTGGTGCACCCACGCACGGGGCCTGATGGCTCACCCACTTGTGCGGCCTGGCGGCTCACCCATGAATGGGGCCTGGAGGTGCACCCGTGTACAGGGCCTGGTGGCACACGTGCCTTCTATATTTTTCTTTTTTAAAATTTTTACTGGAAGGTCCCAGGGACTGAACTCAGTTCCCTCCATATGGGAGATGGTTGCCCAACCACCCGAGCCACATCCGTCCCCGTTATATCTCTTAAGGTTGACCAAATATACCCAAAGTTATAATCTTTTCCCATACAGGATGGTCATATACTAAATCAAGCTTAGTTTATCACCAGCATTCCAAAAAATCAGGCCTAGGGAGAAAAACTAGGTCTGGGGACACATGCATGGTTTCTAATAAAGCAATATTTATCCTACCCTGATTATCACAAAATCAGGACAGCAAGAATATTCGCATGTGGCATCGTTTTTTATACTCCCTTTACATACCCATATACCTCTTACATTATTTCAATTCATTCATTTATATATTTTCAAACCAATCAATGGCTTCCAAATTTACATCTGCAGAGTCTATACCTTTCTTCTGAGCTCAAGAATTATATATTTAACTCTCTCCTTGAGCTCCATGATCAAATGTCTAATAAATATCTCAAAATTAACATGCCCAAAACAGCACTTATGATCCCCCTCTCACCATCATCATAGCTATCCAAAAATTCATTTAGAGCAGTGAGACCAATGTAGGAAAAAATTATCTAAAAACTATGAGGGTCTAATAATGAATCTGTTTTTCAGTTAGTAAGAATCCTCTCCCTAAATCTGCAGCTAGGTTTCTACCTGGGATTTTAGATAAGTAAAGCAGCCCTTTATCTATAAGAAGCAAGGTTTTCAAAGATACAGAATCCTTTCTATCACCATATTTGAGAGTAAATTTGAGACTCATCCTCTCCCTATTCTCATTAAATTGGAATGCTAAGTTAATTAGGTTTCTCAGCTTTATTCAAGACTAATAATTGTTTATTTCAACCCACCTATATCATGTATAACAGGAATTAAAACAGGGATTATCCTCATGACCTTTTATTTTGGCATGACCTTTGTATTCTTCCATAAAGACCCAAACAATAAACTGACCAGAATGTTAGCTTTTTTATATTTTTTGCAGATAAGCCATTAGCTTAGAAATACAGATTCACAGGAAAAATACCAATAAATTATTAATAATTCAAGGGATTTTGCATTATTTTAAGAAAAATTGTAATTTTCAAAGAATATTCTTTGTTACCTCACTTTCTGATGTTACAAAAATTAACTACCTTATCTAAAGCAATTTCCCACTTTCTATATTATGTTAATATATAAATAAATCATTTATATGATATCCTTATAGTAACTTAGGAAAATGTGACAGTTAGATGTCAACAATTTATATATTGGTCAATTACAGTGAATCCCATTATGTAAAATATTTAATTTTCTCATTATTAATCCAATTCAATTCTTATATTAACTCAACAGACAAGTTTCTTTTAATGAGTTTTGTGGTGTCAGGATTTTGAAATATTCATCATTCCACTGCAATTAATAACTGGTGTGATTTAAAGGAAAAATAAAACACACCATTTTCTTCGTAGAGAAACATGTCTATAAAGTGGAAGAAATAATTGGGCTACCACATGTCACCAAAGTATCCCCGAGGGCTAAAAATGTCTGACTTTTATTTGATTTCTTCAATTGCCTTTTTCCTTAAGGATCTTAAACAAAATCTGTTGTAAACATTGCTATTTCAGGGTCATTCAGTTCATATTTATAAATAGAAACAGTTTCAATAAATCAAATCTTACAAAATGTTTCAAAACAGGAAAAGAAAAAAGAAATGGAAAAAAGAGAGGAAAATATTTTCATATATTTCATATATGAATTAAGACAATAAGCTCTGGATGACAAACTTAAAATACAGAAGTAAGGCAGAATGAGTTATAGACCCCAGGAAAACAAACATAATCTTCATCATTTTCCTATAGGTATGACCCATTGTAAATAGGACCATTAAAAGATGTTATTTTTGGTTAGGATGTGGCAATTGAGCAAGAATAAGTCTTAATCCTATCACTAGAGGACTTATAAAGAGAAAACTATGGAGAGGAGTAACAAAAGGGAAGTCAGTGGAAGACAGAAGAGAAAGGTGAGAACATAGCCATGTGACAGGAAAGCCAAAGAGTAAAAGGATTACCAGCCAGAATGCCACTGACCATGGAAGGAAGCAAGCCTTTTTGGTCTCTGAAACTGTGAGCCAATAGATTCCCATTGTTTAATATCAAAATTTCAGTGTCACGAGTGTCAATGCAGGACAAGACTGAAATTGGAGTTAAGTCACAGAAAAAGTAATAGATTACATTGGATTTGCAGAAATGGAAACTGATTATGCAAAGAACATTTACCAAGGAGTCAGTAAAGCCAATTTTTTTAGGAACCAGTGATGAGGGTGCATCATACATAGTCTTGTGGGCATAACAGCCTGGTAATGGAAGGGATTGCAGATAGCAACATAGTGGTCATAGGCCATTGAAGAGAGAAGGAAACATTCAGTGGCACCCAAGAAAACAAAAAAGTACATCTGGGTGAAGCAGCCTGTGGATGAAATATATTTGGTGGAAGTCAGTAAATTATCTAAAGTTTTAGGTGTGGTGACTGTTGAGTAACTAAAGTCAAGGAATGACAAGTGACTGAGTTAAAAATACTTGGAAGTATAGAGATCCAAGCAAATAATCAGAATCATCCCTGCATTCCCCAGCGAAGTAATCAGGTATATCAGGAGAAATAACATAGAGAATATGCCTGATCTCTTCAGAGTCTGTCAAACCCATAAGGATGAAGTCAGACACATTTGTGTAATTCCTACTTCCCATAGCATTCAACTGTTGAGAAATCAAAGGTGATACTTAGCATGAGTTATTTCAAAATTTTTTTGTGTATATTAAATATCTGGTATTTTAAACATTAGTTTGCTGCTTCTAGAAATTCAAAATAAAGAGTAGTTTGCAAAATATGACTGAAAAAAATGATTACTTTGTAAAATATAAACTAGGTATATTATATCTTTTAGGTATTATATAATAGAAGCTTCTATAAATTGCATAATAATAATGAACCTGGACTTTTATAAATACTTCACTTTACTAATTTTATAGATAAAATAATATTTTACACACATTTTAGAGGAGAGAGTTAAGCAACTTCTCCAGAAATATAATCATCAAGTGTTTGTTCTATGATTCTTCAAGGATTGGTCTAATCCAGAGAGGAGTCTCATAAAAAATATTCTTATTTGCAATTAATTTCAGAAAAAGTGAAATGGCACTCATGTAATAAACTCTGAAAATTAAAAAGAAAAAAAAAAAGATTCCCATTGTTCAAGCCAACCAATTGTATTTGTCATAACAGCTGGAAAACTAAGACAGGAGGTCATTACCAAACTAGACAAGATGTAAAATTGGAATTCATTATATTATTTTGACATTTAAGTTATTGTCATAATACTATGACATTAAAATTTTGAAGAGACTTCCTTGGGAAAAAAATGGATACAGCTCTGAATTTAAAATTATAATTTAAGAGCTTATATTATATTCACCTGCATGCTAGGAGCCATAGGAATGTAGTACCAGATGAGAAACATTCACCAAGTTCAAGGAGTTTACAAAGTTCCTTAGAAAATAAAAGCAAAACATTGGAACCACCTTTAATAATGGACAGTATATACAGATATATACCCAAATGGGTAGTATAAGTATTGTTGTCCATCATCTGCACACACCAAATCCCTTAAGCAATAACAATTGGCAAATCTAATAATACCTACCTGTTAGATGCTTCTTATTGTTTTTTTCTTTGGTTGATTTCAATGGGAACTTTATTTCCAATTGTTAAATTATGTATATTATCTAATTGCTTTTCTGTCATTTAAATCCAGTTTAAATGGATTTAACCTTTGCTGTTTTCTGCTTTGCCATTTATTCATTCATACAGGCATTTATGATTTACTGAATGCCAACTATGTTCTAGCTCAGGAGTTCTTAACCTCTTTTGTTCTACAGACCCCTTTGCCAGTCAGGTGAAAACCACGGACCCCTTACTAAGTCCACAGTATACTGTGTATTATTTAATAAATATATCACACTCACACCAACATGTCCCCACAAGAATAATGTTTTTTATTTTTATTTCAAGCTCACAGACCCTTTGTTAAGAACCCCTGTTATAGATGTTGACTTGGACCTGGCCAAGCAATGATGAATAACATAGCACTTCCTCTTCTCAAGAAGTTCGAGTCTAATGGATGAGAAGGGGAGATAGGCTAATGATGATATAATGCTTAAGTGCTAAATAGAAAGTATAGGTTCAGGGAAAGTATAAATACCTACTGCCTGAAGCATTTAAGAAAGGTGTCATTTAAGTTGAATCCAAGTCAAAAACTAGAATATAGGATACCAGTGGCAGAGTAGGTGTAGGGAATAGGGAGATAATTAAAAACATAGAGTGCCATCTCTGCATAATGAAAATGGAAAAAAAAAATTACTGGAATAGGTAGATTACAGCAAATAATTCTTTAAATCAGAAACATTATAGGCTGCATGTTACAGACATAGAGGAGGGAATCATCCTCAATTGGTACACTAGCCTGCATGCGCTTCTTATTTGGGCTCACCCTTTTCTCAGTAACTATCATCTCTATTGATGACAGAGCATGATGTGTTCACCTGTGATAATGAGGCTCTAACAGTTAAGCACAGCAGTCATGGAAATGCCTGTTGTACCCCAGCCTATGTGACCTGACTCCTTTCCATCTCTTCTCACTTACCAAATTTGACAAAATATTGAGCTCTTTTTCCAGCTTCCAAAATAAATTACAATTATTTCAAACCTATCTCACAATAAAATATAATTTTTATAAAGTATATGGGTTCATGCAGAGAAATGGTATAGAACAGGATGCAACTCTGAGGATATCATCATTAAACATCCTTCTGCTTGTTCTCTCCTCAAGTTCCTCCAGCCACAGGGTCTGTTCTTTCCAACACCCTCCACCTACTGAAATTCCCTCTTCTCACCCCTCCCTCCCCTGAAATTAATTTATTCCTCAAAATATTATTAAGAAACAATAACAAAAAGGGCATAGTAATAAAGTAAAGAAGTAAAGCAGAAAACATGTCATTTCATTGAAAGTTCATTTGTAATACACAATGGTAAAGGAATTCAACATCTTATCTAGATAGATCATAGGGAATTGTCTGCATGAACACATCATATATAATTTCCGAATTGGCAAATATCAACAACAATTGACATAGACACATGATACATTAAATATGATAAATAGAAGCTTAATGTACACATTGTTCTACACTCTTCTAATTTTAAACCTAGACATACACCTAGATTTCTTTCCATATTAGCTCACAAAATTACCTCATTCATTGTTAATAGCTTCATTCTGTGACTGTAATATACATGTTTTAATTAGTACCATTTTGATGGACATTTGGAACATTTAGTCACTTCCTACTTCTGCATGAAACTTGAGTGCCAGATTCTCAATTGGCTTTTAGCCATGAAGAACTCACAAATCACCTTTCCTATAAAGTCAATATCCTCCTGAAATTAATTGATGCTCTCCATACTCATATCTCAAAAAGCCTATCTAGAAATCATGATAAAACCAATATATATATAGTCATATAATGCTTCCAAATAAATCACTTTATATTAATTGTACAAACAACTTATTGGTTAAATTAAAAGTGAATTAGCTCCATTTTCTGGACAAGGCAACCAAGGCATCACCTGGGTAAATAACACATTGAAGCTCAAAAAGCTATTGGGGCTAAATGGGACAGGAATAAAGATCACTGGATTCACAAACCAGTGTTCTGTCTTTTAGGCCACATTCATCCGACTGAAAGAATATAGAAAGATGATTGTATTAATAGGTGGTAGGTCATTCAAAGTCCTTGTAACACGGGACAGCTCTTTTGGCACTAGAAATGAACATGCTGAGTCCTCACAGGGACAGATGGATTTGATGACAGTAATACTGCGCAAAGGCTTTTATTAATAGCCCTTATTTTTAGACCAGCATATGCTATTCTTGTATAAATGTTTAATGGTTTTGGAAATTTACTAAATATTGTATCTCATCCTGCTGGAAAAAATTCCAGTTTTATATATAAATATATATATATGTCTATAGAAGATCACAATGGTATAGTAACCTCTGTATGTCCCAGGTGAAAGAAGAATGCTGGTTTCTATAGCAGTCTTAGATTTCCTAATCCTATTATAGAAACCATGGCTTTGAATAGAAGATGTACACATCTTCTATTAGAAGTAGAGAATTAAATCTATAAATTTACCAATAGAATGTACTAAATTTTTTTTATATGTAACTAATATGAACATAAAAATGTATTTTCACTACTAGGTACTTCATTTCTATTCAGTGAGTAAGACTAACAATTGGTAAAGTCACCTAAACTTTAGATATTATATATCATCATAATTTTGATGAAAACTTGACATAGTATCTTTACCTATTTTAAATAACCATGGAAGCCCATGAAGTAAAAAAAAATAAAACAAAAAACCCTCCTGACCATGAAGAGCATAATAATTAAGCAATTACAGATAATCAACTAATCATTAGAGACTTTGTATCTTATCTCAGCTTTTATTTATCCTCTTTGGAATGACCCTTAGGCTATTTTACCAAGCAAATTAATATGCAGAATGACCCAGACGTTATTTTTAAATACATCAAAGGAGAATATTATTCAGTGCACTGGTTTCTAATTCTAGTTCTTCTACTAAGTAGCTCTGTAATCTTTTATAAGTCCTTTTTGCTCTTTTATGTAATTTGGGATTTGAAATAAATGATTCTAGTGCTTTCCATCTTCACAATTCTAAAAATATATGAACCTAAATGTAATTGCATCTATTAGTATCCAGAAAGAAAAGCTTTATATTTTAAACAAGTTTAGCAATGCTATTTGAAAGTTCAAAATTCATACAAAGGTTTCATTGCATAAATTACAAACCTTCCAAAAATATTTTTAGCAAATTTCTACTGACGAATAACATATATGCATAAAGTACAAAAATCTTTTTTTACAAATTTTCTCAGAATAGCCTCTATGTAACCATTACCCAGTTAAAGCAAGAGAACATTACCAGCACCATATAATCCTCCCTTATACCGATTTATAGTCATTTATCTCCAGGGAAACCCCATATTAAAAGGTTAAAAATAAATTTCCATTGAATACCTTTAAAATTGCAGAAGGGGGAAGGAAAAGATGAAATTCCTTCCTGATAAGATACTAAATATCAGGATAATCACATTTAAGAAGATGTAGAGTTGTCATGTTAGATGGTTCAGATATGCATGGTTTGTATTAAGTTAATGCCATGAAATCAATTCAGTAACTGATATTAGGATGATGTTATACTTTAAAACACAATGTAATAAAAAGAAAATATGAGGAAAAATAATATTTGAAATACAATGAAATCTAAAAAGTAACCTATTTTAGTTGTGAGGTGTTTACCATAAGATGGGTATATGCCATAATCTTGGGAGCAAAGAAAAATGTGCATTGAAAGCTAAAAATAGAGAACTATGCCTTATTGAAGTTCAATACATTCTAACCTAAGTATATATCTACCTAAAGAATTTAAAAATGCACAGTTGTATGTTTGGGGGAGGGGAAGGAGTGTTTAACAATATGTATGAAAAGAGGGATTCAGTGATGTGAGTCAATGCAAAAAGAGCAAAACTCTGATCTACTTTCCCATATATCCTGGGTATAAGGAAAGAATGTGCTGGGCCAGTCAGTGATCTGGTCTACTTGATTATATTTCTCACTGTATTAACACATTTTCTTTCTGGAATTATGCATTAATTGCAAGCCTCCCCACCATCAACTTCAGGGCATTAATAATTCAAAGAGGTTTGATAAAACTTGTCCCAGGTTGCTATCACAAGGTAAATGCCACATTGTTAGACAATTTTGTTTTACAAACTAGTTTTTCAAAATCGCCTTTAAAGTGCCTCAAATGTACATTCAAATCTCTGCGTTTATACCTGGGAAGTCAAAGAGGAATAAAGTGAAGACTTTAAAAGCAGAAAACATTACAAATGGCTAATTTTAAATGAAGACATATATCTAACACCATATAGATTTTGATATGAATGATATTTTAAATTAAAATGAAGACTAGGCAAACAAAAGCATAAGGAAAAAAATCATAGGGAAATTAATGACTTTTTGTCTGGTGTACCATTCTTAAAAGGAGAAATGCATTTAAGGTCAAAATGCCAGTACAATATGAAAGTGAAAGTAAAATTAATTTAATTGGACGTAAGAAAAGAAAGAAAAAATCATTAAGGAACTGAAAAAGCGTTGCTGTGTTACATTGGTTTTATAAAAGATATCTTTATAATTCTTAATCATCAATGCTTTGAGATAATAGATAATTTAGGGAAATAACTAGTAAGAAAAATCTTGTGAGTTTTTGAAACTACCACTATCTGGAAGAGTAGAATATAAAGCAAAGAGGTCTGTTTTTAACTTAAGTCAGGAAGTTTTTTTAATAATAGGGGGAATTTTTTTTCCCTTAGCCCTCTTCCCATCTAAATTCTGAGATTTTTTACTTGTTCCTCCACACCTTCTATCCTTAAAGAATATTTATCAAGAAATTTATAGTTTGAAAATATGGGTGCTTCATAATGTGTTTTTTTTTTTTTTTTAAATAAATCAGAAATTGCTCATTAGCATTTTTATTGTGGTAAAAATTTGAGCTCAGTTGTTTAAAGAATGTTTCAGTTAATTATAAAGACAATCAGCAATTCTATTTCAACAAATAAGAACTGAGTGCCTGCTATTACATGCCAAGTATTACCTTAATCACATAGGAGGGGTGAGGTGTTGGGGGAGTAGCTCCCCCAAAAGTAACTGAATACTGCATTTAAGGAGCTTACTCACAGCCTAGTGACACATGTACACATACACACATTTATATAAACACACACACTGTAAACAAATAATAAGCTAATTAATAAAAAAGAATCATATACTACAATGCACTAGAACTATTTAGCATCAGATACAACATGAAGAAAACTGGTGTTTGTTTTAAACTTTATATTAGTGCATTTACCTCGCTTTGTGGGAACTCTGATAAAATGATAATCTTATACAATTTTCCTGTTCTATTGCATGGGTTTTCCTTTATACCTTCTGAATCTAATTAAACTTTTGAAGTTAATACTAAAAATTGCATCCTTTAGTTAATTTGTTTAAGTAGCTATTCAAGTATCATTAACATCTTTAGAAAATACAGATTTGAAATACTCTTTTAAGAAATATTGGCTTATTAGAGTTAGGCTGTGAACTGGCTATCACTATTCATATTCATGAAAGCTTATGTAAGAGAAGTAATATTGATATTATTTTTCTTTTTTGTGTTAATGGTATTTAGATTTACTTCTTCACAGAACAAAATTGAACTAGCTAAATTATCTATTAGTATTTAGGATACTAAATATAATAATTAGGGCATTTCAATAAATACTAAACATAATATTTAAAGAAATCATACATGTATATATGAATACATACTCCTGAAGCTATATTCCATTAACTTTCAATGTTCTCCTGAAGTGAATGAAATACAAACACATTCACATATTCAAATGCATACATTAATAATGGGGACAAATAGTCCAGCTAATCAAATGTAGAATGACACAGAGAAAGGTGATGATGAAGAATAAGGAGTTTTATATTTTCAAGTGAAAAGAAATAATGCTTTCTGACTATCGGGCATATTATTCTAATACACTGGAGGAATTAAATTCCACAAAACAGGCTGTCAGTTCATAGCTTGAGAGGTGAGATAATTGCAATGCTATGTTCACATTTTTATATGCTCATCAATGTATCAGAATTTCTTTATAAGTCTATAGTTTATGAGTATGTACCTTAACTGTAGACATGTTTTATGGACAGAAACTAATCACTGACATACAATTTTGAAAGAAGATTGCAGAACAATGTGAGATATCATGTGAGTTGAAATAATTCTAGGTCAGAGGGCAGAAGACTGGGTTTGAAATAATGGATCTGGTGCTTTAAATATGTGAGAGTAGGTAAATACGGTAACGTTTATGAGTGTCAGTTTTATCATATAGAAATAGGCATTATAATACAGTTCTGCCTCAATCACAGATAGTGATTACTAAAAATAAAATGAAATAATTGTATGTGAAATAGAACTTTATAATACCAAACACTGAGTTTTTCCCTCAAAAATAGAATGCACATTTTTCCCAAAAAATTTATAAACTTCTAGCAACATTGATCAGAAAAAAATTGCATGATAATAATACCACAAATGTCAGTATGGGAGAAAATATACCAGTAAGTGGTATAATTTCACTTGACGGTACACTGTAATAAGTCAGAGATATATGTTATAAGCTGTTAAGCAACAAATAGACAAGTGGAGTTGATGGATATGTTAATTTTATTGATGGTAATGGCTTCAAAGCCCATCATATATGACAAAACTTATCAAATTGTACAGTTTAATTATTTGCAGTATATTGTATGTTGCTATAATTTAGTAAAGTTATTTTTTTTAAAGTCTCCACTTCTTAGAAATTTTTTAAATGAATACTTCTTATTGTTATAAATTTACTTAAGCCAGAGATCCCACTTCTACTCTTTGGAATGAAAAACTGACCTAAAGGCATGCCAACTGAGTAGATTATAGATATTTTCACTTCAAATACGATAATTTCATGTACTTATTCCCAAAGGATTTTAGAAAGAAAGAGAATCTTGTGCTGTAGTTATACTTTGAATTTACAAACTATCAGGCATTAAATTAAAAGAAAATGGAACACAACCAGTCCATTTTCCTTTCTGTGCACCAGAAAAGTAAATTTGAAAGTTTGTACTGCAGAATCTCCTTTAGCAAGTGAGATTGCACCTGCTAGGGAGAATTGCTTACATTAATTATTTCTTCAAAAAGAAATTAGTTAATTAGTTACTACCAGCAAATCAAAATACAAACACCCATCTCCCAATCAAGGCACGTATGTACTTTTAGGCTGCTGTAATGCTCGAACAGACCAGGCTTCAGAAACGAGACAGTCAATCCTCCTGCTCCTGGGACTGTTGTCCACTGATGGCTCACAGCTGCGTCCCTCTCCAAGCGCTACTCTCACCTAAGGAAGCCAACTTGACCAAGGTTATACCACCTGGAGCAACCCACATGGGAAGATCTGTTCATGTGGCAATACTGGACACCTTAGCTCCATTAGGGACTTGTTGGGGAGCCATCCCAGCTTAAGAACTTACAGGATCCTGTGAGGCTGCTGATGCAAATGTATTGTGCCTCAACCTCTTCATCTAATCCACCGCACACTCTCAGCCCTAACAGGTTTGATCCTGTGCCTCCTAAAAACAAAACAAACAAATGAAAAAAACAACTTCCACAAGAAAGCAGATATGGCTCGGTGATTGAGCACCTGCTTCCCATGTACTAGGTCCTGGACTCAGTCCCAGTACCTCCTGAAAAAAAAAAAAGAGAGAGAGAGTTGAGTACTGCGATGAATGCTGCAGACCTGTCTCCCATCCCTCTTCTCAGGACACTGCATTTGATAACATTTAGATTTCTGGGATATGCAAGACTTCTAAATTATATCAAGAAAGAGATAGAGGCCAGCCTGTGAAGATTCACTCTTTGTCTTTCTTTTTAATACTAAGCAAGAAGTTTTTTCCCTCCTGAATTCATCATTTCAATGTGATTTTAGCACTTCTAGAGTTCTGGTTTTATATGTTAGTCTCAGTCACAACACCCCAAATTGTGCTTTTGTGAGACTTTGTCTTGGCTATTTAAAATAGGATTCCACGTGCCTGTTTCCTGATGTCTCAGGAAAGCAGGTGACTCCAATGCTCACTGACAGTCTGGTCACTGTCTTTCTATCTACTCACCTCATCCCTACCCTCCAGGTTTCCTTACAGTCTTGAAACCATAGCTAAGTATGTAAAAGTAATGTTTGCTATATTATATCCAGGACTTCCTAGTGTTTGTTACAAAAGAGTTCTGAGATATTAGAAAAAAGTCAAAATATTTAACAAAGAGTATCGATTTTTAAGATGAAAATGACAAAAGATGTTCAATGGCTACAGTGCTAAAGAGATTGATAGCACATTTTTACTTGGAAACACACATTTCCATGAACAATATGGATTTAATAAAATATGTATCCTTCAGTAAAGACAAGGTAATCACCAATATTATTTTCATGTATTCCTGCTGATATATTCTTTTTAAAAATAATTATATTGTGTTTTTATAACTTTCAGATACTTTTACTGACTCATCTCTTAAAAACTATAAAATTGTGTTATTTGTTTCAGCTGTTTTCATATATCTCATTCCCTCTTTCAGAAATATTATCTGAATTATAATTAATAGGTTAAAGTATATGAGCCTGATTGACAAGCTGGAATAATTAGTGTTGGTAGCTGTGGTTTTTGAACTACGATGAGCTTCAGTTTGAATCCAAGCTTCAATAACTTCATAGTCAATAACTATGTGGATTTCAACTTTTCTATTTCTCAGCTTAATTATTTATAAAATGTGGATAGTAACAGAACCAATATAATACAATTGTAAAGATTACATGACATAATTCAAGTAAATATTTAACGGTAAAAATGTTATTATTCCTACAATCTGTTCTCTGGGTGAGTTGAAGCAGGAGTGGTTGTGATAAGGCTATAATACAACTTTTATAGTGATCATTTATAAGACATTCATTTTCAAAACTTATTTAGAGGAACTTAATTAGTTATTTCTCAATATACCAATAAATTATATCCTCCAATTCTGCCATTCCATTTTAAAGACTTCAACTTCACGTATTTTCAATTTTGAATTGCATTTGAAAACTTCATCTAGTCTCCTTTGTGTTATGGATGCCACTATTATTTAACTTCCTTTTCTTCTATTAAGACTGTATTCATTTTTTTTTTTTTTTTTTTTTTTTTTGAGGTACCAGGGATTGAACCTAATACCTTGAATGTGGGAAGCTGGAGCTCACCACTGATCCATATCAGCTCCTCTGAGCTGGGCCCCCCGTTTGTTTTGCCTGTTGTTTTTTGCTTAGGAGGCACCGGGAACTGAACCTAGGACCTCCCATGTGGGAAGCAGTTGTTGAACTGCTTGAGCCACATCTGCTCCCTGCATTCATCAATTTTAAAGAACTGTGGGAAAAACATCAAATATTTGAAGTAGTAACATTCAATCACTTTCTGTTAATCATCCAGGAAAATCAAAATTTTAATTCCAATATGAGATAGTGACTTTAAAACTTTCCCTAGTCCAGCAGCCAGAAATATAGGCTTCGTTAAATCCTTTACCAAGTCACAGATTATCAGATTATCATTATCAGAATAATCATGCTAGCTGATTCCTTTAAAATATTTTAGCTGTCACTTCACACATTTATAAGAAAGAGTTATTATCTTAATTCTTCTGGTTGACAAACAATTAGGTTGCACAAATAAAAATTAAAACCACTCCACACATATCAAACAATAGCAGAGGTTCATCAGAAGCTTTTTGAGTGATGGGAGCAATATGTTACTAATGATAACAGTGGCAGTGGGGAAAGAAATTAACTAGGCTTAGCCAAAGCAGCTGATTAATACATGTGAATTAATAGACATGAATAATGCCTTTGATACCTGAGAGGTATAAAGGATATCATTATATAAATGATTGACCTGTTACCTGCCATAAGCATTAATGTTCTCCAAATTGTGGGTAAAGGTCAAAAAGTACCATTTAGTTTGATTTACTTTATTAATCAAAAGGATTTGTGTTTTATAAAGGTCTCCCAATCTGACATTATTCTTGTGGAATTTGATACAAATATAACATACGTGAAAATTAAGTGCTCCTCAAAGGTGGCCTCTATACCTTTCTTTCACCAAAAAAAAAAAAAAAACAGGTCTACTTTTCCACTTTAAAACCATATAGTAACTTTAAATTAAACAAAAAGGGAAATCACCAATACTATGCCAAAAACCCTACTAAAGTAAGATTTGTAATTTGAGAGTAGATGTCCTCCCTCTTTATAGTTGGGAATTTTCCAAATACAGATGAAATATTATGTTTGGAAATTTTCATTAACTTTAATCTGCAACCTACACAGATAGCAATCTATGTAACTAAAGAATGCTACACTGAGAGCCAGTGTGGCTCAGTGGTTGAGCACTGGCTTCCCACATAAAAGGTTTGGGGTTCAATCCCCAGCCCCGGTACCTCAAAAAAAAAAAAAAAAAAGAAAGAAAGAAAGAAAAATAAAAAATGCTACACAGGTAAATACTACAAAGATGCAATCATTTAGTAGGCAAAATTTTTAGTAGACAAAAATCTCTCTTTATGAGTTCCCTCATTATTTATAGCAGTAGATTCAAAGAAGCTATGCTTATAATGAACAATAAGTCCAAAATTGTTTTGGTAAGTAGTAGCTCTATTTTGAACATGCTATCTGAAAATTTGGAAAAAGGCTGAAACACAGTCAGTTATCATTGGTTGGTCTTTGGAGATAGAAGCACAGTTCTCATGTGTTGACACACGAGTGAACAAGGTTGCATAGAAAGAACTTAGAAGCAGAACCTCAGAGAGAAACAGAGGTGAAACCTATTCCAGGTGGTTCTTTAGTTTAGAAGTTCATGAGGACAATCTGCATTCTACTCATGGATTCTATGAATATCTGTTCATGCAAGAAAGTCTTTCCCATCTTCTTCTTCTCTCCTTTCTTTCATTCCATTTTCCTTGCTTTCTCCACCTTTCCTTCCTTCTTTCCTAACACCCTTCTTACCTTCTTTCCTGCCTACTTTCTTGCAATAAAATAATCTTAGATTAAAACCACCCACTATTAAGATTATGTGTGTGCATTGTGCCTTTTCGCACTTCAATAACTTGCAAATATAGAGCAGATGAATTAGTTTATAAATAGTAATAGGAATACCTTGATTTTTATGCTTTAATTGGCATGCCATGTTATAAAATGCACATGCATTCATAATGAATGGGAGAAATTGGGATCTACAGAATAGAGCAACAAGCAAGAATAGTATTAAAACATTTTAAAATATTAAAGGGGATTGGAATCTCATTTAATGAATAATTGCTATATGACAGACACTATGCTAGGCACTTCATTAACTTTATTTTTTTCAAAACTTTTACATTAGCAATAATCATACATATCATTATCTATGTTTCTAACAGCATTAATGTGGTTAACGACATTAAAATACAAACTTATGTTTATCAATAGACACCTTAAAGAAATTGAAAAGATAGGTCTCAAATTTGGAAAAGATATTTACAAAAATACAGATAAAGACTCAAGGAAAACTCTTGCACATGTGCACAAAAGAGGCATGCACAGCTTAACAATACATTTTTGATTTGCTTCTGCATGTCATAAAGCTATATATTAAAGAAAAAACAAAGACATGAGCAACATAAAATCCAGAATAGTTGTGGTGGGGGAGACTCAACTGGACAGGTAGGGAGGGCAGCCAGAGCACAGAAGTAAATGTGAATTACTAGTAAAATTGTCTTTTATGTTTTTGGTATTGGATTCCTAGGCATTTATTGTCTAATTATGAAAACAAATGATGGAATGTCTGAATGAATGAGATGAATACATGCAAATAAATAGAAATATATAGCAATAGAAACCCCCTCCATAAAAAAAAAGAAATATCTTTAAATATCTTACTAAATATCACCCACTAGAAACATATTTTTCTTTGCATTACACAAAAGTACTATTATTACAGAGAAACTACTTCAAAATGATTGTGAAAGTATTGCATATTTCAGTTGCTTTCACTACTGGAATAATTTTGGATGAGGTAAAAATTGAAAGTAAATGTTTGGCTAGAGAGATTTTTGGTTGCTTGTTTGCGTGTTTACGTAAATCTATGATTCTTTGGAACTCTCCCTTCTCTCTTCCTTGTGACTTTATTGATCTTTCTAATTATTGAATAATCTCACTTTCTCTTTCACCTTTCCTCAGATTTTATAAAATCCCCTCACTTTCCTCTCTTTTCTTCACATCCTCTTGTTTGAAACACATTTTCCTTTTTCATTTAATCATGCATTTCATACTACCCTTTTACTGCCTCACCATTTTTCTTCTCAATTTTGCTATCTCCATTTTATAATTTCAATGTAATTATTTTAGTCTACACTCTTTTAAATATACAGAAATAGGTGAATATGAATAAAATTGTCTACCTTCTTGGCAGTAAATGAAGCCCTCTCATACGATTGCCAGTAGAGTTCTGAAAAGTGAATATAAGAAATGAGCTTCCATTTCAGAAACCAGCAGAGATGCTTCATATCCTAAAAGTGGCCATGACCCCTCTTTGAGTTAGTAAACTCATATGCCCTATTATGACTTTTTATTTAATTTTTCTCCCTGACAGTGTTTTGATGCTATTATACTCCTCTCAGTATTCAAGAGAGACTAATGGTCATTGAGCTCATTTGCCTTGGATGAGGGAAAACAGTTTTATTATTTCAGATGATCCAAAGTCGAAGTCCATATATAATTCATTTATATTCAATAAACTTTCATTGTAACGTGGGGGAGTATAAAAATGCATATTTTAGGGAAGCGGCTGTGGCTCAATCAGTGGGGCTCCCGTTTACCATATGGGAGGCCCCGGGTTCGGTTCCCGGGGCCTCCTGGTGAGGGCGGCCCGCCTGCACGGCGTGGTTGGCTGACCTAGCGAGCGCAAGCAGCAAGGGGGTGATAAATGAATAAATAAATAAAATCTCTAAAAAAAATTAAAAATAAAAATAAATAAATAAATAAAAATGCATATTTTAGAGTCCCCAGTGCTCACAGTCCACTCTTGGAAATAGACGTATAATTCCAAAATAAAACTGTGAGTTGAAAATATTTTTAAATAAATGTTTTTGTACCTGTAGCATAGTGCTTTAACAAAATCTGAGGTTTAGCCAAAAACAGACTAATAAGGACAGGGAAAAATGTTAAAGTACTTATAATAGATATATGAATATATATCATCTTCCAGTCAACATATGTGATAAATTATCACCCATTAATGTAAAAATATTAAAAATTTTATAAAATTGTTATGAAAAATTTTTAATGTAAAACATAAGCAATGGACAATCTGAAGAAGGAATAAATGAAGCAACCCCATTTACAATAGCAAAAGAAGAACAAAATAGCTAAGGATAAACTTAAGGATATAAAAGATATACACGGAAAGCTACAAATCATTGCTGAAATAAATTAAAAAAATACATACTAAATGGAAAGATCTCTTATGCTGAAGCATTTATTTCAACCCTACAAAAAGCCTTTTACAGATTCAATGTGATTCTAATCAAAATGCCATCAGCCTTTTTTGCATAAATGAAAAAGCTAATCATCAAATTCATATGGAAGGGCAAGAGGCTATACATAGCCGAAGCAATCTTGAAAAGAGAAGAGCAAAGTTGTAGGACTCACACTTCCTGATTTCAAAGTCTATTACAAAGCTACAGTAATCAAAAGAGTGGTAGAAGGACAGACATATAGACCAATGAAATTCCATTAAGCATTCAGAAATAAACTGTGACATCTATGGCCACTTATGATAGGCCACTTGATATTGTCTTACAGACTATAACAGGATGAATAATGGAATCCAAAGATGTCCACATCCTAATCCCTGGAAAGTGTTTTCTTCTATGAAAAGCAGGGCTTTGAAGATATGATTAAGCCAAAGATTTTAAATTGGGAAGATTATTTCGGATTATCCAGGTGGGCCCAACCTAATCACAATGGTCTCTATTAAAGGGAGATAGGCAGGTTAAAAACGGAGAAAGAGATGACACTAATGAGATTATGGAAGAAAAGTTGTGTGTGTGTGTGTGTGTGTGTGTATGAGAGAGGGATACACAGAGAGATTGAGATTGAAAGAGAGAGAGAGAGAGAGGCTAAATTGTTCGCTTTGAAGATGAAGGAAGGGGTAATAATGAGCCAAGAAAGGCAGCCAGACCTTTGAAGCTGGAAAAGGAAACAGATTCTGCCCTAGTGCCTACAGAAGACTTGCAATTCTGTCAATACGTTGATGTTTAGCCCATTGAAACCTATTTCAGAATTTTGAATTTTAAAGCTATAAGAAACTATATTTACATTGTTTTTATCTGTATGTATATGGTAATTTGTTATACCAGCAGCAATGGGAAACTAATACACAGCATTTAGAAGCTTTTTTTTCTATTTTCATTTTTTTCAGGATTCCTTCCCAGTGAGTTGGGTTTCCTCATATTTCTTCTAATTTCCAGCTCTGTACTAAAGTTCCACATCTAATAATGAATGTTTTCCACCTTTTCCACTGAGACCTTTTCCATATTAATCATAGTTATTTTAAATTTTCTGTGTGATTTGTGATTATTTTAACATTTGCTAATGTTTTTGTCTGGTCAATGGAGACTTGTCCCTCGACACTTTTTCCCATCAAAAAAAATTTTTAAACTATAATACCAGAAATTGTGTGTACAACAGTAAGGAAAGTAATCAATATTTGTTGAATAATACTTATGCTTGGCAATGGCACAACTCCTATTAGCATGTTAATGTGTAAGGTGCAATCTATCTGGTCATAGGTTGAGTTTGTTTTTTGTTGTTGTGATAATTTTAATTTACCACTGGCTTCAAATTGCTCTTCAGTTACCTTTTGCATAGGGTGGACTTCTTAGTGATCCTGACCACCCTTGTCATAGCAGTTAAACTCTACTTTGCATGTTTGTCATCTATAATTTGAGAGAGAGCTTTCTGTTCTTATCTAATGGTAGGAGACCTTTAGTGGTATTGATATGTGATCCTGAGTATAGGGCATGTTCTTGTTTATCCTCTCAATATAAATTTTGCTTTTACCCTTTGTTGGGGAAGTCAAGGATTACTCTGCAGCCATCTCTCAGCCACCACCGACCTGTTCCTTTTCCCTTCTTGCTTGTTTGTGTGCAGGTGTCTGTTATGTTTCCACTCTTGTTTGTTTGCATGCAGGTGTTTGATATGTTGCTATTTCACAAGAGACCTGGGAGGCGGGGTGGGGGGTGGGGAGATGTTAAATCTTAACCAGCCCCACCTGCTTGCTAGGGCACAAGGTTGTTCATTGGCAGAACTCCCACCCACCTAGAGTATATAAAAGCTCAGCATTTAATTCAAGTGTCCCTCATCTCTGATGTGAAAAGAGGCATGCAGAGCTGCTCAGCCATTGGCCTTCCTGGGGGCCAACCAATGTAGGCTCTTTTCCCACTACTTTTTTGGGACCCCTAGTTCTGTAAAAGCAATAAAGCAGTCATTTGCTGGAAGCCTCTGTTGTATTTGAGCTTGTTTTCCCAGAATCTACTGAAGAGCAAGTCACTCCTCAACTTTCAACCATATGCAATGAATTTTGACCAGTTTCTTGGGGCATTAGTGTTTCCAATCATTCTCTCAGTGTCTTAGTACTCTGTTGTATCTTAAAGACAAACCCTAATTAGCAGTTGCTCATTCGGAATGGAAAGCTGTTAGATTTTGTAGCTTTATGGATATAGTCCTCTATTTAAATTTGATTTGGTTACTCAAAACATGTTGAGTCTTTATTCAAAATGCTTTTCTTTGATCGTTGATAATATACTAAGGGGGAAGTAAAAAACTCCCAACATAAAAATAGGTTATGCTATACATTAAGAGTCGTTTCCATGTTTGATTACAAAATAAAGTTAAACTGAGAACATTTTAGTATACTTTAATAAATTACATATTTATACAAGTGTCACTTAAGCAAACACATTTAAATGGATGATTTTCAAATAAGGGATCACAACATAATTAGGAAAGTTCGGCAATGGGTTGAGAAGTTAGGATATAATTAAATATTCTTGTTTATAAGCTTATTAGATATAAATATTTTAATCTTATTTGTTAGTATTGAAAAACACAATGCTAGTTAGTAAATATATTTGTGTAAGAAGCCATAAAGATAGAGAAGCAAATAAGTTACCACTTGAAATACCTTGTCCATGTGTTAATGTGAAGACACCTCCCCGTAGAATATAAAAAATATATAATCTCTATCCATGCACACAATGCTCTTAATGTGCCTTTAATATCATGTCCATTATCTCTAAAATATAGCAGTTTCTAATTATCACCCTCTTGGTAAAGTGACTGTTTTAGTAGACCCAGTGACTTGCCAAATTTGCCCATTTTATTTATGCTAATATATCTCTGTACACTTAAATGCTACTAACTACCTCTGAAATTCCTAAAATATATCCAATAAGACTCAATTTTAATTAGTAATTTAGAGTGCAATCTTATATGCTCCATATTATTTATATATGACTGAGACTTCATTATTGCAATATAGTTTTTTCTTTTGTGACATGCATTTATCTGAGACTTGAAACTTAGTGAGGTAACAGCTGACCCTCATCTCCCAAGCAGATCATTGAAGTGTTGTTTTGTTTTGTATTTGCTTTGACACTTAGGTTTTACATATCTCAGGTTAGATAAAGTTTTCTTTGGTTAAATAAAAATGGAAGGAAAATTCATCAATAACTAATTTCCCTGTGCTCCCACTCTTCAAAAATTCTGTGGGCTAATTTCATGATGGGGTAGAAGTAGAAAAGGAAAATTGTAAAAATAGCATTTTAGCTTGCCAAGGGGCTGCCGATTCAAAGTACCAGGAATGGGTTAGCTTTCATAAAGGGTTTTATTTGGGGTAAAAGCTTACCGTTACGAGGCTGTGAAGTGTCCAAATTAAGGTACCATCAGAGGTGCTTTTTCACCAAAGTCTGCTGCATCATGTTAAAGCAAGATGGCTGCCATCTCTGCCAAGGTTTGAGCACAGCTGAGGGCAACTAGGCATAGGGCTTGTCTCTTTGCAGACCTCCTCTATCAGTCTCAGCTGTTCTGCATTCCTCCCGAGTTCAGCTGCAAGCTATTGCGCATGTGGCTCATAGCTCCTTGGTCTTCAGCCCCTTGAGCATCTTGGAGGCTTCTCACCTTGCATCTCAGCTGTGGGGGAAACTGGAGTTTTTTTCTCTCACATGGCAGAATAAAATATGGAGGCTTCCCATTTCTCTATCTGTGTCTCTGTTTTTTATCAGATCCAGCAAAAGAGTGGAGATTCAACCTGAGTCATTCCTCACCAATGTAGTCCAATCAAAAACCCTAAAGCAGGGGTTCTTAACCTTTTTTGTTCCATGGACCCCTCTGCCAGTCAGGTGAAAACCACGGACCCCTTACTAAGTCCAAACTATACTGTGTATTATTTAATAAATATATCATACCCACATCCGCACATCCCCACAAGAATGTTTTTTTAAATTTTAATTCAAGCTCAAGGACCGTTTGTTAAGAACCCCTTCCCTAAAGGGATCTTATCAAGTAATCCTATCAAAGGGTATCATACCATAGGAATATATTCTTTAAAAACAATCTTTCTCTTTTGGGGATTCAAAAAATAATCTCAAACTGCTACAAGAAAAAGAATTCCATTTAAATTATGAAAGTACAGTGCAGATATTCCACTATCTGAAGGTATCAGGTATTTTTATTAATAACTAAAGAATGTCAGATGAACAAATCAGTTATCTAATCTCCATAGAACTTGAATATAGTTATCCCAGGGTTGATGATTATTTTTATTTTAAAAGTTTGTCTAGATTCTTTATTTTACCTCAACCTTCACACATGACCTATTGATGAATTTACCTAACAATGAATTTAACATTACTAGTTTGAACTAGTAATTAATCAGAAAGTGCATTTTTCTTAATTGAGTAACTAGACCACATCTAACTTTTATATTTGTGCATAATAAACTGGTATGAAATGACACTTTTTGAATCTGATCCAATTCTTAGTAATAGGTTAAATGTTTACTATGGGGGAAAAATCTTATTACTCTTCATTTGAAGAGCAGGATTGAAGTTGGTAGCTTTATTAATTCCAAGCAGCATATTGTGCATTATAATTCTGTCTTTTGAGGTTATTTATGGATTTCTACTGAATTCTTGGGAAACAGATTTTCAGTCAAGGGTTCTTAGGAGAACTGTAGCAGCTACTGAACCACTTAAACAGGAGCATGTAGAAAGAAATGGAAACTACTAACAGTTTGGGGTAAAACAAACAAACAAACAAAAATCACAGGTACTATATATCAAAGAAATGAATCTGAAGATCTCACACAGTTCTATATCCTTTCAAGCAGATTATATAAGTAACTAAGATTTTATAATAAAACAAGTTTATTTTGGAAAGCAATATTTAAACTTAATAAATTAATATGTTGTTCCCAATCATATATGATAATTTGCTCACTGAACTATGGTAAGCTACTATTCTACCCCGAGAAATATATGGAAGTTTATATTAACCCTGAAATGTTACCCTGTGCATTTTATTGGTATTTAGCTTGTCACCTTAACTCATTAACAGGTTGTTACCTGAATTCAATATCACTTTTCTTTCCCTTTCTCCAAGAAAAAAAAAAAAAAAGATATCCTTATTAATGTTTAAAATTTAATAGATAATTTATACCATAATAAGGTAAATTAGTTGAATAAGAAGCTAAATCAATAGCATTTGCTATGGCCCTTTTTTTTTCCTGTTTTTTGCAAGATAGCTAGTGCCAAATGAATTAATTGCACAGATAAATGAATTCTTAAATGAATTGCACAGATAAGAATCATATTTATTTTCCCTGATCTGTAAGATTTGGGGGAATTTTCAAAAGAAACTAATATGAAATTCTAAATATAAAATTTGTACAAAGGACTCTAAATTGCTGTACATCCTCATGTTCTTAAGCTGGATAATTGAGCACTTGCTATACATAAATTGATCCCAAATATACAATACAGAGCAGCGTCAGACTAAGCATGGCTTGTGATACTCTCATTTCATGATCTGAATATTTACCATATTTCCAACTGCTTCCTTCTATTTGAGTAATGAAGGAAACAGTCGTTTTTTGCATACTTCCTCCAAGAGCCACATTGTCTTTAACACATTTCAATCCTAAAGGTGCAATAAAAAATTAGGTGAAAACGTCAAGAATTTTAAGGTAGAATCTCTCACCTAAACTGTTGTGATGTTCTCATTGATCGCTTTGGAGCACTAGAAATCAGCTATAAAGGTCCATGAATTTCTTTCATGACATATTCCAAAGGCAGTACTTTAAAATGATCTTCCAGCACCTTTGTTTTATATGTCAAATGACTCAAGGTATTTTTCCAACAATTCTATATGGACTCAAATTGTACTTCTTAACTGATAAATACTTTGAAGTATGCAGTTTACTTTAAAATGTTTCGGCATAAGTAGTATAATAAAAAGTACATGTTAAAGTTATACCCTTGAGTTACTCTGTTTTCCTAATCAGAATTTATAACAGGTAGCTAACATTCTAATGAGATTGCTCACACTCCTTAAGTGTTTCATTAATCTTTATATCTGATCAACATCAGAATTTATTAGAGCAATAGCTGTTAGAAATGCTTTTGTTTTGCTTTTTTAAAATAAGGAATTCAAGGCTGTAGATTTTCTAATATATCTGTGATATCTTGCCTTTGCAAGAGTAGGGTATAATATCTTAAACTGTTTAGCTTGTACTCTTAGGCATAGCACATCAAGCTTGTCTTAAAGGTCCTAAGTTATCTTAAATTGAGAGATTCTGGTTGCCTGAAGTCAAGGATAAGGTTAACTAAACCTGCCTCCAACATATGGTCTTGTTTACTTCAGATAAATTATTCATGAAAAATGTGGTCAGAACTGTTAAACAGGCAGCTGGAACATCACTTAGCTTACAGAACAATTTGAAAAATTGTGTTTTTTTTTTTTAATGCTTGCTTAATAATCAGTGCTTAGACATATCTTAGAATGCAATCTACTTAGACCTGCTTTTGTTTTAACCTGGTAGCTAATTTTTGGGTGGTCACTGACCTTTGCCAATAATTGGAGATTAATTTAGCTATCAAAAATAATTTACTAGTTGTATATGAGAAAACAATATGTCACTTGCAAAAATATGTCTATTGTATGCAATGTTCAAAATATTAGATTGGTCATTTTTGGGTGCCATATCTTTCTGTTGTATGTATTTGCTCTGAAAGGCCCTTAGTTATATTTTTAAGTCATGTTTAAGTCATATTTTTAAGGCCTAAAGATCTCTTAATACCTGCTATATAATAATATTTTCTTTTTCATGGGAATCAAAGAAACTTAAGATATTGTGACTATTAATCAAGTCACCAATTTATATATGCCTTTTCTTAGGAGAAAGTTTACATTATTGCAACAAATGATTTTTAAAATGTAATATTCCTACAAGGAATTGTCTAGAAATGGTACCACATTGCTATGTTATTTTCCATTAAAAATAATCCATCCATTGTGCCCAGATCAAATGATGAAATAACATTATGAAGAGATGAGTGGAAAATAGTCAATCATTTCTTTAAGAAAAGAGATAACACAGGGGATGAATATCCCTGCATCTCAATTTCAAACAGAACTCTAAGAAGGTTTCCCATTCACTTAAATAAAAGTTTGGCTATTTGAAGAGTCAATGTGGAAAATTTTTGAAGATTGATAATTTTGTGAATAGAGATTTTTAAAAATATCAATATTTCTTGATATTCTGAAATTCCTACACCATTCTTTTAAAGAAGTAGAAAAAAAAAAAGCCTGCCTTAATAGGATCATTCTTGATTTTATCAGATGGCTCAGACTATTTTATCTATTTTTAAGGTCATGCTATATTATGAATGCCTTATAAAAATCCCTGAGAGTGTATAATGGGGGTTATTTAGTGCATTGCATAATTCACAAGTTTCCAAAAGACAAATTATCGTGTTGCAGACATTGAGGACAGGTAAAGCTTAGGATTGCTTTACAATATTTGCTCATTTTTGCAGGTGAAATCTTAAAATGAAAAGACAATCAAAGTATTCATACATTACAGAACACTAGTGATGTTATATTTCTAAGTATAAGCAGTTGACATGAAAAGGTGGAATACAATCTAAATTGCTATAATCCTGTTACCTTTAACCCTAGTAGCAAATGATGAGAGAAATTTATTTTAATAGGCTTGAGTCATTTTATACCATGTGTAATTTATTTTTCTTTCAGAAGGAATGCAGTTAGTTAAGGCAAGGTTTTGGGCTACCATTATCCCAAGCATTTAATAATCTTACTGACTTCAAACCCAGCCACTTAAATAAAAACATTTCAAGTTCATATATATATACATAAATTTAATATTTATATATTAAATAATTTGTTATTGTTAAATATATACTATAGTCGCTAAAACTGGGAGAAACCCTGAAGAATGCCATAGGAGAATGGACAAACAATTGTATTGCCTTCATGTGTGGGAATGTTGCTCTGCAATGACAAAGAATGAACTACTGTTAAACAATTTAGATGAATAATGAAAGCATAATGTTTAGGAAGAAAATCCAGATTTTAAAGTTTACATTCTATATGATTCCATTTATATGGTGTTCGGCATAAAAAATGACACCAAGGAATCGAGAGAGCACTTTCTGTATTCATGGAACAATTCTACAACTTGGTCAAGGTACTGGTTGCATATTTCTCAAAACTTGTGGAAATATGTATTTAAGATCTGTGCATTTTGTGTACATAAGTTTGTCAATTAAAATTAATGATAAAAATCAGACTTTGGATTTGATCTTTGGTGCTTTAAAGCTTGCCCTCTAAAGTCTGAAGTCTGGGAGAGCTTACTGATTCTGATATTTCATATAACAAAACTATTTTCCAAGGATGTTCCAGACAGATATTTACCCTTTCAGCTTGTATATGGAATATCAATGGTGCTATGATGGAGCTAAGACTCAAGGATTTAGTTGCTATAGATTCCACCCTCACATGGTAGAACTCCATTTGTAGTCTAGTGACTGATTTCTCATGGGAACTGTGATTAGAAAGTTCAGTCATTTCAGAAAGAGATAAAGGGAGACTTGCTCAGGGAGAGCATTATTGCTATGCTTAAATGGCTCTTTTTTTTTTTTATTCAAAGGCAGGAATTGATTGATAGTAAATAGCTTGAATGAACTATTATTTTGTTCCCTCTAAACCCTCTGAACCTAGGCTGTCTCTTATAAGAGTTATGTCCTTTTGTTGGTGACTGTGATATTGCTGCTGTATGAGAGTAAGAACCTGGCTGGACTTGAATTTTTGTTTCGAGAATATACTTACTTTAACAGAAGTGGTAGAATGACTTTTTTATGTTAGTTTATAGAAGATTCTGGGACTTTAAAAATGCTGGACATTAGTTTCCTTGGAATTTTAATATGAGATTGATTTTTGTAGGTGATCCACAATGGGATAAAACTTGTATTCAAATTAAGTACTCTACAATGATTTTTAAAAATCTTGAAGTATTGTAATTTTAATTTATTTCCATTGCTCAATCTCTGAGGACAAAATATTCATTGAAAATAGAATCAAGTGAAAGCTTTTGACCTAAGTACATTATGGGTTTTGGGGGCAAGGTCAATACTGTCCACCAGTGGTCTATGGAGGCTTCACAAAGGAGAGGTGATTGACATTAATGAATGGTCCCATGTAGGAAGATCATAGGTTAAATATTTATTTGAAATTGTAAGAGATCAATGACAGATATCCAAGTGGAATGTTTAGCACCCTTCCTTCTCTTGTTTTCTCAAGGAGAGACTTTTCCATTAATATGTATGGTATCCTGTCCCTTCTTATGCCTTATACTTGAAATAGATAAGTCAACTGACTGAAGAGTGACATTACCCAGTTGAGTCCTAAAGGCAAGTAATTATCTATCTTGCCTTCTTTCTCCATATTGTACAGGAATGAGATGAAGTCGGGGTATGAGTGCTTGTTATGGAGACCCAAACTTTCCCTCGGGCTTATCAGATTTGTTTACTACATTAAATCAGGTTCCCAATTCCAGCATTATCAGAAATAATATTGAACACTTTCATTCCATTTGTTTATGGTTCTTATATTGGAAAGGGGCAAAACGATTCTATGTATTTTTTAGACCACACAAACAAATGCTAGCATTAAATATCTATTTTAAATGGAAGTTTAGACTGTGTTTACTTTCAGTACAGCATTATTGCACATAATTTATTTTCTGTTTTTTTCTAGTCAGTTGTTTATAAGTATATCTTCTCTATTAGACTTTAAGTTTCTTTAGGGCAGGGCTAAATCTTGGTCTTGTTTGATATGTCCTTAGTACTTGGTACAATACTGTGTATGTATTGTAGAAAATCAATAAATATTTGAATTGACTTGTATACTACTTGACTTGAATAGAGTTGTTCAATTTTAGTAATCAGATATGATTTTCATAGGATTTTAATAGTTTGTGTTATTCAAACTAAGCAGTTTGATAAAATTTCCTTTTGGTCATAAAATATTTGTTTTACTTTAAGAACAAAACTATTTAAAAATCATTGAAAAAACAAGCTATATGAATGCTGCAAATGGTTATATTGAAAAATGTTATTTTTTTTTTTAACTTTATAGGGCACATTCTGCCGAATAAAGACAAAAGAAACACCAGTTTAATTTTTTTCCTATAGTCTGTTCGCTGATAAGCTCTGTAGGAGGCTCTGAGGAGAATATTACTTTGTGCATTTGGTTTGTTATTTGTATTTTCTCCATAATTTGATCTTGTAATAATTGGACTACATATTTTTCTACTTGCTATAGGAAAAATTGATTAGATGATATTTGAGTTTGTAGAGAACAGTTCATAGTGTTTCTGAGAGTTTCTTTCCTATTTTATTTCAACTAATCCCAGTCATGTTTCCATCACCTTCCAAGGCTCAGAATCTGAGGATGTTTAGTATGTTCTCCAAAGGATTGATTTGTGAACAAAGAGGCAGAAGCACTCTCCCTCATGCCCTTCTCTCCACATAACATCTATATAGAACACCAAGAGCTTTTATGAGTATCAACTAATCAGTTAAAATGGAAGGTATTCTAAATTCCAAATAAAACTTTTTAGGTCTGCACCAAGTGCATAGATCTTGCTTTAAATAGGATAAAACAATCTGGTTTTTGTTCTGTGCATTTTGTACTCTTCTCTATAACTAAAGCTTGTGAGTTTACACTTCAAATAACAAACAGACTGGAAAGTGTAATGCTTTTTCTGCTTACATCCAATGTGAGATGAATAGTAATATTTCACTCCCTTCAAACAGTATGAAAAATTGGCCATTGAAAACTGAGTATGTTGGTATTCGCTGGATCCAATGCTTCATTCATCCTTACCTTACTTTAAATTGAATTTCAACTCACAGGGGGAAAAAAATGGAGAAAAAAAGATTCAGGAGAAAGCAATAAAAAGTGTAGAGAACATAAATATAAATCTGCCTTCTTTCATTCTGCTACAAAATATCAGAAGTCATTTTGATTGTTTTTCTTGCAGTTAAACATTTTTGGGAAGTTTAAAAATCAAAGTGATTTGTTTATAACTTAGAATGTCTCGCTGATTAAAGTAAATGTATGTAAAACTTGGTTTAATTTCTAAGAATTGTGTTGGAAGCAATTTTCAAAATACTGAGAAGATAAAATATCCTACGTCATTAAGGTTTATTTTCTTGAAGTGTATAGATGAATACTTAAACGATGCGATTGTATGACCTCTTAGCTGTATATTTTTCATTATTCATTCCAAATGTACTTTCTTCTTGTGGTTTCTGTACTACTACACTCTCTGGGCTTTCCTTACACTTCACCAGCTTCTACTTTTGTGTAGAAAAGGACTGCGTGTCCTTGGCCTATCCAATAGATGTTGGTATTCCCCTGCTTTCTACCCTATGTCTTCAAATAATCTCACTCTATATACTTTTGAGACTCCTCAAACACTTGCTGGCTTTATCATCTGTGTCTGATTTCCACAGTGAGTAAAACTAAATCCCATGCATGCAACTGCTGTTGGACATCTCCAACTGAATGTATCACATCAACTTTATCCCAACCCAAAAGTGTCAACTTGCTTCTGTGTGCCTTCTCAGTGAATCTAAGTACCCACTCAAGAGTCCTGTGTACAATGTTTGTTCTTTCATTTATTCTCCCTCATCTTCACTCCTACTCGATTAAAGCACAGATCCTGCTGATTCTATCGTCTTTTTTCTATTGTTGTTCCTAAGTCTCTTTATTCTTCACAATCCCCACCCTAGTCAGAAACATCATTAATTTTTATTACTAGGACCCCTAACAGATATCTCCACCTCCGTTTTTGACTATGGTATTCTTCAATTTTCCACACTGCAGAGTGGTATTTCTAAAGTGCAAACATGGTAACATAACTCCCCATCTTAATACTCTCTGCTGTCTTCCAGCTGCAACTCAACTAAATTTCAAACACCCACAT
Organism: Tolypeutes matacus; assembly: GCA_026826555.1. Lineage (NCBI taxonomy): Eukaryota > Metazoa > Chordata > Mammalia > Cingulata > Chlamyphoridae > Tolypeutes > Tolypeutes matacus. The sequence continues at coordinate 9,380,269 of JAKSZT010053770.1, forward strand.
GGTCCTCGAATCTCTTTTCTCAATCCCTTAATAGAACATGCTATGTTCTATCTATATTGAACTTTATCTGCATTTTCTTGAAACTTCATCTTAACACATGATACAACAATCCACACTGAAGCATTTCCCATCCATCCTTCATATCTCAAATTAGGTGCTACTATCTCCAAAATGCTCTTCATAGTCTCTCTTACCAGACTAGACTTGTTACCTCTCCTGTGTGCTCCCACAGACTACTTTTCTATTACATCACTTATCACATACCCATCTTCCTTACATAACCCTAATTTTCATTGCATAAGGAACTGGTTTATCTTGTTTACTGTTGTGTCTACATTAAACGAACGAATAGATTTTTCCCTAAATGTAATATACCAGAGGAGCTTAACTACTTTATTAGGCAGCATGAAAGAGGTGGACACACTTTCACCTGATGTTCTTTTAGTCTTGCTGGTATGGTTCAGAAAGCACTGGGAATCTTCATCTTGCTCCTTACAGGCATAGCAAGAAGAAGCATGAGCTCAGGTGAATTTAGCATCAGCCTAATTTCACTGTCTCCTAAGCACACTATATCCCAAGCATAATAAGAGTGATGCAGAGCTTTCAAATCCAATGTACCATGCAGCCTGGGAGAAATACCACCAAATATCTTGATATCTACCAAGGGATTATAAAGTGAATGTCTCCAGTGTTTGGATATTTGTTATACTCCAAGGAAAATCACCAGTCTGCAATGTCATTTGGGGGCAGGAAGGAACTGAGTTGAAATTTGTAGACTATGATTCAAAGCTGATAAACATAAAGGAAAACATCCTCTTCCTCTGACTACATATGCTATTCATTCAAAAGTATTTGTGAAAGCCCAGTGTGTGCAAGGTAATGCTAGATGCTGAAGAACTAAAGATATGCAGTCATTCCATAAAGAACCTATAATGTAGGGCAGCCAGATATATAAACAAATAATCATAATATAATCTAATATAGTCATAACATAGGTATAATAATATCAGTATATACAAGTTATGGCAATGGAATAAGAAACAAACTCTGAGGCAAACAGAGATCTGTCATTTTGAAATTCTTTTAGTTGAAATGATTTAGTGAAAGATGCCAGACAAAATAAGTACTTGACTTCATCTATATAAAATTCTATAAAATGTAAACCAATATATAGTGCCAAAAGCATGTCAGGGGTTGCCTATGACTAAAATATATAGAGGAAGAGATTACAATTGGGCTAAAGGTAACTTTTTTGGGGGGTGGGGGGTGATAGCAGTATTTGTTTTCTTGATTATGGTAATGATTTCAATGGAGTCAATATATGACAACTCATTATGTTGAATAATTAAAATATATGTCAATTCATTATGTTGAATAATTATGCATAGTTACAGAAATTAAACCTCAACTGTAAAAACATTAAAGTAAAATATAGGCACTTCTTGACAAAGACCGAGGGAATCCACTGCCAAATTTCTGCCCCATTTAAAGGGTACTGTAGTGGTTTCTCCTGGCAAAAGATAATGATCACAAGTGGAAACAAACTCAAGAAATAAGCTGTAAGGTAAAGGTAGAAATATAGATATATAAAATCAATATTAAATAAACAAAAATAACTTTCCCCTGTAGCATAAAAGAAATGTAGAACAAACATACCCACATATACGCCAAAAACATAATATTCAGTTGGCAAATAGAGGTATATTGTGTAAAGTCCCAGTACTGTAAAGAAGGAAAAATAATAACTTATATTGGACTACCATAAGACAGGAATACATGTTTTACTTAATACAGCCAACGAATGACTATATATTCAGACAAACACATATATAATATCACAATAATCCAGAATAAAGTAATAAACCATAAAATAGATGAGAAAAACAAGACAAAACAAAAGCAAGAGTACCTATAAACCCAAATATTACATAAAATGAGAATGGGACTGAAAAGAATAAGATCACTTTGGTTTAAAAGCAATACGTTTTTTTTTTTTAAATCAGTAATCTGTTTAAGATTTAATGGTAAATACTCATAATTTTGGGAAATTACATTAAAGGCTACATTAATAATATTTTTTTGCTAACATCTTATTCAAAGGTAGTGTATGGAAAAAAGTGCATGGTTCATAAATATAAAATATGCTGAATTTGCACAGCTCTACATATTCAGATGAAGAGCCCAGATCAAGAAACAAAACATTTCTATCACTACAAAAACTGGAAGCTTTAACATATTCAAAACCACTTTCTTTGCCCATCCCTAAGAAGCAACTCCTTACCCATTCATGTTTTAGCACAGGTTTACAACAATTCAGTCACATCTTGAGGCTCCACTTCTAATTCTAGTTCTCTTGCCATTTCAACCACATCTTCAGTTACTTCCTTCAAGAAAGTCTTGAACCCCTCAAAGCCTTCCATGATGGTTGGAAGCAACTTCATCCAAACTACTGTTGATATTTTGACCTCCTCCCATAAATCTCCAATATTCTTAATTGCATCTAAATGGTGAATCCTTTCTAGATTATTTTAATTTACTTTGCCCAGATTCATCAGAGGAATCAATATATATGGCAGCTATAGCCTTATGAAATTTATTTTTTAAATAATAAGCATTGAAAATCAAGATGACTCCTTAATTCTTGTGCTTCAGAAAGGTTGTTGAGTTAGCAGGCATGAAAACAACATTCATCTTATACATTTCCATCAGATCTCTGGTGACCAGTTGCATTGTCAATGAGCAATCATATTTTGAAAGGAATCTTTTTTTCTCAGCAGTAGGTCTCAACAGTGGGCTTAAAATATCCAGGAAACCATGTTGTAAACAGATGTGCTGTCATTCAGGCTTTGTTCTATTTATAGAGAACAGGCAGAGTATATCTGGCATAATTTTTAAAGGCCCTAGGATTTTTGGAATGGTCAGTGAGCCTTAGCTTCAACTTAGACCCCAGCTCCATGAGGGCTAACAAGAGCGTCAGCCTGCCCTTTGAAGCTTTGAAGTCAGGCATTGACATCTTCTCTCTAGCTATGAAAGTCTTAGATGGTACCTTCTTCCAATAGAAAGTTGTTTCGAGTACATGGAAATCTGTTGTTTAGTGTAACCACCTTCATCAATAATCTTAACTAGATCTTCTGGATAACCTACTGCATTTTCTGCATCAGCAGTTGCAATTTTATGTGATGGAGGTGGCTTTTTTCCTTAAACCTCATGAACTAACCTCTGCTAGTTTCTTTTTTTTTTTTTTTTTTTTTTTGATACTTGACTGCCCCCACCAAGAAGCAACTTTTATAAACATTCAAACTAACATCACCCACAACACAAATGGTACTACTTGAATAGTGTGCAAACTGCACAACTGTACCCGGTGACCCGGGCCCGGATGATGTACCCACTTAACCCGAAACCCTCAGCCTGCTCCCAGACCATCCTCCCCGGAGCTCACCAGGCGTCCCGTTGCCGTTAGTACTGGGGAGCCCAGGAATAGGGGGTGGTCTGCTAGTTTCAAACGTTTCTTCTGCAGCTTCCTTACCTCTCAACCTTGGTAGAATTGAAGGGTCTTGACCTGAATTAGGCTTTGGTTTAAGAGAATGTTGAAGCTGATTTGATCTTCTTTCCAGACCAATAAAACTTTCTCCATATCAGCAATAAGGTTGTTGTACTTTATCATTCATGTGTTCACTGGAGTAGTAATTTCAATTTCTGTCAAGAACTTTTCCTTTGGTTTTACAACTTGGCTGTTTGGTACAAGAAACCTAGGTTTGGGCACTTTTGGCCTATCTGCTTTTTACATGCCTTCCTCACAAAGCTTAATTTCTCTTTTTTTTTTTTTTTAAGTGAGAGATGTGTGGATCTTCTTCACTTGAATACTTAGAGAACACTATGGGTTTATTAATTGGCCTAATTTCAATAATTTTGTGTCTCAGGGAAAAGAGAGGCCTGAGGAGAAGGAGAGAGTTGGGGGAATGGCTTGTCAGTAGATCAGTCAGAACATACAACATAGATAGATTAAATTTGCTATCTTTTATGGGTACATTTTGTGGCTCTCCAAAACAATTACAATAGTTACATCAAAGATCAGTGTTCGCATATCACCATAACAGACATATAATGAAAAAGTTTGAAATATTATGAGAATTATTGAAATATGACAGACACAAAGTGAGCACATGCGTTGTAAAAATGGCACTAGACTTGCTCAACACAGAGTTGCCACAAACCTTCAATTTATATGAAAAAAACTGAAGCACAATAAAGCAAAGGGCAATAAAATGAGGTATGCCTGTATGTAGAGAAAATCTAAACTTTGAAAATGGTCTCTTTTTAATTGTGATAACTTTATATTTTTCAATTATGCCCATTTTATGTTAATTTTAGACTAGACATTCACTTATCAATCCATAAGAAAAGTTGATATAGAAAATCATCCATCTTTAAAAAATAATTTTGATACCCATCTGAATCACCAGATTCAATATTTTATGACAATATAGATATGTATTCAATGTTTTATGACAATATAGATATGTATCAGGGTTGGCTTTATTTTATACCTTGTGAGATAAGAATTTTCTCTCAAATAATCTATAATGCTTGATTCTTTGTTAACTATCATGTAGGGGACAAAAATGCTATAAAGGTGCAATTTGAAGAAAAGAAAATCTCGTATCAAAGTGACAGAAAATAAAATTGGATATAAGTTCAAACAGAAGTTTTTTCAAATAACTTTGTCATACATCAAGACACAGTGAGAGTTTCTATTTTCTCAGATTTAATTCCATGCCACCTGGATCAAACAACTGAAAATTGGGAGCAATAAGGCAATTAGAGGAGTAGTCAGGTGGCAAATGATTGGCATACAAGAGGTTTTTTGTTTTGCTCTTTATGTATGATGCTCTGAAATCATTTATCATTTGGGAAACAGAATACATAAAAGAAAAGTGACAACACAAATGTCCCAGGCCTCACAGAAATTCACATCCACCTATAATAATTTGGAGTAGCAACACTTTACAAAATATCACTTAGGAGTCTAAAATTGATGCTTATCTTTAAAGTCTATGGTTATTGACATATTAAATGGCCATAGGTAAGGAAACATTTTTCTATATTGAGTTGTTTGAATATTTGTTTCTAATTTAAGATGCACTGCATTAACTAGGGGTATAGTTAATTAATCATAGTTGATTGCTACAAATGTTCTTGATAGATATGAATGACAACTTATCTTTAACTGGAAAGACTACTTTGAAGTAGATTGTGGGAAAATTAAAGATTGTCTAGACTTCTGTCTTTCTATATTTTATATATAGAACTTAAACTTGATCTCACTCATACCAATTCTGGTCATGCCTTTTAACCTGTCACTAGTTTGCTAAAGAAAAAAATGTTCTGATATGTTCTTATCTAAAATTTATTAACATTATGTAGTATCTTTGTATTTTTATTTACTTCATGAAGTATATTTTAGATTAACTGGAAAGTATACTCATGCTTTCTTCCCTTTCTCCTACGCCTCCCTCTATCCTGGCCCCTTTCTAATGCTTAGATGAAATATGACATTAAGATAACATATAATGAAATTTAGTTACAAAATATGGAAAAGTGGATTGAAAAGGTGTGTCATATGAATAAAAAGTGAATGTAAAAGAGGCACAAGAGAATGAGTAGGTAGAGATAGAACAAAAGGCCAGAGAATGAAAAGTAACATGGGGTGGGTTGAAAAGAACAGGATGGCACATTTAGGCAGACCACAAGTAAGACAGAACTATTTTTGAATAAGTGCAAGAATTTTGGATGGATAATCAGAGGATGGAAAGATGCTGTAATTACAGAAATTAATATTCTAAAATTACATGAAAATATATAAAACTTGCATTAAGAATGCTATTACCAGATTTTAATTACTTTAAAAAATATGAATCTTTCTGGTAAATAGGCTTATACTTTGTAGGCTGTTCTAATATCATTCATAAAGATACTACCATCAAAGCAAGGCAACAATGGAGTACCAAAGGAAAAAAACTAAGGTAACCAATAATTTTATATCCAAGCTCTAATTAAAATATCAAGGCTACATAAAAAACATTTTCAACATTCAAAAACTTTGAGATTCTGCACCCATTAGCTCTTCATGAGAAATTTACTAGATTAGGGGTCAGCAAACATTTTCCTGTAAATAGGAAATCTTCAGCAAAAGGACAGATGGGGAGAATCTTAAAAGGTATGAATGTAGCAAGAAGACAAAGATGGGGAAGATGTGGGAATATTAATGTGCAAATGGGAGATATTGTGTTAAAGTAGAAACAATGCAACTAAAATGGTGAAGGAAGAAAGAAAAGGGAAAATATCAAAAGGGCATTTGTTGTATAGGCACTTCAGAGATGTTAAAGGATAGCCAAAAAAACCTAAACAAGAAAGTAAAAAGAAAAATAAGAAAATGGGACAAAGTACATTAGAAAAGCATAAATATGATGGTAGCCACCAAACAAATAGACATACTTTACAATTTTTTAAAGAGCAAGGAACAGGCATGACAGTAAAAAGCATAGCAAGTCTAACACAATACAGATATTATAAAATATTGAGTGTTAAAAACCAAACCTCAGTAATAACAATTATAAATTAAAATCATCTATTAAAAAACATATTTTCAATTTGCCTCAGAAAACAAAACTCAACTAAATGCTTTTTCTGAAAAATGTGAAAGTAATCCAGAAAGTAGTAAGGAAAGAGTAGCAGGGATGGTGATCTTGAGTGCTAAGATCATAAGCATTAACCACATTAACCATATCAAAGAAGTATGTTTTAATCCTAAAACCTACAACCTTTAATGGAGATATAACCTTATGAATATATATGCAGCAAATAACACAATTACCTTTATGAAGTGAAAGCTATAGGGATTTCAAGGAAACTATGTAGAAAGTTACAATAGGAAACATTAATATAGCTCTTTCAGTACAAAACAAATTGGACAAAAATAAGTGAAGATGGAATATCTAAACATAATATATAAGGTAAATATGATAGATCTTATGCAAAACCAAAGAATACACAATTTTCAAGGGTTCATGGCTCTTTCACAAATTAATTATTCATTAGGATACACTGAAAATATTAAATTCCATGAAATAAAAATATTACAATACAACACAATAAGTGTACAATTTACTAACAGGAGGCCAAAACATATGGAAATTTTAAGTTTCTTTCCATAATCAACTCCTGAGTAAAAGGAACAATAAGAACTGAAATTTAGAAGTTAATGAATATACTACATATTAGATTAAATGGGCTGTATTTAAAGTAGTGGTCAAATGAAAGACTTTGCACTAAACACTATCAATAAAAATAATAAATTTCCAGTTTAACCTAGGAAAAAACCCAATAAAATCAAAAGAGAGCACCAGGGAGGAAATAATGATTAAAGTTGTATATACTGAGGAAAAGATTAGAAAAAATGATATAATGAATTCATAAAATGTACCCTTTTAAAATAACCACTAACTAATTTGGTCAAGAAGAAAAGGGGAAAGTATAAACATAAAACAAATGACAAGGAGGAAATAACCATTAAACAAAGGTAAAGATAAAAATATAGTATCCATTATATAGGTATAGACAGATGCATACTCTAAAGATCTCTAGCCAACTGAATTTGGAAATTGATAATTTCCTTTGGAAATACAGATTAACAAAATTATCAACCCTGTTAGAGTTAGAAAGCCTAAGCAGACTATTAGTTACAGTTCTTCAGAGAAATGGAACCAATAAGAGATACATCTACTTTATTAAAAAAATTGGCTCACATGAACATGGAGGCTGGCAAGTTCAAACTCTGTAGGCCAAGCCACAAGCTGGAAATTGATAAAATGAAGCCAAAGTCCTTAGTCAAATTTCCCTGGGAAAGGTGACTGGCTGGAAATTCTGGCAAGGACCAGTGCTAAACATGAGTTTGACTTCCTTATCTGACATTTGAAATTTTCAGTTCTGGTTTTAAGACCTCCAACTAACTGGATGAGGAAACTCCACACATTGCTGAGAGCAATCTCCCTTGTTAATCATAGAGGCAATCAACAGATTATAGGTGCAAATCCCATCTAAAAATACCCTCATATTAATAAGCAGACCAGTTCTTGATCAAACAACTGGACTCACAACCTTGCCAAGTTCATACTTGGAACTAAACATCACTCGGACTAGCTTCCGCTGATGAAATATAGAAATTAAGGAACTATCCCACAAAACAAAAAAAGACCCAGATGTTGACCCAGGACTATTTTGCCAAAGTTTCTATGACCAACTAGTCCAAATGCTTTATAAATTATCCCAGACAACACAAAACTACTAATGAATATAGACCATAGGTTTCTAAAGAAAATTGTTTCCAATACTATATAAAAGAAAACAATATATCATGACCAAGTAGGGTTTAGTGGAAAGCAAAGTTGTTTCAATATGAGGAAATATATTGATAAGTATTATATGCAATAGTAAAAAATCTAAGGAAAAATGAACAACTATCTCCACATTTGCTGAAATTCCTCTGACAGAATCCACCTACTCATGATAAACACTCAAGATAGAAATTGAGAGATATTTTCTTACCATGAATCCTAAAGTCAGTCTTGGTCAATGAAAAATACTGGAGACATTCCCACTAAGATTAGGAACAAGGTTAAGATGCTCACTATCTCAGCTACTCTTCAACATTATACTAGCAGTTTAGCCAATTCAATAAAACCAAAGAAAGCATACATGCATACATATGGGGAAAGAAAAAATAAAACCCTATTTGCATATGATTTGATCATATCCCTAGAAAATTGTAAAGAATGAATGATAGTGCATATGAAAGAAAACATTTAATTGAAATAGCCGTTTATTAAATGAACATACAAAGTAAATATGCACAAACAAAATAGAGGACATAATGCCAGACAAAACCCCACTTACAATAACCAACAAAGAAGATTAAAATTTTATTGTGAACATAATTAACAGCACTGAATTATATATTCTTCTAGTTGATATGGTGAATAGAATTTTTTTTTCTTGATTTCTTGTCCTGATTGTTCATTGCTTGTGTATAGAAACACTACTGATTTTTGGGTGTTGTTTTTGCATCCGCCATTTTTCTGAATTCATTTATTAACTCTAGGGGATTTTTTGTGGATTTCTCAGGATTTTCTGCTATTTGGATCATATCATCTACAAATAGGGAAAGCTTTACTTCTTTCTTTCTAATCTGGATGCCTTCTATTTATTTTTCTTGCCTAATTTCTCTGGCAAGAATTTCCAGTACAATGTTGAATGATGGTGGTGATAATGGCATCCTTGTCTTGTCCCTGATCTCAGAGGGAAAGCTTTCAGTCTTTCTCTATTAGGTAGGATGTTAGATATGGCTTTTCACATATGTCCCTTATCATGTTGAAGAAGTTTCCTTCTACTCTAAGTGTTCTAAGTGTTTTTATCAAGAAAGGGTGCTGTATTTTGTCAAATGCCTTTATTGAGTACATTGAGATGATTTTGTTAATGTGATTTTGTTTGTTAACAGATGATTCTGTTAATGTGGTGCATTACATTAATTTTCTTATGTTGAACCAACCTTGCATAGCATGGATAAAAACCACTTAATTATGATCTATGATTTTTTAACATGCAGTTGGATTAAGTTTACTAGTATTTCATTGAAAATTTTTGCATCTATATTCATAAAACTTATTTTTCTGTAGTTTTCTTTTTTTGTGGAATCATATTTCTGCTTTGGTGTGAGGGTGATATTGGACTCAGAATGAATTTGGGAGTGTCCAGTCTTGAATTTTTCGGAAAGTTTGTAGTTAATCCCTCTTAGAATATTTAGTAGAACTCCTCTGTGAAGCCGTCTGGTCCTAAGCTTTTCTTTGTTGGGGGGCTTTTTGATTACTGACTCAATATCTTTCCTAGTAATTGTTTCATTGTGATCTTCTATTTCCTTTTAAGGCAATGCAGGTAGTTTGTGTGTTTCTAAGAATTTGTCCATTTCATCTAGTTTATATAATTTATTGGCATAGAGTTGTTCCCAGTCTACTTACAGTCCTTTGTATTTCAGCAGGGTCAGTAATTCCCCCCTATTCATTTTTGATTTTCGTTATTTGTATCTTCTTTTTTTAATCTATCTAAAATTTCGTCAATTTTGTCCATCTTTCCAAAGAACCTATTTTTGTTTTGTTCTTCTTTTGTTTTTTATTTCATTTATCTCTGCTCTTATCTCTATTTTCTTCCTTCTGCTTGCTTTTGGTTTAGTTTGCTCTTTTTATATAGTTCTTCAAGTTTTGAGGTTAGGTCTCTGATTTAAATTCTTTTTTAAATGTAACCATTTAGAGCTGGACCCAGCAGCCCTATTTTGCTAATGAAAAGCCATGATCAGTGATTACTCATTCACACCCATATTCTTGGCACCAGCAGCTAGCCAGGGACTGCAATGAAAGTGCAGGGTGGGCACCTGAAGCCGCTGCATGGAGAGAGCAATTTATAGTTTTTTTTCTATATTACCAGAATCTTACTCCTATTCTTCCCTGGATGCTATACAGTATTCTTTTGGCCTCTGGAGTTTCAACATAGTTGTTTCAGACAGTTTGTGACTGTTTAATAGTTGTTTTGGTGGAAGTACTGTGTCTTGGAGCTCCCTACTCTGTCATCTTCCCCATAAGTCCTTGAACTGACTCTTAAATATCATATTATATTTGTTGAGTTAAGGTCAAACTGAAACAGGGTAGGACTTATTCCAATTTGACTGGAGTCCTTAGAAATAGAGGACATTTAGACACAGCAATAGGAAATAGGTAGGGAGAGAGATGTTATGTGATTGAGGCAGAGATAGAGTTACGGACTGCAAGCAAACCACCACTGGAGCACTGTCTATTTTTGAGAAACTATTGTATGCTGACACCTTGTGTTTTTTTTTTTTTTTAACATCCAAAACTATTTTTAAGCCAATTAATCTGCGATATTTGTTATAGAAGTCCTGGCATACTAAGACATACATATTCAGTATTTCTACATAACAATATCATTGTGTTTGAAAATATATAGATGGATGGAACTATCTTGCTTGCAGTTGCAGACACTCTCTGTTTCTTGGGATGGATATTGTCCACCATCAGCTCTATGTTAGTTGTCCTGGGTGAGTCCAGTGAACTGGAGAGTAGGTGCTGCAACTCTGCTGAAATTCAGGATTCAACTGTCACGTGAATGGACCAAAGATTTAAGTCTCTGGGACATATACTTAAGAATTATTGTGCTAATTATAGGTTCAAATAAAAAGGGAAGAAGAGCCATGTGTAGCGAAACTATAAATGAGTCTAAGTCTGTTATACTGTGGAGCATAAATTCCAGAGTAAGGCCCGCTGACAGAGTGCCAAATTCCTGAGCTTGTCTGCCCTAGAGTACCTAGGCCCCCTCTCAATTAGAAAACCAGTGGACATCACCATCCCCAAATCCTCAAGATTGGGGAATGAACAATGGACTAAAGTAGACTTATTATTATTCTATTATAGACTTACTATTATTCTGGCAATGGAAGAACTTTTATGATTGGTATAAAGGCAGTGGACACCAGAGTTTCTGAGGGATGGGACAGGGAAGAATAGGTGTAATATGCATTTTGGGGACATTGGAATTGTCCTGCATGACATTGCAATGATGGGTACAGGCCTTTATATATTTTGTCATAACCTACAAAATTGTATGGGATAGAGTATAAAATGTAATGTAAACTATAGCCCACAGTTAGTAGCAATGCTTCAATATGTGTTCATCAATTTTAGTAACTGTACCACACTACACACTAATGAAGGTTGTTGTTGATATGGGAAAGTATGGGAGAGGGAGGCAGTGGGGCATATGGGAATCCCCTATATTTTTTTAGGTAACATTTATGTAATCTAAAGCTTCTTTAAAAATTAAAATTAAAAAAAGAAAAAGAAAATATACAGAAAACAAACAACAAATCCTATATATCATGTTTGTAATCAATACTGCACTGTTTTTCTTCTCCAGATTTCCTATATGGCTTCAAGCATTTAAGGTCAAGTTAGCTGAATCCTTTGTGAATCACCCATAACCCTGTAGAGGCTTCTAAGATAGCATTTGTCATGTTTTTGCTATTTACTTACATGCTTTCTCTCTTTCTTTAGGCCTTTAGATTATAGAAGGCCAACAAAATTACTTATTTGGTTTTTTATTCTTTGCTCATAGCTGAATTCCTGACAAATAGCAGGAAAGAAATGATTTTTGTGTAAGATAAAAAAATCTATAAATAGTACTGATGACTTTGATGAAAACATAGATATTTTAACTTCATTTTATTTTTCAGTAGGTAATAACAATTTTGTAAATATTTAAATAACTCCATCACATTTTGTTCAATAAAGCATTAGATTATTTTATTCTCTATCTTATGCTACAGCTTGTTACTTGACATTGACGAATAGTGGACATAGCCAGAGGCCTGAAGAGAAAATCTGTTTTTGATAGCTGCTGGAGATTCTGTACTTCCTCTCAGAAGTGGATCTTATGGACTGTAAAACAGTTCCCAATGAGAATAGATTTAACCCAAATCCAAAGAGCACTTATCAGATCATAGGCAGTGATTTAGCACTATAATATTTACATGGTTTTAGATAAATGCTGAGAATACCTAGAACTGATAGAGTTTCTGAGAAATATTTAAGGAATTTCTAGAGAAGGAATGGTGTTATGTATCAGTGAAGTCAGAAGTATGTTGTACTTAATTTTTTATGGACACTGGAGTCGGAGTAACAAACCCAGAAGATGAAATAGAAGGGACACTTGAAAGTTTTTCCAAAGACCACATTCCAATGTGCTGTTCTAGCCAAAATGGCTGACAAAATTGATGATTTCACCACAGAGAGTGTTACAAACAATTTGCACTATGTGACTGTGCTACTGGAATACTGTGTGCAATGAAGTTTTAGTTGATGTACATAAAGGATTAAAATGGGAAACATTACAGATAAAAAAACAATATGAAAAGATTTATTCTGTTTGGGGTAATGGAACACCTACTTACGAAATTGTGGTGGTGATATTTCCCTTTAGTTTGTCGATACAAATTCAAGTAACAGCAATCATTTTGCTAAAACATAACTGTGACAGCTTTTGTGAATCCCAGAAAAGATCATGTTTTTAGAGCTAATCCATTCCTGTGAGTGTGGGACTTTTTTATTGAATTGAATTCCTTTGGGAGCCTTTGATTGGAATACTTCAGTGAGGCATGACCCAGGGTGAGCCAGCCTAATTGCTGGAGAGTTATATAATCAAGAGAAACATCCAGAAACACACAGTGAAAGAGAGCCATCATTTTTCACCCTGCCATGTGAGAGAGGATTCCAGGGTCACCTGCAGCAACACAACCACAGAGAAACCCCAAGAGGCTGAGAGAGAGAGGCTAGATGCTGAATCAGCAGAGCAGTCAAAGCTGAAGCAACGAGGGGAGGGGAGAGATGACAGATGACCCATATGCTTTATTGCCCACAGCTGAGATCCAAGAGAAAGCATCTTTCAATGACACTGCCATGTGCCTGATCACCCACAGCTACAACTTGGTGAGACAGCATCTATTGAAGATGCCTTGATTTAGACATTTTCACAGCCTTATAACTGTAAGCTTCTACCTTAATTAATTCCTATCGTAAAAGCCAGCCCATTTCTGGTATCTTGCATCGGCAGCCTTTGGCAAACTAAAACACATACATAGACTCTAAAGAAAAGCCCTCAATTTTATTTAAACCAAACATAATTAGAATCCTGGATATTTTTGTTTGTTTGTTTAGTTCCTGTATGTGTGGGTATGTATGTATGTGTTTCAGCTGAAACAGTCAGATGAAGGTAGAAAAACTATCACCAAGGAACTTCTTATTCTTAGCTTCACCATAACCTATTTCTGACCAAAAGCTGTGAAAGGTCAAGAAATATTGGAAAAAATTTCATTAGTAACAAGGATAAACATCTGTAATAATTCTATTGAAATTACCAGGACTAAGAAATCATAAGTTATTTTCCAACAATTTTTTTTTCAAATTGAAGATATTACGGGCATGGCATATGATAAAATACCTTGAGTTCTAGAAATACAAAGTTCAATAAACAACCCTTATATCAAAACTTTCTATGTGTTAGTAGCTCTGTGTAATAGAGATACTTGATGTAGTCATTTTTATCATGAGCTACACAAATCATTTGGCCTATATATCTAAACATGTTTTTTTTCTTACCAATTCTGTGTGATGATTAGATGAGATAGAGATACTATGCAATTTGGGAGACTACTCTGAAGAATATTACAGTATATGATGGAAAATATATACACAAAAGGTTATAATAAAAATTGGGTCACAGTTGTGGTACAAAATTGTAATATATTGTAGTAGATAAAAGTCTCCATGATTGCTCTCCTAACATGTGGGAATGTTTCATGAAATGTGATTAACTTTTATTTGAGTCGTGTAGCATGGAGAGAATTTGAACATGAGATTGAACAGGAGTTGATATATTTGAGAATCTGGATGTACAAAGCAAAAGGAATTACATGGGCAAATCTTTGAAGCATAAATATATTTGGCATGTTAAAGAATTAGCTGGTACTTAATTTGGGCATACAAAAAGTTACACAAGAATAGTGGGGAAAAAGATTTAATAAAGGAATTTGAAACAGTGAAAAAATGGAGATGAACAGACTTTGTGATCTGTGTAAGCTCATGTATAACTTATTCATAAAGCCATGAAATAAGTGTAACTTAAACAAAATGAAGTTGAGAAATACTGTGATGCCAAACCTGAAATACTATTCTTCCAAAAAAAAAAGTTTATCTCAGGGGAATTTTGCTATTCTGTATTATAGGATAGGAGGAAAAAACTTTCAAGACATTTTAAATGGGAATTTAATTATGTGCAATTTTTCCAGAAGATTTACATATCTTAAAGAACCTTTCTGAGACATGTAGTAATACTGAAATATTTGAAACTGGTAACTCATCCAATTTTTGGATCAATAATGTAAAAAGCATCTAAATAATGCTGAAGATATATGAGAATCAATAAGCACATTTGAATCACAGTTATTTCAGGGGAAACTTTATAGTAAAGAAAACATGGGACCATGAGACACTTAAATCACAGGTAAAATGTAGATATGGAATGAAGAGTACAGAACCTCTTACCCTGCTGCTCGTTTGTGTTAAGGGTATTCTATTTTGCCAAGTATGTGTAATTTTACATTTACATATCCCAGAAATGATTGGTTAATTGTTTTTTTATAAAGATTTATTTATTTCCCCCACACCCACCCCTGCCACTTGTGCTTACTGTCTGCTCTCTGCATCTTTTAGCTGCATGTTCTTCTGTGACTGCTTCCCTGGGAACCGATCCCGGGACCTTCTGATGTGGGAGAGAGGCACTCAATCGCTTGAGCCACCTTAGCTCTCTGGTTTATTGCATCTCTCACTGTCTCTCCTCTGTGTCTCTTTTATGTTGTGTCACTGTGTTGCGCCTGCTCTCTTTGTGGGCCAGCTCTCTGTGTGGGCCAGCTCGCTTTCACCAGGAGGCCCCGGGTTCTGAACCAGGGACCTTCCATATGGTAGACAGGAGGCCAATTGCTTGAGCTGCATCTGCTTCCCTGGTTGTTTTAGGGATGTCAAATCACCAGAAACCTTTGATTGTAGGTGTTAATCACGTCTACAAAATGCCTTCACAGAAACACATAGATTATAGTGTGATTGAGAAACAGAGAGTATACCTTGCCAAGTTGACACCAAAAACTGACCATCATGCTCCTTAATATCAGGAATAAGGCAAGTATATCCTCTCTCAGCACTCTTCTTCAACATTGTTCTGGAAGTCCTAGGCAATGGCACAAGTCAAGAAAAAGAAATAAGTACTACTCATTGGAAAGGAAGCAATATAATTCTTTTTTATTCATAAATGATAGGATTATCTATGTTGAAATCTTCAATGAATTTTAAAAAATCTGGAATGAAATGTTCAAGATCACAACACAGAAGATCAATCAATAACTATGATTTACATCAGCAACAAACACTTGGAATTTGAAATTGAAAGTTAATATGATGTATAAGAGCCAAAAAAAATGTGAAGCACTTAGGTATAAATCTTACAAAATCTGTGCAGGATCTGTATTTAGACAACTACTAAACACTGATAAAAGATATAAATTTAAAGAAATGGAGAGATGTTGCATGTTTCTGAACTGGAAGAATCAATATTGCTATTTTTCCCAATTCGATCTATAGATTTAGCACAAACCACACAAAATTCCAGCAAGGAATTTGTAAAAGTTGATTCTAAAATTTATATGGGAATGCAAAAGGCAAAAGAATGGCCAAAACAATTCTGAAAAAGATGAACCAAGTCAGATGATTCATACTATACAATTTTAAAATTTATTATAAACCTCAGTAATCAAGACCATGTGGTAATGGTGAAAAGACAAATACATAGATCAATAGAATAGAAAGAACAGAGCAGAAATAGATCCATGATAGAACACAATCTATAGTGAGAGAATCAAACAATATTACAAGTGTATGACATAACCTGACTGAAGAGAATGGGGGAGAAAGGTGCTGACCTAGTAACTTTAGAAACTGATGTTTTCACTGGAAACTGTAAGGCTAAGGACAAAAGGAACTGTACACAAATGCTGTACTGTACTTGAAAGTATATAATGGGGCCAAAGGTTAATGATTGCAAAATTACTGTATAATATACTGTTATTGAAAAAATAAGTAAATGGATGGTAGATGATGAGATTTCTCACTGTTGCTGTGAAAGGTTACAATAAACAAAAGTGAAAGCTATAATGTGCCATTTGTTACTGGATTAGTGTCAGAAACATTAGTATGCACTTATGTTTAGCTGAATCTATAGACAGATAGACACAGAATTAATTATAGGTAGGTATGTAGACATGGGTTAGGATGCACACATATATTCCCAAGTTCTGTCTGCAGAAAGGGCCCATCATTTCCCAGGTCTTGGTTTCTAATTCTAAAATAAAACGAATTGGAGCACTTTAGAGAAATAACTACATATAGAACTCTGTCAGGGAATATACAAAATGACCCTGGGACATTTTATGATGCCGGAAAGTAAGAAGTGACTCAAAGAGAGAGAACAAAACAAAATACAGTGAACAATAATGAGCCAAACAGAAGGAAGCTCCAATGGCCAAATCTGGTACAATTGGAGCAACCAAATTAATATAGTATTGGATTGTACCCCAAGGTAAAAATATTCATGCTTCCATAATTGATATAAATCATGATTGAATATAAAAATAAATGGAGGAGAATGAACAAATCTCCAGTCCAGAAGAATTCCAAATAATTCACGTAAATACTCTGCCTTATAGGAGAGTTGAATGGGGGTATGGTGGGAATCATCACCCCTGCCTCCTTCAAATCCTTGATGGTGGCACTAATCTCTGCAATCACTCCAGGAATCCAGTATTGCTTTTGAGTTACTATTTTGCTAGACAGAGGCAGTTCAAATGGCTTCCACTTGGACTTTCTACCATAATAGCTCTCACTCTACAAGTCAGGGATCCAATGTTGGAGTTCTGCCAGTTATTGAGTATGTTTATTCCAATTATGCATTCTGGAACTGGGGAAATAACCAAGAATGGGTCTGGGAACCCAGTGGATCCAATGTGAGGCAGACCTGAGCTAAAACTCCATCAGTCCCCTGGCCTCCATAAGCCCCTCCTCTGACTGGTGGACCACAGTGACATTTTGGGTCTCCTGGAATTAATGTGACTTCTGAGCCAGTGTCTAATAATCCCCAAAATGTCTGATCATTTCCCTTTCCCCAATGCACACACAGTTACTCTGGCAAAAGGCCGTAGGTCTCCCTCGGGAAAAGTGGGAGGAAGATTAACAGTATAAATTTTTGGCAGTTTAACAGGATCCTTCCCCAAGGGGACCTGGCATTCTCCTCATTCAAGGAACTCTGGGTCTGTAAACTGTCTCAAGTCTGGGAATTGATTAAGGGGCTGTGATTCTCTGCGTCTGTAATTTGAGTTAGGGTTTTGTTCACTTGAGCTAGAACTCTTCTGCTTATACAGATCCAGAAGAAATTTAGTAGACTGCCCATGTATTTCACTTCTAGCTACCCCATGATCTATTAGCCATTGCCATAACTCCATGGGGCTCAGACTATTCTATGTGCTGCTTTGAATCTGCCTTTCATTGCAGTAGCCACGCCCACCTTGCCTTTGGCGATTAACTGCCGATACTTGACTTTTACAGGTTCGAGATCCAATCATCCCCATAATGTTTAAGGATTCCAATTCCATTACAGCCTTCCCTACAGTAATATCTGGACTGCAGAGAAGAGCAACCTCAGAGCTCCGATGAAAGTCCAATGAAAGGTCCTTGCTGAGTTTCTGGGAGAAGTTGACTGTCCAAAGATGAGCTGAGAAATTCTGAGTGTTTTTTTAAGGCATTCAACTGGTTGGATAAAAGCGTCACCCATTGCTGATGCAATCTCCCTGATTAATGCAGATGTAATCAGCCATCCATGCATGACTTAATTTATTTATATTATTTAAAGAGAAACCCCAAAAGACTTGCTATTTCCAATTCCTCTCCTCTCTGCCTTTCTTAAAACTAATCTAATTAACTTTCACTCCCACTAGTCTTCTAAACCATTTTTGGTCAGAGTCACTAACGACTTCAAAGTTCCTGAATGCCATGTTCAGTTTCAGTCTTTGTCCTACTTTAACCCTCAGCAGAATATGACAGATGATAACTTGCTGCTTTATACTTTTTATGTACATATCATATTAACTGCTCTTTCTGTCTTTTTCCCCATTCTTCATTTCCCCAGTTTCTATACGCTGGAGAGATTTGGGCCTCAGTTCTAGGTCTACTCTCTAGCTCTTCATGGTCTCATTTGACTTCAAGTTATTAAGGACCATCTAAGACAGCAAGTCTCAAAGTTACATCTCCAACCTCTTCTGCCTACTTAACACTTGGAGATCTGATGGTGTTTAAAAGTTAGGTGCCTTTGTCCTTTCCATAGCCCCACCCCAAACCTGCTCGCTCTTTAGCCTTCCCATCATATTAAATGACACTGTTCAGTTTATAGTTACTAAAAACAGCAAGAACTTTAGAGTCATTCTTTTTTTTTTTTAATTAATTTATTTTTTATTGTAGGTAAAAATCAAAATTTTCACAATACATACCAATATTTGTAAAATGATATATAAATATATATGCATATATGTGCATTTGCTTACAAAAATGTTATTTATATATATATAAATATATTTTAAGAGGTTCATTAGAGTCATTCTTTTTTTTTTTTTTTTAAAGATTTTATTTATTTATTCATTTATCCCCCCCTTGCTGCTTGTGCTCGCTGGGTCAGCTAACCACGCCGTGCGGGCGGGCTTGCCTTCATCAGGAGGCCCCGGGAACCGAACCCGGGGCCTCCCATATGGTAAACGGGAGCCCTACTGATTGAGCCACAGCCACTTCCCTAGAGTCATTCTTAACTCCTGTTTTCTTCTCATACTTCACATACAACTGTAAATCCTGTTTTTATATCCTTAAAATTTTATCAGGAATTTGACCCCTTCCAAGCCCACCTTGATGTTATCAGCCCTCTCCTTGATTATTGCAATATCCTCTGTAGTGACTTCCACGTGTCTGGTTTTATCAATTTATAACCTAATGCTAGCATAGTAGCCAAAGTAATACTTTAAATATATATATTACATTGTATCCTGTCTCTTCTCAATTTTCCAATGGCTTCCCATCTCTCTCAAAATAAACCCCAAGGGAAATAGATGTGGCTCAAGTGATTGGGCTCCTGTCTAACATATAGGAGGTCCAGGATTCGATTCCTGGGGCATCCTGGTGAAGGGCAAGCTGGCCCGTGCAGCAGGCTGGCCCAGGCAGAGAGCTAGCCACATGGCCCGTGTGGAATGCTGGCCCATGGAGGAGTGATGGCCCACACAGGAGTGCTGGCCCGTGTGGAGAGCTGGTGCAGCAAGATGACACAACAAAAAGAGACACAGAGGAGAGACAATGGGAGATGCAGTAGACTGGGGAGCTGGGGTGGCACAAGAGATTGAGCAGCCTCTCTCCCACTCTGGAGGGTCCCAGGATGGGTTCCAAGTACCACCTAGGGAGAGGACAAGCAGGCACAGAGGAGCATGCATAGAACAGACAGCGAGAGCAAAAAACAATGAAGGGAAGGGCAGAAATAAATAAATAAACAAACAAACAAACAGACAAATAAATAAATGAATCTTAAAAAAAGAAAAAAAAATCCCCACAACTTTACAGAAGCACCTATTATTTGTTCACAGCTATAACTCTGACTTTACCTTATTCTAATTTTTCACATTTTTAAACTTTATTTTGAAATAATTTCAAACTTACAGGGCACTTGCAAAAATAATAACTCCATATAGAAAATACCCTCATCTTCCCTCAGATACCCAGATCGACCCATTAAAATTTTTCCCATCCTTTGATGTATAATTCTCTCTATCCATCTATCATCTGAACATTTGAGAGCAGATTGCAAATATAATCTTTGAACACATAATACTGCCTTGTACATTTCCTAAGGACGAGGATACTCACTTATGCAATCACTTTAAATGCAGTTAAGTTCAAGAGAAATTTAACATTGATATAAACCTTGCGTTTTATATTCCATTTTTCCTTAAATTCTAATGTTCTTTTGAGCCTATTCCCTCCATACTGTGATATCGTCCATATCATGTATTGCATTTAATTGTCACTATCTTCTTCCTTCCTTCTCTCTCTCTCTCTTTCTCTCTTTCTTTCTTAAAATTATAGAAACATGTATACATCATAGATCTTCCCATCCCAACCCTCCCAAGCATACCATACAGTGGAACTAATCATATTCACAATGATGCCATTTGCTCACCATCATCCATTACTGTGATCTTTACTTTCACCCCTTTCAGAAACCCTGCACTCATTTTGCATTAACTTTCCATTGCCCCTACCCCACCAATGGTAACCTATACTATACTTTTTGTCTCTATAAGTTTGCATATTCCCTGATAATTTCTTTATAGTTAGCATAGGGCTTAAATTTAAAATCATAAATCTGTAACAATCTCATTTGGTTTGATATCAACTTCAATAGTAAATCTAAATTATTTTGTATACCCCTCTGTCCCCCCCACATTTATGTATTTCTCATTATAAATTGCATATTTATATATTGTGTCCAAAGCCATTGATTTATCATTTAACTTTATATATTTGTCTTTTAGGTACTGTAGGAAGTAAAAAGTATAGTTACAAATAAAAAATATAATAATACTGGTATTTATATATATCCATGGAGAGTTTTTTTCCTTCATGTGGCTTCATGAATTATGTAGTGTCCTTTCCTTTCAAACTGCAGAATTATTTAACATTTTTTGTTGGGCCAGTTTGTGGTGATGAACTCCCTTAGCTTTTATCTGTTGGGACGTGTCTTAATCCCTCATTTTTGAAAGACAGTTTTTCTAGATACAGATATACTTGGTTGGCAATTTTTTTTTCATCACTTTAAATATGTCTTCCCACTACCTTCTTGTCTCCATGGTATCCAATGAGAAATTGGCACTGAATCTTACTTAGGAGACTTTATATCACATTGCTGCTCTCTTGGGGATTTCAGAATTCTCTCTCTATTCTTTGGCATTTGATGATTTGATTACAACATGGTGTAGTGTAGGCCTATTTGGGTTTATCCTGTTTGGAGTTCCTTGAGCATCTTGGATGTGTATATTCATACCCTCCAATGAATTTGGGAAGTTTTCTGCCATTATTTCTTTGAATATTCTCTTTACCTTTTTTTCTCTTTCTTCTTCTGAGATTCCATAATGCATGTGTTGGTGTGCTTGATTGTATGCCACAGGTTCCTCTAGCTCTGTTCAATTTTCTTCATTCTTCTTTCTGCTAGTCAAAACAGATGATTTGATTATCTTTATTCTTTCTTCTGCCAGCTCCAATCTGCTATTAAAACCCTCTAGGGAATTTAAAGTTTTTGTTACTGTGGTTTTGAGCTGTTTTGTTCCTTTACATAATTTTCATATCTCTATTGATATTTTTTGTATTCATCTATCTATCATTTTTCTGATATCCTTTAGCTCTTTGTTCATTTTTTTCCCTTTTAGCTCCTTGAGCATATTAAGAGCTATTTTTTTTTAAGTCCTTGTCTGTAATGTCCCACATCTAATCTTCTTCATTGATGGTTTCTAATCCTTTAATGTTCTCCTTTGTCTGGGCCCTTGTTTCTAGTCTCATTGCATGTTTTGTAATCTTTAGTTGAAACCTGCACATTTTGATATTTTAATGTGTTGTTTCTGGAATTTAGACTCTGAAGTATCTGTTCCTTAAGCTTGTATCAAGCTACTCTTATGACAGAACTTTCTTTGAATGCCAGGAGCTAATGCAATAAAGGAAAGAAATACCTTTCCCAGTTTTCACATATTGACCTATGAGAGTGCTCTCCTTCAGAATTTGTCCATACAGTGAGTTTAGGGAATAGTCCCAGGCCAAAGTGTAGGGGCCTCCCTGGTCCTTTCTGTGCATGCATCTTGTGTTGCCTTGAGCATTTGACCCTAGGAATTCTTCATCTACACGAATGTCACCTCTGCCTTAGGAAACAGTTTCCTCATAGTCCTAATCACTGCACCATATATCTTATAGGCTGCAATTCCCTGCTCCAGACAGTCAAAACATTCTGTGGGAGAGCTCTGTGGGCTACCATTTGCAAGTAGGACAAGTTCTAATAGAGCTAGTTGTTAAGGCCACTATCACTTCCAAATGCAAATATTCTCACTGTCCTGATTTTGTGATAATCAGGGTAGGCTAAACATTGGGAATATTAGAAGCCATGCATGTGTCCCCAGACCTAGTTTTTCTCCCTAGGTCTGGTTTTTAGAATGCTGGTGATAAACTAAGACTGATTTATTATATGACCATCCTGTATGGAAAATGACTATAACTCTAGGTATCTTTGGTCAACTTTAAGAGATATAGCAGAGGGACGGATGTGTCTTAAATGGTTGGGTGTCCATCTCTCATATGGAGGGACCTGGTTTTGATCACTGGGACCTCCTGGTAAAAATTAAAAAAAGAAAAATATAGAAGGCACATGGGCCACCAGACCCCTTGCATGGGTGTGCCATCAGACTCTGCAAGTGGGTGCACCACCAGGCCCTGTGAGCAGGTGAGCCCCCCAGACCCCATGCACAGGTACGCTGTCAGGCCCTGCAAGCCATGCAGCAAGATTATGACATAACAGGAGAATGACACAAGGGAGAGCCAAGACGAGATGCACCGAAAAATCAGGAACTAAGGTGGCATGATTGGTAGGGCACCTCTCTCCCACATCTGTGGTTCTGAGGATCAAATCCCAGTGAAGACAGGAGGAGAAGGGTGAGAAGAGAGGGCAGGAAATGGACACAGAGAGTTGCCCATCAAATGGACACAAAAACAGCAAAAATGGTGTGTATGGGGGAAATGGATAAAAAGTAAATAAAAAATAAATCCTTTTAAAAAAGTATAGGGGAGTAAGATACGGACTATGGTTAGTAGTCATAGTTTGACCATGCTCTTTCATAATTTGTTAACAAATGTTTCACAACAATGCAAATTATTGTGGTGGGGTGAGGTGTGGGAGCCCTGTATGATGTTATGCATGTTTGTTTTGTAAGTTCATAATGTTTACTGAACACTTATTGTTTATGTATGTTCATGTATCAATGATATACTTTAATAAATTGTTCTTAAAAATCTTAAAAAAAAAAAAGGCCACTATCATTCAGATTGAGCCAGTCATCCATGTTTTGTACATAAAGGTTACTCTGTAGTTACTCTGTTCTCTCTGGAACCAGGACCAGGGACTTACATCAGAAGTGTGGGCTGGCTCATGCTAGCAGATGGGGGTGATGAATAAGTGAACCTGTCAGGGTGCCAGGAGACCCTACTGCTTTTTAATGGCCATTTTTTTTTGTTTTGGTACTCACCAGTTATGGTAATCATTTAACTATTTTCTGGAGATTTGAGAAAGATTTTCCTGCAGTTCTTGCTGGTTGTTCAAAACTTCTGTGATTGAATGAAGCCTGACGCTTCTCATTTTATCTTGGTCTTTGCCCCTCCTTCTATTTTACACCATAATGCATTCTGCTCTAGCCCTATTTGTGTTCTAAATTCACTATGTGTACAAATTGTGGTATTATTTCCCTTCATAACTCCATACTCCAAATTCTACTCTAATATTTTGTGCCCCTGATTTCTTCCTGATATTTGTAAGTCCGCTGGATGGTATGAATTTTGATTCCCCTCTATTCCTTCAAAATTAGACTGATCTTCTAGCAACTTAACCTGTGCCTTCTTTATGAAAACTGTGTGATTAGTTTCATAGTTCTGAATTCTGACTATCAGCTTGCTATTTCTAGTATTTTCTGCCTTCTAGCAACTTTTGCATCCTTCAATCTGAATTCAGTTGCAACAAGTTTCAAATTCAAACTACATTTAATTTTGAGTATTTTATTTAAACTTATATTTGAATATTTTGCAGAATTTAAGATATGTGCAATTTAAAATACTGTAAAATATTTATTTTGTATACAATTTAGGTATCACAAAACTTGTAAACACATTTCTTTCTGTAAATATCAATGTTGTATTTCCCTATTTTATTGTAAAATGGAAAATAACATAGTAGGACTTCAGCAAGGAATATCCAATATTAACAGTTGATTCTTCCTCTGAAAGGTGTATTTGTTCTATATTTGAATATATGTAATGTTTTTTTTTTTTTTAATAAGCTTATTATCTAAGCCTCTAGAGATCAAATTCACTTTCCAATTTCTTGCACTACATGTGAATAAAACCAGTATGAATTATGGATCTTGTCAGGGCTTGATGCAAATTCATATTTACTAATAGAAACTGAAATATAAAGGTGACTAATAATAGATATCAGAAGAAGTAATTCTCTCCTATCAAACAAAATAAATAAAAGCAAAATCACACTGCTAACAGAATATTGCAATTTGCTACACCAGAATACAGAATTGTGAATTCTTAATACTTCTTGAGAGAATCAAAGAAGAGGAGGAAGAAAAAGTTTCCTGATTTATTAGCTCAAGTGAAAATGGTATATATTGCAACTCTGCATCTCACATTCACAACACCAAATGCTCCCTTTTATTTCAAATCAAACATTCATCATTTTGTCAGACAACATTGCACCTGTCACTCTAACAAAGGATCTTTCTAAAGTGTAAGGAAAACAACAATATATTCAAATGTGATTTGTATGAATATGAGAAGTTTAAACATGCTAAGACTTATTCAGAAAAATCATGTCTAAAATGTATCTGAATGATGATGTTTAGGCTAAAGTTGTATGCATACATCATGGTATAGGTACCAAATTATTAGAGATTATTTTTAGAGTCTCTACTTTCCATTACACTTGATAGGTATACATGTATTGGCACTTCTAAATTAAAACTACAAAAATGGAAACCAAATAATTAATAAAAAGTAGGTACCATTTCTCTGTTGTGCACTAATACTTAACACACATATTAGGGCTATAAAGTTGCACATAATTCTCTGGGTTTTAAGAGAGGCCAATGGATAGCCAATTCACCTGGCCCTGGTGATGGATTTCATTGCTTTTGTATCTACTACAAAGTTCCTGCAAATCCAACTCTACACCTAAAAGTAGAATTTAGTTATCTTTCTCTAAAAGACTGTAATAATTAATTTTATCACAACCTATATTATTGTTTATATCACTCCTCACTGGAATCCCAGATCATAATCACCTGAAATCCATTCATCCCTTAAACTTCTCCAATTTCCCAACCCATATTCCTTTCCCTTTCCTGCTTTAACTGAAAACTGGTTATTGCCTGATAGCACACTTTCTACTGGATTATTTTCGAGGTTGAAAAGTTATCTTTCTGTTTTTTTTCCCCTTTTTCGTATCTTTTAGGTAAGTTGTCTATGGGTTGGATAACTTCTCATTGCTCTTCATTGTCAATTCCCTACCCTTTCCTATACTTCTCTCAAAACCCCATTCTGTGTCAGTCATACACTGCTTCATGCATTGAAGATTTTGGTGCATATCTCACAGTTTTCCTCTTCGTCAAAATGCTGACAGCATTCTTAATGACTGTGACATCCACATCCCTCTGTGGTCATAGCTCAGAACTTATCACCAATAATATCATCGCACTTCTGAAATCTCAATATCAAGCTTTCCATTCTACACACAGCTTCATAAACTTTCAGTCTAACTATTTCTATTTTCTTCACTTTAAGTATCCATTGGCCACATCAGAAATTCCACTCAAATTATCGAATCACTGTCACTTTTGACTTTCAATAAGCTTTATTTTTTAGAATACTTCTAGATTTACAGAAAGCTGTGAAGATAATAGAGTTCCCATAAACCTTGCACTATTTCCCCTATTATTAATATCCTATATTAATATGGTACATTTGTTATGATTAATGAACCAATATTGATATATTAATTTAAAGTCCAAACTTTATTTAGATTTTTCTTTATCTGTTCCATAATCTCATCTGGGATACTGTATTACAAATAGTTTAAATATCTCCTTAGGGTTTGCTGAGATTTTCCTTGCTTTTGATGACCTTGGCTGTTTTGAAGGGTATAACAGCCATATATTTTGTAGTATAGTCATCTCCTGAAATTTGTCTGTTTTCCTCATGATTAGTCTGGAGTTATGGGTTTTGGGATAGGAGGACCACGATGTAAAGTACCATTTTTATCACATATCAAGGGTACACACTGTCAACATGACCAATAACTGCTGATGATGACCTTGATCACTTGGCTGACATAGTGTTTACCAAGTTTCTCAACCATAAAGATACTCCCCCCACCCTTTTATACTGTGCCCTTTGGAAGGAAGTCCCTATTTGCCATCTATACCTTAAGAGTGGGAATTTATGTAGGGCAGAGCACCTACATAAATTACTTGCAATTCTTCTGTGTAGGTTTCTTTTGCCCTTAGTCTTACAGGCTGCTCATTTTCAAAGTTAAGTCAAAAACTGTTTCACCCATCCTCTTCAGTGAGGATGTTTCACACATTTGAAGTATAGTTACGTTGTTTTGTTATAGTCTGCACTCCATCCTGGGATTCTTTTTTAACTTACATAAATTAAAGTACACTCTTTGTGTTGTAACATTTTATAGGTTGTTGGGAGGAGTATTCTATTCTAGAAATGTCAATTAGATCAAGTTGATTAATAGAGCTGTTCAAGTCAACTATATTGTAACGGATTTTCTGCCTGCCTGCAATATCAATGATAGAAAGAAAGGTGGTGAAGCCTCCATCTATACTAATGGATATGTCTATTTGTCCTTGCAATTCTATTGTGTTTTTTTTTTGTTGTTTTTTTGTTTTAGTTTTTGGCTCACATATTTTAAATCTCCATTGTTAGATGCATATATATTTAGGATTATCTTTTTTTGAGAATTTACCCCTTTATCATTATGTAATGCCCCTCATTATCTCTGATAATTTCACATTTTTGAAGTCTTCTCTTTCTGAATTAATATAGCTACTCCAGATTTTCTTTTGACTAGTGTTAGCATGGTATGTATCTTTCCATCACTTTAGTTTTACCTGAATCTTTATATTCATACTTAGTTTCATACAGATAATACATAGTTGCTTATTTCTTTTTCTCTACTCTAACCTTTAAGTAGCATATTTAGATCATTTAAGTGGGTAATATTGAATATATTGATAACTGATTTCCATTAGTAGCATTTTTGTTTGTATTTATACCTTTTACATTTAAAGACATTATTGATATATTTGAATTAATATCTACCATATTTGTAACTGTTACCATTTCACTATGTTCTTTATTTCTTTTCTCCTCTTTTTTGCTTTCTCTGGTTTTAATTGAGAATTCTTTGTCATTCCATTTTATCTCCTCTCCTACCATATCAACTTCATTTTTTTAAAAAAAAATTGCCATAATTTCTAATATTCATTTTAAACTAATCTAATAATTTTTAAAATAACAGTATAGTAGCTCATGTGCAGTGCAAGTATCTTAGATATTCACAGTTTTTTACTCCCTTCTTTTACAATATTGCTGTGATTCATGTACTTGTTCATATGCTGTAATTATCCAATACATTGCTACTTTTGTTACTTTAAACAAATAGTATTTTTAGATGAAATAAGAATAGAACAAAATTATTTTACCTTTATCCCTTCTCTGAAGCTCTTTCTTAATATAGATTTGAGTTTATATCTTTTTTTTCCTCCTCAAAGAACTTAACATTCCTTACATAGTGGTTCTTCTGGTGATAAAGTCACTATTCTTTTTCTTTTGTATTTGCATGTGTCTTGGATGCTCTTTATTTTTTCTTTATATTTGAAGGGAAATTTCTCTGGATATAAAATTCTATATTTGTGGGTATTTTCTTTTTTAATTTTTGAAAACTTTAAATATTCCACTCCACTCTCATCTTGCTTGCATATTTTCTGCTGAGAAGTCTGTTGTAATTCTTCTTTCTTCTTCTACAAGCAAGATCATTTTCTGGTTTTGCTCTCTTCTGAATTCTTACATGATTTCCTTTTTGCCTTTTGGTTTTCTGCCATTAAATAGTAATTACTTATATGAAGATTTTTAATATTTATCCTGCTTAGTTTTCTCTGAGCTTCCTGGATGGTGGTTTATTGACTGTCCTTACTTTTAGAAAATGTTTGGCCATTATTACTTCAAACATCTATTCTGCTACTTCCTCTCTTCATCAGCTAATCCAATTATATGTACGTCATACATTTGAACTTCCTCCATAATTCGTGGCTATTCTGTTCTGTTGTTTATTCCCTTCTTTTTCTCTTGTGTTCAGTTTGAGAAGTTTTTATTGACATATCTTCAGGCTCACTGATACTTTCCTTGGCCATGTCCAGTCTACTGATAAGCCCATAAAAGAAATTCTTCATTTCTCTTACAGTATTTTTGATTTCCAGGATTTCCTTTTGAAAGGAAAGTTCAATCTCTCCTTTCAATCTCTCTGCTTTCATTACCCATCTGTTCTTGCATGCTCTCTATTTTTCTATTAGATCCCTTAACATATAAAACATATTTTATTAAAATCCCTTGATTGATAATCCCAAAACTTTTGTTATATATTAGTCTGGTTCTATATTTGCTTTCTCTTTAGACTATTTTTTTTTTCAAGTGCCTTTTAGCATGCCTTGTTATGAACTCCAAAATAGAATCTTGCAGTAATCCACTGTTATTTACTGGAACCCTGTTGGTATGGTGATAAGATGTGGGGGGAGGGAAAGTATTCTGTAATATTATAATTAATCTCAGTCATCATATTGAATAATGATCTACTTTAGTATCACAATGGCTATTCTTCCCTTTCCCTGCAGAAGCATGAAGGGATTTCTCAGATCTCCAATTTGAGAGAACTGCTGATGTTCCTGTAGCATAAAACCCATAAAAGTGGGAAGGGGACTCTTTTGAAACTGACTGTCAGCAGTTTCTCACTATCAAACAATTTTACACTTAGTCATTGGAAATTTTTCAAAATTACCACTTTAAATTTCCCTACCAGTTTATTGTTCCAGTGGCCTCTATTCTAGGTAAGTAATTCTTAGCTGTGACTCTCTTGATTCACCTCTCTCCACATTTGAGAGTGGTAGTTTGCCCTGCAATCTCGATTCTCTGAATACAAAAAAAATCAGTTTTTTTTTTGTTTGTTTACCTTTTTCTTGTTGTAAGATCAAGAGAAACGTCCTCCAAGCTCTTTACATGTCACAGCAGAAACCAGAAGTTACTTTATATCATTGATTTTTTAGTTCCCATTAATCCCTTCATACCCTCTCAACATTCTTTGTATAGTTTGTATTGAACAAACCATTCCAATGTCTCCTATGCAGGCACCATCAGTTTCATTGTCCCTCTATTCAGTTCATGTACTTTTACTATAAAATTCCAAATCTGACAAGCCTAGTTGACACCTTACTCTATTTCTACATCTGAGAAGCTGGCAGCAGCTATGGGGAAAACAAAACAAATAAATGAAAAAATATATAAATTTGCTTGCTGTTCTTACTTTAAAGCTATAACCATAAATCTCAAGTGGGCACTGAAGCCTACCCAGCAACCTGTTCTATACGCCTAAACTATGCAGTTTCTCTCTCTCTTTGTCACAAAATCTCCTTTGTCCTCAGGTGTACAAACTCTGTCTCATAATTTAACTGATCATGCTTCCTATTTCACTAAGTATATAAAAGCAGTAATATAACAACTGTTACCTATAAATCTTGTCTTTATTCCAGTTGCAGTAGAAGTATGGACCCTCCAGTTCTTCAGGTTTCTCATCCTTCTTGCCCATTAAATGACTTCTATAATTAGCTCCTACTACATCAGTTTCTCTCTTACTTGAACATTTTAAAAGACATTTTCCTAAATGTTGTGACATTATTTGACTCAAAACTTAACTCTCCCTTTCCATCTACTGTTCCCTTTGTTCTATGTCCTAGCAAAACTACCATGGTCATGACTTTATTTTCTTACATGTTGACTCTTAACAGCTCTTCTCACTGCTAACCAATTAGTATATTTCAGCATTATCTTGTTCAAGTGATATCTATGGTATATGTACTATATATACAGAGTGTATTTCTAGGCACAAGCTATAGATCAGTGGACAAGACAAAAGTCTGTGCTTTCATGGCGATTACATTCTAAATGGTAAGACATAAAAATGTAAAATATTTTGTAATCTCAGGTACTGATGATGCTGTGAATTGAAAACAGAGTAAGAATATAAAATGTGACAAAGGGGGCTTGTGTGAGATTGTGCTCAGGTGAGTTCATTCTGTGGGAATGACTCAGCAGATACCTCAATGAAAAGCATTGTTTACGTAGCTTCCGAATCTTGCCTGGCTTTATCCTGACTTCACAGATGTCACATTCTCCTTTACTAAATTCTTCTTATGTCTTTAAATTTAAATATTGTAGTGCTCTAAGTCTCAATACTCTGGTGACTTTATATATATATATATATAAAGTTATTTTTATATATATATAAAATTTCCATATGTGACTCATCCTACCCCATGAATTTAAAAACCATCTATAGGCTAATAATATCTCAAATTATATTTGTAGTCTTGAGCTCTACATTGAGCACCAGTGTCATATATCCCATTGCCTACTATTATATCTCCTAATTAACTTGGTCAAAATTGAAACATTCATTTACCCTTTCCTCCAAATCTGTGTCGCTGTTGCCTTTTCCAGGTAAGATATTCAAATCTAAAACTCCCCAATAAAAAACAGTAGATGATTTCTTGTAGCCATTTGGCCAGTGTAAGCACAACTCAGGTGTATGTGTGCATGTGTATGTGTGTGTGTCTGGTGGGAGAGGTGGGTATGGTGAATGCCCCAAGGTACCACTGCCAATTCATGAGAAAAAGTTGCTGGTGGGTAACCTCTCTGGGTCTTGTCCATTACATAGAAAATTCTTGGAGGAATTCTCTGCACTCATCAGAAATCCCAACAAAATTAAGTCTCTGTTGCCTTGATAACACATCTTCATATTGGCTTGTTTCCTAATCCCACTCTCCTCATTCAGTCATGTTCAATGAAATTTACTCCCCTTAAAAACATTTGAATTCCAAGTCCTTTCCTCAGGCTCTGCTTTTTGGGGAATACAAACTAAGATAATAATACAGGATTTCTCTTAGACTCTTAAGTCAGCAACTTGACCTAAATATTCAATTCTATCTTCAAAATATATCTTGAATCCAACCATTTCTCACTACCTCCATGCCACCTCTACTGCTGTCCCAATATACCCCAAAATTTTCATTTATTGTCTAGAGGATGGGCAACCACCACCCCAAAGAACCAAGAGAGGCTACAACAGCCAGGAAGAGAGTCCCATCCATCAACCATACGGGATTGAAGCCCCCTCTCAATTAGAGATGAGGTGGGCAGCACCATCCCAGAATCCTCAGGATTGGGGACTAAAATATGGACTAGATTGGACTTACTGGTGTTCTACTATAGACTTATTGTGATTCTAGCAATGAAAGTAATTATATCATTGAGTGGAAACAGTGGCCACTGGTGGTGCTGAAGTCAGGGAAAGGGAAAAAGAGGTGTAATATGGGGACATTTTCAGGACTTGGAATTGACCTGAATGATATTGCAATGACAGATACAGGCCATTATATATCCTGCCATAAACTACAGAATTGAGTGGGAGAGAGTGTAAACTACAATGTAAACTATAATCCATGCTTATTGGCAATGCTCCAAAATGTGTTCATCAATTGCAATGAATGTACCACACTAATGAAAGAAGCTGTTAATGTGGGGAAGAGTGGGAGGTGTGGGGAGTGGAGCATATGGGAATCCTTTATATTTTTTATATAACATTTTATGTAATCTAAGTATCTTTTAAAAATAAATAAAAACTATATTTAAAAAAATAGTAGCTCTGGGAAAGAAACACATTCTGTTCAAAAGCATATAAATGTTTAGTGGTATTTTTACTACATAAACCTTTTGGTCACCTAGATTATATTTGATTTTATATCTTTCTTCTGCAGATCTAAAACATGCTCTGTGAAATTCTTTTACATTACTCTTGTGACTGATAAGTATTGGAAACACAAATTCTCATATACATAATTTAAACTGATGTGTGGTATGTATTCTATAAACTAAACAAATGAACAGGGAAAAATCAATTTATTAATACTAACATTTGTGCAAAAGACCTCAAATTAATATTGATGTAATTTTTCAAAAGCCGTTGATGTTGGGAGCAGGTGTAGCTCAGTGGTTGAGCACCTGCTTCCCATATACAAGGTCTTGAGTTCAATCCCCAGTATCTCCTAAAAACAAAACAAAACAAAAACCATTGATGTTATCTTTAGAAAAGCAGACATTCTGCCTCACAGTCTATAAGTATTGGCAAAGAATTATGTAGAAAATAGACCCTTAGTTTTCTAATACTGCCAAAACAAAGTCCCACAAACTTGGTGACTTAAAACAACAGGCCTAGAGGCTGGAAGTCCACGGTCAAGGTGTTGGCATGGCCATGCTCTCTCCAAAGGCGCTAGAGGAGAATCCTTTGCTTCTCCTCTGACTTCTGGTGTATGGCCAGCAATCCATGGCATTCCTTGGTTTATGGTAGCATAATTCAACCTCTGCCCTGTCACATGGCTATTTCTCTCTCTGTCTCTCAGTCTGTGTCCAAATTTGCTCTCCTTATAAGGACACCAGTCACATTGGATTAAGGCCCATCCTAATCCAGATTTGCCTCATTTTAACCAATAACGTCTTCAAAGATCCTATTTACAAATAAATTCACATTCAGATGGCCAGGGTTTAGGACTTGAACATTCCTTTTGGAGGGACACGATTCAATCCATAACACATGACTGACAGATGCATCATTCCAGTCTTTGCCGTCACATGGCCTTCTTGTCTGATGCCTGCCTATAAGTGTGTTCAAATTCCCGTCTTATGACACCAAATCCCATATTACTTAACTAATCTTAGAGCCTGAAAAAATCACTGTTGCTTGGTATAGGTATAGACGAGTAAGGTAACAAAGGGCAATGATTTTAATCTATTTCTTTTGAAGGTGTGAATTCCATCCTGATGCATTAGTTTTCTATTGCCTTTGTAACAAATTACCTCACATTCAGCAGCTTAAAGAAGCAATTTATTAGCTTATAATTCTGTGGTCTAAAGTCTGAGCACAACATCCCTGGGTTCTGTTCAGGGTCTCACAAAGCTGAACTCGAGTTCTGGTACCACCTCACCTGGAGCTACAGTCTTGTTCCAACCTCATTAAGATTGTTGGTAGAATTCAGTTTCTTCAAGGGCTGAGGTATGGCCCTCTTTATTTTCAAATCCAGCAGAAGAATTATCCTTATGCTGTCGAGTCCCTCTCATGCTTTGCCTCTCTGACATCCCCTGTCTCTGATCTCTAGGCCAAGAAATAAAGAGCCCGTTTTAAAGGTCAGGCCTGTCCAGATATCTCTCTTTCTTAAATTCAACTACACCATATAAAACTTAATCACAGGAGTAAAATCCATCATGCTCACAGTACCTGGGCTTATTCAGGGAGCAGAGATCCTGGAGGCAACCCTTGAATTCTGCATAGCATACTGAGTAATGCAACCAATCCAAAACACTTTAATATTTCTTCTTCCATTAAAAAAAATTTTCAATTAAATTCAAGTCAAGTGTTTATGAAATGTCTGTGCTACATTAGAGACATTATTAGGATTTTTAGACTGATCTAAATATATGTCAATAACTCTGCCCTTGAGGGCAGTTCCTTGAAGAGCTTTCATATTTTGAAAATATGAAAGTTTCATATTTTGGGGGATTTGTGTGTTTTTATAAATGACTAGAAAAAAGTATTATGGGACATATAATACAAATGTGCCTTTGCAATATAAGTATGTATGGAATAAAATTTCCTTTTCATGGACAATTTTAACACTAACTTAGTCATTTCACTCACTTAAAATTGTTCTCATGTATAATCGCTCTGTTTTTTAATAATTCAGAATACAGGTAGAAGTTACAATCAACTCAAGATAACGTCTCATATACAGAGTGTACTTCATGTTGTGGAGATGGTGTACCATTTATCTTTTTCTTGATGTTCTAAAATTAGGCAGCTTGAATTTCTATGCACACCACATGGTAAATCATAAGCTTATTATCATAGTCTGACTATAATACCCTTCCATTAATCATTTTGCTTTGCCTAATTTTTACTCATTTCACTTCAAGATATGCTCAGGAGTCACCTTCAGAATTCTTTGGTTAGTGGGTTAAAAATTATCATAAATTATTTCTAGCTCTTTTGATTAAAAAAAAATGATTCTCTTTCCCTATTCATTGACTGTGGTCGGGCCTTGGGATTTGCTTTGACCAAAACAATGCAGCAAAAGTGAATCTTATGTACGTGCTGAGTGAGGGCTCAGGAGGTCTTGTGTCATCTGCTCTCATCCACTTGCTCCTCTGGCATTGCCATGTGAAAAAATCCTGAACTGGCTAATTTAGGATGAAAGACCACATGGAGAAAGTTCAACTGAGAGCCACCTAAGGTCATCCAGTATTTTCAGCAGACCAAATAATTTATCAAAGTTTACAACTCTGTGTTTAACGAGGGTATTTTAACTAATATTTAGTGTTAGTGAATATTTTGTTGGTAAAACCTTAAACATATTAATCAACAAAAACAATTCATGAACAAAGTTTGTTATATGCATAAAGAAGGATTTTAACTTTTGGGTGGTAAATCAAATTTCCAGAAACAATATTTTAGCAAATATACAACATGCAATTAAGGACATGGGCAATGGAAATAGCAGAACTTAGTTGGAATCTTTATTCTGATACTTACTACTTCTATGAACTTGGATAAGTTACTTAACTTCTCTTATCTTTATATTTCTCATCTGTAAAATGAACATGCATTAGTATGTGTCTTAGAGTTGTTTGGAATAATGAATATCAGGACATGTAAATCTCTTTATTAGTTTACTATTGCTATATAACAAATTACCACAATCTTAGCAGCTTAGAACAACACACATTTATCATCCCATGGTTTCTGTAAGTCCAAAATCTGGGAATGGCTTAGCTAGTTTCTCTTGAAACAGGTTCTCTTCAGGCTGAAATCCAGGTGTCTGCCAGAGTCTCAACTTGAGACACCATCTCATGAAAGCTCCCTCAGTTTGTTGGAAAATTTCTTTGCCTTTCAGCAGCAGGACTAATGGTTCCAGGTTCTGGCTGGTGGTCTCATTCAACTCCTAGAGACTGTCTAAAGTTCTTTTCCATGTGGCTCCTCAAACATGGCCACTAATTTCATGACGGCTTGCTTCTTCAAAGCCAGCATTGGAGATTGAGT
Source organism: Tolypeutes matacus (assembly GCA_026826555.1). NCBI lineage: Eukaryota > Metazoa > Chordata > Mammalia > Cingulata > Chlamyphoridae > Tolypeutes > Tolypeutes matacus. The sequence goes on from JAKSZT010053770.1 coordinate 9,416,317, forward strand.
GAGATTACTAGAAAAATGGAGTCTGACATAACAAATAATCAAAGAAGTGACATCCCATCGTATTTGCCATACTCTGTTGGTTAGGGTAAATCAAAAGTCCCACTCACACTCATGCGGAGAGGATTATGCAAGGGCATGAATATCAAAAGGCAGGAAGTATTGGAGGTCACCTTAGGGTATGTCCACCAAAAGCCCTTACCATAGTGTGTGATATATAGTAAACGCATAGTGAATGTTAGATGTTTAACAATTGTTATAAAATCCCTAGAACAAAACACCAATTTTACTAGAACACTCATGATATATGTCTTTCTCTTATGATTCTTATAGTCATAAACACAAAGAAATAACGAATCAAAAAATATAAATGACTTGAGCCACTTGTCAACCAACAATCAGCAGCTGATATTACTTAAGAACTTGGAACTTATTCATTCTGAATAAGCAAGAAAACAGAATTTGCAAAAAAGGCACCCACATTAATGAGGGTGGAGCTGAAATCCATTGTTCATTCTGATAAGGTTTACCATGATCTATGACTCAAATTATCATCTCTGAAATGAGTTTTAACCTCATTTATTCAAAATCTCTGCTCTATGTGTCAAGATAACTGAACATCTATTAACAAGGAGGTTATATTTTTGTTTTCTTTTGCTTATTTTTGTTTTTCCCAGAACTAGTCCTGAGAAATTTTATGTTCAAGTTTTGGATCACCTTATGTGAAAAACATCTGCATTCAGTGACTTTTTTGACAGAATTGAAGATACATGTTTCTTTAGTCTCCAAAAAACATCTTTTCTACCCATTTTGCATAAAAAGCCACTTTCCACTTCTTTTGCACTTAAATGAGCATACTATTTGTTATTGCTGCCTTAACTAACCTTTTAATTTATGATTAAAATCTTTTCTCATAAATTAAATTCTACAAGGGGAAAAATATCTTCAAGCAATCTACTGAATTTTACAGGAAATGTAAAAGCCCAAATCACCTGAAATTCACAGCAGCAATGGAAGGGAAAACTGCAAGTACTTAATGAAAATCTAAAAGGTGATCCTTTTTCTTTCCAGTTATAGTTCCCAGTATTACAAACATTAGCAGTGTATAGATAATTGGTACACCCTGTTTATGTCTTATGGGATCAAATAAGTCCACAGTAGTATATCTGTGTTATCGATGGCATAGTTCTGATTGCTTTTGATGACCTAGATTTTCCATAATGGGAGAAATGTGGGGAAGGGGGTGTCACCATTTCTAAGTCAAATGGAAAAGTGTCATAAAACACAATTTTCTCTGTTACCATATGTAACAGTCGGCCAATTAGATGTAATTATGAATTCCAAAAATATAATTGGATCATGCTTGTAAACTGATCTGTTAATCTGGGCATGATTAGTTTATGATTAGGATATTGAGCCCCACCCCTTGGTGGGTGGGAGAATCGAATATAAAAGGCAAGGCAAAGGACAGTTGAAGCAGTTTTTTGAGAAGCAATTTTGATGTTGGAAAGAAGGCCTCAGGAGAAGAGAAGCAAGCCGTTCGCCTGATCATCTACAGCTGACCTTGTGGAGGAAACAGGAGCTAAGCCCGGGGAGAAACGCAGCCCCGGGAAGAGAGGAACCCCAGAAGCCTGAACCCTGGCAAACGCTGACAGCTGTCTTGCTCTAACACGTGGGAATGGACTGTGGTGAGAGAAGAAATTTAATGCTTTATGGCCTGGTATCTGTGGACTTCTACCCCAAATAAATACCTGTTATAAAGACCAACCGATTTTTGGTATTTCACATTAGCACTCTTTGGCTGACTAATATACCATATGAATGTCATGCTTATTAAAGAAGCATAGCTTATTGACATCTTACTAAACTCAATGATGTTAATTTTTAAACTGTATTCTTAATCCAAAGAAAATTACTATATGGACAATTAAATTATTGATGACTATGCATGGGATGTTTTTCAGAGAACTGTAGGTATAACCTCAAGAGATAATGAAAAACAATACCATTCTATCATAGCATTCTATGCTCTAACACAAATATTTTGTTATAATGGGGATTATTGGATGTCATAAAAATAAAATTTGGTATATGTATGAGAGACATTAAGAACTTCAAAGTCACATGTTAAGAATCATTATTGTTTTCTATAATAAAACTATCTTTATGGACGGGTTATGATTTAGCACCTAACAACTAATTTTAGACTTCAAATAAACTAGTTTTCTGAGACTCTGGTAATTTGTTATAAATAAACCAGAAATGGTTTAGCATCTCAGTTATGTAAATAAAGGAAAATATAAAGAGAACATTCATAAAAGAAATGGAAAATATCCTAAAAGGAGTCATGCAGATAGTCTCTCAAATCCACATATTAAGTTTTTATGCAGTTCTGTGATAGCAGAGACTTAAAACATTTCTGCATAACAATGTTCTAGATGAAATAACTTTGATCAGGTAACACCATTCCAAAAGTCAAATAGCTAGAAAGTGATATCCATAATGCTTACTCCCAGGAAATCTCACAAAGTTTTCTCCTTTTCATCAAATTGATCATGTCAAGTTAACCACAAGTAAAGGTCTCAGAAAGAAAGTTAATGACCACATTTGGTCAAAATCCTTAATTTCTTAATAGGCAGAATCAGACTATACCCTAGGAAAAACACACTTGTAACTTTACTTTAAATTATGATTTAATTCACAGACACACATAGTCAGGGCACACATTTCTGTGGGGAATTTTTCATTTGGAATCCTTAATTTTATATCTGTTGGGAACGAGGAATAAGAATATGCACAGCTTAAACAGCAACTTTAAGCATAGCTATATGGGTAGAGTGGGTATACTGTGAAATTTACCAGACCACTCATAACCAGAAAATACACTTTGGTTGTTAGGATATTTTGGATATTCAATTAAGTAGTAGGAGACTAGATGGAGCAGACAGAAGATAATATAGAAAAACAATAATATAGACATGAAACTAGACTCCAGGCATCAAAGAGCAAGGTTTTCTAGAAAGGATAGAAAACCAAATAAAGCAAAGACTTATTTGAACTGGAACTCAAAGGTAATTGATGATGCATTACTAATTGGGCAATCATTCTGAACCTTTGCAGATCCTGACCCAACTATGCTGTTAATGACAGCTCTTCTCTATCTTTTTCTGCCTCTCCTACTTATATCAACTAAATATCCCCTAATATCTCATTCAAATTCTCATATTTAGAAGAGAGTTTGGGCACAGCATTCTTAAAGTCACAGGGACGAGTATGAATTAGCTTTCCTATAGGTCAGACTCCTGCCCCAGTCGACTTTGCAAATCTATTGCACTTTATTCGTAATCCCTCAAATTAACAGCAGCTCCTACCATCAGCTGGAACCACTTTTAAGATTCTAAACTGCCAGTGTCCCAGTCACTATTGAATTTCTATTGTCTTATTAAAGTGGGAGACATCTGGGATTTCCTGAGGAACAATAATCATCTGGTGGGATCTTGATTCTTATAAAATAAATTTATTCTATATATATTTGATTTCTACCTCAACAGTCTGAATTTCCACCTAATACATTGTGGGCCATAATTTTTTCCTTCTTTCAAGTTCTGTCCCAGCATGTTAGGGCAGGCTTCAGGGACATTAAACACTGAGCCAGTGAGTATCTTCAGATCAAAAAACCTCTTATACAACCTTATAATCTATCCTTCTTGGGTCAGGACCAAGAAATGCTTTCCATAATCTTCTTGGTATATACTATCCAGATTCTGTTCCTCTTTTTATGAATAGTTAATTTCCTCCTTTAGCATAGCTTTCATTCCCCATGTTGAACCACACTGAAAGTGAATGCTTTTTTTACTGGCTAGTGGCCAAGAGAGAAAAGTCCTGATTAGGAATGATATTAGCCTACAAGGCATCTATAGACACTTCACTCAAGGCTTACCCTCTTTTTTTTTTGGATGGGAAAGGTAATGGGGCGATTAGTATTTCAAACTTATCTATCCATGTACCCCATTCCAAATCTTAGGGTCCAAGTCCTCCTGTGAGAACCCTACTTTTGGTGTAGAAACATGTAAGGTGTTGTAAATTCAGCCTTCTCTGAAGTTCTGCTCTTCTTATAGTCAAGTGATGTACCCGGTCTGCACCTCCAGCTGCAGAAGGAGAGGTTCTCTATAGAACTTGCCCTAAGGCATGGGCTCTTATCAAGGGAGCTCGAATTGAAATTCAAAACAACATTATTCTTGTGGGGACGTGTTAGTGAGGGTGTGATATATTTATTAAATAATACACAGTATAGTATGGACTTAGTAAGAAGTCCGTGGTTTTCACCTGACTGGCAAAGGGGTGTGTGGAACAAAAAAAGGTCAAGAACCCCTGCCCTAAGGGCTTTCTGACGTTTACTCTATGCTTTAAATTGGTAATATGCTAAACTATGCCTCCAATTCTGTCTTCAGTGCATAGAGTTTGAAAGATAACCAATTTCTCAGTCTTTGTAATTATTATTTCCCCATAACTACATATACCAGAGAAGTTACACAATCCAGTGCTGGTCATTTTCTATGGTTTCTGTTATTGGAACCAAATAGAAGTGTGGATATAAGGCTTTCTGTAAATAAAACGGGCACCCTCACAGCCTCCATTCTTTGTTGCTAGGATGGCATGCTCCTATATAAATCATTTCGGTTTTGTCAGGGAGTCCTGTTGAGCTTTGTTACGTCTTGAATAAAATTTGTCTTTGACATAAATCATGGCATGTTAGTCATTTTGTCTCTCAGAATTTTAGGATATTTCATATTTGGAGGTATTTCCCTCAAAACCAAATAAAAGACCACCTATTTCATTTTGAAGAAAATACTTTTAGCTGCTGTCAGATAACTTGCATCAAAGTTAGCGATCACTACCCAACATTTGAAACAAACAAGAAGCTGATTTATTTCCGTGCCATGCAAAGAACTGTATTTGTGAGGCAGTGATCATTAGGTTCTACAAAAATCCTATGGCAACTGCAATGTTTGCCATTGAATTCTGAAAGGAGTCAAGTATGCTCTCTATTGCCTCTTCTGTTTAATATTTACTGTAGCAGTAAATTGGAGAAAAACTTTTAAAAAGCATAGAGGAGAAATTATTCAGAGGTGACATATGTGCACATAGAAAACAGTGTAATGTCCAATGTATCTAAATATACCAAGAAAAGGCATTTGAAAAGGGTATATGGTAAAGATATAAATTATCCTAAAAATTATCTATGGATTCAATGAAAATCCAATTAATCAGGCTATGTGTGTATATGTATTACTTATGAGTTTTTTCCTGCAACTTAGAAATTATTTAAAATAGATCAAAAGGATAATTAGAACTGAATGGAAGAGAAAATTTAATATTTTATGACCTGTGAATTATAACAAAAATGGTACTGAAATCAAAACAAAATTAATATCTAACATCATATATTTTAAACATTGTAAGGCAGATCTTCTCCAGCAGAGTAAAAATAGAAATCTAAGAATTAGAAAGGAAGAAATCAAATTTCATTACTCAAGACATTATTTGCATACATATGGAACTAATATCTGAAAATTGCAAGAAATACTCAGAAAGCTTAAAAAGGTGAATAGAAGAGCAATACTTACAAATCAATTCCATTTCCATATATAAGCAACAAAAATTTAGAAATCTATTTAGAAAAGTTAACATTTATCCTAGCAACTAAAATTATAATGTATATACAAATAAACTTAACAAAAGATGTACAAAACTGAAAATTTGAAGTAATTCAAGAAAATAAAGATAGATTGAACTCAGTGGAATGATGAATTGCACTAATGGATAGAAAAATTCAATGATGACAAATCCACCCAAAATTACTTTAAAGCACAGTTTACCTTCCACCTAAAGTCAAAAAATATATTGATGACACTTGAAAAGAGAATCCTTTATTTAAATACCAGTGGTCCAAAGATAGACCAAAAATATTGGGAAAAGTGAGGTTTTCCTTAGCATATAATTATAATATGATAGTAATTAACACAGATTGTTTTTTCCCCCTACCTCCATACTCTTTCTCATGATTCCACTGTTTTAGATTAATGCCTACCATATTAGCAGTCTCTTTTCAATATCCTGTGTATTTTCTTCACTTTTTTATTACATTAAGGTGGCAAAAGACCCCATCTGTCTTTTTTCTCCCCACCTACGCATAAGATGTTGAATATTTGGGGAGAAAATTTCTCTGAGGAAATACTTCCCACCTATTTAAGTAAGGGTCATCAGGCTTATAGAGACTTTCTCTATAGTAATGCTGCTATTTTTTAAAAAATCATATAGATTTCTAAGTATTTATAAGAAACACTAGTTATAAACTTTTCTAACTATATTTTTAAAACTTGATACCACACCCTCATCTCCTTACTATACATAAAGCAGATATGGCCTGCTTCCTAACTCAAAGGGAAAAAAATCTTATATAAACCACCTTAACTTTCTATTACCATATCCCCACAGTTTTTTCTTTTATCCTTATTAAAATTGTGTAAATACATTTCCCAAAATTTAAGGATAATATATACCAATTTTTGCTCTGTTCCCTCCTCTTTAACCCCATCACTTTAAGTTGATATCCTCTTGTTGCCATATCTTCAATTTATATCTTTCTATTAGATTATTCATAACAGCATTCACATATGTTCTCCAAGATTTAAAACTATCAAGACAAACAACAATATGACAACCGCAATCCACCTTCCAGGAACTCCCCAAATTGATACCAAAGGTTTGAAGTGAACTTTCTATATTTGCTATTTAATCCTCAGCACCAACTTCTTAATGCACTAGACTCTGGATTCCACCACTGTAGTTAGCTTCAAGTGCTCAAATTTTAAATTATTTACATGTCACTAAATTCAATGCACATGTTTTCCTGGCACTTATGTTTCTTGGTCTCATAACACATTACTTTATTGATCATCCTCTATTTGTTGGACAATGTATTTGGTTATTGGAATACAATGGTGATCAAACCCATATATCACATTTTTCACAAAGGAGCTTATGATCTAAAAGGAAAGAACGATATTTATCAAATAATCAAAACTATCAAGTGTATCACATGAAAATTAGAGTTCACCATGAGTATAAAATAGGAGTAGGTGACAATTGATGAACTGATAACCTGAAAGAAAATTAACGTGAAGAGCAAAATAGTGTTCTAGTAGAGGAGGATGCCTCTGCAATGGCCAGGCAGTAGAAGAAGCAGGGTGAATCTGTGGAACCAAAAGAGAACCACTGTGGCTGTAGAAGCAAAAGTGAAATGGCATCTGTGGAAAACAGACTAGTACAAATGTAATGAAAGCAACAATCAAGCATAATAGAAAACAATTCTTATTGCAGACTTTAACCTGATTATTAAAGATAATCAACACACAACATTACAGAAATATTGATTGTGTTAATCTTCAGCTGAGTAATTTTGATTGATAATATGCTGAGTGATATACTGAGTGATACATTCTCCTTCTTAGAAACGAGAGCAATACAGTCAAAACTTAATTTCTTTACTTATATGTGCTTTTATCCCAGTCTACTACCATTTGCTTAATGATAGCCATTTTAATGAGTTTTGAATGTTCTTCCATGTCCCTACTGTTTAGTAATATGTCAAACAGATAAAACATCATGTTTTATAGTTTAATGTTGTGTGAGAAATGATGCAATGGAAACCTCAAAGAACACTATCAGGCAAGCTATCCTAGAGGTTATGGAACAGGACGATTCACAGGACAAATTAAGATTCTTGAATCACATGGCTTATAAAATAATTAAAAAATATATAACAAGAAGCAAGGGGAAAGTGGTAGGATAGGATAAAAGTGGGGAGGAAGGGCCACACTATTTGAGCCCTGGATTTTATGTTTATGTACCTGTATATCTCTCTGCCACACATAAGTCTTCCCCAAAGAGAGTGAGGTTCAATTCAAGCCATGGACTAAAGAGAATGAAGGTGCTAACATGTACCTACCTGGACTGTCAAAGAGGCACTGGGGCAAATAGTCCTGACCACAGCTCTAGCTAACTAGCCTTCTGAACAGCTATTGGTTTTAGATTTTTCTTGGACAGAGGCTTTGAGTGGTCAAATGAGAACATAATGGGAGTTACTATCAGATGTCCAATTTAGGGCTAACAAAACAGTCAGCCTGGAAGAGCTGTAATCATTGCTTATGGTGGTTTTTAAATAATTATTATTTAAAAGTAGCACTCATTTAATCCATTATAAATTCCATTTATGCCAACTATCTTTAATGTGTCTTAAATGCCACTAACTTATAATGTATATTTAACATATCTTATAAATTTACTATTTATTTCACAAATTTGTTTATTCATTTATATCATAACACAGTGAGGTATTACTACTATATCATAAGCTACCAGTTTATTTTTTATCATTGCTTAGTACTTCTTATGCATGTCATCAATTCTGTTTGTTTTTCTTGTCTTTTGGAGCAGATTTAAATATTCTCAAATAATACTCTAAATGCACACAACATTTAACATAAAACCAAATATGTTGTGTAAAATATTGTATGATTCAAAAAAATTTTTATATGTAACTAGTACATTTAATTGAGAAATGTAAAAAAATCTATATGTAGTAAAAAAAAATGTATCAAACTTTATTATCTGGTAACTTTTTCTTTCTCTGCATTAAATTTGAGAGCTATCAAGGTTGACTGATCTGCATAGATCTAACTCATTCCTTTATAGGATTTATACTTTTCATCAGTTGATCACTGAAGAATCAGGCTCCTGGCTAAAATCCAATGGGAGATCTTTCTGGTCAGGCCATAGTAAATTAGAAAACCTTGGTAAACTTCATGAGGAAAAGCTGTCTTCTCCACAACCAAATTGGTACAGAGCCAGTGAATTGCAGTGTTAAAAGGGAGTCTCAGTCAAGGATTTAGGCTACCCCGTGGACCATGCTCTTACACATATCTGCATTTAGAAGGTGCAGCTTTCTTCAGGTGACTCTGCTGTGGCCTCCTTATCAGAGCAGAGGGTTGAAGGCCTTAAAGACACTTTCTCTACTCTAACAGTATTTTTCCACTTCTCAACCGTCCTCTTCTCCCTCCTTCCAACTCCTGCGTAAATAAAACTGAGGGACTTTTATTCAGGAATCTCAAGAGATGAAGTGCTTCTCCACATTTGCTCCGATCTACCCTACCTTCTCCTAGTGCCAGTCCATGGGGAAAAATGGAATAGTATGGGAGTTTGCATATTCACTCTGCATTACCCTCTTGCTTATACTATAGCAGTCAGTCATTAAACACTTGACTGTTATTTTCATTTTGGCATGTTGTCTTAATTGGCTACCTTGATACCTGAAAGCTCAGCTCAACGCTTGACAATTATGCTGTAGTTAGCTATTCAACTGTATATGACATCTAGACCCACCCACCCTTCCATCTTTCCTTCCTTCCACTATTACAGTGTTGCTGCTTAGTTGAAAAAAGGGGAATAAATGGTCTGAAAGGTGGTTACCCTATCTGTGCAATAATATACTAACAGAATCAAGAGTCTTCTGTATCAGAGACATACTTCTAATCACTCACATTCTGTCTCACATCAGTTCCTTGTGCTCCAAATCCCCATGAGGGGAGGGGGAAGGGCTGAGAGCAGCTGTTAACTACGTGTGCAGAAGGGTTTATATCACAGAGAGGACTCCAAGATTATGAAATTGGGAACTTATGTCAAGTGTATGGTACAAATGGAGAAATAGTGATGTTTGTTATGAATATTATAAAAAAAAGTCCTCTCAGGCGAGGAAAAGACCTCTGGGTTTGTAACCCCTGGAATGTAAACAAATGACAGTGGGGAACATTATCTATAAATCTCTTGGAAGGTCTCTATATTTAACTTCCAAGGATTGTTTCCCTTTCAATCATTCTTTCACATAGGTCGTCTGTAATCATTGTTCTGTAAACCCTGAATTTGAAGAAATGTGAAAATATTTATGGAGCGATGTTCCCTGACATTTGAAACAAATATCTTCATAGTTTTGTCCTTGTGAACTGACTTTTTTTTTTTACTTTCCATTACATACAGAGAAGTAAGAAAATAGTTTCTTTTTAACAAATGTAAAATAAAGCTGTACACACTTATTTCTTTAAAATATCAATTACAAAGAAGATCGTTGAAAATTATCTGAGTGCTCTTGAGAGAAATATCATGATCACAAAATACTGTATGCAGGTAATCAATCATTCATGTGTAAAAAGAATGAGAAAAATCAGAAAGATTTCAACACGTTTGACCTCACACTGTCTTTTTCAGAAGTGCTAGATGTAGTAATTACTATGAATATATAACTTTGATTTTCCAGCATATGCTCTTTATCAATTATTCTCGCTTGATGGCAGTGAAAGGTGAGGGTGGTGCATACATGTTTTTGGTAAATACAGAGGACAGTTTTTGTAGTTTGAAAAATTATGCAGAATTACAAAAATATTTTATATCGGGTAAATGGAAAACCATGACTATTTTTATGGTAATAAAATATACAGAAATGGTGTGAGGTTTTTATTTTTTACAAAGAGCACAGGAGCTAAAGAAAAATGAGTAATAGCTTTCTATGCATCGTTGAACGAAAAAGATAAAATAACTCCTATTTTAACTTTCCTAAAAACTCTTTACTGTTTAAAGCATATACAATTTGTTTTAATGTATTTACATCCTGAGAAGGAAACGAAATAAATTTTGTAGGAATAAGCTATTCTTCTAAAAGTAGCTTGTGTTTACTATCTGATAAAATCTAGGATTCTATCTAGTTAAAGAATCAGAAGTCAGTTCTTAGATGCATGAAAACAGTAATCATTAACTCTTTATGGCTTACCGTTTCATTATGACCTTTCTTCCTAATAGCACCTTTATAGATATATATGTGTAAGGGTAGATTCCTCACACACATTTCTGTGAAAAAACCTTTCCCCCTTAATATATAAAGAAGACAAGAAAAATAAGAACCAGCATTTTTGCTGCAAGTTGGATGACAAAGAGTTACACGGTTTACAGAGATAAGGATTAGCTGAAGTGAATCAACTACTAAGGCTAATTCATGGCAATATAAAATTTGGATATATTAACCAAGAGGGTTATTGTCCTTGTGGCCCTAGTATCCTTCCTCTCCACTCAGAGTCAATGACATTCATCACCTAGTGTTCTATTATTCATTCACTTCAGGAAAGAAGAGATAAGAGAGCCTAGAAAGAACAAAAAAGTTAATTGAGTTTCCAGTCATGTATTTGAAACCTTAACATGGACAAGAGTCTTGAAAACAAAAGGGTGATGACTTACAGAGCTCTGGGGTTTTGAAAGCGAAAAGATTCACATTATTATTTTAGTTTAAAAAACCTGGCTTTGATAAGACAAAATCTATATTTGAACAAAGAGAGTGCACAGTTCACTCTGCAACCACAGTGGTGAGAGAAAGCGACACGTATGTGAGAGTTTTCTAGTTTAAAAGGAAGCATCAACCTACTTGTGCTGGGGGTTGAGATGGTAGCTTAATGGAGATCTCTCTTCAGATTAGAATCTGAAAAGGAATCTTGTATCTCCACTAATCAGAGAATTTAGGGGATACAAATTCCCTAAATCAAGGATACCTGCGGGAGGATTCAAATGGTTAGTCTAAGGAAGTAAAGCCCTCTTGGCAAAATCCTGCTTCCAACATGACAACAGAACCATTGGCTGGCAATCACTGGGTAAGTTGTCTAGGTAAGTGCCTGAGGGCAGCATCCCAGAATTCTGAGCTCACAACGTGCTATAAGGAGAACAGCTAAATATCTCTGTTCTAAGTATAGAGAGAACCAGTGGACTTATATAACCCTTGGGTTTGAGGCAAGAATAATATGAATGGTGAGGAATCAGACCAGAAGATATGGATGATAAAGGCCATCAGGGGTTGTTCTTCTCAGCAGAAGCCAGGACATATGCTAATATATAAAGACTGTCTTGTATCTGGGGAGATAATGCAGATAAGGAGAGATAGGAAAACTGAGTTCTATTGTTTATTTAGAAACAAAAACAATATTGTTAACTATCATCTGTAAGTTACAGTAGTTGTAATTTTCCTGTGTATCAGCATATTCTTAGCACTTTGTAAAAGAAGATACATGTTTGTTTTGTAAATTTTTACTACACTTATTGTTTATATATGTTCATGTATGAATGATATACCTCTATAAAATTCCATTAAACAAAAACAAAAACATAAAAACAAACAAAGCACATTGGGGAAACACTAAAACACAGAAGTTATAGTTCTGGTATAGCTAGAAGTGGATGGCCTAATTTCTCTTCTTTTATTAATGAGTATGAGTATATGATGTGTATTTGTGTGTGTGTGTGTGTATATAACATGGTTTAAATAGAGTACTTATTAGATATAATGCTTTGGATATTATACCTATTTGAACTCATTTGATTATGGCAGCTCATCATTTGATTTGAGTGAGCAAGAGAGGGCAGATATAATTACTCCCATCCTACAGCGGAGAATACTTAGGCTGTTACTAATATTCCACATCTAATAGATCAGAGATGGAACTAGCTACTGGACTTACTGCACTTTCTGTACAGTGGCATAGAAAGATTAGGTTGCATTAGCCATTCTACTCCATGGGTCACACTGAATCCCTCTTTTATCTTCCAGAAGAGAAATTGATCTTCCTCCAAATATAGTGTATCTCTTTTTCTTTTCTAAGTCACATTGCATCATACTCAACGCAAAGATTATATACTTTTTTCCACCCTCCTTATTTAAAAAAAAAGATCCCTTTTCACTTAAAGCAAAATTGTAGGGAAATAGTGGGCATTTAGCATATCTTTGTCCATATTATTCATGTTATACAGGTTGTTAACACTGATCTCCAAAGTTGCTTGTTAAGGCAATTATTCCCCAAGGAGCAATAGGCTCAGTGCACACAGAAACTTTGTCACCCAGCCCTAAGCACCAGTCCCTTAGAGACCAGATGTTTAACAAAATGCCAAATATTAGGTAGAGGATAGGGCTAACTTGATGTGGAATCAATGTTCATATTTTATTCAATTTGGTTAACACTTATAGAGAAACTTACCTGCACAAGTCACTATGTGATTTGCAATGGAGAAATGGTAAACAAATGATAAATATGATTATGATAACAGCAGCTAACTTTAAAAAGGGTGAAAAAGTGTCAAGTATTAGGCAAAAACTGCTCACATAATGTGCGATTTAAATCTCATAACACACCTATGAGGTTTTTACCCTTATCTTTTTATAGAAATTGAGTCTTGAAACAGTTAAGTAGCATGCTTATTTGCCACGTGGCCTGTTTACCCTTAGAACCAGGGTTTGAACCTTGGCCTAAATGAAGTCAGAACCCAAGACTTTAACTGTTAAAAACAAAACAAAACAAAACAAAAAACAAGACAGTATCACAAATTATACGTGGAGTTTTTCTTTTTATTTCATTCCAAATTATCCAAGATGATTCAAATAATTTATCTCACAAAAGTGTATATTTGACTGGTCCATACTAAACCTGATAGCTGCTCCCTAACACCAAGAAAAGCAATATCTCTCAAGCCTGTGATTCCTGCAAATTTCTTCCTATTGCTGAAAGCGTGAAACAATCCTTGAGTTCATGTATATGCTTCTTTTTTTATATTTCAATTTATGACCATGGTTCTGAGTACTTTCCTGTAATAAAAAATGCTTTATAAACTGAATACACTGTCATAATAAGGGAACTGATCTTACAGACTTCTATAATTAAAGCTTTGAACACATTAGAGCACAGAATCAAACACATTATACTTAACCTACTCTGCATTGAAAACTTCCTACAGCATCAACTTTATTCACATAAGGGACTGTTACAAACCAAAGAGACATTTGGTCCCTGGAGGATTAGAAAATGATAATTACAAATTTGACAGCCCTTAACAGAAGACAACTAACCCTACACCTGTAAAGGGCAAATCAAGAGTCTGTCAGCACAAGTGATTCAGAACTTCTCAAATCCTTCCACAGTAAGTGAGCGAGCTGATCTCTGGAGACTTCCAAATCCTGAATTATTTTTGTCTCAAAATTATCACCCAGAATTCTACCCAGATACTGATATAAAGCCAGTCTGGCAGATGGAGCACAGGTAGGATCATGTAGTGACTGGAGAAAATGACAGTATGTGAGTGTGTGCACGGTGCCTGTGTGTGTTTCTAGAGACTGATTCATATGACATCCACCTGAGTAGTTTTAGTTGTGTAGCGATATTACCTAGTATTTAACTTTATATTTTCTGGTAAAAACAATTATTCTTGGGACTGTCTTCAAAACATTTTTCATCTCAAGATGCCCATATCTTAAAAGAAATAATGTTAAGTCTTTCCCTTTAAAAACACAATTTTCTTTTCTTCTTAATTCCCTGGAGAAAAAGTTGATCTCATTAATCTTAAAAGAGAACTGTGGCTACTAACTGCATAGTTGCCTTAAAAATATTAATAAGAAATAGTATGTTTTTAACTAAATAAGAATTGATTGAGAAGATGAATATATGCCCTGTTAATCTCAGTAATTTTGTGAGAACCCGTAGGGGGTTAACCTATTTCTTGCGGCCATCTGTGGACTCCTGCTATGTGTTGTGAACAGTAAATTGCATTCATATTGACACTGATATACCATTATAAAGTGTCTTCCTTTCTATGGTTTGCACTGCAATTAATTTTAAAATGTTGAGTAATTAACTGTTTTCTAAAATATATCATCTTAAACATACAAAAACTGCTATGGCTTCTGCTTTTCATATTGTAACAGATCTTATTTTGAATTTTCAGAGATTATCAATTTTACGTGACTTAAATGAACTCTGAATGGACAATAAAAAGGATAACTCAAACATAATTATTTTATCTTTTAGTAAAAAATGGCAATTTATAACAATGGTTACTTAAATTATTGCAATATATTTGTTGGTGAATAGCCTGAAAAAACAATTTTAGTAGAATTTCATGAAAGACCTACTTACATGTCCTAATTCTTTAAAAATTGGTTGCTTCTAAATTAATCAAAGCATACTGACCTCCAATTGTTCTTTGAAAATACTTAATATTAGGGTGATTTTGAAAAAAAGATTTTTTTCAGTTAGAAAGAGTACTGATACCTCTTTCCCAAGACTAAATAATTCCTACTGATATTACTTGAAAATTTATATTTTCCTGAACAGTTTGCTATATGGTTGGCTTATCCTACAGTACAAATCCTTAGGTAATGTATGTAAATTAAAAATGAAATGCAAAGCATTATATAAAATGTTAGTTCTTTTTCTATAATGTTTTCAAAGAACATTTCTGAGGATTTAGGATTTATAAAGCCATAGCAATTTTTACATGTTTTTTGTTTGTTTGTTTGTTTGCTTGTTTTGAGGTACCAGTGGCCGAGATTGAACCCAGCACCTTGGATGTGGATAGCCGGCGCTCAACCACTGAGCCACATTGGCTCCCCCGAGTTTATTATTTTTGTTTTGCTTGTTGTTTGTTTGTTTTTTTGTTTTTTGGGGAGCCACCGGGAACCGAACCGGCACTTTCCATGTGGGAAGCAGGGCTCAAGCCACTTCTGCTCCCCTTTACATAGTATTTTATTGCCCTAAGAAAAATTGACAAAGGAATTCTATCTCTGATCTCAAAGTGAAGCTGGTTGACCTTTCATGACTGGGATATCACTGGGCTTGGATTGGCAGCAGAGGGATGCCCAGAGAGAAAAGGAGCATGGATAGAGATAATGGCAATTGAACTAGTCTTACCTGCCACAATATATAAGCTCACCACACAAATGTGTTAACTGTGTATTCACACAAATCCTTGTTCTTTGCATCACCTGATATATTTGTATTCAGTAGGTATTAATTTAGGCAATTGGTTCTACTAATCTTTCCATAATAACCTCTTCATTCCTCCCCACTCCCCACCCCCACATTTTGGATTATTTGCTTTGTTTTTTCTAATTTCCATTACTACATTGTTATTATTTAATGACCTGACTGCAGCACAGTTGAAAGGGAAATGAGAGAAATAAAGCCTTCTGCTACTCTGGAAACTAATCAATGTATATTTATGTTTGATCCTACAACATTTCAAAGTTGAAGTATAGGCACTAAAAATAGTCTCCAAAATCTCCTTACTGTCACTGAAATTGATGACAAAAATACCAAATTTTTAGGTAAAAATAAACAATAAAATTCCCCCCTACATTATTTTTTTTCAAAGATTAATGATTAGTGTCTGTGTATGACCTCAAAATTATAAAAAAAACAGTTTGCTTACATATAGATTAATAGACATAGGATTATATTTCCTTATTTTCTTATTGGTGATACCCTGGAAAATTGCTAACATGAACCCTTAAAATGACTGAGACCAACTATATACTTATACTATCAGGGAATGCTTTGTCATTAGGAAATTTTGAAGAATTTTTTTGTTTTGGAATTCACTTTACTCATCAAAGTTAATAGATTTTCTGCAGGTGGTTTTGGATCTACTGCAAATTCCATGCTCAAAAGTCTTTTGCTCCACCTTTATAACTAATATCAATTCCTATGGATTCCTTTCCTAGGGAATTTCTAACACTCTGGACTTTATTTACCAAACTTCCATTGATCTTCTTTTCCTTATTCATACACTCACATAACCACACCAAGAATCATAAAGCCTAGACAATCAGAAAATGCTTTGCCATCGAAATCTTGAGTTGGAACAAGCCACATGCTGGTCTCTATTTCCTATACTTATATCTCACTTTGGTCTATCATACCTACTCCATAATTTTTTTTGCATCTCATGAAGAATTCCAGTATATCGACTCTACCATTTTTTTTTTTTTGTAGGTATGACTTTTTTTTTTTTTATTGTGGGTAAAAATCAATTTTTCACAATACAAACCAATATTTGTAAAATGATATATAGATATATATGCATATATGTGCATTTGCTTACATAAATGTAAATATATATATATATATGTATATATATATATATATTTTTTTTTAAGGTGCTTAGATTACCTAAGTGTTACACAGAAATTACAGGGATTCCCATGTTCTCCACCTCCCACACCTCCCATAACATCCCACATAAACATCTTTCATTAGTGTGGCACATCACCTGCAATGGAGATACACATCCTGGGGCTTTGCCACTAAGCATAGACCAAAGTTCACATAGTAAACCACACTCTCCCACACAGTTCTGATTGGTATATGCTGATGTAAAATGGCCTATATCCGTTGCTGCAACGGCACTCAGGACAACCCCCAAGTCCTGATAAAGCCCCGGTATTACAACTGCCCTTCCCCTCCCTGCCCTGAAAGTATCTAGTGGCCACTGGCTCCACCTCACTGTTATAATTTCTTCCATTGCTTGAATCACAATATGTCTACAACAGAATACCATTAAGTCTACTCTAGTCAATAGCTCTTCCCCCAATCCTGAGGGGACTGGGATGGTGATGTCCACTCCACCTCCAAGTGAGAGTGGGCTTATATCCCATGGATACGGTTGATGGGATTATCCTGCCTGCAGCTGAAGGCTCCCTCCATTCCCTGGGATGGCCGTTGTCTGTCCATCATCGTCTCCTCACCAGGTGACTTGGGTGAATCCATTGAGTTGTAGAGTAGGAGTTGCAGCTCCACCGAGATTCCAGGCACAGCTGGCACATAGGTAGGTCAGAAGCTCCAGTCTCTTGAAGTACACCTACAAACTCTAGCATCACATATAGGTTTGACTAGAAGGGTCAGATGGACCATGTGCAGGGAGGACTTATTTGAGTCCAACTCTGTCACTCTTAGGAGCACAGATTCCAAAGTAGAGCCCACTGATAAGGTGTCAATCTCTGGGGCTATCCCCCTTTATATAGGACCTGGGTGTCTCCAGAGCCCTCAGCATCCCCTCTGTTTGGGGTGATATTCACCTTGGTGTTCTATGAGATCCTACTGAAGTATGCATAAGCGTTACCTCTGGGATGACCTCCCAACTCTCTTTGAAGTCTCTTAGCCACATGAACTCATTTGTCTTTACCTTTTCACCCTTTTATTCAAGGTCTTTTCCCAGTTGTGTTCCCAGTTGGCACTTGGTATTAATCCCTCGTTGCCAGGGAGGCTCATCCCTGGGAGTCATGTCCCACATTGGGGGAAGGTAATGCGTTCATATGCTGAGTTTGGCTTAGAGGGAGGCCACATTTGAGCAACAAGGAGGCTCTCAGGTGGCAACACTTAAGCACCCCATAAAGGTAGGCTAAATTTCAATTGCAAGAGAAAAGACTCATAAGACTAGTCATCAATAACAAGAACTCATCAGTGGGCCATTCTCTTTTGCCAGACACTGCCCCTGCACTCAGGGGACTGTTGCTGCTCCCTTAGAGAATGTGGCAGAGCTCTCCAGGCTGGGAATTCATATTCCCTCATTTATTGAATGATTGCCTACCCACCATGACCATTCCCCATCCCTTGATCTTTTGAACAATTTTATGTATCTTTCATGTATATTCAGATGAACTTGGTCCCATGAATCCCCCATCCCAGACACCCCCTCACCAATGATCCTCTGCAGCCCCCATTGTAACCCTTATGTGATCTAAACTTTCCTTGAAGATGAAGCCCATATAATAACCAAATACAATTAATAGGAAAATGAAATAATAATCATAAGCTGAAATGCAAGAGATGAAATACAAGGAAACTCAGAAAGAAAAAAAAAACCTAAAAATAAAATATAATTAGAAGATTGGGACATTCTAAAAAAATGAGAAAAAAATTCCTTTTTAAAAAATATTCTTTTTTCCTTTTATCACTGCATTATTGGATGTCCAGTGTACTGTGACACCTTTCCCCTCTCACTCCCCAGAGTCTCCCAAATTTTCATTTAATTTTCAAAGAAGTTTTAGGTCACAACAAAGTCACACACGGAATACTAGAGACTCCCACATACCCAACCTCCCTCCCCCTTCCACACCCCATATTAAAACCTCTTTTTTTAAATGGATGTTAGCATTGTTATAACTGTTATACAGATAGTGAAACATAGCTACTAAACTTTGTCAATGGTTTACAGTATAGTTTACAATTTAGACGGTACAGTTTAATAATTTTGATGATATTTACCATGTCCTGTGTCCATTACTGTAAGGTAATGAAAAAGATTTCCCATGACCACTAAATTCCCCATTTGATCTTTTCTGTTCCTTCCTCCCCATCCCCAAGGGCATATAATACTCCCCTGTTTTGACTCATGAAATGAAAAGATTCATAGTTACATGCCCTGGGAATTCCACCGTGCCCTTCCTAATCTACCCACCTGTCAAACCTGCACCACCAAACCCAGTAATATCACTACCCATCTGTCCTATTCTTCAATATGCAACTATACTCTATCACTTTACCATAGATTATGTCCATATGGGTCATGGCTCACAACCTACTACTCTTCTCCTTCTCTCCCTCGTTAAACTATCTTTCAGACAATGGTTCTCAGAGACTGCTCACTTTCCTCAATTCAAATCATTGAGGTCATATACTGTTCATCCTTCAATACCTGACTTTCTTCACTCAACATAAGGTCTTCAAGAGTCATCCACGTGATTCCTTGTGTTAGCACTTTATTCCTTCTTACAGCTGAGTAATATTCCATTGTATGTATGTACTACATTTTGCTTATCCATTCATCTCTTGATGGGCACTAGGGCTGATTCCAGCTTTTGGCAATTGTGAACAATACCACTATGAACATTGGGCTGCATATATCTGTTCGTGTCTTTGCTTTCAATTCTTCTGGGCATATACCCAGCAGTGGAATCTCTGGATCATACGAAAGATCTATTGTTAGTTTCCTGAGGAACTGCCAAACTGTCCTCCACAGTGGCTGGACCATTCCACAATCCCACCAGCAGTGGATGAGAGTTCCTATTCCTCCACATCCTCTCCAACACTTAGAGTCTGCTGTTTTTTTAATAGCTGCCATTCTGATGGGTGTAAGATGGTATCTCATTGTAGTTTTGATTTGCATTTCCCTAATAGCTAGCAATGTCGAGCATTTTTTCATGTGCTTTTTAGCCAATTGTATTTCTTCCTTGGAGAAGTGTCCTTTCAGGTCATTTGCCCATTTTTCAAATGGGTTGTTTGTCTTTTTATTTTCAATGTATAGGATTTCTTTATATATGCAGAATATTAGGCTCCTATCAGATATATGGTTGCCAAATATTTTCTCCCATTCAGTAGGCTGCCTTTTTATTTTCTTAATAATGTACTTTGAGGTGTAAAAGTTTATCATTTTGAGGAGATCCCATTTATCTTATTTTAATCTTGTTGCTCATGCTTTGGCTGTGAAATCATGAAACCATTTTCTATTACAAGGTCCTATAGATGCTTCCCTACATTATCTTCCAAGGTCTTTGTGGTTTGGGCTCTTATATTTAGATCTTTGATCCATCTTGAGTTGATTTTTGTATAAGGTGTGAAGTGGTATTCTTCTCTTATTCTTTTGGATATGGATATCCAGTTCTCCAAGCACCATTTGTTAAAGAGGCCATTCTCTCCCAACTGAGTGGGCTTGGTGGCCTTGTCGAATATCAGATGACTGTATATGCAAGGATCTATATCAGAACTCTCAATTCGGTTCCATTGGTCAGTAGGTCTATCTTTGTGCTAATACCATGCAGTTTTGATCACTGTAGCTTTGTAGTATGTTTTAAAGTCAGGTAATGTGATACCTCTAACTTCATTTTTCTTTTTTCAATATGTCTTTGGCAATTTGGGGCCTTTTACCTCTCCAAATATATTTTGTAATTAGTTGTTCCAGTTCCTTAATAAATACAGTGTTGATTTTTATTGGGATTGCATTAAAACTGTAGATTAGTTTGGTTAGGATAGACATCTTCATGATGTTTAGTCTTTCTGTCCATGAACAGGGAATATTTTTCCATTTATTTAAGTCTTCTTTGATTTCCTTTAGCAGTGTTGTGTAGTTTTCTGCATATAAGTCCTTTATATCTTTAGTTAAATTTATTCCTAGATATTTGACTCTTTTAGTTACTATTGTAAATGGTATTTTTTTCTTGATTTCCTCCTCAGATTGCTCGTTATTGGTGTACAGAAATGCTACTGATTTTTGAGCATTGATCTTATTGCCTGCAACATTACTGAACTCCTTTCTAAGTTCTAGAAGCTTTGTTGTAGATTTCTCAGGGTTTTCTATGTATAGGATCATGTCATCTGCAAATAATTAAATTTTTACTTCTTCTTTTCCAATCTGGATGCCTTTTATATCGTTTTCTTGCCTCAGTGCTTGAGCAAGTACATATAAGACAATGTTAAATAAGAGTGGTGATAGCGGGCATCCTTGTCTTGTTCCCAATCTCAGAGGGAAGGCTTTTAGGATTTCATCATTAAAGATGATTTTAGCTTTGGGTTTTTCATATATACCCTTTATCATATTCAGAAAGTTTCCTTTTATTCCTATTTTTTGCATTGTTTTTATCAGGAAAGAATGCTGTATTTTGTTGAATGCTTTTCTGCATCTATAGAGATGATCATGTGATTTTTTTCTTTCAATCTGTTTATGTGGTACAATACATTGATTGGTTTTCTTATATTGAATCATCCTTGCATACCTGGGATGGAACCCACTTGGTCATGGTTGTATAATCCTTTTTATATGTTGTTGAATGCGATTAGCAAGTATTGTGTTGAGGATTTTAGCATCTAGGTTCATTAGGGAAATTGGTCTGTAATTTTCCTTTCTTGTGGTATCTTTGTTTGGTTTTGGTATTAGGGTAATATTAGCATCATAGAACGAGTTAGGAATATTCCTTCTACTTCTATTTTTTGGAAGAGCTTAAGCAGAATTGGTGTTAGCTCTTTCTGCAATGTTTGGGAGAATTCAGCTGTGAAGCCATCTGGTCCTGGGTCTTCTTAGTTGGGAGGTTTTTGATGACTGAGTCTATCTCTTTACTTGTAATTGGACTATTGAGTTCATCAATTTCTTCTTTCATCAATGTAGGCCGTTTGTGAGTTTCTAGAAACTTGCCCATTTCCTCTAAATTATCATTCTTTTTGGCATATAATTTTTCAAAGTATCCTCTTATGCTACTCTTTATTTCTGTGGGGTCAGTAGTGATATCCCCTTGCTCACTCCTATTTTGTGTATTTGCATCTGTTCTCTCTTTTTCTTTGTTAGTCTGGCTAAAGGTTTGTCAATTTTATTGATCTTTTCGAAGAACCAGCTTTTGGTTTTGTTTATTGTTTCTAGTGTTTCTTATTCTTGATTTCATTTAGTTCTGCTCTAATCTTTGTTATTTCCTTCTTTCTACTTTGCTTTGTTTTAGTTTGTTGTTATTTTTCCAATTCCTCCAAGTGTGCAGTTAGGTCTTCAATTTTAGCTCTTTCTTCTTTTTTAATATATGTATTTATGGCTATGAACTTCCCTCTCAGGACTGCTTTCGCTGCATCCCATAGGTTTTGATATGTGTTGTGTTGTCATTTTCATTAGTTCCAAGGTAGTTACTGATTTCTTTTGAGATTTCCTTCTTGACCCACTGTTTGTTTAACAGTGTGTTGTTTAATTTCCATATCCTTGTACCTAACCTGTTTCTCTGGCCCTTAGTTATTTTCAATTTCACTCCGTTATGGTCAGAGAAATTACTTTGTATAATCTCAGTCTTTCTGAATTCATTGAGAGTTGTTCTGTGGCCTAGCATGTGGTCTATCTTGGAGTATGATCCATGTGTACTCGAGAAGAATGTAAATCCTGCTGTATTTGGGTGTAGTGTTCTGTATATGTCTATTAAGTCCAGGTCCTCTAAGGAATTGTTGAGAGCCTTTGTTTCTTTATTGATTCTCTATCTAGATGTTCTGTCTAATGCTGATAATGGTGTATTAAAGTCCCCTGCTATAATTGTAGAGGCATTTATTTCTCCACTTAGTTTTTCCAGAGTTTGCCTCATGTATTTTGAGGCACCCTGATTAGGTGCATAAATGTTTATGATTGTTCTCTCTTCTTGAGAGATTACCACTTTTACTAATATATAGTGTCCATCTTTTCTCTTACAATAGTTTTGCATTTAAAGTCTATTTTGTCTGATATTAGAATAGCTACTCCTGTCCTTTTTTGGCTATTGTTAGCTTGTAAAATTGTTTTCCAGCCATTCACTTTCAGCCTCCTCGAATTCCTGGGTCGAACGTGGTTTCTTGTAGATAGTATATAGATGGTTCATATTTCCTTATCCATTCTGCCAATCTGTGTCGCTTGATTGGTGAATTTAATCCATTAACATTCAGTGTTATTACTCGCAATGAATTTCTTACTTCAGCCATTTTTTGTTTTGGTTAATGTATGTAATATGTTGTTTTGTTTCTGTTTTTGTCTTTTTTTGGTTGTTTTTAAACTCTCCTCCAACTCTCTCTCCCTTGTTTTTCCCCCCTCAACTTGTAGATCTTCCTTTAGTATTTCTTGAAGTGCCGGTTTCTTATTGATATACTCTCTTAATTTCTGTTTATCTGTGAATATTTTGAACTCTCCATCATTTTTGAAGACCAGTTTTGCTGGATAGAGAAGTCGTGGCTGGAAGTTTTTTTTCTTTTAGTACTTTGACTATGCATACCACTGTCTTCTTGCCTCCATGGTTTCAGCTGAGAAATCAGCACTTAATCTTATTGTGCTTCCCCTGTATGTGATGGTTCTCTTTTCTCTTGCTGCCTTGAGTATTTTCTCTTTGTCTTGAGCGCTGGACATTTTGACAAGTATATGTCTTGGAGTTGGCCTGTTGGGATTTATACTGTTTGGGGTACACTGTGCTTCCTGGATCTGCACATCCCTCTCTGTCCATAGAGTTGGGAAGTTTTCAGCCATTATTTCCTTCAACACTCCTTCTGTTCCCTTTCCCTTCTCTTCTGCTTCTGGGATGCCCATAATGCATATGTTTGTGCGTTTTGTGTTGTCAGTTAAATCCCTGAGTCCCTGCTGGATTTTTTCTTTGTTTTTGTCTATTTGTTCTACTATCTGTTTGATTTCAGATGTATTGTCTTCCACATCACTAATCTTTATTCTGCCTGTTCAAACCTGCTGTTATATGAATCCAGCGTCTTTTTGATTTCTTAGATTGTGCCATTCATCACCATCAATATCCGCTATCTTTTTGCGTATGTTTACAATTTCTTCAGTATGTTCTCCCAGTGTCTTCTTTATATCCTTAATCTCTTCCTTCACTTCTTTAAGTTGGTCCATAATATTTGTTTGGTAAGCTTTGATTAGTTGTTTGATGTTCTGCATCACTTCCTGGTTTTTAGTTTGTTCATTGGACTGGTCCATGTTTTCCTGTTTCTCACTGTGGTTTGTAATTTTTTGTTTCCCTCTAGCCATCATTTTATCTTGATGGGTTTATTCAGTTGATTAGCCTCTCTCTCTGCTCTAGAGTTTTATTTAGCTGATGGTTTTGCGTGTGTGATAACTTTTCTCTTTGACACTTTTTCTTCTTATTTTATTTCCTTGCTTCTTTCTATGTTCACTTGAAGGCAAAAGATTAGGTCCAGAGGAATCAAAAGATGTGAGAAAGAAAGAAGGATAATAGTAATATTGATAAAAGTTAGAAGATGGGCCAAATAAGATGTAATGAAATGAATATTTAACTCCTGTAGGCAGTGTAGAGTAATAAGACAAAAAGTGGAGTACCTATAATGGACTGGAAAACCAAATAGAGGAATATACATATAATGATTTAGAAGGCTAGAATTATGAGGAGGGAGAGAAAGAGTAAAGAAAGGGCTGAAAGGAAAAAGTTAATATTAGTAAAAAAAGAAGAAAACAAAATAGATAGAATAGAAATTGACTCCCTTAAGTTGTGGGCATATGAAAAATCATGGTATATAAGAGCCACAACAGAAAGCAGAAGGCAGAAAGATGAAGGAAGGATAAAAGGTAGTTTGGAATACAAAATCAATATAGACAGAGAATGGGAAATCACTAATGAAGAAGCACAGCAAAGAAGAGACAAGCTAGCAGCACCTAATAAAAAAAAAATGAAATAAAAAAGAAAGGGGGGAGGAAAGAGGAAAGAAAAGCAAGAGACAACAAATAAACAGAGAAAAAAACAAACATCCACACAGGCAAGCAGTCAAACAAAGCTAAGGAGGATCAGTGTTCCTCCTAGGGTCCTTGTGGATCCTCTCAGCCTGCTTGTCTTTATCAATCAATTTCCCTGCATGGTTCTATCTGCAGGTTTTGAAGCAGCTTTTAGCTATTAAACTAAATTAAAAAGAAGAATTTATTTTTCATTTTTTAAAGTGACTGTCCTTTTTTTTTTTTTTTTTGGTGAAATACAGGACCCAAAATAAGTCCTCTTCTAGACCACTCCCTTCACCGAGGGGACCCTAACTAGGCTCGTGGAAACTAATCAAGCACTTCCTACTTCCTGGACTCCCCAGGGGAGCTGAAGCTCTGACACAAGTCAGTGGAGAATGATAAAAAGGGCCGACTCTGCCCCTTCTGGAGCCGAGCCTCAGCGTCACTGGGCTGCTGGGTAAATCAGGTCTCCTCAGCAGATTCGCCTCTCCCCTCAGCCTGGCGCTGTTTAAAGCCGGCTTATCTGCTCCCCAAAGCTATGACGGGGTCTAGGCAGCCAAATCGAAGGTAAAGAATCCCCTCTCTGCCTTCTGTCAGAACCCTCCCTCTCTCAGAGAGTGCTCCCTCTCCCCAGCTTGGTAGGGGTTGGGGCTTATCCCTGGGCAGCTAGGTAAATCAACTCTCTCAGCAGATTTACCCCTCCCCTCTGCCGGGTGTTGATTCAATCCAGCTGTTTTGTTTGCCCAAGCTGCAAGGGGTTCCAGGCAGCCAAATACACAGAAAGGGAAGCTCTCTCACCCCTTTGCCAGAGCCCTCCCACTCTCACAGGATGCTCCCTGTCACTGGGCCCTGTCACCTGGCCGGAGGTCACAGCTGAAACCAGCTTTTTTTTTTTTTCCCCTAAGGGCGGGGCTCAGCCATCTGTGTTAACCACCACAGGCAGGCTAAAAACTCACGAATCTTTACCAATCAGTCCACACCATCATCTGCGCAGATAGATGTCCCTAGCTTCTCTCTCCGTGCACCCATCCAGATTTTAGGTATTAAACTAAATTAAAAAGAAGAATTCATTCTTTAAAGTGACTGTCTTCTTTTATTTTATTTTTTTTTTGGGGGGTGGATATAAGGGACCCAAAACAAGTCCTCTGCTGGACCACCACCTTCTCTGAGGGGACCCTAAATAGGCTCCTGGAAACTAATCAAGCACTTCCCACTTCCTGGACTCCCCAGGGGAGCTGAAGCTCTGATGCTTGTCAGTGCAGAGTGATAAAATTGGCTGACTCTGCCCCCTCTGGAGCCAAGCCTCAGTGTCAGTGGCCTGCAGGGTAAATCAGGTTTCCTCAGCAGATTCACCTCTCCCCTCAGCCTGGCGCTGCTTCAAGCTGGCTTATCTGCTCCCCAAAGCTATGGGGGGGAGGAGCCCAAGCAGCCAAATCCACAGAAGTTAAACCCCTCTCCACCTTCTGTCAGAATCCTCCCTCTCTCAGAGAATGCTCCCTCACACCGGGAGCGGGAGTTGCGGGTGTGGTATTCGCAGCTCAAACCAGCCTTTTTCCCTGTGGGTGGGGCTCAGCCATCTGTGTTAACCACCACAGGCAGGCTTAAAACTCACAAATCTCTACCGATCACTCTACGCCGTAGATCTGCCTGCAGCTAGATGTCCCAAGCTTCTCGCTCCATGTGCCCACAGCACAGACCCCCAGGCACAACCCTGTCCACAATCGGCCGTCCTCAAAGAGCTAGTCAGCGAGTGCCCTCCTAAACCGACACCATCTTGCCTCCCTGACTACCATTTTTTCACCATTCATCACTCAAATATGTCTTTACTTCCTTTCCCCAAAACCTCTTTGAAACTCCTTATGTGAGTTTGCTTGTGTTTGCTCTTCATCAATTTTGTGAAAGTTTGTGTGTATCAGAGATGTAGATGCACTAGGAAAAAAAAAAAAAAAAAATATATATATATATATATATACACACACACACACACACACTTTGGGCACACAACAGAGTTGTGATCATTTATTAACTAAATTACAGTTGCTTTGGATATAAACTTAACTCATAACAATCATGTAAGGGTATACAATGATTTCATTTCTCCCAAGGACAGAAAAACAGTTAAATTTCTTGTTTTCCTTTTCCCACGAGTGGATCATCAAGGCCATGGTACCTAAACACAAGTGTACTATTTTCACATCTTACTACTCTCTAAAGCAGAGTCCATCAGTCCACTTCAGTTATTCATTACGGGGTTCCTCTACAGGTTTAAGAAGTTATATTGTCTTCTGATTGGAAGCCACAAATTTCATATAAACTAGTCTAAGTAATTCTGCTAGAATTATGATACCCAAACCTGAAATCAGAAGAGGACCCTTCATGGGGGTGCACATTGAGGTATAGAGGCTTAGTCTAACCTCTGCAAGTATATAACACAGCAACTGAATAATCAATATGGCAATGGCAAAGGAGGGCATCCCAAAAGCTGTCATAAACACGCATATTAAAGTAATATTAGTATCACAGTGGGAATTACAATTAGACTAAGTCCAGATGCATTATTTATAAATATATACCAGGGATGAAAAGAATGGCTCTAATAATGATGACTATCATTAGAAGAATGGTTTTACCATTCACATAGTTGGATTTATATTTAAGTGTCACAATACAAAACTCTCCCCAGGACAGAAACATAGTCAAAATTGGAAAAATAACAATGATAATTTCTTTTGGAGGAAACCATGAAACACAATTAGTTCTACAACTGTTTTGCCTTCTGTTTAGTTACTTCCCAAGTATAGTTCCCAAAGACGTGTGAGTATTTAGATGTGTTTGTGTATATGTATATATACACATTAAATATACATACTTATATACAGATAATTTATAGGTAGGTACATCAATAGATTGATAGATATAAACATAGATGTAGATATTGAAAGAAATAATGAGAGGCATAGGAGATACAAAAGTTTACTAAAAGGAATAGGCTTAGGTCATTGTGACTGGGGCCAGGCAAAGCAAGTCCAAATTCTGGAGGCAGGCAGTCAGGAAAGGAAGATCACAGGCAGGCTGGATCTCATAGAAACAAGATGATGCCATTATCTACAGGCAGTCAGAAAGATCATGAGTGTAATGTATTCTGTGGTCACAGGCATAAGAAGTTGTACTTTAATTATATCTGCAAAATACTTCACAGCAACACCTGGTTAGTGTTTGAATATCTCTGGATTACAGCCTTGTCAAGTTGATGCATCAAAAAAAGCCATCACAGTTACTGTGAAGATATGTATTATTTCTTTTATAAAAGTTTAGTACAATTTACTTATGAAGTCATCTGGGCATGGAAATTCCTTCCTGAAATATCTTGTTAAATTACAAGTCCATTTTTAAAATCATATTTGGGCTATTAATATTTTCTATTTACTCTTTTGTCTGTTTTATAAATTTGTGACTTCCAAATAATTGGTGTTTTGCATTGATGTTGTCTAACTTAACAGTATAAATATTTTCATAATATTCCCATATTCACCTTTTGATGTCTATAGGAGCTGTAGTTATGCCCCCTACTTTGTTTCTGGTATCTCTCTTTCCCTCTCTCCCAGAATGACTTCTTGGATTTGTTGCAATCTTTTCAAGATTGTTGGATTTTTTTATGTTCTGCAATTAAATTATTTGAAATCAATTTTCCTATTTTAAGATTTGCTCCTATTCTTTTAAGGATGATTTTAGAGCATCCTTCAGAATGAACTAGCTTAATCTCACTGCACATGCTATTCTTATTTGAAGCATCTACCCAGTGTCCCATTTATTACAAGTTTTTCCTTTCTGACTGGTGAGAATAGCTATTGCTAATCCTGTGTGAGTTCCAGAAATTGGCATGCATTCTGTTTTCTTTCAGTCTTTTAGCTGATTTCATGTAGCTTACTCTCATGCAACTGTAGAATAATACTCAGCCAAAGATATAAGAGTGCTATCATGGCAAAGCTCCCCTCTGTCATGTACTCTGTCTTACAAATTGTAGTAGCCTTGACTTATCCAAACTTAACATCTCTCTCTTCACCTCAGTGAGTTAAGCAGGCTCTGTTTGAGCTCCCTGTCCCTGTACTGCAGCTTGGAAACCCCCTATAGTAAAAAATCTGGGGTAATCAGGCATCATATCCTTTATTTCTCTACACTGAATGATAACAGATAACAATTCTGCACTGCTTATTGTCCAATATCTTAAAAAAAAAAAAAAAAAGATACATTTTCCCTGTTAAGTTGTTTAAGAGTAAATCTGATCAATGTTACTCTAATATAGATGGAAGTAGTAGTTCAAATAAGGATATTTTTAATAAGAAAAAATGTGGCTCTTAATATTTGAGTGGATCTTTTTTTTTTTTTAATTAATTAATTTTTTTTATTGTGGGTAAAAATCAAAATTTTCACAATACATACCACTATTTATAAAATGATATATAAATATATATGCATATATGTGCATTTGCTTACAAAAATGTTATTTATATATATATATAAATATATTTTAAGAGGTGCTTAGATTAGCGAAAATATTACACAGAACCCCCTGGGATTCCCATGTTGCCCACCTCCCGCACCTCCCACCACATCCCACACAAACATTTCCCACAAGTGTGGCCCACCACCCTCAATGGACTTACACATCCTGGGGCCTTGCCACCAACCATAGACCACAGTTCACACCATAGACCACACTCTCTCCCACACAGTTCTGAATGGTGTGTCCTGATTTAAAATGGCCTACATCCGTTGCCACAACGGTACTCAGGACAACCTCCAAATCCCAAAGAAGCCCCTGTATTTCAACTACTCGTCCCCTCCCTGCCCCAAAAGTGTCAAGTGGCCACTGGCTCCACCTCATTGTTATAATTTCTTCCACTTACTCCATATTTAGTAACTTTTTGAGTGGTTTCTACATTTATCTGTTCATGAGAAGGAGGTAGGAAAGAGGGGATGGATTGAAATGATTAATTATAATATGTTAATATAATTATTGGTAACCCTGGATTTTATTTATATTTATTGTTAAATTTCAACTGAAAGTTCACAATCTCTTAGGACAGCCCATCAAAATCACCAGGCCGAGATCTAACCATTCTCACTCTAGGAGAACATGATATATTGAGTTTTCACATATTATTTCTTTGACACATTCAATAAGAGATATATAATGCAAAGGCCCTCTTTAATGTGTCTTATTCTATTTCATTATATGCTCTAGATAATTCTAATTTACTCCTATTTATAAATATTTTTTTCTCTTGTAGGACTTTACTAAATTGAATCTTCCAGACAAAACAAAACTTTTATCAGTCATCTTTTCCTTCAGCCAAATTGAATATGTCTGAATGCATTAGTGCGTTATATTTTCTCTGAAGATAATTGCCAGACATTGATTTCTCTCCTTCTAAGTAACTGTCAAAGAGTACACTAAGAGGCTCAAGGCATCTAGTAAACCGATTTTAATGGTGTCCATCAGTCTAAATATCACACTAACAATGAGCCACTCTCCTGCTAACAAAATCATTTCTAAAAACACCATCTATGTTATTCCAAATAAATGTAATCTTTGTTAA
The DNA here is from genome assembly GCA_026826555.1 of Tolypeutes matacus. Classification (NCBI taxonomy): domain Eukaryota; kingdom Metazoa; phylum Chordata; class Mammalia; order Cingulata; family Chlamyphoridae; genus Tolypeutes; species Tolypeutes matacus. Next base: position 9,447,045 of record JAKSZT010053770.1, read on the forward strand.
TTATTGATGGTAATAATTTAGATTTATCTGTAAACATTGATATTTATATCAATGTTAATTATGGTATTTTCTATATCACAATTATATGAGATGGTAATTAAATCTGATGGCATAAACTTTCAACTTAGGAGGATGAGGGTGAAAAACAGCCTCGACTAAGAATTTAGAATTAGAAGCAAGACCTCATGCTGGAATGGTTTCTGAAAAACCTAAGAAGAAATTTGATTTTAAGATGTCACAGGTTTGAAAGTACCTCCAGAATTTTGGGTAATGACATATAAATCTTCTCCAGAAGACCCTTTCAACCTCTTTAAAAATCCTGATAAACAAGAGCCCATAATGTAACATCACAAAATAAGAGGAAATGAGACAATATAACCAAGTATCAGTAGGAATATTACAGAGCAGAATCAGCAACTTCCATTTTGTGGCTCAGGCTTTTAGACCTCAGAGTCCTTGCTATACTGTTTGCACATAGAAGAGAGAATGAAGAAGGGAAAAGCGCTTCTCAACTGGCTTGGCTGAAAGTCTCCTTATATCAATTTTATTCAGGTTCTACTGATAAAGGTGTGGTCACATGGTCTACAAATTTACAAGGTGGTGGTGGTGAAAGATGGATTGGGCTGGTGTAGTATTTGAGGCTATTATAGACCCAAGAAAAATCACATCCTTAGGGCTAATACATTCCCTTGGGTGTGAACCTATAATGAGTGGGACCTTTTGGTTATGTTACTTCAGTTAAGGGCCTTTTAATTAGGGTAGTTCAGTTAAGGCATGACTGAGGGTGGTTCTTAATCCTCTTACTGTAGTGCTTTATAAACAAGATGCAATAGGAGACAGAGAGAAACCCACAGAAGCAGAGAGAGAAAGCCAGAAGCAAGAAGCTGAGGTAACATAACCCTGAGAGAAGGGAGAGATCAGCAGAAGCTGCCATGTACTTGCCATATGACAGAGGAGTTGCAAGCAAACAAATCCCCATTGTAAAAGCCAAACCATTTCTGGTATATTGCATTCTGGTAGCCTAACAAACTAAAAGAGCTGAAAAATATAATCTCTGTCTTGGCCAAGCCTATGTATGATATAGCCACCTCCGCCATATTGACAAAATTCTTGGAGAAGAAACAATGAATAAATAAGTAACTCTAACACTTATCAAATGCTATTTAAAATATATAATTATAGAAATTTTCATGAGAGTCAATCTTCCATCCCTTAGTTTCCTCACTTTCAAAATAGGAATAACTTATTCATAGGAATGTTGTGAAGATTAAATGACCTATTCATATAGAGTACTTAGTACAATGCTTGCACAAAGTGGGATCTATATAATGCTGTGCTGCTATTATTATTATTATTACTTATCATTGTTATTAATATCATCAACATTCTTGATACCCATTGAGTTCTCTGGGTAAGCCTTTAGAAGAGCAAAGATATCATAGGATGTGAAATGAAGGCCAAGAATGCCTTAATGGGAACTACCCCTCAGTACTCCCTGCTGAAGCAAAAACCCTCTGACTAGTTCCCACTTGTTTATCTCACTAGCATCTATGCCACTAAAAATAATACAAATGTAAAGGATCCAAAGACAGGTTGCCCTGAGAGAGGCCAGAGACTGTTTCTCAAAGGGGCTGAGAACTGATGCAAAAATGCAATATATTGCTTCAGTTGTCATAGGTAATGACATGAACTTCCACAGATTTTATTTTTAGTAAGACAAAGTTAGTATTAACCTAAGAGAATTATTAGGATTGCAGAGATTTGACATTGATTTCCTAAAAAATAGCACATCGTTAAATTAACTGAAGATTTTATTCAGCATTCTGCTTAAGACAAGCTGTCACACAAAGTCTGACAAAATTGCAAAGCTCCTATTTGTATGTACATTCACAGATATTAAAAATTCCTTCACTTTTATGATGGATGTTGCTTTTTTAGTGCAATATCTGTGTTGTACTGATGTGTTTACAACTTTTAATCCTAGTTAATATATTTAAAGAATTTTTCTGATTTTTTGCTATTGATCATTCTGATTTGAAGCTATTTAAGCTTCACATTTTTATTACATTATTCTCATTGTGACTTGATTTGCCAATGGAAAATCCATGTCATTTATTTTTACTATGATCTGCTTAAATTTACAAAAAATATTTCGGCAATAACTTAAAAATACTGGCACATTTTCAGGGCTACCTGTCATAATTATAGATCAATTGATTGATATTTTTCCAATATTAGTAGTATCTGATATAGAATATTAAATAATATCAGCTAATTATATAAAATTCCAAGAAAATACTAAAAAAGTATTTTAAAATTCTTCGATATCTCTATGCTTATCTAATAACAACTCTATTCTCTCTATTCTCTATTCTGAAATAACACTACAACTAAATTACCAACTGTGGAAAATTTTGAAGTTTCCTTTGATTTTTTTTAAAACTCTTGTTAACTTTTTAATTTGGAAATAATTACAGATTATGAAGATGTTGTAATGACAGTAAAAAGAGGACTCATGGGAAGCGGCTGTGGCTCAATCAGTGGGGCTCCCGTTTACCATATGGGAGGCCCCGGGTTCGGTTCCCGGGGCCTCCTGGTGGGGGCGGGCCCGCCCGCGCGGCGTGGTTGGCTGACCCGGCGAGCACGGGCAGCAGGGGGGTGATAAATGAATAAATAAATAAAAAAAAAAAAAAAAAAAGAGGACTCATGTACTTTTCACTCAGTTTCCTCCAATGTTTATATCTTACATAATTATAATACAATATCAAAACATGAATTTGACATTGGTACAATGTATGTGCTTAAATCTAGGCTGTTTTATCACATATGTAGACTTGTACAAACAATACTACCTTGGAGTTACAGAACTTCTTATAACACAAAAACCTCCCTAGTGGTACCCATTTATTATCACACCTACCTTCCACCCCAGCCAATCATTTCTAACCCCTGGCAACTACTAATGTGTTTTCCATTTCTGTAATTTTATCATTTCAAGAGGTTTATATAAATAGAACCATGTACTATGTAACCTTTTGAAATTCATCACTCTCATTCAGCATAATACCCCTGAGATCCATCAAATTGTTGTATCAATACTTTATTACTTTCTATTGCTGAGTAATCTTCCATGTTATGGTTGTTCCAAATATGTTTAATCTTTTATCTGTATAGGCACATTTTGGTTATTTCCATATTTTAGCTATTAAAACTTAAGCTGCTGAGAACAATTGTATACCAGTATTTCCACGGATGGAGGTTTTCATTTCTCTGGGATATAAGTCTTGGAGGGCAATTAACTGATTTGTTTGGTCAGTTGCTTTTTAAGATATTGCCAAAATAGCTTCCAGAGCAGCTGTACCGTTTTACATTGCCCCTAACAATGCATGGGGCATCCCGTTTCTCTCCATCCTTACCAGTATTTAGTATGGTTACTAATTATAATTATTTTTATTTTAGCTGTTCTAATAGGTATGTAGTGATAGCTTATCATGGTCTTAATTTGCATTTACTTACTGGCTTGAGATGTTGAATAGCTTTTTTTGGCAAATCCTTGCCATTCATATAGTATCTTCATTGAAATAAATTTTTTATGTCTTTTGCCCATTCTCTAATTGGATTATTTGTTTGCTTTTTGAATTTTTTTTACAGTTGCATTTTGAGAGCTGTTTATATATTCTTGATATGAATCTTTATATCATTGTCACATATGTGGTCTGCAAATATTTTCTACCAGTTTATAGTTTGTATTTTCATCCTTTTAACAGGGTTTTCAAGAGAGAGAATTTTTATTTTGGTGAAGTCCTATTCTGATATTCTTCTTTTATGGATCATTCTTTTGAAATATCTAAAAATTTTTCATTAAGCTGAGATACTGAAGATTTTCTGTTATTTTTACCTTGAAAAAGTTTTATAGTTCTACATTTTAATTTAAATCAGTGCATTTTAAGTTGATTTTTAAATAAAGTTTTGTATTAGCCAAAGGGTTGCTGATGCAAAGTACCAGAAATCTATTGGCTTTTATAAAGAGTGTTTATTTGGGGTAGACGTTTACAGTCATAAGGCCCTAAAGAGTCCAGCTCAAGGTACCATAATAGGTACTTTCTCACCCAAAGTCACTGGCCACGTGGTAAAGCAAGATGGTGGGTGATGTCAGCAAGGATTCAGCCTTCCTTCTTCCTCTTAAAGCTCTGTGGTCCCAACTTCTTCCGATCTCAGCTGAAGGCTGGCATAAGGCTCATCTCAGGGCTTCTCAGCTGCTCTGTTCTCTTCACGTGATCAGCTGTAAACTCTCAGGCTCATCTCACTTCTTGGGATCTCTGCTGTGTCTATGGGCCTATCTCTCTTCCTCTGTGTTCTTCTTCTTTGTTTATTTACTTCCATGTTCTTGATTGAATGTCCATTTATATAGCCCACCAAGGGAGTGTGGACTCAATCTCACATGCCCTAATGACATGGTTGAATCAAAGCCCTAATTGTGATTTAATAAAGTGAAAATGAAATCTCTGAATTTAATAAAATCACAGGGTTTCATGCCCCTAGGAACAGACCAGTTTACAAACATAATCAATATCTCTTTCTGGAATTCATAAATAATATCAAACTGCCACAAGTGTGATAGGATGAGCCTGCCTATTTGCCTTCCTTTTTTCTTCCTTCCTCTATCCCCACCTCTTTTGGATACCTGTTTGCTCCAGCACCATTTGTTGAAGAGATTTCCCTTCCTATATGGAAGTATTGAAAAGCTTTTGCACCTTGGTCAATAATCAGTTTGTCATATTTCAATGGGTTTCTTTCTACATCCTTTTTTTTTTTAATTGGATGGGTCTATCCCTCCAATACCACACAATCTGATTAATATAGCTATATAATAAGTCTAGAAATTGTGTTGAGTGGTCCATTCCTTTTTTTTTTTTTTTTAATTGTTTTAGATCTTCCAGTTTCTTAAACTTTCCATACAGTTTTTAAAAAAATACTCTTGTCTATGCCTACAAAATATCCTGCTGTGATTTTGAAAGGAATTGTGATCAATCTGAAGATAAATGTGGGAAGAATTAACATCTTTACTACGTTTAGTCTTCCAATTCATGAACAGGGTAAACCTCTTCATTCCTTGAGATCTTTAATTTCCTTCATCAGCATTTTGAGTTTTTAATAAACAAATTAGGTATATGGGTTGTCTTTAGGCTTACACCTAAAAATGTCATTTTTGAGTGATTGTGAATGGTATGATATTCCTAATTTTAGTGCCCTTGTGTTTACTTCTAGTACATAGAAATGCAATTGAGCTGGTTCCGGCAAGGCAAGATGGCATCGGCTTCGGTGTGCACTCCCCAGCTCTCTCTCAAAAACGGCTGAGAAGGGCAAAATCCTACCTAAGTGAGCTGTTTTGGGAACCCACAGAGTAGAAGGCTTCAAGGAAAAAACATGAGTTTCTCACCCCTGTGGCTGGAAATGGCAGGGAGGTTAAGCCCCACCCTCAAGGCAAAAAGCCTCCACAAAACCCCTGAGTCCCACCAGCTACTGAGTGGGAAGGAGTATTCTCTGGGAGGAAGAGGGTGCTGGCAAAGGGTGGAAAGGGGTTTCCTTTCTGTGGGTTGGTTACCTGGGCCACCTTTAAACTTTGGGGAGCATACCAGAAGGCACTGTGGCAGCCCCAGGAAGAGGGGAGAAGGGAATCTGCTCAGGCAGCCAGACATACCCAGCCACCCTGGGAGAGAGGAACTTGGGTGGGGGGAGAGCAGAGACAGGCAACAGATGTGTCAGGTGCTGAAAACTATCAAAATTCCAACTCCCCTAAGGGAGGCAGGTTGTAGGAAGCCTCAATAAGCTTTCAGGGGCCTATTTGGGTCCCCTGGGAGGAGGAGGGATCTGGAAGAGGGTTGAAAGTGGTTTCTTTGCAGTGAGTTCTGTCACCAGGGTCCCCTTTGTATCTCAGAAGTTACCTTGACCTGACCAGAAGAGGGGAAGGGGGATCTGCTCACACAGGCTGTCAGGCCCAGCTGCCCTGGGAGAAAAAGCAATTAGAATAGAAAGGAGGCAGGGACAGGCACCTAATCAGCAGGACTCTGGCCAACTGCAAAGATTCTAACCTGCATGAGGGAAAGTGGGCTGATAGATTTCTGAAAGGCTAAATGACCCAAGGAGAAAGTTTAGCTCAGTGGAGGAGTTCCCACCTTGAGCATATGAGGTCCCTGGTTTGATTCCTGGTTCTTCTTTGAGAAGTGATCCACTGGGTTATCAGACATCCAACTGATACTTTAAGACAGGAAACATATAGACATTCTTTTTGTATTAGCTTTTATTGGATCTCTTCTTTTTCTTAAAAAAGGTTCCTTTTTAAATTTAGCTTAATTTACTCACTAAAACCTGTGTTCAAATTCTGTAGAGGGCAGGCTCCAGGGAAATGGATTGATGAACACTAGCAGTCTGAGAAGCTCCTTAGGAGCCTAAGAGGGAAGGCTGTTTTTCCATGATTTTTGTTTGTTGGCTTATTTGTTTGGTTGTTTTTTGTTCCTTTTTTCCCTTAATTTTACCCTCTTTCTTCCCCTCCTTTTTTTTTTATAATTAATTGCTGCTGTCTTGTTTCTTCTTTGTTGTGTTTCCCCTTCCTTTGTCCCCACCCCCTTTGTTTTTGTTTACCAATTTTGTCTACTTATGCTATTTCTTTTTGTTTGGTCTTCAATTTTTCTTGTTTTATTTCTATCTCCTTTTTTCTCTGTTTTCTTTCTTTTTTTGCTTTTTGACTTTTCTCTTTCCCTCTCTTCTCATCATTCTGGCCTTTTAATTCATTCTATATATTTTTCTCTATTCAGTTTCTCATTTCATTGTTTGTACTCCAATTTTATTCTTATTCCTCTGCACTTACTCGAGTTAACTATTCATTTTCCTAGGTCTTAAATGGCTCCTCTTCTACCTTTTACTATTATTATTACTATTATCCTTTTTCTCTTCTTACTTCCGTCCTTTTCTCTGGCCCTAATTTTTTTTCAAGATAGCATAGTCAACAGCAAGGAAATGGAATAAGAGGAATTATTTGTCAAAGGAAAAACCTTACCACACACACACAAAAACAACAAAATAAAATCCTAGAGTAGAAAGAGAAGCTAATCATCTGAACAAACCTGTCAAGATAAACCAATGCCTAGACACCAACAAAAAATTACAATCCATACTAAGAAACAGGAAGACATGAACCAGTCTGATGAATCAACTGAAAAACAGGAGTAGATACAGAACATGGAAAAACTAACCAGAGATCTCCAAACAAATATCATGAATTAACTGAATGAAGTGAAGGAATACACTAAGGATATTAAGAAGACACTGGGTGAACACACTGAAGAAATTATAAACATACATAAAATGAAAATGGATTTGATGATGATGAATGGCACAATACATGAAATCAAAAATATAATGGAAGCACACAACAGTAGATTTGAGCATGCAGAGGAAAGAATCAGTGATGTGGATTACAGTACAGCCAAAATCAAACAGAGAATAGAACAGATAGATAAAAAGACAGAAAAAAACCAGCAGGGACTCAGGGATTTGAATGACAACATGAAACACACAAATATACACATTATAGGCATCCCAGAAGGAGAAGAGAAGGGAGAGGGGACAAAAGGTCTGTTGGATGAAGTAATGTCTGAAAACTTCCCAACCCTATTGAAGGACATGAATGTACATGTCTAGGAAGTGTGGTGTACCCCAAACTGTATAAATCCTAACAGACCTACTCCAAGACATATACTTGTCAAATTGTCCAATGCTCAAGACAAAGAGAGAATACTGAAAGCAGCAAGAGAAAAGAGAACCATCTCATACAAGGGAAGCTTGATAAGATTAAGTGCTGATTTCTCATATGAGACCATGGAGGCAAGAAGACAGTGGTATGACATAGTGAAGGTGCTAAAAGAAAAAGACTTCCAGCCAAGAATTCTCTATCCAGCAAAACTGCCATTCAAAAATGATGAAGATTTCAAATACTCACAGATAAACAGAAATTAAGAGAGTATGTCAATAAGAAACCTGCACTTCAAGAAATACTAAAGGGACTTCTGCAGTTCTAAAAGAAAAAACAGAAGGAAGAGATTTGGAGGAAATTGTAAGAACAACTAAAATGATAAGAAGAGAAATAAAAACAACATATGGCATACATAAACCAAAAGAAAGTATGGCTAATGTAAGTAATAACTTGACAGTAATAAATGTTAATGGATTAAACTCACCAGTCAAGAGACACAGATTAACAGAGTGGATAAGGAAATATGACCCATCTATATGCTGTCTACAAGAAACCCATCTTAGACTCAGGGATGCAAGGAGGCCAAAAGTGAATGGTTGGGAAACAATTTTACAAGCAAACAATAACCAAAAACAGGTGGGAGTAGTATACTAATATTAGACAAAATAGATTTTAAATGCAAAACTATTGTAAGAGACAAAGATGGACACTATATAGTAATAAAAGGAGTAATCTATCAAGAAGAAAGAACAATCATAAACATTTATGCATCTAACCAGGGCAACTCAAAATACATGAGGCACACACTGGAAAAACTAAGTAGAAAAATAGATGCCTCCGCTATTAGTGAGGGACTTTAATACACCATTATTACCATTAGACAGAACATCTCAACAGAAAATCAATAAAAAAAAAGAAAGACTTTGAATAATACATTACAGGATCTGAAGCTAATAAACATATACAGAACATTACACCCAAATACAACAGGATATACATTCTTCTCGAGTGCACATGGATCATTCTCCAGGATAGACCACATACTAGGCCACAGAAAAACCCTTGATGAATTCAGAAAGATTGAAATTATACAAAGTAATCTCTCTGACCACAATGGAATGCAGCTGGAAATCAGTAAGTGACAGAGAACCAGATTAGGCACAAAGATATGGAAGTTGAACAAAACACTTTTGGACAAACAGTGGGTTGAGGAGAAAATCACAAAAGAAATCAGTAACTACCTTGAAATGAATGAAAATGACAACACAAAGTATCAAAACCTATGGGATGCAGCAAAAGCTATACTGAGAGGATAGTTCATAGCCATAAATGCCTATATTAAAAAAGAAGAAAGAGTGAAAATCAAAGGCTTCACTGCACACCAGTAAGAGTTAGAAAAATAACAACAAACTAACCCCAAAGGAAGAATAAAGAAGGAAATAATGAAATTAGAGCAGAACAAAATGAAATTGTAAACAAGAAAGCACTAGAAAAAAACAAAATGAAAAGCTGGTTCTTCAAGAAGATCAATAAAACTGACAAACCCTTAGCTAGACTAACAAAGAAAAAAAGAAGATGCAAATACATAAAATAAGAAATGAGGAAGGAGATATCACCACTTACCCCACAGAAATAAAGAGTATCATAAGAGAATACTTTGAAAAATTATTTGCCAACAAGATGGATAATTTTGAAGAAACAGACAAATTCCTAGAAATGCACAAGCAGCCTACACTGATGAAAGAAGAAATTGATGAACTCAACATACCAATCACAGGTAACGAGATAGAATTAGTCTTCAAAAACCTCCCAAATAAGAAGAACTCAGGACCAGATAGCGTCACAGGTGTATTCTACTAACATTCCGGAAAGCATTAACACTAATCCTGCTTAAACTCTTCCAAAAAAATAGAAGAGGAGGGAACATTGCCTAACCTATTCTATGATGCCAACATCACCCTAATACCAAAGCCAAACAAAGATGCCACAAGAAAGGAAAACTATAGACCAATCTCTCTAATGAAATTAGATGTTAAAATCCTCAACAAAATACTTGCTAATTGTATTCAACAATACATAAAACAAATTATGCACCATGACCAAGTGGGTTTCATCCCTGATATGCAAGGATGGTTCAATATAAGAAAACTGTGGTCTATGGTTGGTGGCAAGGCTCCAGGATGTGTAAGTTCATTGAAGTTGGTGGGCCACACTGTGGGAGATGTTTGTGTTGGATGTGGTGGGAGGTGTGGGAGGTGGGCAACATGGGAATCCCAGTGGGTTCCGTGTAATATTTTAGGTAATCTAAGCACCTCTTAAAATATATGTATATATATATATATATATATAAATAACATTTTTGTAAGCAAATACACATATATGCATATATATTTATATACCATTTTGCAAATGTTTGTATGTATTGTGAGAATTTTGATTTTTACCCATAATTAAAAAAAAAGAAAATGCACCAAAAAAATAAAATAAAATAAAATAAAAATAAAAAAAATAAAAAAAAGAAAACCAATCTATGTAATACACATAAACAGATGAAAAGAAAAAAAAAATCAAATGATCATCTCTATAGATGCAGAAAAACATTTGACAAAATACAACACAATTTCCTGATAAAAACACTACAAAAGATGGGAATAGAAGAAACTTTCTCAACATGATAAAGGGTATATATGAAAAAACCCACAGCTAACATCATATTCAATGGAGAAATTCTAAAAGATTTCCCTCTAAGATCAGGAACAAGACAAGGATGTCTACTTTCACTGTTCCTATATAACATTGTGTTAGAAGTACTTCCTCCAGCACTTAGAGAAGAAAAATATATAAAAGGCATCCAAATTGGAAAGGACGAAGTAAAAATCTCACTACATGCAAACGACATGATCCTATACATAGAAAGCCCTGAGAAACTTACAACAAAGCTTCTAGAGCTTATAAATGAGTTTAGTAAAGTTGCAGTTTATAAAATCAATGTGCAAAAATCAGTAGCATTTCTGCACACCAATAATGAGCAATCTGAGGAGGAAATCAAGAAAAAAACCATTTTCAATAGCAACTAAAAGAATCAAATACCTAGGAATAAATTTAACTAAAGATATAAATGAATTATATGCAGAAAACTATACAACACTGTTAAAGGAAATCAAAGAAGACTTAAATAAATGTAAGAATATTCCCTCTTCATGGATAGGAAGACTAAATATCATGAAGATGTCTAGCCTACCCAAACTGATCTACAGATTTAATGCAATCCCAATAAAAATCACCACACAATTTTGTAGTGAACTGGAAAAGCTAACTATGAAATTTATCTGGAAGGGCCAGAGGACCCAAATAGCCAAAGACATATTGAAAAATAAAAATGAAATTGGAAGAATCACAATACCTAACTTTAAAACATACTACAAAGCTACAGTGGTCAATACTACATGATATTGGCACAAAGATAGACATACTGACCAATGAAACCGAACTGAGAGTTCTGAGAGAGACCCTTACATATACAGTCAACTGATCTTTGACAAGGACACCAAGCCCACTCAACTGGGAGAGAATGGCCTCTTCAACAAATGGTGCTGGGAGAATGGCATATCCATATCCTAAAGAATGAGAGAGGAACACCATCTCACACCTTATGCAAAAATAAACTCAAGATGGATCAAAGATCTAAATATAAGAGCCAAGATCATAAAGACCTTGGAAGATAATTTAAGGAAGCATCTACAGTATATTGCAACAGGAAATGGTTTCATGAACTTCACACCCAAAGCATGAGTAGTGAAAGAAAAAATAGATAAATGAGATCTCCTTAAAATTAAAAACTTTCACACCTCAAAGGAGTGAAAAGGCAGCCTACTCAATGGGAGAAATATTTGGTAACCATATATCTGATAGGGGCCTAATATCCTGCATATAAAAATGAATCCTATACCTCAAAAATAAAAAGACAAACAACCATTTAAAAAATGGGCAAGTGATTTGAATAAATAGTTCTTCAAAGAAGAAATACAAATGGCTAAAAAGCACATAAAAAGTTGCTCAAAATCACTAGCTATGAGGGAAATGCAAATCAAAACTACAAGGAGATATCATCTTACAACCATTAGACTGGTGATTATTAAAAAAACAGAGGACTGCAAGTGTTGGGGAGGATGTGGAGGAATGGGAATCCTCATCCACTGCTGGTGGGAATGTAGAATGATACAGCCATTGTAGAGGACAGTATGGTGGTTCCTCAGAAAACTAACTATAGAACTGCCATATGATCCAGCAATTCCATTGCTGGGTATATACCCAGAAGAATTGAAAGCAAGGACATGAACAGATATATGCACACCAATGTTCATAGCAGCATTATTCACTATTGCTAAAAGTTGGAATCAACCCAAATGACCACCACAGATGAATGGATAAAAAAATTATGGTATATACATACAACTGAATATTACTCAGCTGTAAGAAGGAATACAGTATTAACACATGGGATAACATGGATGAATCTTGCGGACCTTATGTTGAATGAAGCAAGCCAGGCACTAAAGGACAAATATTACATGACCTCATTGATATGAATTAAGCTGACTCACAGAACTAGAGTCTGGAAGATAGATTTACAGGAAGTAGAAAGGGAGAAGAAGGTTTTGAGGCAATGCCCATATGGGCAAAATCTATGATAAGGTGGAAGTGTGTAGTTGTGCAGTGGAGGGGCATGACAGTGGTGCAGTGATACTATTGGGTTAGGTGGTTACAGGTATGTCAGGAGTAGGGTGTGGAAGGTGGGATGGAGTGTCCATGGTTCTGGAGAGGGTTGGGAGAGGGAGCAGGTGAACACTGGAGATTGGTGGGTATGTGATTGAAACTACAATGTTGGGAATGTTCTTTTGGCTATAGGGCAAGGTAGGGTTACTAGTTCAGGGTGTTGGATGTGGGGGGCATTTGGGACAGAGAAGACCTGGGGCAGGCTTCTACGGAGTGTGTGAATGTTCATCTTGCCATAGTGTGTTATATCAGTGGGTGGAGACCCACATAATGAGCAGCAAGGTGGTGGACTCCCATCCTGGGGAGGCCTGCTATGTTCTCAAACAGAGGGGCAGGGTTTCTCAAGAGCATGGGTGGTGTCTAATAGGGTAGAACAGATCAGTGTGTTGAGCCCTCAGTTTTGTTGCAAGTAACTATGACTATTGTCCTTCAAGGAGTGAAGCCTGGTGGTTGCCATTGGTCCTGAGAGGGGTGGGGAGGAATAGAATAGATGGAACAGGGGGCATTTTGGAGCAATGAAACTGTTCTACATGATCTTGCTATGATAGATACATGCCATGTTGAATTGCATCAAAGTTTATAAAAGTGTATGGTCCAAAATGTAAACCATAATGTAAATCATTGACCATGGTTCGTAGCTGTGTTTCAATATTTGTACATCAGTTGTAAGAAACATACCATGCACATATAAAATGTTAATAGCAGAAGAGGGAAAAGAGGGAGGATGTTGGGTATATGGGAGTCCCCTGTATTCAGTACGTGACTTTTCTTTAACCTAAAACTTCTTTGAGGACAAAATGAAAAAGTAAGACAATGTCACTGTGCATGTAGTACAACAGATCTTACAGTGATGAAAGGCAAAATGGCCAAAAAAAAATATATTTTTTTTTTATTATTTTTTCTTATCCCAAATCTTTATTTATTTATTTATTTATTTATTTATTTTTGTATTAAATTTCTTATTCTTAATACTATATTATTTTACTTTCTTTTCATTTGTATTTGGGTACTTTGTGGCTTCACATTTGAAGAAGTTTTGGATCACAGAGGGTTACAACTGTGGCAGGGGAGGATCATTGGTGTGAGGTGTCAGTGATGGGGGATACATGGGAAGAAGCTCACCTGGGCATACATATAAGGCATATAAATATGTTCAAATGTTCATGGGGCATTCATTGTCTCAGTGGGTGGAGACTCATATTATCCAAAGGAATATGAAATTCCCATCCTGGGGAGCTCTGCCACATTCTCCAGTGGATCAGCAAGAATCCCCTGAGTACAGGGGCAATGACTAGTGAAAGAAGATGGTCCATTGATGGGCCCTTGATATTGGTGATTGTGCATATGAAACTGTACTCTAGAAATTGAAACTTGGCCTTGATTATAAGTGCCTAAGAGTGCCTTCTGGGAGCATCCTTGTTGCGCAAATGTGGCCTCTCTCTAAGCTGAACTCAGCATATAAATACATTACCTTCCCAGCGTGGGTCATGACCCCTGGGGATGAGCCTCACTGGCACAGAGTTGCAAGCACCAACTAGCAATGCAACTGGAAAAAGGTCTTGACCAAAAGGGGGAAAAGTTAAAGACAAATGAGTTTATATGGCTAAGAGAATTCAATATGAGTCAGGAAGTCATTCCAGAGTTTATGCTTATGCACGTCTTAGCAGAATCTCATTGACTGCCAAAGTAGATACTACCCCAAATAGTGGGGCTCCTGAGGGTTCTGAAGATATCCAGACACTATAGTCAGGGCAGATAGCTAAGGAGTTTGGTGTCTTGTCAGTGGGCCCTACTTTGGGATTGATGCTCCCCAGGGTGACAGAGTTGGACTCAGTTTCCCTACACATGGCTCTTCTGTCCTTCTATTTTTACCCATAATTAGTACTAGAGTTGGTAGCTGTATGTCCAAGAGAGTTAAATCTTTGGGCTGTCCATGTGCCAGCTGGGCCCTGAATCTCAACAGAGTTGCAACACCTACTCTTCAGTTCATTGGATTCACCCAGGACAACAAACAAGGAGGTGATGGTGGACAACTACCGTTCCAAGGAACTGAGACAGTCTACAACTGCAAAAAAGAGAGTTCCATCCATTAGCCCTATGGGATCACAACCACCTCTCAATTAGAGGTGGAGTGGACATCACCATCACAGAGTCCTCAGGATTGGGGAATGAACTATGGATTAAAGTAGTCTTACTGGTATTCTACTGTAGAATTATTGTGATTCTAGCAATGGAAGAAATTATACCATTGATGTGGAGGCAGTGGTCACTGGAGGTTCTGAGAGCAGGGAGAGAAAAAAACATGTGTAATGCTGGAGCATTTTAGGGACTTGGGAATTGTCCTGAATAACATTGCAATGGCAGATACAGGCCATTATATATCTCCCATAACCTACAGAATTGGGTGGGAGAGAGTTTAAACTACAATGTAAACTTTAATCCACACTTAGTGGCAAAGCTCCAAAATGTGTTCATTAATAGCAATGAATGTACTTCACTAATGAAAGATATTGCTAATGTGGGAAAATGTGGGAGGTGTGGGAAGCAGGGCATGTTTTTATGTGACATTTGTATAATCTAAGTATCTTTTAAAAAATGGAATAGAAAAGAATAAAAAAAAATTGCAATTGATATTTGAATGCTGATTCTGTATTTGGCAACCTTGCTGAACCCATTAGCTTTAAGAAATTTTTGTAGATTCCATGGAATATTCTACAAGGACAATCATGTCATTTGCAAATACGAATAGTTTTATATCTTCCTTTCCAAACTGCATGTTTTTTCTTCCTTTTTCTTGTCTTATTGCTCTGTTTAGAACTATCAGAACTATGTTGAATAAGAGTGGTGAACGCAAGCATCCCTGCATTAAAATTGGTCTTCCATCATTAAATGTTATATTTTGTAGGTGTTGTTCATTAAGTTAAGGAAGATCATGTCTATTCTTTATTTTCTCAGAGTTTTTATTATGCATTAGTGTTGAATTTTGTCAAATGATTTTTCTGCATTAATTGATTGATCATGTAATGTTTCTTTTTTAGCCTCTTAATATGATGCATCACACTGAAAATTTTTCAAATATTAACCAGTCTTGCATTTTTATAATAAATATAATTTGGTCATGGGGTGTATATGTATGCATATACCTACAAACACACCTGTGATGGTTAGGCTGATGTGTCAACTCAGCCAGGTATTTGTGCCAAGTTGTTCGGTCAAAGAAGCACTGGATAATTGTAATACAAGGACACTTATGGACTTTAGTCTTCAGTGAACTTACAGCATAGATGCTGATTACATCTACATCAACCAGGGAGATTGCCATCAGCAATGAGTGACATTTTATCCAATCAATTGAATGCCTTAAAAGGGGAAGTGATTTCAGTATTGAGAAAGAATTTCCCAGCTCGTCTTTGGACAGCCAGTGTCTCCTGGAAACTCATCAAAGACCTTCATTGGACCTTCATTGGAGCCCCTGGTTTGCAGCCTGCCTGCAGAATCTGGACTTGTGAATCCCCAAGGTCACATTAGAAAATTTTATAAAATGTCGTACTATTTACAGATATCTCCTGTTGATTCTGTTTCCCTAGAGAACACTGACTAATACAGCTTGGTATCAGGAGTGGTTCTTGAGGAACAGAATCTTAAACATGGGATTTCTGAAGTAGTTCTGGGAGTTTTACAATTGGGTTTCTACTCCAATTGGATGCAAAGATACTAATGACTCCCTTCCCAATAATGAAGAGGCCACTAACAGACAATGGTGTGAGTTGGCAATGGAGATACATAAAATATCATCACTGGATTCCCCTACTTACTTGCTTATAAAAGGCCTGGATCTGGGTGAGAGTGTTTCTAATACCTTAACAGACTTTTATGGAGTCAAAAGTTACAATGATGTTGGCTGCCTTCTCCTACATAGTCTGAATACAGTTACAAAAGAAAGGGATGAGCTAAAGCCTTCAAATTTGCAACTTAAACGCTGCATGAATGATGTGTAGGTTTCTATGTGTGCTCTGAAAGAAAATCTTGTCTCCTGCAGCCACAGGCTTGAGATATCTGAAAAACAGACTCAGACTCACATTTTATGAGTAGCAGAGTTACAAAGGAAACTAAAATCTTAACATCACAGTGTTTCTGCAGTTAAAGTGAAGACATTGATTGGAAAGGAGTGGAATCCTGAAGATTGGGATGGAGACATATGGGATGATGATAATATAGGTGGGAACATTGGAACCCTAAATTCTGCTGAGACTTTACCAGATAAACTGTGGTTGCTCTTCTCTGTAGTCCAGATATTACTGTAGGTATTTCTGTAATGGTACTAGAATCCTTAAACATTATGGGGATGATCGGATCTTGAGCCAGGAAAGTCAAGTATTGGCAGTTTATTGCCACAGACAAAGTGGGCAAGGCTACCACAATGAAAGACAGACACACAGTAGCAATCAAAATAGTCCGAGTGGCATAGAGTTATGGCATTTGCTAATAGATCATGGGGTACCTAGAAGTGAAATAGATGGGCAGTCTACTAAATTCCTTCTTGATCTGTATAAGCAGAAGGGTTCTAGTTCGAGTGAACAAAACCCTAAATTGAATTACAGACACAGAGAATCACGGCTCCTAAATCAAACCCCAGACTTGAGACAGTTTACAGACTCAGAGACCCTTGACTGAGGAGAAGGCAAGGTCCTCTTGAGGAAGGAACCTGTTACACTCCCAAAAATTTATACTGCTAATCTTCCTCTGAACTTTTTCCAGAGACTTATTGCCTTTTACCAGAGTAACTATGCATTCAAAAAAAGTGAATGATCAGATATTTGGGAAATTATTAGCCACTGGCTCAGAAGTGATATTAATTCCAGGAGATCCAAAATGTCCCTGTCCACCAGTCAGAGTAAGGGCTTATGGAAGGCAGGTGATTGATGGAGTTTAAGCTCAGGTCTGTCTCACAATGGGTCCAGTGCTTCCCTGGACCCATTCTGTGGTTACTTCCCCAGTTCCAGAATGCATAATTAGAATAGACATACTCAATATCTAGCAGAATACCCACATGGGATACCTGAATTGTGAAGTGAGGGTTATTATGGTAGGAAAGGCCAAGAGGAAGCCACTAGAACTGCTCCTACCTAGAAAAATAGTAAATCAAAAGCAGTACTGGATTCCTGGAGGGACTGCTGAGATTAATGCCATCATTAAAAATTTGAAGGATGCAGGGGTGGTGATTCACCACATCCCCATTCAACTCTTCTATTATGCCTGTGCAGAAAACAGATGGATTTTGGACGATGACAGTATATTATCATAAACTTAACCAGGTGGTGACTCCAATCGCAGCTGCTGTCCCAGAAGTGATATCATTGCTTGAGCAAATCAACATATCCCCTGGTACCTAGTATGCAGCTATTGATCTGGAAAATGCTTTTTTCTCAATTGCTATTAGTTCAGACCACCAGAAACAGTTTTCTTTAGGCTGGCAAGGCCAGCAGTATACCTTCACTGGCCTACCTCAGGGGTATATCAACTCTCCAACCCTATGTCATGATATTGTCTACAGGGACCTTGATCGTCTCTCCCTCCACGAGACATCACACTGGTCCATTATATTGATATCATGTTGATAGCACCTAGTGAGTAAGACTCACTAGACTTATTGGTAAGGCATTTGCACGAGGGTGGATGGGAGATAAATCCAACAAAAATACAGGGACTTTCCACTGTATTTTTCTAGGTGTCCAGTGGTGTGGGGCATGTTGAGATATTCCTTCTAAACTGAAGGATAAGGTGTTGCATATGGCCCCTCCTATGACAAAAAAAGAGGCACAACACCTAGTCTCTTCAGATTTTATAGACAACACATTCCTCATTTGAGTGTGCTACTCTGGCCCATTTACTGAGTGACCAGAAAAGCTGCTGGCTTTGATTGGGGACCAGAAAAAGAGGAGACTCTGCGACACGTCCAGGCTGCTATGCAAGCTGCACTACCACTTGGGCCATATGATCCAGCAGATCCGGTGGTGCTGAAAGTTTCAGTGGCAAATAGAGATGCTGTCTGGAGCCTTTGGCAGGCCCCTATAGGAGAATCATAATGCAGACCCTTAGCATTTGGGAGGAAACCCTGCCATCCTCTGCAGATAACTACTCTCCTTTTGAGAAACAGCTTTTGGCTTGACACTGGGCCTTAGTAGAGCCTGAACACTTAATCATGGACCATCAAGTTACCATGAGACAGGAATTGCCTATCATGAGCTGGGTCTTGTCTGACACCAAACCATAAAGTTGGGCATGCACAGTGGTACTCCATCATAAAGTGGAAGTGGCACATATGAGATAGGGCTCAAGCAGGTCCTGGATGCACAAGTAAGTTACATGTGGATGTAGCTCAAATGCCCTTGGTCACCACCCCTGCCATACTACCTTCTGTTTCACAGGTCACAGCTTTGGCTTGTTAGGGAATCTCTTATAATCAATTGACTGAGGAAGGGAAAACTTGGGCCTGATTTACAAATGGTTCTGCAAGATATGCAGGACCACCCAAAAGTGGACAGCTGCAGCACTGCTGCCCCTTTTTGGGATGCCCCTGAAGGACAGTAGTGAGGGCAAATCCTTCCAGTGGGCAGAACTTTGAGTAGTGCACCTGGTTGTTAATTTTGTTTGGAAAAAGTAATGGCCGGAGTTGTATTTGTACACTGACTCATGGGCTGGTGCCAGTGGTTTGACTGGTCAGGAACTTGGAAGGAACATGATTGGAAAATTGGTGACAAAGAGGTTTGAGGAAGATGTATGTGGATGGTACTTTCTGAGTGGGTCAAAAATATGAAAATATTTGTTTCCCAATGAATGCTCATAATAGGGTGACTTCAGCAGAGGAAGATTTTAATAATCAAGTGGATAAATGACCCACTTTGTGGCTAATGCTCAGCCTCTTTCCCCAGCCACTCCTGTCATTGCACAATGAGCTCATGAGCACAGTGGCCAGGGAGGTAGGGCTGGAGGTTATGCATGAGCTTAGCAACATGGACTTCCCCTCACCAAGGCTGACTTGGCTATAGCCACTACTGAGTGCCCAGTCTCCCAGCAGCAGAGACCCACACTCAGCCCCCTATATAGACCATTCCCCAAGGTGATCATCCTGCTACCTAGTGACAGGTTGATTACATTGGACCACTTCCATCATAGAAGGAGCAGCAATTTGTTCTAACTGAAATAGACACATATGCCGGATATGGGTTTGCCTTCCCTGCACACAATGCTTCTTACAAAACTACTATTCCTGTACTTACCAAATGTCTTATCCACCACCATGGCATTTCATACAACATTGCTTCTGATCACAGAACCATTTCACAGTAAATGATGTGCAGGAATGGGCACATGCTCTTGGATTCACTGGTCTTACCATGTTTCTCATCATTCTGAAGCAGCTGGATTGACAGAATGGTGGAATGGCCTTTTGAAGGCTCAATTACGGGGTTACCTCAGTGGCAATACCTTAGAGGGCTGGGCCAATTGTTTTCAAGGAGGCTGTGTATACTCTAAATCAGTGCCCACTCTATGGTGCTGCTTCTCCCATAGCCAAGATTAATGGGTCCAGGAATCAAAAGGGTGGAAATGGGAGTGGCATCGTTCACTATTACCCCCAGCTTCCTGTCCCTGTACCCTGACATTCTGCTGGTCTTTGTTCCAAAAGGAGAAGTGCTGCCACTTGGGAACACAAGAATGATTCCATTGACCTGGAAGTTAAGACTACCATCCAGCCATTTTGGACTCCACTTACCTCTGAATCAACAGGCAAAGAAGGGAATTGTTGTACTGGCTGGGGTGACGTGATCCAGACTATCAGGGTAGAAATAGGACCCCATCTACATAATGGGGGTAAAGAAGAGTTTGCCTGGAATACAGGGGATCCTCTAGAGTATCTCTTAGTACTGCCATACCCTATGATTAAAGTCAATGGAAAATTGCAACCCAATCCGAGCAGGTCTAACAATGGCCCAGAATCTTCAGGATTGAAAGTTTTATTCACCCCACCAGGCAAAAAAACCATTGCCAGCTGAGGTGCTTGCTGAAGGTAATGGGAACATGGAATGGGTAGTGGAAGAAGGCAGTAATAAATGTGAACTGTGACCATGTGACCAGTTACAAAAATGAGGACTGTAATGATCATGAATCTTTCTTCCTTGTTTTGTTATTAGTATGATTATGTACATAAAACCAATATCTATTTTCTTCCCTAACCTTTTCCATTATTGTATGAAAAGTTATATGAATTTCATGTTATAATATTTAAGGATGTCAAGTATATATTTATGCATGTCTGTTATTGTTTTTATTTAGAGACTATATCTGGTTTAAGGTGATGTGTATGGTTGCCAGGTTGACAAGGGGTTGGCTGTGATGGTTAGCCTAATGTGTCAACTCGGCCGGGTATTTGTACCCAATTGTTTGGTCAAGCAAGCACTGAGCTAATTGTAATACAACGTCATTTATGGACCTTAATCATCAGTGAATTTACTGCATAAATGGCTGATTACATCTACATCAACCAGAGAGGGTGCCTTCAGTTATGAGTGACATTTTATCCAATCAACTGAATGCCTTAAGAGGGGAAGTGATTTCAGCATTCAAAGAGAATTTCCCAGCTTGTGTTTGGACAGCCAACATCTCCTGGGAGCTCACCAAGGACCTTTATTGGAGCCCCTGGTTTGCAGCTGCTTGCAGCATCTGGACTTGTGCATCCCCATGGTCACGTGACAGAATTTTATAAAATCTCATACTATTTACAGATATCTCCTTTTGATTCTGTTTCCCTAGAGAATCCTGACTAATGAAACACCTATATATAAAAACATATATAAATGCACACATATATAGTTAATATATATCTATATAGCTGAAATACATGTTCTTTCTTTAAGACTATTCGCAACTACATTCATAAGGCAGAATATTAGTTTTCTTTTTTTAAATTTCTTTTTCTAATTTGGGTGTCAAAGTAATACCAGCTTCATAGAATTAGTTGGAAAGTATTTAATTCTACCTTCTAGAAGAAATTGCATATTATTGATATTTATTCTTCTTTAATTGTTTGGTAGAATTTTCCTGTGAATCATCAGGGTGAGAAAATCTCTTTTTGGGGAGTTTTAAAATTAAGAATTCAATGTTTTAATACTTATAGGATTATCAAATTATTTCATGAATTGTGTTGATTCTTACTTTTTCAATGAATTGGTCCACTTCACCTAAATTGTCAAGTTTTTATGTAGATTTGTTCATAGTATTACCATATTCTTTTCTTTTTTAAAGATTTTTTTATTCCCCCACCCCCACTCGCCTACCCCATTGTTTTGCACTTGCTGTCTGAGCTCTATGTGTTCTGTATCTACTTGTCTTCTCTTTAGGTAGCACCAGGAACCGATCCTAGAACCATCTGGAATGGGAGAGAGGTGCTCAATCTCTTGTGCCACCTCACCTCCCTAGTCTGCTGCATCTCTTATAGTCTCCCCTCTGTGTCTCTTTCTGTTGAGTCATCTTGCTGCACCAGCTCTTTGCATGGGCCACCACTCCTGCATGGGCCAGCACTCCATGTGGGCCAGCTTGCCTTTCACAAGGAGGTCCCGGGAATTGAACCCTGGACCTCCTATATGGTAGATGGAAGCCTAATTGCTTGAGCCACATCCACTTTCCTCCCATATTCTTTTGAGGTCTGCATGGTCTGTAATGATATATACCCTATTTCTTTCCTGATATTCGTGATTTTTCTTCTATCTATTTTTCAGTCTTCCTAAAGTTTTATCAATTTTATGGATCTATTCAAAGAGACCTGATTTGTTTTTAACTAATAATTAGTCTTTATAAGAGTTTTCATACCTAAGGAACTTGCAAATATATCTATACTATATAGACTATAATGCCATCCTAGGGACAACATAAGTGATTGAGACTGGGCAAATATCTTTAATAACTTCAGCAATTAGTGTCCTGTGTAATGCACCCAGCCAGATGCATTATAGCACATTCTATGCCATAACAATGATATATATTTTTCTTTTGTCTGCCACATTTTTAAGTTACAATAAAAATATTAATGGGGATTTTATTTTTTTAGACAGCAGAAATCATCATTAAAAAAAAATAACTCATATACAACTTCCTAAGTATTTTTAACCAACATTTGAATTTATAGAATTACAACCATTTTTCAGTAGCCTTTTTTGTAAGGATCTCAAGTAATTCTGGTTGACAAAGTTTCTTTCAGTGTCTGTCCAATGTTTTTTTAAGCATAACATTAGGAATATAATAGTAAATGAAAAATAGTATTTTTAGAATTGCTATCAGTAAACAGTAATTATGGCCATTTAAAATTTAATTATATAGAATTGCAATTAAAGTCTAAATTTAAGTCCACAAAATAGTCATATTTTAAAATTAACCTTTTTATTTTCTGTAACAAATATGATCTTTAAAAATGTGTATTTAAGTATTCATTTATTTTTGTAATATTTGTGTTAGCATATAACTTAACCCATTTAATTCCCTTTTAGAAAACAAATTAAACACAGGCTGACAACTTTATATGTTCTTTTCTTATGTGAATTAAAGCCATTTGAGTCATAAGCTCCTGAAAAACAGTACCTATAATAGAACTCTGCCAGCAGGATCTGCTATACTTAAGCTTTAAATAATAACAATGACAAAGTAAAATAATAGGGTTTTTGTGTATCGTGTGTTTAAATAAACATTTTATATTCAACGAGTTGGATTAATAAGAAAAGAATCATGCAGCAATCACATTGTAAATTCTTTAGATTGTCTGCTACAAGCTTTAAGATTTGCAATAAATAATTATACCAGGCTCTGATTCATAGTATTGGGAAATAATAGCAATTATTTTCTCAAAAATACCCTGTTTAATTTTTTCTCTGGAGCAGAAGTTGTCATTGCCAAGTTGCTAAGACAATTTAAAACTTCTGTTCATTTGTAAGTTTCAAACCAAAAAGTGGAATACAAATTTAAAGCTGCTGGCTAGTTCAATCAAAGGTTTATCGACTGATATTTGTTTAAATTTTTAAAAATTCATTTTGGTTGAGAGAAATTTTCAAGAACTACTTGCATTACAATAGATTTCTAGACAAATTTCAGTTCTCTGTTTAATTTGTCTTTGGATAAAGAAGCTTTGTGATCCTATGCAGGCCTACTAATTAAAATCCAGTACCAGCTGTTACTTACAAGGATCCTTGCCAGGGACCATAGACCCATCTCATCTGGGGAGACTGGATTTGCAGGCAGCTTGCCCAGAGGCAGTGAGGGAGATAGTCTGGTATTAGAGATTCTGCAACTATGTTAATTTTAATTCCATGGCAAAGCATTGCATTAAGATGAAAATAAAACAAAACTTTAAAAAAGAGAAACACTACACATATTAGATTTTTACAGAAGAAAGCTTGTATATATTTTTATTCAGCTCTATTTTTATTAGTAGGGATTTAATTTTATTTAAAAATATATTTTTCCCAACCTAAGACAATTGCTACATGAGAAAGTTAAAAGAATCAAACTAATTACTGAGTAAGAAGTTGTACAGCCCTTGCTGAATGACCAGGGCTATAGAACCATGATTTAAAAAACAGAAATTTCTAGAAAAGCAGAAGTATCTTTGTGTGGTCTTAATTCCATTCTTCTTCCTTTGCTATCTTGAAACTTTGTTCATCATTCCCTTGGCCTTCTTTATAGATTCACCTTCTCTGAATATATTACTAATTGTATCTGCTTTGAAACCACATTGTGAAGCAATTTGCTATATAGTACATTGCGGGAGAACAGGCTCAGGCACAACAGATACATTCAGCAAATGACTGCTTTATTACTTACATAGCACAAAGGGTCCAGAAAAGGGTCCAGACACTGTGGTCTGTCTTCCCAAGATGCCAATTGTTCGGGTCAGTGTTGGTGGATGGCACCTCTGCCATGGCCCACTTCAGTCAGAGAGGATGAACAAATCTGTGCTGCCAGTGGGTGGGATATTTATACAGTCCAGGGGTTAGGGATCCTGCTACCAAGAGTTCCCAGCCTGATAAGTATCTGGGCTGCTTGTTCTCTGTTTTAGATTCAAGGTAACTCAGGCTGTTCTACTAGACCTAACAGCTCTTCCAGGCCACAGAATGGAAACCTATTGAAACATCTGCATACAAAGAAAAGAAGGGGTAGGCTATAGGCAAAGTCTGGAAGATGGCCACTGAGCATGTCTACGAATTTCCCCGCAGTTTAACAAAAAGTTCATCTTTTTTTTTGCCACTGATTTGATAATGTCTTTATTATGTGGAAAGTGACATGTATTTCTGGACTTTCCATTCATTTCTACCTTAATTCAAACCACACTTTGAATTAATGTGGTATTTCTAATACCCCTTCACTGCTTTTATTTTCCCAAAATTTTTGTGTATATAATTACTTATATATATTCCCATATAAAGGTTACCATGGACTTTTTTTGACTTCCAGGACAAAGAATCTGGTTAGTATTTTAATTTTGGTGTCTTTGGATTTACTAATAACCACATAGATAATTCATGTGTTCTCTTTAATCTTTCTATCCAAGAACATGGTGTATTTTTCAAGTTGCTGTTATTATTCAAGTCAATTTTTTTTTTGTCTCAGAAATGTTTTAAAATTTTTCTTGCAAAGGTTTTTCATGTTACTTGTGAAGTTTATTCCTAGATATTTAAAAATATGATTCTATTTTAATGGGACCTTCTACTTCATTATATTTTTAAATAATTTTTGTTGGTTTTTATAAAAGCTTTTGATATTGACTTATATACCGCTTCCATAAGGTTGTCACATCTTTTGTGATTTTGTTTCTTTCAATTGATTATTTTGGTTTTCCAGTCATACCATCCACAAGTAGAGATAGAATTGATTTTTTTCTTTGCAGTTATTTTATGTGGAACGGTATTGTGTAGTTTTACTTGAATACCTCAAAAACAGTTTTAAATAATTATAGTTATGGGTTTCTAAGTCTGGTGCCTTTAGATGAAATGTAATGTATTTGATTTCAGATAAATATTTTTAGCAAGTTATAAAATTATCAATATTATGTGACTTTTCTGTAACCTAAAGCTTCCTTGAAGATAAAATGAAAAAAAAAAAAGACACTGGGGGAATAAATGGAAGAAAATGTCACTGTACATACAAGACAACAGATCTTACAGTGATGAAAGACAAAATGCCAAAATTTTTTATTATTTTTTTATTATTTCAATTAAAAAATGTTTTGTATTTTATTTGTTATTTTTAAAACTATCATTATTGTTACATTTACTTAATAATTTTATTTGGCTATTTTGTTGGATTCATTTTTAAAGAAATTTTCAATGAAGAAGGGTTACAACTGTGGCTGGGGAGGATCACTGGTGTGGGGTGTCAGTGATGGGGCATGCATGGGAGAAGATTCACCTGGGGCATACCTATAAGATATGAATGAGTTCAGATGTTCACGGGGCATTGTCATGGTGGGTGAAGATCCACACATTAACCAAAAGAATATTGAATTCCCATCCTTGGGAGTTCTGCCACATTCCCTAATGGGACAACAAGAATCCCCTGAGTACAGGGGTAACGACTAGTGAAGGAGGATGGATCATTGATGGGCCCTTGATACTGATGACTGTACCTATGAACATTTTCCTTTGAAACTGAAACTTAGGCTAGTATTATACATTGCCTAAGAGTTACCTCCTGAGAGCCTCCTTGTTGCTCAAATGTGGCCTCTCCCTAAGTGAAACTGAGCATATAAATGCATTATCTTTCCCCCAGCATGGGACAGGACTCCTAAGGGTGAGACTCCCTGGCACTAAGGGATTGCTACCAAACACCAACTAGCAATGCAACTGGAAAAAGACCTTGACCAAATCAGGGAAAGGGTAAAGACAAATGAGTTTATACGGCTAAGAGACTTCAAAGTGAGTAGGGAGGTCATTCCAGAGGTTACACTTATGTACATCTCAGCAGGATCTCATTGATTGCCACAGTAAATGTTGCCTCAAATAGCAGGGCTCCTAAGGGCTCTGGAGACATCCAGACACTATAGTCAGGGCTAACAGCTCAGGAGTTTGGCACCCTGCCAGTGCCATACTTTGGAATTTATGCTCCCCAGTGTGACAGAGTTGTATTCTGTTGTGGTTTCCCTACCCATGGCTCTTCTGTCCCTTCTATTTGAATCTAGAGTTAGTACTAGAGTTGATAGGTTTATGTCCAAGAGGCTTAAATCTTTGGCTCTCCATGTGCCAATTGGGCTCTGAATCTCAACAGAGTTGCAACACCTACTCTCCAGTTCACTAGACTCACCCAGGACAACTAACAAAGACATGATGATGGACAATGACCATCCCAAGGAACAGAGAGAGTTTACAACTGCAAGCAAGATAGTCCCATTCATCTGCCCCATGGGATCTAAGCCCCCTCTCCATTAGAGGCAGAATACACATCACCATCCCAAAAACCTCAGGATTGGGGAATGAACAATGGACCTGAGTAGACTTACTTATATTCTACTATAAATTTTCAAATACGTCTTGAATAAGTGTTGAATTGTACACAATGCCTTAAGTGTCTATGGAGATTATTATATTTTTCCCTTAGATTTCTTAATGTAAAATAATCATTTGTGCATTCTTTAAGAATACAAACTGGTCATTATTATTTTTTTTTTTTTGCATTTTTTATTTTATTTTTTTAAAGAGATTAGACAAATGTCACATAAAAAATATAGGAGATTCCCAAATGCCCCACTCCCCACAACTCCCACATTTTCCCACATTAACAACATTATTCGTTAGTGAGGTTCATTCATTACAATTGATGAATATATTTTAGAGCATTGCCACTAAGTGTGGATTAACATTTACATTGTAGTTTACACTCTCTCCCACCCAATTCTTTAGGTTATGGCAAGATTTATAATGACTTGTACCTGTCATTGCAATGTCATTCAGGACAACTCCCAAGTCCCAAAATTGCCCCTGTATTACATCTGTTTTTCCCTCTCCCTACCCTCAGAACCTCCAGTGGCCACTGCCTCCAAATCAATGATATAATTTCTTCTGTTGCTAAAAATCACAATAATTCTATAGTAGAATACCAGTAAGTCAACTTTAGTCCACATGTTCATTCTCCAATCCCGAGGATTCTGGGATGGTGATACCCACTCCACTTCTAATTGAGAGGTGGCTGTGATCGCATAGGGCCGATGGATGGGACTTTCTTGCTTGCAGTTGTAGACTCTCTCGGTTTCTTGGTATGGTAGTTGTCCACCATCACCTCCATGTTAGTTGTCCTGGGTGAGACCAATGAACTGAGAGTAAGTGTTGCAAGTCTGTTGAGATTCAGGGCCCACCTGGCACATGGACAGTCCAAAGATTTAAATCTCTTGGACATACAGCTACCAACTCTAGTTCTAATTATAGGTTAAAATAGGACAGAAGAGCCATGTGTAGGGAAATGACAACTGAGTCCAACTCTGTAACCCTGGGAAGCATAAATTCCAAAGTAGTGCCCACTAGCAAGGTACCAAACTCCTGAGCTACCTGCCCTGACTATAGTGTCTGGATGTCTCCAGAATCCTCAGGAGCCCCTGTGCTCTTGAATTCTGTTATGGTTTATGCATCAAAATTCAGAAATGATATTACATTTTAGTTTTGTGGAAAATATATATCAAGTTATGCTATCAATGTTATGACTGGTCCATAAAAACTATTATTTTCATTGTTTTTCTAAATTCTAAATTTTTAATAGCAATGTAATTCTACTCTTTTAACAGTTTAATAGAATGCCCTTGTGAAAACATTAGTGTTTGGTGCTTTTTGGGAGACCAACATTTTGGTTGCTAGTTTAATTTTCAAGTGGAATTTTATTATTGTTTTGTGATTCTGTTAATTTCAACTTTTACAACAATTGTAATGGATTCAGATTTTTTTTAGTATTTTTACTTTATATAATTTATTGAATTTGTGTTTTGTAGTTTAATATATTATAAATGTAATTGAATATTTCAGGGAAAGTTGACTTAAAAATGGTGTGTTCCCTATAATCAAGTTAAAGAATTTGTTATATATCCACAAGG
This sequence comes from Tolypeutes matacus, assembly GCA_026826555.1. Lineage (NCBI taxonomy): Eukaryota > Metazoa > Chordata > Mammalia > Cingulata > Chlamyphoridae > Tolypeutes > Tolypeutes matacus. Next base: position 9,475,691 of record JAKSZT010053770.1, read on the forward strand.
ACCATAGAGTATAATATTATCATTGTTAATATTATTATTACAAAATTAAATAAAATGCATAAGGATTAGAAAGAAAATAGTTTTCTACATTCACATACAACAAGAATGCATTTGTAGTACTCCCTAAAAATCTACAAAATTCGTCTTAGCACTAACATATGAGATTAGTAAATTTTCGGATACATAGTGATTATATAACTATATAAAAACTATTTTTATTAGCAAGGAACAATATAAGTCAAAATTAAAAAAAAATTATAATAGCACAAAATAAGACATTTAGATACAACCTTTAAAATATTTGTAGAATCCATATTCTTAAAACTATAATATAAGTATGAAAGAAATTGAAGCTTATATAGAGCATTACACCATATTAATACATTAGAAATTCAAATATTGTTAAGATGTCAAATGACATCAAATTGATCTTTAGATTCAATGCATCCTAATCAAAATCTAATCTGGATTTTTGGTAGAAATAAAGAAGCTGATTCTAAACTGTTATGGAAAGGCAAAGGAAATTAAATAGCCAAAAGTGTATTGAAAAAGAAAATTGGAGAACACACACTACCTAAGTTCAAGACTTAATATAAAGCTACAGTAATTAAAACAGTAAGGTACTAATGAAAGAATAGACACAAAGGTCAAGGGAACAGAACAGGGAGTCCAGAAAAATGCATATGTTGATTTGACTACATACATACACACACACACACACACACACACACACAAGTAACATGTAATTCATTTAATTTTTGAGTTAAATTCACATAAAAATTAGCTATTTAAAAGTAAACAATCCAGTGGGATGTAGTACATTCCCAGTGTTGTGGAACCACCACCTCTATCTGGTTCCAAAACATTTCATCAGCCCAAAAGAAAACTTTGCAGCCACTAAACATTACTCCACATTATCTCCCTTCTCTAGTCCCCAGCAACTACAAAACTGCTTTCTGTAACTATGGATTTACTTATTCTAGATGATTCACATAAATGGAATCATACAATAAGTCACCTTTTGTGTCTGGCTATTTTCACTTAGCATAATGTTTTCAAGGTTAATACTGTAACATGTATCAGCATTTCATTCCCTTTTATGACTGAGTGATATTCCATTCATTATATATACCAAAGTTTATCCATTTATCCATTGATGGATAATTGGTTTGCTTCCACTTTTTGGCTATTGTGAATGGTAATATTACCAACTTTCATGTAAAATCATCTGTCTGTGTACTGTTGTCAATTCTTTGAGATATATATCTAGGAGTGGAATTTCTGGGTTGTAAGATAATTCTATGTCTAACTTTTTTTGCAGGAACCACCAAACTGCCTTCTACAACAGTTGAACCATTTAACATTCTCACTAACAATGGATGAGGGTTCTAGGTTCTCCACATCTTTGCCAACACTTATTTTCTTTTTAAAATATCAGTAACATCCTAGTGGGATATAGTGATATCACATTGCAGGTTTGGTATGTATTTCCCTAAGGGCTATACTTTTGGGCATTTTTCTTATTTTTCTTGGGATTTTTTTAACTTTTTTGGAGGAATGCCATTCAACTCCTTTGCACATTTTAAACTGGGTTGTTAGTCTTTTGTTACTGAACTCTAAGAGTTCTTTTAAATTCTTATTACTAGACCCTTATCAGATATGTGATTTGCAAATATTTTCTCCCATGATGTAAGCTGTTTTTTTTTCACTTTACTGATGATGTCCTTTGAAAACATTTTTAATTTTTATGAAGTCCAATTTATCTATTGTTTATTTTGTTGCACTTACTTTTGGAATCTTATCTAATAATCTATTGTCAATTCTGTGAAAAATTATCCCTATGTTTCCTCAAAGAATTTTATGCTTTTAGCTCTTATATTTCATCATTAATCCATTTAAATTAATTCTTGTCCATGTAGTGCGATTGGGGTCCAATTTCATTCTTTTTCATATGAATATCCAGTTGCCCCTGCACTATGTGTTGAAAAGACTATTCTTTCTGCACTGGCACTTTTGTAAGAAATAAATTGCCCATAAGTATATGGGTTATTTCCAGACTCAGAATACTATTGTATTTGAATATACCCTTATGCCAGTATAATGCAGTTTTGATTACTGTTGTCTTCCAGTAAGTGTTGAAATCATAAAGTTTAATTCCTACAAATTCTTCTTTTTCCATATTGTTTTGGATATTTGGGACACTTGCAATTCTATATGAATTTGATAGACTTTTCCACTTCCATCAAAAGGCCATTGGAACTTTACCTGAAGTTAAATTGAATCTGTATATCACTTTGTGTAGTATTGACATCTTTATATTAAATCCTCCAATCCACTAACATGAATGATTTTCGGTTTGTTTAGGTTTTCATTATTTTTTTCAGCAATTTTTTTCTTAGTTTTTAGTGTATGAGTTTTTCACTTCCTTGGTAAATGAGATTTCTATGTATTTTATTAGTTTGGATGCTACGGTAAATGGAACTGATTTCTTCATTTCCTTTCAAATTGTTCATTGTTGGTGCATAGAAACACAACTAATATTTTTATGTTGATCTTCTACCCTCCAATTTTACTAAATTCATATATTAGCTCTGCTTGCATGTATCTTTGTATTCATTGGGATTTTCTATGTATAGGATCATGTCATCTGCAGATAAAGATAGCTTACATCTTTATTTCCAATTTGGAAGACTGTTTATTTTCTTTTCCTCACCTAATTGTTCTGGTTAAAAATTCTGTACAATATTCAAAAAAAAGTGGTGAAAGTAGGCATCATTTTCTTATTGCTGATCTTAGGGAAAAGTTTTCAGACATTAACTATTAGGTATGATGTTAGTTGTGAGGTTTTCATAAACATCTTTATCATATTGAGGGAGTTCTCCTCTATTCCTATATTTCTGAGTGATTTTATCATGAAAGAGTATTGTAAATTTTCAAATACCTTTTTTATATCAAATGAGATGATCATGTTGCTCATATTTTCCCCATTATTAATGTGGTGTGTGTCATTGGTATATTTTCTTATTTTAATCACCTTTGCATTCCTGGGGTAAATTCCACTTGGTCATGGTGTATATATCTTTTAATATCATACTTAATTCAGTTTGCTAGTATATTGTTAATTATTTTGCATCTATTTTTGTAAGAATATTAATCTTTAGTTTTCTTGTGTTTTTGTCTGGCTTTGGAATCAGAGTAATAGAAATCTCATAGAAACTTAGAAAGTGTTTCTTCCTCTTCAATATGTGGAGGAATTTAAGAGGAATTGTTAATTTCTCATTAAATGTTGAGTAGAACATGTGAAGCCATTGGTCCTTGACTTTTCTTTGTTGTGAGGTTTTTGATTACTAAATCCATCTTTTGATTTGTTTTAAGTCTATTGAGATTTTCTATTAACAATGAGTCAGGTTTTATAATTTGTGTGTTATGGTTTCAATCTTTTAAAATGTATTGAGACTTACTTTATGGCCTAACATATGGTCTATCATGGAAAATTATCATTGTGCACTTGAGAAGAATATTTAGTGAAACGTATATATTCAGTGTAGTTGGCTTATAGTGTAGATAAAGTCCTTTATTTTCCTTATTGATGTTCTGTTTATATGTATTCTATTTTCAAAAATTAGGCATTGTAGTCTCCAACAATTATTGTAGAACTATCAATTCTGAAAATGTTTGTTCATAAATTTTGTGCTTCTGCTGTAAGGTACATAAATGTTGATAACTTTTTATCTTTATGTATTGACTTTTTAACAATATATTGTATGTTTCTTTGTCTCATATAAAAGTTTTTTACTTAGTCTATTTTGTCTGATATTAGTTACATAACCCAGCTATTTTTTATTAATATTTGCATGGAATATCTTTTTCTATCTCTTGACTTTTAACCTATTTATGTCTTTGGATAATAAAATATGAATGTCTTTTAGACAGCACATAGTTGAATTATGGTTTTTTGGCCATTTGAGAATATCTACCTTTTGAGTGGAGAGTTTAATCCATTTACATTTAAAGTAATCATTAATAAGGGACTTACGTCTGTCATTACACTGTTTCCTATATGTCATATTTTTTGTCCTAATTTCCTCCACTATGTCTTCTTTTGTGTTTATATATTTAATATATAGTTTTGATTTACATATTGTTTCCTTTCCATATATATTTTAGATATTATCTTAGTAGATACCAAGAAGATTGCAATTAATACCCTAAATTTATGGCACTCTAGTTTGAATTAATACTAACTTAGCTTCAATATCATGAAAATATCTTTTTCTATGCAGCTCTACACACCCCTTTTATGTTGATTCTGTCACAAATTACCACTTTATGCACTGTGTGCTTATTAAATAGATTTATATTTGTTGTTTATTCATTTCCTTTTAAATCATATAGGAAATAAAAAGTAATACTGGCTTTCCTTTTTTTCTTTTAAATTCTTTTTAATATTATTGTCATTAATATATGTGTGTATATATATATATATATTATTAAAGAAGTCGTGAACTTACAAAACAATCATGCAAAATATGCAGAATTCTCATACATCACCCCTCCACCAACACCTTACATTTTTGTGGAACATTTGCTACAGATTATGAAAGAACATGAACACTAATTTTGGTCTATAGTGTACATTTGGTGTATTTTTCCATACCCCCCTATTATTAGTCCAGTTCCCATTGCAGTGGTTATGCCTCGGACAGCTAGAAGAGGCAAGCAAAATAGAGTACTTAAGAGAGCCATTCTTTATCTTATAGGCACATTATTAATTACTTAGAAAATGAATTAGGTTTACAAAGGCTTTTAACATGTTCAATATCCCTCTGCATATGATCTAGAATAGAAGAGATGCCATTATATTCATCAGGTATATAGGTACGGTACTTAATACTAATAAATGCACAAGTTCCTCTTTGAGTTCCAGTTAATAGATCTAAGCTCCATGTTTGCAACACCATACATGCTGTCTCTCCATGGGAGCAAGCCATAATGCCAGCTGTGTTTTTTAAGTTCTACTCACATTACTCTGATAATTATTGCTCCATTTGGTGTATCCTTCACACAGCCAGCATGCTGCACTACTATTGGTCCTACAGAGTGGCTAGGAAGGTAGGCTCCAGTGTTTCATTGGCCTGGTATATAACACCCTTCAGCACTGTGAAACAGAAACAGTCTGGGGGTAATTTCCATTGTAAATCTGGCCATATTGAGCCATGGCTGGGTGCTGCAAGAGTCTTAAATAGCAACATATTTTCCATCCATTTCAGGACCATATCCAGAGATATGGTAGATACTTTTATTGTTTTAAGGGTCGTAGTGACTGACCTGACAGTAACTCAAATGGACTGGTACCATGCAGGGTTCTGGGGACCAGGTGTGAATGCACAAGAGAGTTTGACAGTACTAATGTCTGTCTCTTTTAATTTTTATATACTTTCTAAATAATTCCAATGCAATTTATAACATATCAAATGAGCCTATTTTTAGCACTTTACTTTTTACTTTGATACCTTTACCACAATTATGTTAACTAACAGATATTTTACTTTAGCAGTATAGGAAAAACTACTTTCTCCATTATTTTATGAAAACCTAAGATTCCCAATGGAATCAAGATTATCTTCCCCCTACCACTAACTTAATATGCAGATTGAGGTGGCCGCTGACAGGTTTCTGTGTTATGAAGATAGTTTCTGTTATCAATATCAGTTTACGTTTCTAATTAATAATGGCTTCCTGGAATTAACCATTTAAATACTTCAGTTTAGAAAATACTTTTGCAAACTTCCTATAACCAACCATAGCCACATTGACTAGCTACTTTTACCTTTAAATAAGCTTTTTAATTACAGTTAACAACCAATGAAATTTACTTTATCCATATAAGTTTTGTCTTACATTCCTCATTCTGTTCTGTGTAAACTATTCATTTTGCTTTAGGAGAAATCTATATTTTCCTCTTTAATTTATCTCATTAAACATGAACTTACAATTTTCATCATCTTAAATTTAATACATATAATGCTAATTTGTTTTATGAGTATCCTATAAACCTAGGGATATTACACCCAAACTAAATAAAATTGAAACAATTATAGTTTATGCAGGAAATGTTCTTTTTCTTTCCTCCACAGGAGGCTAAAACCTCTTACTGTGAATAACCTTAAAAGCATATTGACGTGATCTCTTCAGCAGCATGTATACTAAAATTGGAACAATACAGAGAAGATTAGCATGGCCCCTGAGCAAGGATGGCACACACATTCGTGATGCATTCCATAATTTTGTGTTTCATTCAATAAGATGTGAAGAATTCCCAAATAGGAATTTGATTATTTAGAAAGAATTATGGCCTAAATGGAAATTAAATAACTAAAGCAATAATTTATTCCATTCTTAGAGATTATTATGGCCAATAGTTAAAGCTGTAATTTAAAAATTAAAATTGTTATAATTAATTTCTATTATATTTGAATTATTATATACATTTATATGTTTATTGCTATGCTATCTATTTTTTATAATTGATTATATTAAATCTAACCTGGCCTTGCACTCTTTTTTAAAATTTGTAATTTCTTTCAATCTATTTTTCTATTTATTTTACAATTTTACAATAAAGGAGTTTTTAACAGCTGAAAAAGAAGCCGTTGATTATATACCTTGGACAGATAATACAGTATGTGAATATATCTCTATAAAACTGCTTAATAAACAAATAAAAAATTGTGCAAGAATAGCCAGAAATAGCAGCTATGTACAGCAGGGGAAACAGAGATTGAGAGTTGACGAATTTTCTTGATTGTTTTTTTATTTTTTTTATTTTTTATTTTTATTATTATTATTGAAACAATGAAAATGCTTTAATAATGACTGAAGTGATGAACACACAACTATGTGATTATACAAAATACCACTGATTGTACACTGTGGATAAATTATATGCTTTATTAATATGTATCAATAAAATTGATTTGTTTATAAAAAGAAAAAAGCATATTGACTGCTAGGTTCTGCGATATATTATAATTGTTTAATTTGTTTTAATTATAATTTAGAAAAATCTTTCCATAGCATTCACAGACTTTACCTTACTTAGAGAAATTTGAGAATTGGATTATTTTTTAACCCTTATTTAAAAACTGTTCAAAGGTTTAAATTAGGGAATTACAGGATAAATTATGATTCTTAATTCCTGGGCCTAGTAGCATTTTTAAGCTAAGCTTTCATTTCCCTATCTTGTCACACCTAGCTTTTTCCCCATTGCTCTTACAAAGAGAGGAGGAGGCCCTGTGGGGGCTGGGTAGGTCAAGGAGCTTAAGAAAAACTTTTTCCTCTCCCAGTAGTTTCTGTATTCAGATTTCTATATGACCTTTCCATCCTGCTTAGCCTTTCTAATTTGGGCTCCAGGAATATTCATTTACATATATAAACACTCATTTAATTTTTAACAGTTTGAATTTAAGAATTTTCATTTGTTAATTTGATATTACATCCTGATGTATGAAAATATACACTGAGCAAACAGGCAGACACAAACAGACATAAACAAAAACACACAACTCACTAATGTTACTTATAATTTTCATTCTCTTTCAAAATAAGTTTAACCGTACAATAACATATTCAAAAGATCTCTTTGAAGGCTGTTTCTGATTATTCTAATCTGCACTGTGACTATACAGTTTTGCATAAGAATTTCATCCTCTTTAGTCACTGGTTTATAACCAAATTGTTCCCAATGCTTTAAAATACAATCTACAACATTTTCCTTTACTTCAGATCTGCTTATTTCCCATTTTGGTTCTGACAGTCCTTGGATGAGCAACACCAATTCCAGTATATACTCACTGAGGTCATTGAAGTCTCAGGGAAAACTGGTTTCTCTCATGACCTGCTGATTTCAGGATCCTTGATGCTCAAGGTGTGAGGTTCCCCACTCCCCAGTCCTCAGAGACAACAGGACTCCGGTGGCCGCTGGACTGGAAGAGTGGATGTCCAACCATGAGGGCCAAGGATTCCACCAGGCAGCGATTTCCTCAAAGGTCATGGGGTCCCACCTGGGTAGTCATGGAAGTTTGGGAACCCAGGGAAAGTTTTTGCAGCTTCCTACAGATATCTGAGGTAGACTGGCTAATAATGTGAGTTCTTTGGAGGATCTGTTCTTCTCTAGAGTCAGTATCTACCAGAGGGCATTTTTATTGCCTTTACCACCTTTCCTTGAAATAAGAGTAGGTTTTCATCCTGCCTTTGAGTAATTTCCCTGAGCTTATTATAATTGACCAGTTTGGTAGTGTACATCCTCATCCCTTTACGTAGACATGTGACCACATGGTCTCTGGCCCTTAGATCTACCTGTGCCCTCCTTCTCTCTTAAGTTTAACTGGAATTCAGGGCCTCATACAGAGGCCACTCTTGGCCTTCCACTAATTTGTACTGCAGCCATGTGGCATGGAAGGAAAAGATTAGCCTATTCATTTTTAGACCATCAGTAGACAAATTTTCCCAATTCCTGAGAAGACACCCCAATGGGGAGTCTGCTGGAATGCTGGAGAAGCCACTCATTATCCTAGGGGAGGATAAACGCATTTGTCAGTCTCAGTGGCGTTCCACTCCTAGACCTGATGGAATGGAAATTGCTTGTCACCCCAGCATCCCAGGGGTTGGGACACCTGCTTGCCATCCCAATGTTCTGGGAATCAGGAACCATGCTTGCTCAGCATCCCCAGGGCCTGAGGTATTGGGAAATGTCTGAGTCCTGTTCCCAGATCAATGCTTACAAGCCAGACTTCCTCCCTAATAAAGGGAGTGGTTATATCCTTTCGATCTGCTTTTGCAGAGGTCTTAGGAAGTGGCCATGAGAGAGCACTCATTTTATGGCCACTGCTAGGGACCGGAGTTGTGCAGTTAAACCATATGTTAAGAAATACATTAAGAAGCTAGAGATTGATTGTTCTGCAACTAGACAGGCTCTAATTAAAATCATCAGTCTTCATCAGGTGTCAGGGAGTGTTACTCGCCTCTTTGTCTCCTGCCATGGCTCACCAAATACGTTAGCAGAATGCTCTGGGTTCTGGGCTTCTAGGTTCTTGGCTATGTCACATAAAGGAATTTAAGGACACACCTAGAGTAGGCAAGGGTGTAAAGAGTTTAATAAGAAACAAAGAGAGTACACACCCAAGACAGTTGTGGGTGAGCTACAGGGTGAGACATTCAAGATTTCATTCAATATTTGATTCTTGTCTTTGTCTTTTTACAGTATGATTACAATGTGTCTCAGTTTAGATCTCTTCGTGTTTATCCTTAGAGTTTGTTGAGCTCCTTGCATATGTAGATTTGTGTCTTTTATGAAATGTGTGAAGTTTTCAGCCATTTCTTCAAATATTCTTTCTGCCCTATTCTCTCAATCTGCTATTGAAATCCTCTAGTTGAGTTTTACTTTATTATACTTTTCAGCTCCAGAATTTATGTTCCTTTTTGTAACATCTATATCTTTCTTAATGTTCTCTTTTTTTTTTCAAGCAATCTTCTGGTTTGCTTTACGTTTTCTCCAAGCTTTCCTTTAGCTATTTGAGCATATTTAAGAAAGTCTTTGTTTAATAATTCCAATATCTCTGCTTCCTCAGGGAGAATTCTGTTACTTTTTTGTGAATGAGCTCTATTTTCTTGTTTCTTCGCTTGCATTACACTTTTTATATATATATATAAAACTGGACACTTCAAATGCTAGAATATGGTAACTCTGGAAATCAAATTCTTCACTCAACTCCGGGCTTTCATTTTTGTCATTGCTGTGGGCTGTAGTTACTTGTTTGCTTAGTGATTTTTATAAACTTTTTGAAAAATTTATAGTTTGTCATATGTAGTCACTGAAGTCTTTGTTCTTCTGAAAATCTTGTGTTGAGCTATTTTTTGATAGAGATTTCTTTGAATTCTAAGAGCCAAAATATATAAATAAATAAAATAGAGAAAAGGAAAAAGAATGAAAGTGGAGGAAAAATCCCCAACTTTTTTCAGTCTTTGGAGATTAGCTCTATCATGTCACACTCCTTCAATGCTTAGCCAGGCCATTTCAAATATGTCTTAGCCTTTACTTCCTGCTTGCACTATGCCTAGAGATCAGTCAGAGGTGAAAGCTTAGGGTCTTCCCTGGCATTTTCTAAACATGCATATTGCTGTGTGCATGTACATTGGTTTCTAAATTCCTCTTTATATATGAGTTCTTTTGAATTCCCTGATTTCCCAAAGAAACTCTATCCCAAGATTATCCTCCCAGGATTTCATCCTTTATTGTTTACTTGCACTGTAATATTTTGTCATCAGCAGCTGAATTTTATTTTTTGACTTTTAATATTTTTGAGGAATGACCACTGCTTTTTCCCACTGAGTGAGTTCTGAATTGGGGAAATCAAAGGCCAGTGAGTTTTTCAGTCCTTCAGGCAATCCCAAGACAGGTCAGGATGAATACAATTCTTTGCGAACAAGGTCTGCTCTTATCTCTGGAACTAGTGATCAGGGTGCCACACTAGGAATATATAGCCTGCCTACTTTAAGACCACTGCTGAGCTGGGAAGGGGTTTAGGTCAAGGGCAGCTTATTTTCAAGTTTCATTTGTGTGAAATAAAACCATAAAAAGTCAAAAAAAAATGTCATAAAGATTTCCTACCATTTTTAAGTTGCTTTTTCCTTGTATAAGTGTTCATTCGGTTGATTAGAGCCTTTGACTACCCTCCAGAGCTGTAACAAAGTTGATTCTGACAGTTTTTGCTTAATTTTTTATGTTTCGGTGGAAGGATAGGCCTTGAAGCTACTTTGCTATTTCCACTAACATTTCTCCTCCAGTTAGTTCATTGTAAATGTAATTCAATAGTTTAATGATAGTCTTTTCAAGAAATTGGACTGGAATAATTGATCATCTTCAAAAAACAAGTGAACCTAGATCCGTATCTTATACTTTATGCAAGAATTAACTCAAAATGTATCATGACCCAAATTAGAAAACCTATAACTGCAAAACTACCTGAAGAAAACAGGAGAAATTCTTTGACCTTGGATTAGAAAATTTTACAGATATAAAAAGCGTCAGCCATTTGTAAAACATTGACTTTTACTCTTCAAAGGATACTGTTAGAGAATGAAAATATACCCAAAGACAGGGAGAAAATATTATCAAATATTATGCCTTATTAAGCATTGTTTGTAGAATATATAAAGAGATTTTAAAAACTTAGTAACGAAATAGCAAAAAAAAAAAAAAAAAAAAAAAAAATTGGTAAGCAATTTGAACAAACATTTCCCTACAAAGACATGGTAAAAAACATATGAAAAGATTGTAAAGATCTTTAGTAATTAGGGAAAGGCAAAGTATTATTACCACAATGAGTAACCTCTATACAATATCAACAAATGAAAAGTTTGAACATTTTTTGTTGAAGAGGACATGAAGGAATTGGAACTTTCATGCACTGCTGGTGGAAATGCCAAATGATATAATCACTTTGGAAAACAGTTTGTCACTTTTTCTATAATTATTCATATGACAATTATATGACCCAGCCATTCTATGCCTAAATATTTACTGAAGATAAATAAAAACATTTGTGTATATGAATACTTGAACACAAATGTTATAGCAGTTTCATTAATAATTGTTCCAAATTGGAAATAATCCAAATGTCCTCAAGTGAATTAAAAAATTGAATGCCACTATCTATGAAAATGAATGGACTACTGATCTGTGCTACATGTATAAATTTTCAAATAATTATTATGTGGGAAAGAAGCTAGTCAGAAAAGAACAGTACATATTTTTAAAATCTGTTTATGTAAAACTCTAGACAATACAAACTAATCTGCAAGGGCAGATCCAGATGAATCAATGATTCCCTAGGTAGGAGAACCAGAAAAAGAGAGTGGGAGTTATTATATATGGACACAGAGAAAATTTGGATATTATTAGTATACTCATTATATTGAGGGTGGTGATAGTGTATACTTTTATGAATGTATACATATATCAAAACATATTAACATGTACACATTAAATATAAGCAGCTTATTATATGTAAACTACAGATTAGTAAAGATGACTAAAATATAATTGACTACTAAATCAAATAAAGTAACAGTGTTACAGGGTTTTACCATAAGTAGAGATAAATGGCAATAATAATACATATCGCATGTGGAAGAAACAAGACATTTTTGTAATGTTATTACATAGTGGTATAATATTTGAAAGAAACTTTGCTAATTCAAAGACACATATTATATAGCTTGGAGCAAAGATTTTAAAAATGTTAAATGTATTAATAGATATCTAGAATGGAGTTCAAATGAATAAAAAATTGGACTCTAATCTACTAGAAGGTATAAAAAAGAGGGAAAGAAGGAACCAAAAACACATGGAACAAATAGATTATAATTAGGACGATGATTAATATCTCAAATGAACATAGGATAAAAATGTCTTGAACAGAATATTTTCAACTTGAATTCAGCAACATATTATCCCATGCTATCCCAGCAAAATTAATTCAAAATTTAAAAAATACAGTAATTTTCCATATTAAAAAAGCAGCAGCAGCAATATCACCATCTAATTCAAGAGTAAGCAAACTTTTCTGTAAAGGGCAGACAATAAATATTTTAGCATTTATGGACCACATACTTCTCTATTCAATATACTTCTGTTTCCTTTTTCAATTTTCAAGCACCCCTTTAAAAATGAGAAACACTTCTTAGTTTGCAGGTTATGCAAAAGCAGCAGGCTGCAGCCTGGATTTGGCCCCTGAGCTTTTGTTCTCCAGCACATGCTCTAAAGGGATGAAAAACATTTTGCAAAATTCAACAATAATTTATGGTAAAAATATTCTGATAACTAGGAATAAAATAATCTTTTATTAAGATGATAGAAGACATATAAAAAAACAAACAGTTTCTATCATACTAAATGATGAAGGCAGAATGTTCTTTTTCTAATATCAGGAATAAAGTTATTGTGTCTAACCTCTCCATTCTTATTCTACATTTTTTGGAGGTCCTAGGCAAGTCTGTAGGCAATAAAAAGAAACAAAGATGCACAGATTGGAGAGGAAGTAATAAACCTCTATTAACAGATGTGATATTCATCTGTATAGAAAAGTTCGCCACAATCACTATTAGAAATAATAAATGAGCTTAGCAAGATTGCTGGATAAAAACATGCATATAAAAATTAATGTTTATTTCTATGTTCTAACTGCATTGCAAATTGAAATAAATATTACCATTCTTAATAGGAATCAAAAACACTAAAACATTAGGGCTATATTTGACTAAATATTTGCAAAAGTGACGTGATTATATACTAGAAAACACTGATGGAAATGAATGAAAACTCAATAAATTGGAAGATATTCTGGGCTCATGGATCAGTACACTCAATATCTAAATGTCAGGTTTCTATATATTATTCTTTTGATTGAATGCAATTATACTCAGTTTTTCCCCTTTTCTGCCTGTATAGCATCACCTCATATCTTGTTTCACCATTTACTTGTACTTTATCCACACTAACTTTCTTTCAGTCCTATGAAATGGTCATGTTCCTTACACATCTGGGCTTTTAACCTCTGTATTTAAAGCTGTCTACCTCCTTGCTAGTTAACTCCTAATCATCACTCAGTTCTCTACTCAAATGTCGTTTCCTCAGTGAAACCTTCTTTATTCCCTCAGACAAGGTTGTGTACTCTTTTACACAATGTCATCCAAATATTATTTTATAGCACTTGGTATTTTACATTTAAATTAATCTCTCTAGACTAAGTTTTGTTAGGATAATAATTATTTTTGTCGTTTTATTTGTCTCTTAAAGAAATCATCTGATTTAATGTAGGTACTCAAACATATTAAGTGAATTAAAGAATCATTTGTGCATGTAAATGTGTAATCCAACTTAAAACCTACCTGATTGTTATCTGTGGCAATGTGTCAAATTAAGCTGTTTTTGGCAAAACACTTATTTTCTATAGTTACAATGTTGTAGATGGAGGTTTTGTTATATATCCTTTATCATTATTTAGCTAAATGTTCCTCTGGCAGATTTTGTATGTTTGTGTTTAGCTCATCAAGGCCACAAATCCAAATACCCTGTAAAAAACACATCAACATGTTCCTTTGGCATAATTTTCATGTTTGGCCTGGCCTCATTGAGTCCACTGATACCACAAAGAAATCACCTTTCCTGATTCAGCAGTGTCTCAGGAGCAAAATTCTGTGAAAAGGCCAGTTTCCATGGAAATAGCTTCTAACTCCATTCTTTTTCCTGGCCTCACTGCACTTTTTTTTTTTCCACTTCTTTTACTGTACACTATCATTGTATATGCTCTTTAACATCGAGTTCCTGTGAATGAGACTTAACCATTTTACAATGCTTACAAGAGAAAATCATTGTTCCATTTCATTTACTTCATCAGTTTTGGTGATGCTTGTTGCAGGATTTCAACCAAGTTGTTTTTACTTGTGTGTTTCAGGAAAATATGATATACTTCAAAATTTTCTTAATATTATTGTAAAGAGTTAGAGATATTTGGAATATATCATAAACAAACTTTATTTTAAAAACATGTTGCAGTAAAACATGTCATCTGAAAGAAAAAATGGTGGTGGTTAAATTGACTCTTCACTTCTCTCAAGCTCTTTTCCTTTGCCTTTAATAATTCTCTTTGACTTCTATTTACTTTTACTGCTTTAATTCAATGGCAATGACTTCCACTGGCATTTTTGTTGACTTGGCATTCTGTGAATCAAATTTATTCATCAGGCAGAGTAGAGTTTTAAAACTTAAAACTGAAAAACAAAATTAGCTCAAAGTGAGTAGTGTTCTATAATAAGAGATCTAAAAGAAAATCAGCTAAGGTGATCTGACTCTAAATCTTATCCTTGTGTTTCTTTCAATTTAGGAAGAAATTAGTTTTTATATCTTCTGCCATAGTTATTAGGTTCTAATAACTGGGAGTTTGTATTTACTTTGGACTGAATATTTATAGCATTTTCTAATTATCATTCTAATTCATACATATCTATACACTGACACAAAATTGTGATGACAAAAAAAGTATATATTAGGACTATAAATAATGATATGACAGCTTATTCATTCATTTTACAAAAGAAAAATTGGCTTCTTCTACTGTATTGTGCTCTAGGAAGATTTCATAACAGAACAAGAAAGGACCTTGCTCTCACTATGATTGCATTAGATATTTGAGAAAGAAATTAAACAAGAAACAAATAATATAAGAGAACAAATGCCAGGAAGAAGTAAATTAAGGTGAACTTTGCATGGAATTATGTATCCCCAACAAAGACATGTTCTTAATCTTAATCTGCATTCCTATGGATGTGAATGTATTTATAAATAGGACTTTTTGAAGATGTTATTTTAGTTAAGGTATGGCCAAACTGAATCAAATTGGGACTTTAGTCCTTCTGAAGTCAGAAGAAATGATAAGCAAGAGGAATAAAAACACAGTAAATTAGAGAAGGCCACACAGGAAGAAACTGAAACAACAGAAATTAGAGGACTAGATACAAGGAGAAAGAGATTACCATGTTATGGGAAGTAGAAATACAAGCCAAGGAGTTCCAAGGATTGTGGCAAGCCAGCAGTAGAATGCTACAGTTTTCAGAAAGAAAGTACATCCTTGATGATGCCTTAATTTGGGCAATGAGACAATAAATTCCTGTTGTTTAAGCCAACCCATTATAATATTTGTCATAGAGCTTGAGAAACTAAGATAGCGAGGCAATAGAAAGTCTAAACAAGTCTATCCTTGATATTTCACATCAAAGAAATTTTGTCATTTTATCTGAATAATAAATGGTGTTTGCTATTCAAAGTTTTTGTGTATGGTATGGGTACACAATTGCTTAACATATTTTCCTGTGATCTTTAAAAGATAAAAGTAAAAAGTGCTCCTTTGCGTATTTGTAATGAGATTCCCAGAAACAAGGTGAATCCATCAAATTTATTGAAAACATTCTTGTATTCCAACTAAGTTTTAAGAAAGAGGCCCTTGAAATAAATGGTGTTGCATATACAACTTGAACTCAATATAACATATATTCTTCTATATTTTCCATTTTCTTTTGCAAAGGTTTGAGGTTATACATACAGTTCTTCCCAATGGAGTATGAACAGAATGATATGGGTCCTTGTACCACAGAAAATCATGTTCTTAGTGCTTATCCATTTCTCTTTCTGGAGTTCTTACAACTGGAATGAACAAGAGAGAAAGCTATGGAAGCAAGAAGTTGAAAGCAACAAAACCCAGAAGAGAAGAGAGACCAGAAGACACCACCATGTGCCCTACCATGTGGCAGAGGAGTACAGGATTGCCAGCAGCTGGTCTTCAGGAAGAAAGCATTGTCTTGGTGTTGACTAATTTGGACAACTATATGGCCTCAAAACTCTGTAAGCTTGAAAGTTAATTAAGTCCCATTGTTAAAGCCAGTGTATTTCATGGTATCTGCATTGAACATTTTAGCAAACTGAAACTGTGGCTTTAGGCATTTAGGTTTCATAGCTATAAGTATCAATGCATAGTGAAGTATTAAGTACAGTATGAAAGGCCAGGCAAGTATGTTGACTCTTAAAGGCCTTGGAAACTAGACAGGTCTGGTGTTATCTGTAACCCTCTTCCCAAGAGCCAGAGGTAAGGAAGATGGCCTGCACAAAGGGCACTAACCAAATTATTTGAAATGAATAATTGAAGAGTGATCTTCCTGGGCTGTCTGCTCACAGGATTTGGTCCTGTATTCTTTTCTCTTGAGTTTCAGAAAAGATAATAGAGATGACTATCAATCAAACATCACTGTATTTTCTGATAAAATGCTAAAATGACCATATATCTCTTAATTCTCATTGTCCCCTGTAAAAGAATCCATATAGCATATATTCATCTGATATCAAAATAGAATATTTCTGTTTCACTCTCTTTATTAAACAATAGAATTTGCATTGCTTACCATAGTTTCTTTTCCTTGGCTAGTAGAGGTTTAATCTTCTAAACTAAATCTATTTATTTAATTTTTATCATTTAATTCATGACAATGTTGTAAAACTATATGTTAAAAAATATTTTTAAATTATTGACCTTCTTTATTCCTCAGTATGAGTAGATAGAGTGATTTCAAACACTTAGAAAAGAGAGCAGAGGGGCCATTGTCCAAGTGGACAGTTTAGGTAAGAAACTATGTGATTCTAATATGGGGGATTTGAAATTAGATTTTCAAGTTTAATCTCTCCCAAACAATCCATACAGAGGCTAAATTCTAAATGCATCAGGAGTCTCTTCTAACATCTTGTAATCAGATAGTCATACTCACCTCAATGACTTAAGCTCTCATTTTTTTGCTTCCGGCCTAAAATATCAATCCTTGGACATTAAAGGCATGAATCACCTCATCAAAGAAATATTTCATAACTAGCACCAGAATGTAAGCTTTTCATTCTTAAAAATCTCCCAGAATGTGTGCTAAAGGATTTGAATTTCATCCTGATGCTTGAAACACTTGATTCCATGTAAATTGTCTATTTATGCAGTTTCAAAATGTTGATATTTTATGTTTAACATATAAACTATATTTTTGTTCTTTCTACTTATATATTGCTTCTGATTATCACAAATATACATACCAACACACAGTTCATGGTTTTTTCCATCATAGACAGAATTTTCTGGAGATTAGGAAAAATAACAGATTAAATTTTTTATTAATTGATTAACAGAAAATAGGAAATTATTGTTGGATATTGACAAGTCTCACAATAGTTTTTTTATTTCGCACACATTTCTTTTTTTTCCTTTTTTTTATTGTTGGTAAAAATCAAACTTTTCACAATACAAACCAATATTTGTAAAATGATATATAAATATATATGCATATATGTGCATTTGCTTACATAAATGTTATATATATATATATATATATATATATATATTTTTTTTTTAAAAGGTGCTTAGATTACCTAAATGTTACAGAGAAATTACAGGGATTCCCATATTCCCCACCTCCCACACCTCCCATAACATCCCACATAAACATCTTTCATTAGTGTGGCACATCACCTGCAATGGATGTAAACATCCTGGGGCATTGCTACTAAGCATAGACCACAGTTCACATCGTAGACCACACTCTCTCCCACATAGTTCTGCATGGTATATGTTGATGTAAAATGGCCTATATCCGTCACCGCAACATCACTCAGGACAACCCTCAAGTCCTGAAAAAGCCCCTGTATTAAAACTGCCCTTCCCCTCCCTGCCCCCAAAGTATCTAGTGGCCACTGGCTCCACCTCACTGTTATAATTTTTTCCACTGCTTGAATCACAATATGTCTACAACAGAATACCATTAAGTCCACTCTAGTCCATAGCTCTTCCCCCAATCCTGAGGAGACTGGGATGGTGATGGCCACTCCACCTCCAAGTGAGAGTGGGCTTATATCCCATGGATAAGGCGGATGGGATTATCCTGCCTGCAGCTGCAGGCTCTCTCCATTTCCTGGGATGGCTGTTGTCCATCATTGTCTCCTCAACAGATGACTTGGGTGAGTCCATTGAGCTGTAGAGTAGGAGTTGCAGCTCCACCAAGATTCCAGGCACAGCTGGCACATGGGCAGGCCAGAGGCTCCAGTCTTTGGAAGTACACATACAAACTCCAGCATCACATATGGGTTTGAATAGAAGAGACTGATGGAGCATGTGCAGGGAGGACTTATTTGAGTCCAAATCTATCACTCTCAGGAGCACAGATTCCAAAGTAGAGCCCACTGATAAGGCATCAGTCTCTGGGGCTATCCCCCCTTATATAGGACCTGGTTGTCTCCAGAGCCTTCAGGAGCCCCTCTATGTGGGGTGATATCCACTTTGGTGTTCTATGAGATCCCACTGAGGTGTGCGTAAGCGTTACCTCTGGGATGACCTCCCTACTCTCTTTGAAGTCTCTTAGCCACATGAACTCATTTGTCTTTAACTTTTCCCCCTTTTATTCAAGGTCTTTTTCCAGTCATATTGCCAGTTGGCACTTGGTATTAATCCCTCGTTGCCAGGGAGGCTCATCCCCGGGAGTCATGTCCCACGCTGGGGGGAAGGTAATGCATTCATATGCTGAGTTTGGCTTAGAGAGAGGCCACATTTGAGCAACAAGGAGGCTCTCAGGTGACAACCCTTAGGCACCCCTTAACAGTAGGCTAAGTTTCAGATACAAGAGCAAAGACTCGTAAGGCTAGTCATCAATAACAAGAACCCATCAGTGGGCCATCCTCTTTTTCCAGACACTGCCCCTGCACTCAGGACTGTTGCTGCTCCCTGGAGAATGTGGCAGAGCTCTCCAGGCTGGGAATTCAGATTCCCTCATTTATTGAGTGATTGTCTACCCACCATGACCATGCCTCATCCTTTGATCATTTGAACAATTTTATATATCTTTCATGTATATTCAGGTATTTAATATCAATTGGTCGTATTTTTAACTTCTTCATTTTTAGGGATAAAAAGAGATTAAGAATGTTAGGGAAAATATAGGGGAGAAAAAAGGAATGAAGGATAAAATAACAAAGTGATATAGGGTAATGTTTATAACCTGAAGATTACAGTAGAATCTTATTTTGCTTATCTAAATTAATATTTGAGTTAAAACCAGGTCCAGGTTATTTTTAATGTTAAAATGAAATTCCATTTTACAGAATTAGAAACTAAAGAATCAACTTCTTAGCAGGTAGAGAATAACCACAGTTATTACTGGTTATTATTAATGGATAGATCTTATTTAGAAGAAATTAAATTCAGATCATCAGTCCAAGAATTCTCTTAAAATGACATCAAGAGGAAAGGGAACTGCATTTTGAATAAATGTAAAATTCTGTATGAAAAAGCAAGGCTATTTTCAAAATGTTTATTTTTTAATCTCAATAGGTACATTTTAAAGAATTAAGAGCTTTGGCACATCAAATCAGAAACAGATGTATTGTCATGTTTATTTTGAGATTTTATTGCAGATTCCAACTATTAATTTAGATATTTATATCTCTAGATAATTCAGTATCTAGTTCTTGAAGGTTAAACAAATACGTTTAAATGTAGTTTACTAGTATCAGCAGTTGCTTAAAAACTTTTAAGCAACTTTGTGTTTATGACAAAGCTGAAAATGGAAACTAACTAGTTTGACTCTCTATGTTTTCTTATATAAGTATATAGTTAATTTTTATATGAATTTAAATTGGTATTCAGTAAGATCCTGGACTGATTGGCTATGTTGTGTTTTATCATAGATTTAAGATTATAATTCATCAGCACCTGGCTTCTTGATAGAATTTTAAGTTCACATTTCAATAATCAGAGTTCATCACTTGGCTTTCGATTTAAAAATAAATGCTTGTCCTTCATGAATTTTAAAACTCCAACCATTGGTTGCTGTTTATACAGTCTCCATATGACATGTTATCCTGCTGAAAGTATAAAACTATGCTGTCCTTTATTCCCTTTTTGTGCTACCAAGGAAGTGATGTGACATTAGTACTCTTTAGAAATGATTTGGGTTTTGCTCATAAAGAATAGTTCCACAGGAGTGGGTAGTTAAAAGAAGGAATTGAGTCTATGAACATAGAAATGGGAAAACTATGTATTATCCTAGTTATATACTATATCCCATATGAATACTCAGAAATATTAATGAAAATATATTTCCTACAATGTCATACATTCAAAGTAAAATGTCAAAAATAGCTTATTCATTGTTAATATAGAATCCTTTTTAATTTTTATTATCAGTTTTTAGATCCTATGTGAACAAATGTAAAGAAACCATTTCATGTATATTAACAAATAGTGGTCCTGCCATTACTGTCAATATCAGTTATAGTGTTTCTTTTGTAAGACACTATACTTGAAAGGTGACTCTAGCACTGACATTTAAATTTTATCCCAGCAGTACAATATTAAATAAAATGCAAAATGTGATCTCCCAAATATCATGAGCTAGTGAAGCAATCACTCAAAAATCAGTTCATCTTTGATTTCATGTATAGGGAAGCTGACCATCCTTTTTGCTTGAATGTCCAACTATCTCTTCTGAGCTCCAAATCTGCTTGAATAAGATATACAGTACTATTATCTGATTCCTTCACAAAAAGAAAGGGTATTTTATTTGTCAAATCCATCCTAGTTGTCAACTCTGTTTACATCACTGCTCTGCATTTCTCTGCTGATACTTCTTGCTACCTCCTAACCATTTTGCCAAGATACTATTTTCTCCCTATTTTAATGTACTCATGTATATAGAGAGACCTATCCCTTTTCACCAAAGCACTGTCAATACCCATCTGTGGGATTTTACAAAATTTTTATTTTAATGATATAGTAGGATGTGGAGAATGAGGAAACAAAAAATATTATGCGTGTCCCTCTCCAGTTGTTCCTCTTAAAACCAAGCTTCACCCTAAACCCCAACCAGACCTCATGCTTTAGAGACTATCCTATCTCTTACATATAGAAGCACCTCACCAACTAGTTTTTCCTTCCCTGCTTCTTCACACCATTGTCTTCTCTATTCAGGAGAAGCATTCATCCTCTACACAACTGGCAACATAATAATACTAAAAATGTACAAATACATGCTGTAGTTCCTCATTATGCACAGATTCCATATATGTGAATTCATCTACTTGCTAAAATGTATTTGAAACCCCAGAGTCAATACTCATGGTGCTTTTGTAGTCATTCTTGGACATGGTTAAAACAGCAAAAATTTTATTTGTCCAGTGAGCGCGTACCCAGCTGAGGTTGAACAAGGCAATACTCTGCTTTCCTGTTTCAGCTCTCATACTATAAGCGAATGTCCTTATAATGGTATATTTAGTGACACATTTTGGGGCTGTTTCTTAGTGATTTCACTGTTTACAATGGCCCCTGAGTGCTGAAGTTGAAGTGCTGTCTAGGGCTCTTTAAATGAAAGAAGTCTTTGATGTGCCTTACAGAAAAAAATGCAGGTATTAAAGTTCATTCAGCATGAGTTACAGAGCTGTTGGCCATGATTTCATTGTTAATGATTCAAGAGTGTATATGAAATAAGGTATCTTTAAGTAGAAACACTCATAAAACAAATTTTTGTATTAATTGGTTGACGAAAATATTGTGACTAGAGGCTGACAGGAAATTAACCTTGTATTTCCCCTAAGACCAATGGTTTAGTATTCACTAATTTAATGTTCATGGTAACTTGACAGAACATAACAACCATGGAAAATGAGAATCAACTGTTATCACTGTATAACAAAACATTACATTTCATGCAGAGCATTTAGCACCTCCTTGTCTAAAATATTTCATTGAAAAACTGGATTTCATCTTTACATTGGAAAAACCACTAGGCTGGTTAGTTTATCTCCCTTACATCATTGGTAGTTCCCGTGGCTGGTAGTATTTGTTTATATCTTTGCATTATAAATTGGTTAGGGACAATAAATAATTAAATTAAAATGCTGGCAACATAACAGACTGGAGTTTGCAAGAAAAAGAGCAGAGTGCTGCAAGAGAAAATTTGTATGTTGGGTAGGGGCCTTCTTTAGAGAAGGAATAGGAAAGACATTTTTGGGAAAGGTCAACTTTAGCTCATACTTGAAGGATGAGTAGGAGCAAATTCTGCACTGAGCCAGAAGCATTCTCCACACAAGAAAAAAATATATGTAATACCATATGTGAGTATTAATTGCTTAATATCTATATTTATTAACATTATCCTGACTGAAAACATGAGGTTTCTGGAGCAGAGCATAATATTGCTTACTTACAGTCAATAACCACACCTGCTTCCCTTTTCCCTAATTATTAGTCCTTGGGTGACAAAATGAGAAGCAGATGCTATTCTACACATAATGTGGATTATTACAATAAAACAACCCCCAAAATATTAATCTGGGTGATCATATAGGAGAGGTACAGCTATTCACCCCTCCCCTCATGAAAGGAGGGAAGAGAAGCTCTGCTCTTTAGGATGAATTTGGGGTTCTTACTCTCCCCATTTGGGATACAGGGAGAATGTTTTCTTTAGGGAGAAGACTAGTGTCTCATGCTTTACAAATAGAATTACCTCCATGGTCCCAGACTCAGCACCACCTGCCTTTGAAATGTATATATATACTTCTACAGCAATAAACCTCTCTAGATGATCTCCCACTATGCAATCAGTCATAAATTAACTGTGACTATTGTCTTTTATCTCAGGTACCAGGTTTCACTGAAATTTTCTCAGAAGGCCCTAACTGTGAGGAAACCTAAAATACTTTCTTTATAAACCCACAGTAAATAACTTAAAGGGAGGAGCTTAAAGACCAGTACAAAGGAGAATAATGAGCGAGGAAGATGACAAATGAGAGGTTAAAAAACTTGAATAGGGGCTAGACGACAAGGGATTTTACCCTAATTTTATCCTAAGGACTTGAAATGTCACCGAAGGATTTTATTTACAGGTCATATGATATAAAAGATTACTTTAGATAATGTGCAGAGACTGGATTGGAGGAGTCAAGAGTAAATAGAAAGTCCAGGTGAGAAGTACTGCAATATTTCTGGTGGGATAGTGGTGGTGACATTAATTAGGGTGTTAACAGTAGAGATGAAGAGAGAATACATCTGAGAGCTAATTTATAAGTAACAGAGAAAAGAGGAAGCAATCAAAATAAATTAACCTAACCATATGGTCTCAAAATATGGTATGAAAGAATAATACAATTGCAGGAATAAATCAGTAAATAAATGATTCTAAAATTGTAGTAAGATATTTTAGCACACCTCTTTTAGAAATTGTTGGTACAGGGAAAAAAATAAGCAGGAAATGTAAACACTGAATACCTAAAATAATTACATACAGACACACATATATACACAAACCACACACACACATATAGAGGATACTAGTTATCTTTGGTCACAAACGAATCAGTTAAATGATCACGAAATAGGCCATTTAAAAAGTCTTAATAAATTCCAAAGGATTAATAACATGATTCTTTGTCTTTAAATATGATGCGGCAAAAATAAATAACAAAATGAGAGTTGTTAAAATCTATAAATTAAAATATTAAATATTACTATATAGGAACTCTGACTTTAAAATAAAAATTAAAAATTAAAACTGAATGATAATGACACCTACATATCTAAATTTCTTTGAAGCCTCTTTAGCAGTTATAACAAGATATGTTTACCAGGTAATGAGAGATGTTAAGTAAAATGAGCTACTGATTTAAATGTATAAATCAGCAAAAAAAAGAGCAACAGATCAAAGTCAACGAACAAAATGGAAGAAAATAATAAAGATTAAGGTACATACTGAGAGAACAAGCAAGAACTGCAGCAATAAAACCAAAATCATTATCTGAGCCAAAATATACTTTTTAAAAAATTTTTACATATATATTTTAAAATATGCTTAGATTATATAAATGTTACACAGAAATTACAGGGATTCCCGTGTTCTCCACTTCCCACAACCTCCCATATAAACATCTTTCATTAGTGTGACACATCACCTGCAATGGATATACACATCCTGGGGCTTTGCCACTAAGCATGGCCCTAGTTCACACGGTAGACCACACTCTCTCCCACACAGTTCTGCATGGTATATGCTGATGTAAAATGGCCTATATCTGTCATTGTAATGTCACTCAGGATAATTCCCAAGTCCTGAAAAAGCCCGTGTATTACAACTGCTTTTCCCTTCCCTGCCCTGAACGCATCTAGTGGCCACTGGCTCCACCTCACTGTTATAATTTCTTCCATTGCTTGAATCACAATATGTCTACAACAGAATACCATTAAGTCCACTCTAGTCCATAGCTCTTCTCCCAATCCTGAGGAGACTGGGATGGTGATGGCCACTCCACCTCCAAGTGAGAGTGGGCTTATATCCCATGGATAAGGCGGATGGGATTATCCTGCCTGCAGCTGCAGGCTCTCTCCATTCCCTGGGATGGCCATTGTCCATCATTGTCTCCTCAACAGGTGACTGGGTGAGTCCATTGAGCTGTAGAGTAGAAGTTGCAGCACCACGGAGATTCCAGGCACAGCTGGCACATGGGCAGGCCAGATGCTCCAGTCTCTGGAAGTACACATACAAACTCCAGTATCACATATAGGTTTGAATAGAAGGGACTGATGGAGCATGTGCAGGGAGGACTTATTTGAGTCCAATTCTGTCACTCTCAGAAGCACAGATTCCAAAGTAAAGGCCACTGATAAGGCATCAATCTCTGGAGCTATCCCCCCTTATATAGGACCTGGGTGTCTCCAGAGTCCTCAGCAGCCCCTCTGTGTGGGGTGATACCCACTTTGGTGTTCCATGAGATCCTACTGAGGTGTGCATAAGCGTTACCTCTAGGATGACCTCCCGACTCTCTTTGAAGTCTCTTAGCCACATGAACTCATTTGTCTTTACCTTTTCCCCCTTTTATTCAAGGTCTTTTTCCAGTCATATTGTCGGTTGGCACTTGGTATTAATCTCAGAGGGAAGGCTTTTAGGATTTCACCATTGAAGATGATGTTAGCTTTGGGTTTTTCTTATATACCCTTTCTCATATTGAAAAAGTTTCCTTCTATTCCTATTTTTTGAAATGTTTTTATCAGGAAAGAGTGCTGTATTTTGTCAAATGCTTTTTCTGCATCTATAGAGATGATCATGTGATTTTTTTCTTTCAATCCATTTATGTGGTGTATTACATTGATTGATTTTTTTATATTGAACCATCCTTGCATACCCAGGATGAAACCCACTTGGTCATGGCGTATAATCCTTTTGATATGTTGTTGAATGAGATTAGCAAGTATTTTGTTGAGGATTTTAGCATCTAGGATCATTAGAGAAATTGGTCTGTAATTGTCCTTTCTTGTGGTATCTTTGTTTGGTTTTGGTATTAGGGTAATGTTGGCATCGTAGAATGAGTTAGGGAATATTCCTTCTACTTCTATTTTTTGGAAGAGCTTAAGCAGAATTGGTGTTAGCTCTTTCCGCAATGTTTGGGAGAATTCAGCTGTGAATTCTCTAAGAAGTCCTGGGCACTTCTTAGTTGGGAGGTTTTTGATGACTGAGTCTATCTCTTTACTTGTATTTGGACTGTTGAGTTCATCAATTTCTTCTTTCATCAATGTAGGCTGTTTGTGAGTTTCTAGAAACTTGTCCATTTCCTCTAAATTATCATTCTTTTTGGCATATAATTTTTCAAAGTATCCTCTTATGCTACTCTTTATTTCTGTGGGGTCAGTAGTGATATCTCCTTGCTCATTCCTATTTTGTGTATTTGCATCTGTTCTCTCTTTTTCTTTGTTAGTCTGGCTAAGGCTTTGTCAATTTTATTGATCTTCTCAAAGAACCAGCTTTTGGTTTTGTTTATTCTTTCTAGTGTTCCTTATTCTCTATTTCATTTAGTTCTGCTCTAATCTTTGTTATTTCCTTCTTTCTACTTCCTTTAGGTTTAGAAGAGGACCCAAGAGAAGTCCTCTTCTAGATCACCCCCTTCACTGAGGGGACCCTAACTAGGCTCGTGGAAACTAATCAAGCACTTCCCACTTCCTGGCCTCCTCAGGAGAGCTGAAGCTCTGATGCTTGTCCATGCAGAATGATAAATTTGGCTGACTCCGCCCCCTCTGGAGCCAAGCCTCAGCGTTCACCGGGCTGCTGGGTATATTGGGCTTCCTCAGTAGATTCGCCTCTCCCCTCAGCCTGGTGCTGCTTCAAGCCAGCCTATTGTTCTCCAAAGCTATCAGGATTCTGGGCAGCCAAATCCGCAGAAAGGAAACCTCTCTCTACCTTCTGTCAGAACTCTTCCACTCTCGGAGAATGCTCCCTCTCCCTGGCTTGCTGGCGGGAGTTGGGGCATATCCCTGGGCATCTAATACTCAGCAGATTCACCACTCCCCTCTGCCTAGTGCTGATTTAGACCAGCTATTTTGTTCCCCAAAGCTGCAAAGGGTTCAAGGCAGCCAAATCCACAGAACGGAAACCACTCTCAACCCTTCACCAGAATCCTCCCACTCCGAACGCTCCCTCTCACCAGGGTGCAGGTGGGCAGTCACGGCTGGCTCAAACCAGCCTTTTTCTGTGAGGGTGGGGCTCAGCCATCTGTGTTAACCTCCACTGGCAGGGTTAAAACTCACGAATCTCTACCGAGCAATCCATGCCGTTGAGCGGCCTCCAGATAGATGTCCCAATCTTCTTGCTCTGTGCATCCACAGCACAGACCCCCAGGCAGGACCCTGTCCCCAATCAGCTGTCAGAGAGTGAGTCAGTGAGTGCCGGCCTAAACCAACGCCATCTTGCCTCCCCTCAAGATTATTCTTAATAAGATAAAAGTCAACAACGTAAATTAGCAATATGCTTCAAATTTATCATCACCATTCTCTCTTATTTTTCATCCGTTTACTAATATATTTTATAAAAAATAAAATACACCAGTTTAAGTGTGCAACTCAATAAGGTTTAATAACTGGTTGCAATGTAGTAGAAACCCCAACATGAATATGATATAGATCATTTCCATTATCCCCAAATTTCCTTGTGCTCCTTTGTAGTCAAACCCAGCTCCAAACCCTGGCCCCTGACAAACACTGATCTACTTTGAGGCATTATAAAGCTGGCTTTTCCAACATTTGATAAGGAATAATGATTATGTAGAGTCACTGTCTGGCTGCATTAAGGTGGGCATTCACATTGTTTCCAGATTTTATCTGTGATGAACAAATCATCAATAAGCACTTTTAAATGTGACCGCTTTTGTACATGCATATTTTTTCTAGGGTACACATTCATAGAGAGATTTCTAGGTAGATCAATGTTTTAATTTTAATAACTATTGCCAAATTGGGCCTGCCAATTTATAGTTCTTTCAGGCTATCCAAGAACCAAATTTAATAAAACGAGTAAACCTATAAGAGCCCTGGAGAATTGTTTCCTTACACTTTCAGGGAAACACCATATTATCTGTCTTAGTCAGGGTCTCCCAGAAGGCAGACACTATTTTATCTAGGAGGGGCAAATCCTAGGAAGAGAAAAAAAAAGTGGGGGGGGGGCTGGTAGGAACTGAGGAAAGGAAAGAGAAAACCACAATAAACAAAGGCAAAAAAGTAAAATCTAGGACTTAAAAATAAATTGTAGAATGTCTGCCTAATTTTCCTTTTTCATTTGGTTTCTGCAGCTCATACTTCTATTTTATTCTAGGTTTAATTGTTTATTAACATCTCCTCCAATTACAAATATTATACAAAGTGATCAGGTTGTGTTATTAATGGCAAAACTGTAAATAGTGAAGGTTAATGTTTTTTAAAATTATTTTTAGGGGGCAGTGTTATATAAAATTATAGGTATGAATTTACAAACTCACAGAATTTGTTTGATTAAAATTTTCAATTGACACATTGAATCTTATATGAAGAGAACACCTGGGTGGACAAATCATGAAAAGCATGCCACATGTACTTAAGTTGAATAAATCAGTAGTTTCCAACATATTTGAATATGTGGACACTTTTTATAGACTTGCACAAGATAATTTTACTATTAACAATTTTAGGCTGAGTAATATATTATTAAACAATGTATTTGCAGCATAGCCAATTAATTTGTATATTATCAATCCAGTCATCTATATATTTTGAATACCTCATATTTGCTTATAAAATGTCATCCAACCAGTCTACAAACAATGATTGATGAATATATGGGTGTACAGATTACTGGCAATCAATTCATGACTCCCTACAATTCAGGAACCCATAGAGTGGGAACAACTGATGTAAGGAGAATTATTTCCTCTTGTTCTTTCTGTCTCTCTCCATCCCCAAATTCTTATTTTTCTACTTCTCCCTCTTAATTATCAATTCATCTGTTTTGGCCTCATTTCAGTATATCTGTAATCAAGAGTATAATTTTTGTCAAAACAGTTTTAATAAAAATTTATGAAGACACTGAACTAAAACACACAATCTGAGCAGCCCTCCACAAAGTCACACCTGGTGCAGTTGTTAACAAAGGTCAATTGACAACATCTGTTACCTAAAAAGGAATAGGAATTAAAGCACCATAAATGTTTACCAGTAATTTTTGAAAACAAAATTATACATAAAAAAGCTTCTCTGAAATAAATATGTGATAGCCATGGATGAGCTGAGAACCTGACAGCTGGATAATTTTAATTTCTGAGTAGCTGATACCTTAGGGAAAACAGAATAAAACATTTAAGAAGTTTTAATCAGCTGCAGGTTTCACATATTTGTAGTGTTCTTCTGAAAGTTAATAGCCTAGTTTTAACGTGATGGTTGAACTAAGCTATAGAGAAGACAGTTGGAAGTTTAGTTGGACAAAGAGGGGAAAGTTATACTAAGTGAAGCAGTTTGATATTGTTTATGAATTCCAAAAATAGATACTGGATTATGTTTGTAAAATAGTCTTTTACTCTGGACATATTAGAGTATATTAGATTCAGAGGTTTCACTTTTTAAATTATGATTAAGGCTTTGATTGGACCACGTCAGTAGGCTGTTGCATCCCTACCCCCTTGGTGGGTGGGGACTCACAGAGAAAAGACATGGCAAAGAACAAGAGTGGGGAGCTTTAATGGTGGAGCCTGGGAAGTAAGCACACAGAGGAGCACAGAGAAGGCTCGATTAGACACGGCAGAGACCCAGGGAAGAGTAATGAGTCAATCACCTGATAGTCTACAGTTGGCCTTGTGGAGAAAGCAGAGTAGCTGAGCCTGGAGAGAAATGAGCCCCAGGAAGAGAAGAACCCAGGAAGCCTGAACCCTGG
Source organism: Tolypeutes matacus (assembly GCA_026826555.1). Lineage (NCBI taxonomy): Eukaryota > Metazoa > Chordata > Mammalia > Cingulata > Chlamyphoridae > Tolypeutes > Tolypeutes matacus. The sequence goes on from JAKSZT010053770.1 coordinate 9,505,541, forward strand.
CAGATGTCAGCAGCCATCTTGCTCCAACACATGGCAATAGATTGGTGAGGGAAGTAACTCATGCTTTATGGCCTGGTAACTGTAAGCTTCTACCCCAAATAAATACCCTTTATAAAAACCAACTGATTTCTGGTATTTTGCATCATCACCCCTTTGGCTGACTAATACACTAAGGAATACCCCACTTGCTACATTATCACAGGTAACAGTCTGGTTTTATATTAGATGTCATAAATATGTATATGTGTATGTATTTATATGTAAATGTATATATACACAAACACATACATTCAATTTTGGGAGATTTTGAAGTTCTCTATTCTTTCCTTAATTCAGCAAATATTTTTCAGGTCCCTATATCATACCAGGCAATGTACTATGAGAGGAATAAAATGACAACAAAATATAACAAACTATATAAAAATAAATATAAAAAATATAGAAAAATGTAGTTCTTATTCTGATGAAACTTGTGGTGTTGGGGGGCGGGAGGGAGGTAGAGAGATAATGATTTAAATGTAAAATAACATTGTCAAGTGCTGTAAAGGAAATATTCTTTATAAGAGGACCTGATATTATCTGAAAGGTTAGGAAATCTTCACAGAGGAAGAGACATTTGAATGGAAATCTAGAGAATGAGTAGGAGTTAACTAGGCAAAGAGGTAGACAGGTTTCAGAGAGGTTATCACGTGCAAAAGCTCAGAGATGTAAGGAGCATGGCTTTCTTAAGGAACTGAAAGAAATCCAGCATGAGGAAACTGCAAGTACAAGGAGGAAAAGGATGTGAGGTGAAGCAAAGTGCAAGAAAGGGCCAATTCATGCACCATGCAGGGCCTTATAAATGAACTTCTCAGAAACTGTTCTCTTTCTCCACAACAAGTTTTCACTCCCATTCTGTCCAACCCATGGGCAACCATTAATTGTACTTAAAGAGTACCTTTTGTTACATGTATTCTTGTAAAATGTGTGCCCATTTTAAGTTATGTAATGGCATCTTATTATAATCTCTTTTTTTTTTCACTTTTAGTTTTTCACTTTGCATTGTAGTTTTAAGACCCATAAATGCTGTTATGTGTACATTGCTTCCACTATTTCTAGCTCCTGCACTGGACTTCTCCATCTTGTGCAATTCAAACATTATCTACCTACTTCCACAAAGATACATATTCCAGATTCCTTCAACTTCCTGTTACCTTAATTATGATTCAGTAAATATCCACGTATACATCTCCTTAAGGATGTGTGTGAAATATTTCTTTAGCATCCAATGAACAAAATACATTCCTGGATAATAGAGTGTAGCAAATTTCAAATATTGACACAAATTCTTCTCCTTACTTTATTCATGCCTTGCACAGAGTTGTTATTTTTCTCCAGTCCTATGCCTTATGACTTGCCTTGGCCAATGGGAGAATAGCTGAAGCTTTTAAAGCAATTGACATCGGGTTGCTCTGTTGTTTTGGACACTTTGCCATATGAGCAAGCCTAAAGTAAGCACCTGACTTAAAAAAATATAAGATCCAGTCACCAAGGTCACTCCAGCTGACAGCAAGACGACTTTCAGATGCAGAGCACGCTAAATGTCCCACAAGTTACTGAAGATACATGAGTGAGCCCAGCTTATATTACCAAAAGAAATATCCAGCTGAATCCAGTTCAGATTGCCTACCTGCAGAATTACAAACTAAATAATTTAATTTGAGGCACTCTTTGCATGTTTTCAAATTATTTTAATATTTACCATAGTGATAGATAACTGATACTGAAATGGGTACCTGAAAGTGGAATGCTACTGTTAGAGAAGCCTAAAAATGGGCAGAAGCTGAAAACATGGTGAAGAAATTGCTAAGTAGGTTGGAAATGAGACAATTCACAATATATAGTAGCAGAGCAACTGACAAAATGAACATCTGCAATAACTTAGAAAATAAAAAATGTACTTAATGAACTTGTGGAACTTGCAAAATTAGTATTATGCAGAATGTTGAAATGTCAGTTCATTTCTTTCTGCTGTCTTATTAAAGTATAGGAAGGTATAGATGAGCTAAAATTAGGATTTCTCAACCTTAGCCCTATTGACCCCTAAGCCGAATAATTCTTTGTTGTGGGGAGATGTCTTGTGCATTATAGAATGTTTAGCAAGATGTCAGTAGTTCCCCCATCACACTTCCCCCCCACCACCAAATTATGACAATCAAAAAATGTCCCATGGGGACAAAATTGTCTGTGCTTGAAAACCACTGAGCCAATAAAGAACCATTCAATTTGTAAGTAGACTTTAGAGAGAATATAGAAGGGCTAGAACTTATTGGATTGGAAAAGAAGTGTTTCTCATCCCCAGAATCACCGGCCAGTAAAAGATTCATAAAAGGTGAAAGAATAGTCTCTTCAACAAATGGTGTTAGAAAAACTAAATCCACATGCAGAAGAATGAAATTAGACTTCTAATTCACACCACATACAAAAATCAACTCAAAGTGGAAAGCTGAAGATATAAAACTCTTGAAAGATAACATAGGTATACATCTTTATGACGTCGGATTTGGCAAAAGCATGAATAACTAAAGAAACAATAAATAAATTTGATTTCAACAAAATTAAAAAAAAACGTTTGCAAAGGAAATGATCAAGAAAGTGAAATGGCAACAGATTGGAAAAATAGTTTCAAACCATATATTAATTATGGGTTTTATATCCAAATACAGGTTTTATATATATAAACTCAACAACAAAAAACAAACAATCCAATTTAAAAATGGGCAAAGGGAAAAAAAAAAAAGGAAAATAAGTGTCAGAGAGGATGCAGAGAAATTGGAACTCTAGTGCATTATTGGCAGGAATGTAAAATGGCATAGTTACTATTGAAAGCAATATAGCAGTTCCTAAACAAAGTTAAAATTTAAATCAGCAATCCCACTTCTAGGTTTGTACCCAAGGAGAGTGAAAATGGAGTCACAAATAAATACTTGTACAAACTTTACATAAGCATGTGTTTATAAAAAACTATAAGACATTTAAAAGATTTTAACTGGTGCCTAGTACGCTCTCTCAGCTAGAGAAAAGGTTTCTAAGAGTCTTATGAGTGTTTTTCTAATGTATTCCAAAAGTAGGGAAGAGGATCTTGAAAAGAATTTTGGGCATGGCATTTATTGAACTTAGTGGGCTATATTTCTTATTGCACATTTTCCTTTAATATGAATGTTAGAAATATTTTATGGATACCCATACAAAATACAACCAGAGTTTTTATTCATTTGAGTACTTAAAATTAATTTGGAGGGAATAAGCATATATCTAATACTTACTCATTCCATTCCAAGAGCATGGGTTATCTATATATTTATCATAGTATTTTTTAAATTACTTGTTTTTCTATTTAAACATCACATAAATTCTTGGTTGGATTAATTTCTAGATATGTTATACCTCTGATGCTATTGAGAATGTTTTTTACACTTTTATTATAGACTAGATAATGCATGATAACCTTCACTCCATGATGTACCTTTGATTATTTTCAGAGAAATACTATTGAAATTTATAATTTGATCTGGTAACTGAAAACCTTACTGAGTTTTCTTATTTGTTCTAACAATTTGGTTATTCTGTTGACTTTCAAAGTAGATGATAATATCATCTGGTAATAATGAGAATTTTATATCTTCTCTTCTGATACTTAGAATTCATGTATTTTTTTATTTTAATATTTTGCTTATAGTATTGGCTACAACTTGCACGCATATATTAACCGGTAGTAGGACAAACGCAATATCCTGGTCTTTCCCCAAAATTAAAGACATTATTTTAATGTTTATCCACTAAGGGTATAGTTACCATGAAATTTTTGGTATATAAATTTTTTTAATATGTCAAACTTTTAAAACCTTTTTTCCCTTTGACTTATATTTTATCTATTCTATTAATGTGGAGATTTATATGAATATATTTTTCAAACTGTGATTCATTGTCACATTACAAGCTAAAACATACTTGATTCTGTTATATTTTTAATACAATAAGATTGGGTTGGCTAATATTTCATAATATTTCATTTGTAATTTTAGCATTTATATTTATAAGTGAAATGGGCTTATAATGTTACTTTCTTTCATAATATTTAACTGGTTTTGGATTCATGAAATTACTCAGACTTTATAAATGTTCTAGACAAATTTATATACATTCTGGAAGACAATTTTTTTTTCAAGGTACTGGGGCCAGGGATTGAACTCGGGACCTCATATGCAGGAAGCCAGCACTCAACCACTGAGCCATATCAGGTCCATTGACTTGGTTTTTTCAACTGTTTGCTTGTTGTTTGTTTCTGTTTTTAGGTGGCACCAGGTACTGAACCGAGGACCTCCCATGTGGGAAGCAGGCTCTCAACCTCTTGAGCCACAACTGCTCCCCATATATTTTTATATGTTAGGGAATCTTGAATAACATAGAAATTTACTGTTACTTGAAAGCTTATAGAATTTGACCATAAAACTCCATGGACCTAGGATTTCTTGGCCCATGAAGTCAAACAACCTTTTTTCCTACCATTTCAATTTTTTAAAAGACTTGTTTCTCAATTCAAGTATCATAATTCTTATGCTATTTCTTCTTATTTTTCTTTCTTAGCTATTTTGATAGCTTATACTTTCCTACTAATTTACTGGATTTATCTATATTTTCATATTTATTTGTATTTATTCTTTGTATATTTTATTTTAATATGTAAACTGTATTTATTTTAGTGCCTTTCTTGTGTGTGAATTATGTGCAGACTCTCACTCTATTAAAATTTGGGGGTCTGGATAGCTGAATATTTGGAAGTCTAGATATCTTACTGAATTTGTTGGACATCCAGAATTGTTGGAGGTATGAAGGCTTTCAAAAAAGTATATTTTTGATTCATTCTAAAGATGGTGTCGGTTTAGGAGGGCACTCGCTGACTAGCTCTTTGAGGATGGCCGATTGTGGACAGGGTCCTGCCTGGGGGTTTGTGATGTGGGTGCGCAGAGTGAGAAGCTTGTGACATATATCTGCAGGCAGATCAACGATGTGGATTGCTTGGTAGAGGTTCGTGAGTTTTAAGCCTGCCTGTGGAGGTTAACACAGACGGCTGAGCCCCACCCTCAGGGAAAAAGGCTGTTTGAGCCATGACTCCCTCCCGGCAACCCCGTGAGAGGGAGCGTTCCCCGAGAGTGGAAGGGTTCTGGCGAAGGGTTGAGAGGGGTTTCCTTTCTGTGGATTTGGCTGCCTGGAACCCCTTGCAGCTTGGGCGAACAAAAATAGTTGGATTGAATCAACACCAGGCAGAGGGGAGAGGCAAATCTGCTGAGGAAGTTGATTTACCTAGTTGCCCAGGGATACACTCCAAACCCTGCCAACCTGGTGAGAGGGAGCATTCTCTGAGACAGGGAGGGTTCTGACAGAAGGTGGAGAGGGGTTTCCCTTCAGTGGATTTGGCTGTCTGGACCCCCTCATAGCTTTGGGGAGCAGATAAGCCAGCTTGAAGCAGCATCAGGCTCAGGGCAGAGGCGAATCTAATGAGGAAGCCTGATTTACCCAGCAGCTGGGTGACACTGAGGCTTGGCTCCAGAGGGGGCAGAGTCAGCCCATTTTTTAGTTCTGCACTGACAAGCATCAGAGCTTTAGCTCCCCGGGGAGACCAGGAAGTGGGAAGTGCTTGATTAGTTTCCATGAGCCTAGTTAGGGTCCCCTTGGTGGAGGGGGTGGTCTAGAAGAGGAGTTCCTTGGGTCCCTTATTTTGCCAAAAAAAAAAAGAAGACAGTCACTTTAAAAAATGAATTCTTATATTTAATTTAGTTTAATAGCTAAAATATGCCTCAAAGCCTGCAGATAGAACCCTGCAAGGGAAATTGATTAACACAAGCAGGCTGAGAGGTTCCATAAGGACCCTAGAAGCAACACTGATCCTCCTTAGCTTTGCTTGACTGCTTGCTTGTGTGGTTGTTTGGTTTTTCTCTGTTTATTTGTTGTCTCTTGCTTTTCTTCCCTCTTTCCTCCCCCTCCTTTTTTTTTTTTTCTTCTTTTTAATTAGGTGCAGCAAGCTTGTCTCTTCTTTGATGTGCTTCTTCTTCAGTGATTTCCCCCTCTCTGTCTATATTGATTTTGCCTCCCAAGTTATCTCTTCCCTGTCCTTCATCTTTCTGCCTTCTGCTTCCTGTTGTAGTTCTTACCAAAACAACATATGACACACATTAACCCAAAGAAAATATGGCTGAAGTAAGAAATTCGTTGCGAGTAATAACATTGAATGTTAATGGCTTAAATTCACCACTCAAGAGACACAGATTGGCAGAATGGATAAGGAAATATGATCCATCTATATGCTGTCTACATGAAACCCTCCATCGACCCAGGAATTCAAGGAGGCTGAAAGTGAATGGCTGGAAAACAATGTTACAAGCTAACAATAGCCAAAAAAGGGCAGGAGTAGCTATTCTAATGTCAGACAAAATAGACTTTAAATGCAAAACTATTGTAAGAGACAAAGATGGACACTATATATTAGAAAAAGGGGTAATCTCTCAAGAAGAGAGAACAATCATAACCATTTATGCACCTAATCAGGGTGCCTCAAAATACATGAGGCAAACTCTGGAAAAAATAAGTGGAGAAATAAATGCCTTTACAATTATAGTGGGGCCTTTAATACAGCATTATCATCATAAGACAGAACATCGAGACAGAGAATCATAAACAAAGGCTCTGAACAATACATTAGAAGACCTGGACTTAATAGACATATACAGAACACTACACCCAAATACAGCAGGATTTACATTCTTCTCGAGTGCACATGGGTCATACTTCAAGATAGAACACATGTGAGGCCACAAAACAACTCACAATGAATTCAGAAAGGTTGAGATTATACAAAGTAATTTCTCTGACCACAGTGTAATGGAATTGGAAATCAATAAGGGCCAGAGAAACAGATAAGGCACAAAGGTATGAAAGTTAAACAACACACCCTTAGACAAATAGTGGGTCAAGGAGGAATTCTCAAAAGAAATCAAGAACTACCTTGAAAGTAATGAAAACAACAACACAACATATCAAAACCTATGTGATGCAGCAAAAGCTGTCCTGAGAGGGAAGTTCATTGCCATAAATATATATATTAAAAAAGGAGAAAGAGCTAAAATTGAAGACCTAACTGCATACTTGGAGGAATTGGAAAAACTACAAGAAACTAAACCTAAAGAAAGTAAAAAGAAGGAAATAACAAAGATTAGAGCAGAACTAAATGAAATAGAGATAAGAAAGCACTAGAAAAAATAAACAAAACCAAAAGCTGTTTTTTCGAGATCAATAAAATTGACAACCCTTAGCCAGACTAACAAAGAAAAAGAGAGAACAGATGCAAATACACAAAATAGGAATGAGCAAGGGGATATCACTAATGACCCCACAGAAATAAAGAGTAGCATAAGAGGATACTTTGAAATATTATATGCCAAAAAGAATGATAATTTAGAGGAAATGGACAAGTTTCTAGAAACTCACAAACAGCCTACATTGATGAAAGAAGAAATTGATGAACTCAACAGTCCAATTACAAGCAAAGAGATAAACTCAGTCATCAAAAACCTCCCAACTAAGAAGACCCCAGGACTAGATGGCTTCACAGCTGAATTCTTCCAAACATTCTGGAAAGAGCTAACACCAATTCTGCTTAAGCTCTTCCAAAAAATAGAAGTAGAAGGAATATTACCTAACTCATTCTATGATGCCAACATTACTCTAATACCAAAACCAAACAAAAATACCACAAGAAAGGACAATTACAGACCAATTTCTCTAATGAACCTAGATGCTAAAATCCTCAACAAAATACTTGCTAATCGCATTCAACAACATATCAAAAGGATTATACACCATGATAGAGTGGGTTTCATCCCGGGTATGCAAGGATGGTTCAATATAAGAAAATCAATCAATGTAATACACCACATAAACAGATTGAAAGAAAAAAATCACATGATCATCTCTATAGATGCAGAAAAAGCATTCGACAAAATACAGAACTCTTTCCTGATAAAAACAAGGCAAAAAGTAGGAATAGAAGGAAACTTTCTCAATATGAGAAAGGGTATATATGAAAAACCCAAAGCTAACATCATCTTCAATGGTGAAATCCTAAAAGCCTTCCCTCTGAGATCAGGAACAAGACAAGGATGCCCACTATCACCACTCCTATTTAACATTGTCTTAGAAGTACTTGCTCGAGCACTGACAAGAAAAGGATATAAAAGGCATCCAGATTGGAAAAGAAGTAGTAAAAATTTCATTATTTGCAGACAACATGATCCTATATGTAGAAAGCCCTGAGAAATCTACAACAAAGCTTCTAGAACTTAGAAAGGAGTTCAGTAATGTCGCAGGCTATAAGATCAATACTCAAAAATCACTAGCATTTCTGTATACCAATAATGAGCAATCTGAGGAGGAAATTTAAAAAAAAAATACCATTTACAATAGTAACTAAAAGAATCAAATACCTAGGAATAAATTTAACACAAGATGTAAAGGACTTATATACAGAAAACTACACAACACTGTTAAAGGAAATCAAGGAGACTTAAATAAATCGAAGAATATACCCTGTTCATGGATAGGAAGACTAAACATCATCAAGATGTCTATCCTACCCAACTAATCTGCAGATTTAATGCAATCCCAATAAAAATCAACACTGTATTTTTTATGGAACTGGAAGAACTAACTACAAAATATATTTGGAAAGGTAAGAGGCCCCGAATTGCCAAAGACATATTGAAAAAGAAAAATGAAGTTGGAGGTATCACATTACCTGACTTTAAAACATACTACATAGCTACAGTGCTCAAAACTGCATGGTATTGGCCCAAGGATAGACATGCTGACTAATGGAACCGAACTGAGAGTTCTGATATAGATCCTTGCATATACAGTCATCTGATATTTGACAGGGCCACCAAGCCCACTCAGTTGGGAGAGAATGGCCTCTTTAACAAGTGGTGCTTGGAGAACTGGATATCCATATTCAAAAGAGTGAGAGAGGAATACCTTCTCACACCTATACAAAAGTCAACTCAAGATGGATCAAAGATATAAATATAAGAGCCAAAACCATAAAGACCTTGGAAGATAATGTGTGGGAAGCAGCTACAAGACCTTGTAATAGGAAATGGTTTCATGAACTTCACACCCAAAGCATGAGCAGCAAGAGAAAAAATAGGTAAATGGGATCTCCTCAAAATTAAAAACTTCTGCACCTCAAAGGGTGTTATTAAAAAAATAAAAAGGCAGCCTACCCAATGGGAGAAAATATTTGGCAACCATATATCTGATAGGAGCCTAATATCCTGCATATATAAAGAAATCCTACACCTCAAAAATAAAAAGATGAACAACCCATTTAAAAAATGGGCATGTGACCTGAAAAGACACTTCTCCAAGGAAGAAATACAAATGGCTAAAAAGCACATGAAAAAATGCTTGACATTGCTAGCTATTAGTGAAATGCAAATCAAAACTACAGTGAGATACCAACTTATACCCATCAGAATGGCAGCTATTCAAAAAACAGTAGAATATAAGTGTTGGAGAAGATATGGAGGAATAGGAACCCTCATCCACTGCTGGTGGGATTGTGGAATGGTCCAGCCACTGTGGAGTACAGTTTGGCGGTTCCTCAGAAAACTAACAATAGGTCTTCCATATGATTCAGCGATTCCACAGCTGTGTATATACCCAGAAGAATTGAAAGCAAAGACACGAACAGATATATGCAGCCCAATGTTCATAGTGGTATTGTTCACAATTGCCAGAAGTTGGAATCATCCCCAGTGCCCATCAACAGATGAATGGATAAACAAAATGTGGTACATACATATAATGGAATATTACTCAGCTGTAAGAAGGAATAAAGTGCTAACACACAGAATAACATGGATGAATCTTGAACACCTTTTGTTGACAGAAGCAAGCCAGGCATTGAAGGATGAACAGTATATGAACTCAATGATTTGAAATGAGGAAAATGAGCAGTCTCTGAGAACCATTGTCTGAAAAATATGTTAACAAGGGAGAGAAAGAGAAGAGTAGGTTGTGAGCCATCACCCATATGGACATAATCTATGGTAAAGTGATAGAGTATAGCTGCATATTGAAGGATAGGACAGGTGGGTAGTGATATTACTGGGTTTGGTGGTGCGGGGTTGACAGTGGATAGATTAGGATGGACTGGTTAGAATATCCAGGGCATGTAACTATGAATCTTGCCATCCAATGAGTCAAGACAGGGGAGTGTCATGTGTCCCGGGGGTTGGGGAGGAAGGAACAGAAAATATCAAAAGGGGATATTTAGTGGTCATGGGAAATGTTTTTCATTACCTTACAGTAATGGACACAGGACATGGTAAATATCATCAAAAATTATTAAACTGTACCATCTAAACTGTAAACTATACTGTAAACCATTGACAATGTTTAGCAGCTATGTATAACAGTTGTAATCATGCTACTATCCACATAAAAAAGGTTTTAATATGGGGTAAGGAAAGGTGAAGGAGTTTGGGTATGTGAATGTCCTGAATATTCTGTGTGTGACTTTGCTGTGACCTAAAACTTCTTTGAAAATTAAATGAAAATTTGGGAGACACTGGGGAGTGAGAGGGGGAAGGTGCCATGGTACAAACTGGACACCTGATAATGCAGTGATAAAAAGAAACAATAATATATTTTTTTAGTTTTAACTTTTAATTTTTTAATTTTTTTGGTTTTTTTCCCACTTATTGAATGTCCCAATCCTTTAATTTTATTTTATTTTTAGGTTTATTTTTTCTGAGTTTCCATGTATTTTCTATCTTACATTTAAGCTTATCATTATTATTTCATTTTCCTATTAATTGTATTTGGCTATTATAGGGGCTTCATCTTCAAGGGAGATTTAGATCACAGAAGGGTTACAACAGGGACAGCAGAGGATCATTGGTGGGGGATGTGTGGGATGGGGGTTTCATAGGAGGAAGTTCACCTGAAAATACATGAAAGATATATAAAATTGTTCAAAGGATCAAGGGGTGGGGCATGGTCACAGTGGGTAGACAATCACTCAATCAATAAGGGAATACTGAATTCCCAGCCTGGAGAGCTCTGCCACATTCTCCAAGGGAGCAGCAAAAGTCCCCCGAGTACAAGGGCAGTGTCTGGCAAAGGAGGATGGTCCACTGATGGGCTCATGTTATTGATGACTAGCCTTATGAGTCTTTGCTCTTGTAATTGAAACTTAGCCTACTGTTACGGGGTGCCTAAGGGTTGTCACTTGAGAGCCTCCTTGTTGCCCAAATGTGGGCTCTCTCTAAGCCAAACTCAGCATATGAATGTATTACCTTCCCCCCATCATGGGACATGACTCCCAGGGATGAGCCTCCCTGGTATCAAGGGATTAATACCAAGTGCCAACTGGCAATATGACTGGAAAAACAGCTTGAATAAAAGGGGGAAAAGGAAAAGACAAATGAGTTCATGTGGCTAAAAGACTTCAAAGAGAGTCAGGAGGTCATCCCAGAGGTTACGCTTATGCATACCTCAGGAGGATCTCATAGAACACCAAAGTGGATATCACCCCACAGAGAGGGGCTCCTGAGATCTCTGGTGACACCCAGGTCCTATATGGGGGCAGTGGGGGGATAGTTCCAGAGATTGATGCCTTATCAGTGGGCTCTACTTTGGAATCTGTGCTCCTGAGAGTGACAGAGTTGGACTCAAATAAGTCCTTCCTGCACATGGTCCATCAGTCCCTTCTATTCAAACCTATATGTGATGCTGGAGTTTCTAGGTGTGCTTCCAGAGACTAGAGCATCTGGCCTGCCCATGTGCCAGCTGTGCCTGGATCTCGGTGGAGCTGCAACTTCTACTCTACAGCTCAATGGACTCACCCAGTCACCTGTTGAGGAGACAATGATGGACAATGGCCATCCCAGGGAATGGAGAGAGCCTGCAACTGCAGGCAGGATAATCCCATCCACCGTATCCATGGCATATAAGCCCCCTCTCACTTGGAGGTGGAGTGGACATCACCATCTCATACTCCTCAGGATTGGGGGAAGAGCTATGGACTAGAGTGGACTTAATGGTATTCTGTTGTAGACATATTGTGATTCAAGCAGTGGAAGAAATTATAACAGTGAGGTGGAGCCATTGGCCACTGGATGCTTTTGGGGAAGGGAAGGGAAAAGCAGTTGTAATACAGGGGCTTTTTCAGGACTTGGGAATTATCCTGAGTGACATTACAACGACAGATATAGGCCATTTTACATCAACATATACCATGCAGTACTGTGTGGGAGAGAGTGTGGTCTACAATGTGAACTCTGGTCCATGCTTAGTAGCAAAGCCCCAGGATGTGTATATCCATTGCAGGTGATGTGCCACACTAATGAAAGATGTTTATGTGGAATGTTATGGAAGGTGTGGGAGGTGGGGAACATGGGAATCTCTGTAATTTTTGTGTAAAATTTATGTAATCTAAGCATATTAAAAAAAAAATATATATATATATATATATATATAAAAGAATAATCTTATCCACTCTTTTGTGTGATGGAATATTAAAGTTTTTCAGTAAATTGCCCTATCTATATTGTGTTAAGTGTATTCTATTTTTGTACCTCAAGAAAAGGAATGCGAACCTAAATCTTTATTTTCCCAAACTCTTCTAAGGACAATAATATCTGTCTTAAGGGTTTGTTTTAATAGTTATTGATAAAGAGAATAAGAAAGCATAAAATGTTGAGGTGCAATAAGGCTATTTTTTAGATTCTAAAGACACATCCAGAACTCCACTGTAATATCTTAAAATTAATTAGGTATAAGCCCTCAAGAGAAAAAAAATATCCCCCTCCACAGAAAACACACAAAAAATAAAGCAGATGACCAGAGGATATCATATTTAAGTGTTCAGTGGTGGTTGTTCTCTTAAGGCCAAGGCTGAGATTATGATACTGCTGTAGAATTATGCTCATTAGGCTCCACAAATATACCCAGCTGTCATTTTCCCATTTTCAAATATATTATTGGAATGGACATAATTAGTACTCAGCATAGAACATACTTGGACCCTTGACTCTAGGGTAAATGGTATTGTAGTAGGGGAGGACAAGTTGAAGCCCTTAAACTTCCCTGGCCAAGATTCCAGAAAAGCAGGTGCAAAGTTGGGCACATATCATGGTGTGCACTGATCCTACGATATCCAGAAACTTTCCGCTGATAGTGATGGATTGACCTCTACAAGTTGCAAATTATGTTTAGGGCTGAAACTATGAAAGGATGGGACGCAATTCTTCAAGTGTTGAATAGCCCTTAAACTCATGTCCATTGTGTCCCCAGTGGGTAGTACATATGGGTCGAGAAACCAAGGGTAGAAGTAAAAGTGTCAATATTCATCATTGCTCCTAATTAGACCTATTCTTGGACTTTGTACTTTACATCTCCCAACTTTTAGATAAAAAGTGAGCCTGTTGGTAATGTATCTAGTAGTTCAATTTCACATCTGTCATAACCTACCTGGTTTTAGCAAGGGCTAGACTGTTGACATAAAAGCAGCTAGGATGAGTACTCCAAACCTGCATTTTAAAAGTATTTGATGATTGTATCACATAGGAGTAAGGAAACCTGGAATATGATCTTGTAAATTTTCTTATTCTTATTGTGTTTCAGTTTCCTCATGTAGAAAATGAAAGGCTTGGATAATAGCAGTCATTTTCAAAATACAATTTCAGTGAAAGTTGGTATTTTTCAAGTTAGAATAAGATATTCTGACACGACTCATATAATGCACTATTTGTTTAATAACAAAAAAAGCTAATGGATAAAGTACTCTAAAAACATTAGCATTCAGCCTGCTTGTCTATTTTAGGTCATTAGATATCATGTTATTTGACTCAGCAAAAGTTACATCCAATATTATCACATGCGTGTCTTACACCAACAACTCATGGTGTTCTGTAAAGAACACTGTGCTTTCCAGGTACTACTATATCTCATGAACAGTTTTGAGCACTATTATAATCCATGGTCACCAAGGTCCATTCAAGATTTACATTTTAATAAATATAATGCCATTCATTTCCATTTTTCAAATTTTCTCATATCACCTGCTAATATTATCACTTTACCTAACATAATGGCTAAAGGTGTTTGTAAATATTTATTTGTGGGGATAATAATGTCTTTGCATAAGTGTCTATTTTAAAAAGTCACTCACTGATTTATAATCCTAAGTATCTAGAGTTTTCCAGAAAATGGGATATTTTCCTAGAGAAATATGAGAAAATTTATTTTCCCCAAAATCTTGGAAAGATAATCTTCTAAGGTAAGGTTATCATTTGTATTTGGATTGGACTTTTCAGAAAAGACTATTCTGAAATTTTCTGAGAAAATGATTACAATGGTTACCTTTTCTATGATGGTGAAACCTGTATATGTGTGTGTGTGTGTATAAATTTTCACATTTACTTAGTTTTAAAGCAGCTGAATAGATTTCCCCTAATCTTAGAAGAAAATTATCTCAGAATTGAATAGAAGCATAAAAGTTTAAGCTGGGAAAGAAATTTTAAGAACTTTATGATCCAGGTAGAAAATTGTAAGAACACATATTCTATAATATCATTTGCTATTTCTAATACACACCAATCATGGATAGATTTGATACATATGCCTGTGACTTCATGTAACATGTACAAGGTATTTACATTAAATCCCCAGGACTCCATGACAATAAAACTCCATCCTGGGAAAAGTTTGAAATAATATTGAATAAGCCATATAGGCTAGGAAATGGTTTATGTGGCCAGGAAATTGACAGTTACCCAAAATTTATATCTAAATACTAATTTATTACCCTTTATGTATGGAGATACAGGATTAAATCAGAAATGAAAGTTCTGGTGTGATATAAGTCAACTTGCCTTACGCATACCAGTCATCCTCTGGTGTCCATATGGCATGGAACATGGGTGGTATTGTTATATCTAATTATTCTATCACAGTGTTGGTCGTGGGATAATGTATTGGAGCCTTGAATGACGATATGCATGTTTGTTTTGTAAGTTCACACCAATTGATATACACTTATTTTTATGTATGTTCATGTATATATCATATAATTCAATAAAATTTTATTTTAAAAAACGATTTAGTCATACATAAAATACAGGATTCCCATACACCCCCCCCAGCAACACCTTGCATTGGTGTGGAACATTTGTTACTATTGATGATAGCACATTTAAAAAATTGTACTATTATTTAAAATCTGTGGTTTATCTTGAGGTTCATTGTGTATGTAGTGTAGTTTTATGGATTTTTAAAAATTCATTCTGTTATCATATATACAATCTAATATTTCTTTAATCATATTCAATATTCAGATAAACATTTCAGTGCTGATAATTGCATGTACAATGTTGTGCTACCATCACCACCATCCGTTACCTAAACATTTCTATCAGTGTAAGGACACTTTTTGAGATCAGTTTCCTTTTGTTTGTGTCCTTTGTTTTTTGTATATACATTTTTCCTTTGGGGGAGAATTTTTGTTTGTTTCATATTCTACTCATTCAAGAGCATGGAGCTTTGTGCTCTTCATTTCAGTTCAACTAAGTGCCAACTATAGAATCCCTAGAGTACATGGGCAGTGCCCAGTGAAGCAGGACTGACTAATATGCCAGGTCCTCGACATTTGTATTAGTCAGCCAAAGGGGTGCTGATGCAAAATACCAGAATTTTTTCGGCTTTTATAAAGGGTATTTATTTAGGGTAGAAGCTTACAGTTACCAGGCCATAAAGCATAATTACGTCCCTCACCAAAGTCTATTGCCATGTGTTGGGGCAAGGTGGCTGCTGACATCTGCCAAGAGTTCAGGCTTCTTGGGTTCCTCTCTTCCCGAGGCTCTGTTTCTCTCCAGCTCAGCTGCTGTGCTCTCTCCACAAGGCCATCTGTAGACTATCAGGTGAATGGCTCTGTCTATCTTGCCAGGGCTTCTACTATGTCTAAGGAGCCATCTCCATTCCTCTGTATTCTTCTCCTGTGTGTTCATTTCCTAGGCTCCAGGTCAAAACTCCAACCTCCCTTCTCTGTGGTGTGGTTTCTCTGTGAGTCCCCACCCACCAAGGGGGCAGGGGTTCAATGTCCTAATGACGTGGCCCAGTCAAAGCCTTATTTAATCAAGTAAAAGTAAAACCTCTGAATCCAATACACTAATATTCCCAGAGGAAAAGTCAAGTTTACAAAGATAATCCAATATTTCTCTTTGGAATCCATCAATAATATCAAACTGCTACAACATTGATGGTTATACTTAGGAACCTTGTTCTTGTGACATTGAAACTTAGCCTTGTATAATATAATTCCTAAGAGTTACATTCTGAAAGCCTCCTTGTTACTCAAATGTGGCCTCTTTCTAAGCCAAACTCAGCATATAAACTCATTACCTTCCCTGCAGCCTGGGAAATGATTCCTGGGAATGAGCCTCCATGGCATCAATTGATTATTATCAAGTGCCAACTAGCAATGCATTTAGAAAAATACCTTGACCAAAAGGAGGAAATATTAAATACAAATGAGTTTTTATGGTTAAGAGATTTCAAAGTGAGTCAGCAGGTCATTCCAGAGGTTACACTTATGCACATCTCAGGAGGATCTCATTGACTGCCACAGTAAAAAGTGCCTCAAGCAGGGGTGCTCCTGAGGGTTCTAGAGACTTGGAGACACTATAAGCAATGCAGACAATCTTAGGAATTCAGCACCCTGTCAGTGGTCCTTATCTTGGGATTTATGTTCCCCAATGTAACAGAGTTAGAATCATTTATAATTTCCCTACACATGGCTCTTCTGCCTCTTTTATTTGAACCTATAATTAGCACTATACTCACTAAATATATGTACCAGAGACTTACATCATCATTCTGTTCATATCCCGGTAAAGCCCTGAATCTCAGCAGAATTGCAACACCTACTCTCTAATTGATTGGATTCACCCAGGGCAACTAACAAAATGATGATGATGGACAACGCCCATCCCAAAAAACAGAGAGTATGTACAACTACAAGCAAGACAGATTCGTCCATATGCCTCTGTATTAGTCAGCCAAATGGGTGCTGATGCAAAATACCAGAAATCGGTTGGTTTTTATAAAGGGTATTAATTTGGGGTAGAAGCTTACAGTTACTGGGCCATGAAGCATAAGCTTCTTTCCTCACCAAAGTCCATTGCCACATGTTGGAGCAAGGCAGCTGTCGACGTTTGCCAGGGTTCAGGCTTCTTGGGTTCCTCTCTTCCCAGGGCTCCGTTTCTCTCTGGGCTTAGCTCCTCTGTTTCCTCCACAAAGTCAGCTGTAGACTATCAGGTGAATGGCTTGCTTCTCTTCTGGGGCCTTCTCTCCAACATCAAAACTGCTTTAACTCTGTTCTTTGCACTGCCTTTTATATTTGATTCCCACCCCACCAAGGGGTGGGTCTCAATGCCCTACTGACATGGCTCAGTTAAAGCCCTAATCATATCTTAATCATGCCCAGATTACAAGTTTACAAGCATGATTCAATGATTCAATATTTATTTTTGGAATTCATAATTATATCAAACTGCCAAACGGCTACAGCCCCTTAGAAGTCTTCATGGAAGTGACATATTGAGACTATCACTTGAAGGATGTGTGGGAATTCACCAAGTAGATAAGGGTGAGAAAAGCATTATCAGAATTATAGACAGAAGGAATCACACAAACAGAGCCTGAAAGGTAATTGCAGTAAGTCAGTACAGGAAGAGTGTCATGTGTGAAATTGGGAAAGTAAGTAGAGCTAAGATTATGAAAGGCCTAACAAACATCTTTATTAGCCAAGTTTCAATAAAAAAAAAAGCAGAAACAGCATGGATATTATAGTAACAGGCCTTACCAAATTGTGGAAAACAATGGGGAAGTAAGAATCAAGAAGCAGAATTTGATGAAACATTGTAAGTCACAAACTAGTTTCCAGAAACACTTCCACGTATGTTCAAGTAGGAGCTTGCAGGGGTAGGAAGACAAGCAAATAGGACCATGAAGGGATACTGGTAGAGAGGTCTATAGAAATCGAAAATATGTTTTTTTAAAGGTGTGGCTGATGTTGTTCAGCAGGACTGGCAATCAGGAAGGGCAGCTGATCATGGTGTGGGTGAAAAATAAAGCCAGGACTGGAAACCACCAGTACTTCTGGGCCTCCATGAAGAACTTCAGAGTTGATTACCTTTTCTTCACTTTCTGGATACTACTCCTTCTGCCTTCCAAATTTTGCTCAAAATTAACTTTTGGCCAACTCTAACAGAGAACCATACAATGAAAAGGGTTTCTGGGAAATTCAGTTCCACATGCCCAAGTGACAAAGTACAAACCGCCATACTATGATCATGTCTTGTAACTTTGCATAATATGCAGTGGAGAGTCATCAGAAAGATTGAAAAAGGAGAGTGACAAGATTATATAGAACTTGTTTCAGGAAAGCAATTGTAGTCCCAATGTGAATTGACTGACAGAGAGAGAAACTGGAATTAGAGAAAAATTTGAAAGTATTTTTCAGCCCTGCAATACTCAACGAAGGCAATGACAGCAGGAATGGGGAAGAGAGGACAGATTTGAGGCACGCAAGAGACTAAATAGGCAAGCATTGACTGGTTATTGGAGATAAAAGAGAGAAAGAGCAGATGAATCCTGCACAGTGTTTAGCTTGGGTGTTTGCAAGTGTGGTAAATGTCTTTGCCTATTTTGCAAAGATGATGTTAGTTTTATTGAGTTAGAATTTTCTGAAGATCTTGATTTAGATATTTAAAATTGACTACAGATAAACTGAAAGCAGTGAGTTCAATGGTGGCACCCAAAATAATATGCTCACATCCTAATCCTCAGAACCTATGGATATCACCTTATTTGGACAAAGGTTTTTGCAGATATAAATTAGTTTAAGATTTTAAGATGAGAACACCTGGGTTATCTGGGTAAGCCCTATAGCCAGTGCCAAAAAGAAGAGATACACAGAGAAGAGAAGTCCATGTAAAGGTAGAGGTAAAGATCAGAGTGCTCTAGCAACAAGCCCAGGAATATCAATACTACCAAAAGCTAGAAGAGTCAAAGAATGGAATCTCTGCTAAAGCCTCAGAGACAATTTGGCCCTACTGGCATCTTGCTTACAGATTTTTGGTCTCCAGAACTTTATGAGAATAAATTTCTCTTGATTTAATATACCTAGTTGGTGGTAATTTATTACAGCAGGCCTAGGAAACTAATAAACTGACAAAATAAATATTCTGAAATGTTTCACATGGTTTAATGGTAAATATATCAATAAATGTATCCCTTCAATTGGAGGCATGCATACAATGTATTTAAATATAAATGCACATCAACAGTATTATATTGTAGCTCTGTCCAATCCATAGGCAATGATAAGGCATGAACAGAGTGAAGTATCTCAGTGTGTATGTTCATGTTCTTTTTAATCACACAAAGGACCTCTAAACTAATAAGCATGCTTTTATTAGCATTCTTAAAAAGATGTTAACTCTTTATTATGGTTCAGAAGACTGAACATTTATGCCCTCAATTAGATAGTTTCTCTTTTTGAAGCAAGATAATTTTTGTAGTTTGATTTATTGATTTTAACAGAAGGACATAGTTTTGATGTATTGAACACAAAGCTTTAGACTTTTGCAAATGTTTAGCAGAATGTATCCATTTAATAAAATAAGAAATAATGTAATAGTAAATAACTAATGAGCTCTTTTACTTCTATACTACTAGGTAATAAATATTGGATAATTATTGACAAATATCATGGGAATTAGATATTTAAAAATTGGATAGGACCATCCTCCATTTTAATTGAATATAATGTGATCAATTAAAAGTTATCTTAGGAGCGTAGATGTGGCTCAAGTGGTTGACTTCCCTTCTCCCACATCGGAGGTCCTGGGTTTGGTTCCCAGGGACTCCTGAAAAAAACAAACAAACAAACAAACAAAACAAACAAAAAAGCCAACTTGGGGAAGCTGATGTGGCTCAGTGGTTGAGTGGCTTCCCACATATGAGGTCCTGGGTTCAATCCCCAGCCTCCAGTACCTAAAAAAAAAAAAAAAAAAATTAAAAAAATTAGCTTTGAAGAATAAGAAATGTTACGGACTAAAATTTAAGTAATTTTTAAATTATATTTGGCCCACCAAGTTAATCCAAGGTAATCTTATCTCAAGAACCTTAATCACATCTGCAAAGTCCTTTTGCCGTGTATGGTAACAGATTCACAAGTTCTCAGGATTAGGATGTAGACATCCTGGAGGGAACCATTATTCTGTCTACCAAAACAAGTATTTAAAATACAGCACAGAAATCTGCTTGGGGCAATTCCATTCAGCATCTGCCAAAGAAGTTTTGGAAGGAATCAGAGTTAAGAGACAAATGGTCTAAAACTGTACAGTTGAATACAATGAGATAGCTTTAGCTTGTCTAGAATTATGAAAAATCACAGAGAAGGCAAATTTTTAATAAAATTTAGGATGACACTTTATATTACACTTAAAATTATATTCATAGACAAGGTTAAAAAAATTCCATAAAACTGAAATAGATATTATGTTTCTATAATAGGCAGGAGCATAAATTTTACTTTAAATGGAAGGACATAACCAAGTTACTTAGGCTGTGAGAGACTTTGAAGGAAGTAATAGCAAAAGAGGGAAAGTGTGCTCAAACTAATTACAGAGACTCCTCAAAAAGATCTAGGCTGGGAATTGGAAAAAAAAAAAATGAACATGCTTGAATTAATAAGGAGTAATTGTTTTGCTTCATTGCATTATTTTCCTCTTGTCCAATATTCTCTCATACTCACATTAAAATATGCTTGAGAAGCTTTAGTGATCAATTTAAATAATTCCAATATTTTCTGCCACCTTTTTATAAGAAATAACATATATCTTAATCAAGTCAAATGTTCATTCTTAAAGTGGGATGCTTTGAAAATAAAATTCCACCATTTGTTTTATCATATCCTTCCTGATGTGGGCAATCTCTATCTGTTCCTCAGTCTATTAATTTATGCTAAAAGGAAGCACACCCAGGCAAATAGGAGACGGGAAATTTCTTCTCTGCTAATTGGCTTATTTTCCTCTACAAAAGTTATCCATTTTCTAACACTTGAAACCCTCCTTAATTATCAGTCAAGAAGATAAAATGTACTCCTAATTTTACATACAACTTGTGATGGTTTGTTTAATTTTGGTTTTCACTCCATGACAATATCCTGTCAAAAATATTCAAAGTGGTGAGAATTTCAAAGGTTTTCCAATGCATAAAGCAAATCACTTCATTAAAAAGTTTTAAATTTAAATAAATACAACTGCTCTTTACTCCCTAGCATAATACTTCTGGTATAATACTTGTAATGGTTATTTTCCTGCACCAACTTGACCAGATTATGGTGTCCAGGTGTTTGGTCAAGTAATCAATGGACTGATTATTACTGTGAGGACATTTCCTGGACTTAAATCATAAGTAGGTTGATTGCATCTATAGCCGATTACATCTACAATCAACTGTAGAGATTGCTTTCAATAATGAGAGAAGTCTCATCCAATCAGTTGAAGGCTTTAAAAGGAGACATGATGATTTCGGCAGTCAGAAGAGAGAATATCCATCTTTACTTCAGCCAGCCAGCTTCTCCTGGGGAATTCATCGAAAACCTTCATCAGAGTTCACAGCTTGGGGCCTGCCCTTTGGAATTTTGACTTGCCTATCCCCACAGTCACTTGAGACAATTCTTATAAAAAGCTCATAGTATTTACAGTATGGCCTGTCCTGTTTCCCTAGAGAACCCTGAGTAATACAATTCTTTTGATAAAAACTCAAGAAATACACACGAACAGAAGTATAAAATAAAGTCATTGTGAGATTCTGACAGTGTTCTTGACTATTGCAGAGATCATGCATCTTTTGAGCTTTAACCCTGAGAGCTTCATTAAAATATGCTGTAAATGAATTGAAAGTAAATAAAGGTGCAGGAGGTTTATGTAGGTGTTGGGGGATTTGTGAGTATAAGGCACATAGTAATGGCTTGTGATACTATATATTTAAGCTTCAGTCTGTATGTGTGTGTGTATGTGTGTATTACTGTATAACTGAAATGAATTATTGGCTATTTCCCAGTTTACTTTGATAAGATATAATTACTTTGAATTTGTAAACAGCACCTAGGTTTTTAACCCATGTACTCTCTAGGTAGGCAGAAGACATCTTTAGAAAGTGGAAGCCAATTTTCCTCTCTTGTTATACACCAATAAAGCACATGTGAATCAGAAGAATAAAAATAATCTTATAAACATTATATCCTTGCTCTTACCCAGATATGTTGAATTTTAGGCAAATGATGAACTAATCAGTCTTTGTTTCCTTATATATAGAATAATGTTGTAATATGTGAGAAAAAATAGCAAAAGTGGCATGTCAAATATGATTAAAATAACTTAAATACATTTATCATTACTTTTTCATCATTGAAAAATCGCTAGGAGATTAATAATTCTCAGGTAATTTTAATTCATAGGAGAAACTATGTTAAATCTTCCTATTGTTATCATTAAAGCCAAAAACAAATTAATCCACCTAACACTGCCATAATAACTGGCAGATGTCAAGTATGCAATGTTGACTTATTGTGTTATTTTTTAAATGTTATAAAATAATTAATGTGAAGAACTTTTCATGAATATATTCTATCTTCATGAGATAATGCAAGAACACTTTGTTCTGGATGTCTACCTAGTGTTAGGGTATATAAATGACCCCTGCTTAGCAGAGTCACTGTTAAACTAGTTATTCACAGATGGAGGACATTGAGTGTTTGACACTGAGTGATTAAACCTTTACTTATTTGTTATCTTGAAATGGCTCTAGAAACTGGGGTATAATTGTAGGTTTATAACTGACTGACAGAATTGTCAATTCTGTTACCAATCCTGCCATGGAAAAATATGGAAAAATAGTATGTATATATTTTCCATATACACAAATATAGACTTTATTCATTCCTTAATTAGTACATATGTTTATTCAAAAAACAATATTGTTACTTCACTTATTTTCTCAAAAGAGAAAGGTTGTTCTCTAAATTATCTCAGATTAGTAAAGGTAGTACATTTAAAAGTATGTGCAATATGAGAAGAAAAGGGTTATGAAAGAGGAAAGTAGAAAGTTCAATGATATGCAAGTGATGGAATGGTCAGTTCAAATGAGGGCTGGGGATTTGAGGAAAAGCTGTGAAGGGCTTCTGAGTTGAGAGATTCTCAACTGGATCTTGAATTCTGAGTAGGTATCACCAGAAAAGCTGCTGAGCAACAGGACTCTGAGGAAGCATATTACATGTAAAAAGAAAGTTGCCAGATAACTTGCCAGGTGGTGTTACAAAAAATTGCAACCACTAATATATCTGCCTACAAGGGTACTAGGAAAACCCTCTCTGGAAGAAGATATAATCCACAGCCTCACATTTGGACCTTAGTACTCCTTTGTACCTTTTGTTGACTCTGTTATCACCAATGGCTTAGCAGTCTGGTGAGGTTCATGGGTGGAATGTGATTAGAGAATCAAAAGTTCCATAGTATGGGGAAGGGACCGTTGGAAACAATTTATAGCTTGGAAAGGCACCATTTATGTTACATTATGATGCTCGTGACAAAGGCCTGTATCACTATGAACATCATTGGAATGACCTAGCTTATAAACTGACTTGCTTTTTGCCCTGGATGAGGCTAGAGACCCTCCTGGGAGATGGGCCCTGTCTGGAGGATGAGGTCAATGAACTTTGCCTTGATGTCATCCATAAGATGATGTCTGAAATGAGCTGAAATTCCCATGGCTGCTTCTGCCACTCAGTGAATCCACCTCTGAACTGGACATTGAAATTCCGACACCCTAAAATTAGGGGCCCAGGACCATGAAGTACCTCTTTCATTGAGAGGCCCAATTTGTCACTTACTAATGTGAGAGAAGTGAACCACAAGCTAGGGCTCAAAATGGACATTTAGGACCTATCCCCTGATAGTCCTACATCAACCCTCTCCTGTCATCGCAAGCTATGTCTTATGCTTTGGTCTCAATACACACTTATTCAGGCTATGGCCTTGGCTTTCTCTTTCACCGTGCAAACACAATACATACATGGGATTCCTTGGAAAAGCAGTTCTGCTATCCTTTCATATACCCAGATGACATCTCCTCTGACCAAGGATCTGCCTTCTCTGTACAATCCACTCAACAATGGGCCCTGACTCACAAAAATTACCCACCATCCACAGGCAGCTGGCATTGTGGAAAACTTTAATGGCCACCTAAAATAGGAGTCTCAGCGTACACACACTGACACCTTTCTTACTGAATGTACTTTCTTCCTTGCTTGGACCTTCTGAAGGCTGAACACAGCAGTTCTCAAGAAGGGAAGCATGACCTTACTATGCTTCCTAGCACAGAAGGGGATGAGGGTCGGGAGAAACCCAGGCTTTTCTGCATGTTCAACTTTACACCCATCATGATGAGAACTGGCCTCAAAAGAGGGACCAAGTTTATACCTCTTAGGGCTCTCCTCTTCAGCCCCATTAAACACTCCACACAATTCCCAGAATAGTGGGAGTTTAAGGCCACCAGAAGAGGTGTGCGATGACAAAACTTGGTCTAGAAATGCCCTAAGGTGGGTACCAGCCAAACTGAAGCCTGCACTGCCCAGGCTCTGGTCTGCCCCAAGGAGTCTGGACCTCCTCCAAGCCCTGAGGCAGGTACCAGCCAAACTCCAGCAAGCCCTGTCCAACCTCCACCCTGCTCTGAGGACTCCACTTCCAGCCCCTGCCTGAAGAGGTAAATCCTGTCTCACCAGAAGAAAATGCAAAGGAATGCCCTGAGGTCAGTAGCTTGAAAGACATTTCTAATCCTTCTCCTTACCCCGCCCCCCATCTCTTCAAGACCTATTACTAGACTAAAATCACAATAAGCCCCCAAAAGGTGAATTATAAAGTGTGACCCATGAGGAAGTACACTATACTCTGAAAGAACTGCATGAGTTTTCCAATTTATATAGAGAGAAACCAGGGGAATATGTGTGGGAATGGATACTAAGGGTATGGGATAATGGTGGAAGGAATATAAAGTTGGATCACTCTGACTTTATTGATAAGGGCCCACTAAGCAGAAATTCTGGATTCAATGCTGTAGCTCTAACAGTTTGTTCAGGTGGGTGACTGAAACATGGACCAAAAGATGGCCTAGCATGTCTGAGGTTGAGATGCCCAATTTACCCTGGTATACAGTAGAAGAGGGAATTCAGAGGTTTAGAGAGACTGGAATGCTAGAATGGATTTACCATTTGAGACTTGCCCACCCACCCCAGGAATGTCCAGAGGACACACTTTTAACCGGGACTGTGAGGAATAAATTTGTAAGACTAACACCACCTTCCCTGAAGAGCTCTGTGGTTGCTCTTCTCTGTAGTCAAGATATTACTGTAGGGAGGGCTGTAATGGAATAGAATCTGTAAACATCAAGTATCTGCAGTTAATCCCCAAAGACAAGGTAGGCATGGCTATCACAATGAAAGGCAGATTCAAAGCAGCACTCAAAATAGTCTGGATCCAATGGAATTATGGCATTGAATAATAAATCATGGGGTAGCTAGAAATGAAATAGACGGGCAATCAACTAAATTTTTTTCTGGATTAGTATAAGCAGAAGAGTTCTAGATCTAGTGAACAAAACCCTAACTCAAATTACAGAGACAGAGAATCACTGCCCCTTAATCAATTCCCAGACTTGAGACAGTTTACAGACCCAGAGCCCCTTGAATGAGGAGAAGGCCAGGTCCCCTTGGGGAAGGATCCTGTTAAACTGCCAAAAATTTGTACTGTTAATCTTCCCCCACCTTTCCCCAAGGAGACTTACGGCCTTTTACCAGAGTAACTGTACATTTGGGAAATGATCAGTTATTTCAGGGATTATAGACACTGGGGCAAAAGTGACATTTATTCCAGGAGACCCCAAACAACACTGTGGTTCA
This sequence comes from Tolypeutes matacus, assembly GCA_026826555.1. Classification (NCBI taxonomy): domain Eukaryota; kingdom Metazoa; phylum Chordata; class Mammalia; order Cingulata; family Chlamyphoridae; genus Tolypeutes; species Tolypeutes matacus. The sequence continues at coordinate 9,531,663 of JAKSZT010053770.1, forward strand.
GCAGTCAGAGTATAGGTTTATGAAGGTCAGGTGATCAATGGAGCATTAGCTTAGGCCCATCACATAGTGGGTCCAGTTGGTCCCTGGACCCATTCTGTGGTTATTTCTCCAGTTCCAGAATGCATAATTGGAATAGACATATAAGATTGGCAAATCCCCACATTGGATACCTGACTTGTAGAGTGAGGATTATTATAGTTGGAAAGGCCAAGTGGAAGCCACTAGAACTGCCCCCACCTAGCAAAATAGTAAATCAAAAGCAATACCAGTTTCCTGGAGGGATTGCAAAGATTAATGCCACCATCAAGGATCTGAAGGATGCAGGGGTGGTGATTCCGACCACATCCCCATTCAACTCTCCTGTTAGGCCTGTGCAGAAAACAGATGGATCTTAGAGGATGACAGTAGATTATTGTAACCTTAACCAGGTGATGACTCCAATTGCAGCTGCTGTCCCAGATGTATTATCATTACTTGAGCAAATCAACATATGCCCTAATAAATGGTATGCAGCTGTTGATCTGACAAATGTTTTTTTCCCAATTGCCATCAGTAAGGACAACCAGAAATAGTTTGCTTTCAGCTGGCAAGATCAGCAGTATACCTTCACTGTCCTGTCTCAGTGGTATATCAACTCTCCAGCCCTATTTCATAATATTGTCCCTCCCACAAGACATAACATTGGTTTATTATATTGATGGTATAATGTTGATAGGACCTAGTGAGCAAGAAGTAGCAAAGACTCTAGACTTATTGGTAAGGTATTTGCATGAGATAGGATGGGATATAAATCCAAGAAAAATACAGGGTCCTTCCAACTCAGTGAAATTTCTAGGTATCCAGTGGTGTGGGGCATGTCAGGATATTCCTTCTAAAGTGAAGGGTAAGCTGTTCCATCTGGTCCCTACTACAACCAAAATAGAGGCCCAATGCTTAGTTGGTCTTTTCAGATTCTGGAGACAATATATTCCTCATTTGGGTGTGCAACTCCAGTTCATTTACTGATTGATCAGAAAAGCTGCTAGTTTTGATTGGGGACTGGAGAAGGAGGAGGCTCTGCGACAGGTCCAGCCTGCTGTGCAAGCTACATTACCACTTGGGTCACATGATCCATCAGATCCAATGATGCTGGAAGTTTCAGTGGCAAAAAGTGTCTGGACCAGTATCTCTATCTGCCACTCCTATAGAGGAAAAATCACAAAGCAGACCCTTAAGATTTTGGCGCACAGCCCTGCCATCCTCTAAAGATAACTACTCTCCTTTTCAGAAATAGCTTTCGGCCTGATACTGGACCTTAGTAGAAACTAGATGCTTAATCATGGGCCATCAAGTTACCATGAGACAGGAGTTGCCTGTCATGCATGGGGTACTGTTTGACCCACCAAACCATAAAGTTGGGCATGCACAGAATTACTTCATAATAAAAAGTAAGTGGTTTATAGGAGACAGGGCTCAAGCGTGTCCTGAAGGCACAAATAAGTTACATGAGAAAGTAGCTCCAATGCCCATGGTCATCACTCCTGCCATGTTACCTTCTTTTCCCAGCCCACAGCTTTAGTCTCTTGGAGAGTCTTTTACGATCAGTTGACCGAGGAAAAGAAAACTCGGGCCTTGTTTACAGATGGTTCTGCATGATATGCAGGTACCACCCAAAAGTGGATAGCTGCAGCACTGTAGCTCTTTTCTGGGACATCCAGGAAGGATAGTGGTGAGGGGAAATCCTCCCAGTGGGCAGAACTCTGAGCAGTGCACCTGGTTGTTCATTTTGCTTGAAAGAGGTGTGTTTGGACATTGATTCATGGGTTGTTGCCAATGGTTTGGCTGGATGGTCAGGGACTTGGAAGGAACATGATTGGAAAATTGGTGACAAATAGGTCTGGGGAAGAGATATGTGGATAGACCTTTCTAAGAAGGCAAAAACCATGAAAATATTTGTGTCCTATGTGAATGCTCACCAGGGGGAGATGTCAGCAGAAGATTTTAAAAATCAAGTGGATATGATGACCTGCTCTATGACTAATTCTCAGCCTCTTTCCCTGGCCACTCCTGTCATTGCCCAATGGGCCTATGAACAAAGTGGTCATGGAGGTAGGGATGGAGGTTATGCATGGGCTCAGCAACATGGACTTCCTCTCACCAAGGCCCACTTGGCTACTGCCACTGCTGAGTGGTCAATCTGCCAGCAGCAGAGAAACACACTCACCCCTGATATGGCACCATTCCTTGAAGTGACCAGCCTGCTACCTAGTGGAAGGTTGACTATATTGGACCACTTCTACCATGGAAGGGGCAGCAATATGTTTAACTGGAATAGACACATATTCTGGATATGGGTGTGCATTTCCTGCACATAATGCTTCTTCCAAAACTACCATTCATGTACTTACCGAATGTCTTACCGAATGCCATGGCATTCCACACAACATTTCTTCTGATCAAGGAACCTATTTCATAGCAAATGATGTGCAGGAATGGGCACATGCCCATGGAATTCATTGGTCTTATTATGTTCCCCATCACTTTGAAGCAGCTGGATTGATAGAATGGTGGAATGGCCTTTTGAAGACTCAATTATGGCAACAACTAGGTGGCAATACCTTGCAGGGCCAGGGCAATGTTCTCTAGGAGGCTGTGTATTCTCTAAATCAGCGTTCACTCTATGGTGCTGTTTCCCCCATAACCAGGATTCATGGGTCCAGGAAACAAGGGGTGGAAATGGGAGTAGCACCACTCACTGTTACCCTACTGACCCACTATGAAAATTTTTGCAACCTTAAGCTCTGCTGGTTTAGAGGATTTAGTCCCAAAAGGAGGTGTGCTGCCACCAGGGAACACAACAATGATTCCATAGAACTGGAAGTTAAGACTGCCACTGGGCCACTTTGGGCTCCACTTACCTTTTAATCAATAGGCAAAGAAGGGAATTACTGTACTGGCTGGGATGATTGATCCTGACTATCAAGGGGAAAGAGGACTGCGTCTACATAATAACAGTAAAGAATAGTTTGCCTGGAATACTGGATATCACCTAGGGCATCTCCTAGTACTGCCATGCCCTGTGATTAAAGTCAATTGAAAATTGCAACAACCCAATCCAAGCAGAAATAACAATGGCCCATAATCTTCAGGAATGAAAGTTGGGGGTCACCTCACCAGGCAAAGAACCATAGCCAGCTTAAGTGCTTGCTCAGGGTAACAGGAACATGGAATAGGTAGTGGAAGAAGGTAGTGATAAATATGAACTTTGACCATGTGACCAGTTATAGAAACAAGGACTGTAATGGTCATGAATCTTTCTTCCTTGTTTCCTTATGAGTATGATTGTATATGTACACAAAACAAATTTCTTTGTTTTATTCCCCAACATTTTTCCTTAACATAAGACAAGTTGTATTAGTTTCATGTCATAATATTTAAGGATGTCAAGTTTAAGAGTGAATATTTCCCAAGTGTTGCACCCTATTATGTAAGGAATTAATGGGTTTCCAGTTATACGCAGGATAGTTGAACATTGTTAGGTGGAAATATATATAGAGAGATAGATATAGATATAGATATAGATATAGATATAGATATAGATATAGATGATAGATAGATAGATAGATAGATAGATAGATAGATAGATAGATAGATAGATGCATGTCTGTTATTGTTTTTACTTAGAGACTAGTTATGGTTTAAGGTAATGTGTATGGTTGCCAAGTTGGCAAAGGGTGGACTGTTATGGTTAGGCTTATGTGTCAACTTAGCCAGGTGATTGTGCCCAGTTGTTTGGTCAAGTAAACACTGGGCTAACTGTAATACAAGGACATGTATATGCTTTAGTCATCAGTGAATTTACTGCATAGATGGCTGAATACATCTACATCAACCAAGAAATTGCCGCTAGCAATGAGTGATGCTTTATCCAATCAGCTGAATGCCTTAAAAGGGGAAGTGATTTCAGCATTCAGAGAATTTCCCAGCTCATCTTTGGACAGCCAATGTCTCCCGGAAACTCAATGAACTTCGTTGGACTTTCATCAGAGCCCCTGGTTTGCAGTCTGCCTGCTGATTCTCAACTTGTGCATCCTCACAGTTATGTGAGAAACTCTTATAAAATCTCACATAATTTACAGTTATCTCCTGTTGATTCTGTTTCCCTAGAGAACTGTGATCAATACACCCCTGAACAAGATGTCAGGATTTATTTAACATTTCTGAGGTTACAGCATGAGACTTTCAGACTCAGCAAAAATCATTAGACCCTCTTGCCAGAGTGCTAAATGCATTCATTGTCTTAAACTTTCTCCCATTCAACAAGGAGGCATATGTACTATAGCTAACACCTCCTGATCTATGTGAATTAATACCACAGAGAAGATAGAATAGAAAACCAACAGCAAGGCCACTGGCTGCAAAGTGCAAAAGAGATTCTATATGGGAACTCTAAACTTGGTTCCTCAAGGGTTGGTGGGCATGGGTGCAATCATTACACCAGATAGACAAAGTCTTCCTGCTTGGAGTGATGATATACATAGGCATCATCAAAGCCCTTCTGTGTTGCATCTGCTAGTGTTACTAAATTTTTACTCTTATCATTGTTGACACTTATGGGCTGAGAGGCCTGACCATGTCCATGATGAGCGGTAGATCTATGTTACAGAAGCTAATGTAGAGGAGTAGTCTAGGCTTGGTCAAGAGGCCTAGGGGTGGACTGCTGGGGAAGTCATGTTCACCCTCAGTGGTCATTCCAAGCTCTTACCTACTCCACCCCTTTTCCTCTCTTGCTTGTTTGGGTACAGATGTTTCAGTACTTTGCAGCTTAGGGGAGAGGTTAGGTCTAGTGAAATGGCCCGACCATACTTTGAACTTGAAACAGATCAAAAAACCTCAGCCACTTGCCAGAGAATGAACATTGCACAAAGGTTTCTTGAATCATGCTTTCTACTGTGTCAGGGCCCCTTCCCCTAGGGTGTATAAATACTCATCCCTCTGGCAGTATAGGATACCTCATCTTCGACACAAAGTGAGGGTAGGGAGCCACCACCCACTGACCCTGGCCCAAGCAGGTGGCTTCCCAGGGGACCAGCCTTGATGGGGCATTTCCCTCTGCTCTTTTGGATCCTTTGTGCTGTATAAGTAATAAAGTAGTTTTTTTCTGAGAATCTCTCTTGTGCCTGAGCCTATGTTCCCACAACGCACCATCTAGTAACTGGCTTCATAAACTGCCAGCATGCTATAGGATATCTTCCATATTGTCCTTTAAATTGGAGGTAAGTAAAGGTATCCAAAGACAATCAAACATGAGATAATTCATAACCAAATTTTAAAGTAAAGTATATAAAAAGAGTGTTTCCAGACCAAAGGGAAATTATTCTAGGTGAAGGTATGGGAATTCAAAAAGGAAGAAAAGAAAATGAAAAAGTTAAAAATATGTATAATATCAACAAATATTGATTTACAAAAGGAATAATAGGAATATATTTTAGTACTAAAATTATAGGTATAACAAAAATACATGGCAATAATAGCACAAATAGAAGGAGAGTGTTACAAAGAACTGACGATGCGAATATTCTCGCTGTCCTGATTTTGTGATAATCAGGGTAGGCTAAACATTCTCTATATTAGAAACCATGCATGTGTCCCCAGACCTAGTTTTCTCCCTAGGTCTGGAATTTTAGAATGCTGGTGATAATCTAAGCCTGATTTATTATATGACCATCCTGTATGGGAAAAGACTGTAATTCTAGGTATCTTTGCTCAACCTTTAGAGATATAGAGGGGGTACGGATGCAGCTCAAATGGCTGAGCATCCATCTCCCATGTGGAGGGACCTGGGTTCAATCCCCAGGACTTCCAGTAAAAATTAAAACAAGAAAAATATGGAGGGCACGTGGGCCTCCAAGGCCCCATGTGCGGGTACACCGCCAGGCCCTGTGAGCAGGTGAGCACCCTGAGCCCCACGAGTGGGTGAGCCACCCAGGCCCCATGCATGGGTGCGCCACCAGGTCCCACGAGCAGGTGAGCTGTCAGGCCCCATGTGCGGTTGCGCCGCCAGGCCCTGCAAGCAGGTGAGACCCCAGGCCCTGTGCATGGATGCACTGTCAGGCCATGCTAGTGGGTGTGCCGCCGTGCCCTGTTTGTGGGTGTGCCATCAGGCCCTGTCAGCCACGCAGCAAGATGATGACGTAACAGGAGAATGACACAAGGGAGAGCCAAGGTGAGATGTGCTGAAAAACCAGGAATTAAGGTGACCCAGGCAGTAGGATGCCTCTCTCCCACATCAGAGGTTCCCAGGATCGAATCCCAGTGAGGACAGGAGGAGAAGGATGAGAAGAGAGGGCAGGAAATGGACAGAGTTGCCCAGTGAATGGACACAAAAACAGCAAGAACTCGGGGGGGGGGCAGGTAAATTGGATAAACTTAAGTAAATATAAATCCTTAAAAAAATGTATAAGGGAGTAAGATATGGATTATAGTTGGTGGTAATACCTTGATGATGCTCTTTAATGGTTTGTTGGCAGATGTTTCACAACAATGCAAAGTATTTGTGGTGGGGTGATGTGTGGGAGCCCTGTATGATGTTATGCATGTTTGTTTTGTAAGTTCACAATGTTTGCTGAACACTTATAGTTTATGTATGTTCATGTATAAATGATATACTTCAATAAATTGTTATGTAAAAAAAAAAAGAAACGAAGATCCTAGGATCATATGTAAACTGGCAAAAGTACCAGTTTATATTAGGTAGTTAAAATATCAAAGACTAATGTTTTAGTCTTTAGGATAATGACTTAATTAATAGAAAGATTCATTTATAATCCAATAGAGAAATACTGATATAATAAAAAAAATATCTTATTACTCCAAAGTAAGAAAGGTATGAAATAAAAAGAAAAATAAAATTAAAAATGGTAACATAGTAGATTTAAACCTTAATACTTTAGTAATTATATTAAATGTAGATAAACTAAATATTCTACTTTAAAAAGAAAATTACAGAGTCTTTATATGCATAGATTTAATTAATTTTAATTTTCTTACAAATCTTAGCCTTGGGATTCCCTTCATATATCCAACAAGTATTTTATTTTTTCCTTTGAACTCCAAAAATTCTCTGCCATACTTTTTTGAATTTTATACTTTTTATGTTTTCTAATAAGTTTTAAAATTTAGGTCTTTTTCACCAATTATAAAACACATATTTTAGAACAGCAGGCTATTTATCAGGTTTTTGCATATTGTTTTATCAATGCTTCATAGATTCAATGATATTTGTTTAGTGTAAAAGGGTTCCCATACCACATTTAACACGAGTATTTTAAAATCTGAATAAAAGAAGAGTCAGCATTACTGCAGTAATTAACATTAATCAGGGTTTGAGAAGACACATATGACATTTTGGTGCTTAGAGACATTGTAATGTTATTCACATAACTTTTCATTTTATAGGAGATATCAGTTAATATTGATTTCTGATTGTTAGAACACCCCACAAAGCATTTTGTACAGGATTATACTCATCTATAACATCCACTGGTGTTGCTATAATCCTTTATAGACTCCAGAGACCTTGCAGATACATCTTACATGGTTCTCACAATAGCATATTTAACTTTCTCCATTTGGGGAGGAAAAAAATGCAAGTAAAAGAGGTTTGGGGACTTGCTCAATGTCAAAGAAGTAATTAGTGACATAATTTACCCAAGAATACTGATCACCTGATTCTTAATGTATTCCTTCCTCCTTTTTCTCTAATCAACTTCAGAGATGGAAATAGTAATTAAAGTTGAATTAATCAGAAGTGAAAGTCAGATACTCCAAGTGATTTTTTTCCATTGGCATATTTGCGTTGGCCAATAAATTATATCCAGATGAATGACTAGATTCTTTCTTTTTCTGTGGAAGAAATTTCTGTATTGAAACAGTGAATTTCAGTGATTCAGCCTGTTGGAGTTTCAACTAATTTGCCTATGCTTGTATTAAATTTAAGTCTTCATATACCATTTGTGGTTATTAGTCTTATATAAGAAACTTTTATTAGCACAAAGGTTTAATGTAGATATATGGCCTTTGTTTACCTTCTAAAATGACAAAATAAATATATTAATTTATTAATATCCCAATAGATCAGAGGGATGTTTTGAGGCCACAGCAAACACTGTTATTTTAAAAATTCACTAATGCACATGGAATAAAACACATCTCATATCTCCATGACAATAAAATATTATAAAAGCAATTATCACTATGCTCTTCTTAATTCAGAAAGACAAAAACATGACTGCATGCTTAAAATGAAAATGACTTATCTGTTCCTAAATGCAGTCACTTGTGATACTTAGATTAAGTATTCATTCCCACACAAACCTTACACCTATACTTCCTTTGACAGTCAACACACTGTTCCCGGAATACTTTATTAAGGCTCTGTCATAGACCAAAGAAAAGAAAACCATGCTATAGAGGGGAGAAAAAAAAAAAAAGATATTCCCTCATGCCCCAAATAGGCTGTTTCCTTCAACTACATCCTCTCTGAGGCCCCACATTTAGAGAAATCAGTCCTCTGTTTATGGCAATTATTTTAGTTGTTTTATAACATTTTTAATCACACATCTGTTCATATATATCTTTTATCAAAATGAGCCCAAGTATTTAAAAAATTTAACTTCTTTCGAGTTCTAATAATGTAAAAATAGATAATTAATGTTATAGAAAAGTTCAGTGATTCTGTGGAATTTGTGTATATTAATAAACCATGTCTGTCTGTTAAAATTCTTTAAAAGCTACTTTTTGGTGAGGGAAAACAGTACAGTTCTAACTTAAATTGTACAGAAATGTAATAAATGTTACCTTCACTACCATAGTACTTACATCACTGTAAAGTAAGCTAATATTTTGGCTTGTCTTTACATTTGCTAAGTAATTATACTTTGCTTTAAAGAATGGAAAATTCAGAAACTTTGAAGAAAAATGCACTTTCTTTTTATGTAACATTGTCTTCTGTTCACTTATCTGAAGGCAAGTAGGTAATGTTGTTACTATCTTAAACAGTAAAAGAAAGAGGTTTTCAGCAGAGGCTGTTCCAAAAATCAAATTCCACTTATAATTCTAGGTTTTGAATACTTACCTGACTAGAGGCTGCTATGCAAACAATGATTTAAATAGTCACCGACTCTTTCTTCCTCATAGTGTATATGAAGCAGAAAGGCACAAGAAAGGTAGCTATCATTAAAGCAACCTAAATTCCTATAATGATACTAATTTGCAGTACATTGATAAGCATATTGTTCCTCTACCAACCCCACTCTTTGGGCAGGTGGAACAATTTTATGCTAAGTAGGTGATTTGCCCCAACAACCAAAGTAGTAGCAGAGTCTAATCTCAAATCAGTGTCTCTATGTCTATTTATTTCCATTCCATTCCATTATACTATGATGTCTCCCAATACCTTGGTATTATTTTGTCTTAGTCCAACCTTCCAGTGAACATTAAAATATGTTCACTATATGTCTAATTGTTATTTCAGTTAATGTCTTAAATTTAAAACAATTCTGTGATGTATTATTTTTTATATTAAAAACAATTTATTGAAGTATATCATTTGTACATGAACATACATAAACAATAAGTGTATGGAAAAACTTGTGAACTTAAAAAAACCAACCCACATAACATCATACAGTGCTCCCATACATCACCCCACCTCAAATACCTTGCTTTGTTGTAAAACATTTGTGAGAAATTATGAAAGGGCCTTGTCAAAGTATTACTATTAACTATAGTCCACATCTTACATTTGGTGTATTTTCCCCCAATCAACCAAATTATTTTTTGTTCATAAACCATATAATTTATCTAAACTGTACAATCAATGGTATTTGGTATATTTACTAAGTTGTGCATTCATCACTTCAATAAATATTAGAGCATTTTCATTACTCAAAGAAAAACAACTATCATTCTCATATGTTAGCGCTACTAATTATAAATCCTAAGATGTTCTTTCAACATTTCTATTCATTTCTGAACATTTATAAATAACTTTTTACCAATTCTTCACAGATTAAACCTCAGCTTTCCATTCTCTAACCACATTATATTCTCTGGTAACTTATATTCTAGCTATTAACCCATGAGTTTGTTCATTATATTTAGCTCATAATAGCAAAATCATACAATATTTGTCCATTTGTGCCTGGTTCGCTTCACTCAACATAATGTCCTTCAGGTTCATTCATGTTGTCATGTGTTTCACAATTTCATTTCTTCTTACACCGAATAATATTCCATTGTGTGTACATACCATAGTTTTTTTATCCATTCATCAGTTGATGGACACTTGGATTGTTTCTATCTTTCAGCAACTGTGGGTAAGGTTGCTATGAACATTGGAGTGCAGATGTCTGTTCATGTCATTACTCTCAGTTCTTCTGGGTATATACTTAGCAGTGGTATTGCTGAGTTACATGGTAGATCTGTATCTAACCTTAGGAACTGCCAAACAGACTTCCACAGTGGCTGTACCATTCTACATTCCCACCAACAGTTAATAAGTGTTCCTATCTCTCCACATCCTCTCCAACACTTGTAGTTTTCTGTTTTGTTAATAGTGGCAATTCTAGTAGATGAGAAATGATATCTAATTGTAGCTTTGATTTGCATTTCCCTAATAGCAAAAGTTGAACACTTTTTCATGTGTTTTTTCACCATTTGTAGTTCTTTAGAAAAATGTCCTTTCAGGTCTTTTGCCCATTTTGAGTAGGTCATTTGTCTTTTTATTGTTGAATTGTAGGATCTCTCTAAATATGATGGATATTAGACCCTTGTCAGATGTGTGATTTCCAAATATTTTCTCCCATTGTGTAGGCTGCCTTTTTACCCACTTCACAAAGTCTGTTGAGGTCCAGAAATGTTTAATTTTGAGAAGGTCCCATTTATCTATTTTGTTTTTGTTTTTGTTTTTGTTGCTCGTGCTTTGGATATAAGGTTTAAGAGAACTTCCACCTTCTACAATGTCTTGTAGATGTTTCCCTTCATTATCTTCTGGAAGTTTTATGTTCCTGGCTTTTATTTTTATGTCTTTGATCAATTTTGAGTTGATTTTTGTATAGAGAGTGATATAGGGTTCACCTTTTATTCTTTTATTTACTGGTATCCCAGTACCATTTTTTGAAGAGTCTGTTCTGTCCCAGAAAATTTGATTTCTGGGGCATCCTTGAAGGATAGTGGTGAGGGCAAATCCTCCCAGTGGGTATAACTTTGAGCAGTGCACCTAGTTGTTCATTTTGCTTGGAAAAAGAAATGGCCAGATGTGCATTTGTACACTGATTCATGGGCTGTTGCCAATGGATTGGTTGGATGGTCGGGGACTTGGAAGGAACATGACTGGAAAATTGGTGACAAGGAGGTCTGGGGAAGAGGTATGTGGATATACCTTTCTGAGTAGGCAAAAAACATGGACATATTTGTGTCCCACGTGAATGCTCACCAGAAGGTGACTTCAGCAGAGGAAAAGTTTAATAATCAAATGGATAATATGACCCTCTCTGTTGCTAATGCTCAGCCTCTTTCCCCAGCCACTCCTGTCACTGCTCAATGGGCTCATGAACAAAGTGGCCATGGAGGTTATGCATGGGCTCAGCTACATGGACTTCACCTCACCAAGGCTGACTTGGCTACAGCCACTCCTGAATGCCCAATCTGCCAGCAGCAGAGACCCATACTCAGCCCCCAATATGGCAACATTCCTCTATGTGACCAGCCTACTACTGGTGGCAGGTTGACTACATTGGGCCACTTCCCCCATGGAAAGGGCAGCTATTTGTTTTAACTGGAATAGACACATTTCTGGCATGCAATGCTTCTTCCAAAACTACCGTTCATGTACTTATCGAATGTCTTTTCTACCACCATGGCATTGCACAAAGCATTGCTTCTGATCAAGGAACCCATTTCACAGCAAATGATGTGCAGGAATGGACACATGCCCATGGAATTCACTGGTCTTACCATGTTCCCCATCATCAAGAAGCAGCTGGATTAATAGAATGGTGGAATGGCCTTTTGAAGACTAAATTATGGTGCCAAATAGGTGGCAATACCTTGCAGGGCTGGGGCAATGTTCTCCAGGGGGCTGTGTATGCTCTAATTCAGCATCCTGTCTATGGTGCTGTTTCTCCCATAACCAGGATTCATGAGTCCAGGAATCAAGGGGTGGAAATGGGAGTGGCACCACTCACTATTACCCCTAGTGACCTATGAGGAAAATTTTTGCTTCCTTCCTTTGCAACCTTAAGCTCTGCTGGTCTACAGGTTTTAGTTCGAAAAGGAGGAGTACTGCCACCAGGGAACACAACAATGATTCCATTGAACTGGAAGTTAAGACTGCCACCTGGCCACTTTGGGCTCCTCTTACCTGTGAAGCAACAGGCAAAGAAAGGAATGACTACTGGGTGGGGTGATTGATCCTGACTATCAAGGGGAAATAGGACTACATCTGCATAATGGGGGTAAAGAAGAGTTTGCCTGAAATGCAGGAGATCCTCTAGGGCATCCCCTAATACTGTCATGCCCTGTGATTAAAGTCAGTGGAAAACTGCAAGAAACCAATTCAAGCAGGACTAACAATGGTCTAGAATCTTCGGGAATGAAAGTTTGGGTCACCCACCAAGCAAAGAACCATGGCCAGCTGAAGTGCTTGCTGAAGGTAACGGGAACATGAAATGAGTAGTGGAAGAAGGTAGTGATAAATATGAACTTCGACCATGTGACCAGTTACAGAAATGAGGACTGTAATAGTCATGAACCCTTCTTCCTTGTTTCGTTATGAGTATTATTGTATATGTACACAAAATGAATTTCTTTGTTTTCTTCCTCAACCTTTTCCCTATCATATGAAACGCTGTATTAATTTCACATCATAATATTAAAGGATGTCAAGTTTAAGAGTGAATATTACCCAAGGACTTGCACCCTATTCTGTGCGGAATTAATGCATTTCCGGTTGTACTCAGGGGAGCTGAACATTGTTAGGTGGAAATATATATGTATCCTTGTCTGTTATTGTCTTTACTTAGAGACTAAGTATGGTTTAGGGTAATGTGTGTTTGCCGAGTTGACAAGGGGTGGACTGTGATGGTTAGGCTAATGTGTCAGCTTGGCCAGGTAATTGTGTCCAAGAGTTAGGTCCAGGAAGCACTTGGCTAATTGTAATATAAGAGCATCTATGGACTTCGATTACCAGTGAGTTTACTGCATGGATGGCTGATTACATCTGCATCAATCAGGGAGATTTCATCAGCAATTGGTGACGCTTTTGTACAATCTGTTGAATGCCTTAAAAGGGGAACTGATTTCAACATTCAGAGAGAATTTCCCAGCTTGTCTTTGGACAGCCAAATTCTCCCAGAAACTCATCAAGGACTGTTCATTGGATTTTCATCGGAGCCCCTGGTTTGCAGCCTTCCTGCAGAACCTGGAATTGTGCATCCCCACAGTCGTGTGAGAGACTCATAAAATCTCATATTATTGACAGATATTTCCTGTTGTTTCTGTTTCACGTGAGAACCCTGACTAATACACCAAAATTTCAAAATTTTCTTTGTGCTCACCCAGTATTGTCTTAATGTCTTTCATTTCCTAAGCTATGTTGTCCTTTAACTGAAAGATTTGATTGAGGAGATTTGTATTAACCTTATTGATTAGTTGTTTCAAGTCCTGCGTCTCATCTGGAGCTTTGATTTGTTCCTTTGTCTGAGTCATATCTTCCTTTTTCTTTGTATGACTAGTAATGTTTTGCTGCTGTTTAGGCATTTCATCCTGATGCTCAGTTTACTTTGATGTTCAATTTCTTCCTCTTGCCTAGGGATTTACAGTTAAGTAGCTGTGTACTACCATTGTTCTTTGACTCTTAGTTCAACTTGTTCTAGATATTTAGGATTGCCCGTTTAACTGCTCAAACTGGGACTAAGGACCCAGTAATGGGGTGCAGGCCAGTTTCCAAGGGCCTTGGAGAGTGGGGCAATAAAGGCACCTGATTGCCTTATTTATTTATTCGTTCATTCATTCATTATTTCCCCCTTTTCATGCACTTTTCTGGTCTGCCAGCAGATGTTGCACTTTGTCTGACCTCTCAGTTCAGACTCCAGGTGCTAGGCAGAAATGCATTCAATGTAATTCTGGGGTTGGTTGGTGCAGAAGCAATGTCTTCAGGGCTGGCCAAGCTTCACAAACAATCTTTCTCATAAGCTGATCTCCTCCCTTGGCCAGCAGTACCCTCCCTCCCTCCACCTCCTCAGCAACCAGCCCAGAGCATTAGGGAGGGTATTTGAGAAGGCAAATTATCTTTCACTCCCTGTGGGCTCTCAGTGTAAACAATGATGTGGCTCCATCTGACCTGGAAGTGTGTGACCCCTCCAATGCAGCAGTCCAAGTGTGATGGCCAAAATCCTAATTTGCTATAGGATGTGTCCCTCCCTCTCCCCTTTCTTGGGAAACAGGACCCCTGCAACCCTTTCAGTCCAAAGCCACTGCAGTCCACAGCCACTGCAGTCCACAGACTGCTGTTTGCTCTGGGGGTAGGGGGATGGGCACCATCTGCTGCTTCTGAAACTTTACTTGTAGGATTTTTCAGCCAGCTGAGACTCGTTTCCTTTGCTCCTCTCTCTTCTGGGTGGTGTCTCTCCTTCCCTGGGGTCCTGAGACACAGAGCAGCCTCCAGACAGTCTCCGACTGTACTCTAGCTATTTTTTCTGGGAGAAAAATGATCCCTCTACCTCTCTAATTCTCCATCTTCCCAGAAATCTGATGTAGTATTCTTGATTCTAATTTACAGGTGAAGAAACAAAAACATAGGTCACATACCTAGGATATGGTACAGTGGAATTTTTCTCTGGACAATGCAAGATTGTGTTTGCTTTTTCCTAGATTGTTATGGTTAGGTAGTCCACATGGGTATAATGAAGGTGATCAAAAAACTGTTGTACATCTATTGTACAGTATATTTTCACTCAATCTACTTGGTCAGGTCCTGGTTTAGAGCATGATTTTAAGTCAACATGTTTGAGTGAATAGTGAAGGTGGTATATATGTTAAGGATTGAAATAAAACGGGAGCATGAAGGGCTGTTCTTTCAAATGTTGCTGTGTTTAATTTTTCTATCCAAATTCCCCACTCCCCAGTCCCTTACTTTGGAAAGATTGTGTACCACAATTTAAAGCGGGGATAAAGAGGAAGGGAAAGTTCCAATCTAGTAAATATCTTCAAATAATTCACCGTTTAGTTCATTGACCCACATGTGAGGAGCACTGGGCAACATTTGGTCCAGTTAATAGGACAGAACCCGTTGGTGATATCTGAAAATCACATTGTACTTAATAGTTCCACATCTTTTTGAAATAACCTTAAAAAGAACAAGGAGAAAAAATGGGAGCTAACATGTCTTCAAATGATCACTCAACACAAATACTTCCAGTATTCTGTTATTTCCACAGAATTTCTTTCCAGAGGACACCATTACTGCCAACAGTAAACATGGTTTGCCATTTTAAAGAATAAATATTACTATAGGTCATTTCAAATTTTTGGATATGTAACTTCTTTATGTATAGAGGAAGTCTGCCAAGGCAGTGTTACTTCTATTGCTCTGTCTTATAAACAGATCTATATTTTAAATGTAAGTAGTTAGGGAATATAAACATTCTCACATACATTATTAATTTATTTTTCATAGTAAATAAAGGAAGTGAAGAAGGAAATCTAATATCACCATTTTGCAGATGATACCATTAAATTAGAGAATAAATGATTAACATTCTCAAGGTTAT
The DNA here is from genome assembly GCA_026826555.1 of Tolypeutes matacus. Lineage (NCBI taxonomy): Eukaryota > Metazoa > Chordata > Mammalia > Cingulata > Chlamyphoridae > Tolypeutes > Tolypeutes matacus. The sequence goes on from JAKSZT010053770.1 coordinate 9,547,475, forward strand.
GATATCAGTTCTGATATCTTCTAGTTAATTGTTCTTATAAACAACTCTATTTTAACATGAAAAATATTTTGTTAATGCTAATGAAAAAATAAAATCAACAGAGAAGTCGAAGGACTTTTAGAAGGCAAATGTAAAATCTTTCTTTGCTTTAAAGAAAAAAAATTCATTATCAATTAACTGAGAAATGGGCTGGGTTTCTGGTAGTGGTTTTAAATGAGAAGTAGGCAATTAATATGAAAAGCTAAAAAATAATAAATGATGATGTAAAAAGTAGCTACAAGGTGTTAAAGTCTCAGAATGATCAAATATTTATTAAAATAGAGTAAATATGTCAAATAATATGATTTTCTATTTAAAACTTAAGGAAGATGAATATTAAGACAATGTCATAAAATGCTTTTGCTCTGTAGACATACATAAGATGCTTGTGGATGTAAAAGTAAAAACATGAAAAATAAATGTGAAGTATCTAAGTGATTAAAGGTCAAAAGCTCTAATTACATTAGACACATTAGACACATTTTGATGAAAACCAAATTATTTTTGCATATTATAAATGCATGAATTATGTTCCAGTTTAGCTCTGACATGTAAAGAATATGGATGTCATCTCTTAGGTCCTCATAATAAGAAAAAAAGCTGAGTAAACAGAAAAACAATGGCTTTCCTTAGACCCAGGAGATGACCTGAGGGAACAGGTCAAATTTCTACCCAGAGAACTGGAGATGTAGAACACAAAGAATCACAGCTGAGACATGCTTGCCAGGAGCAAGACCCAGTGAAGTCAGAAATTGGCAAGAACATTAAATGTCAATTGGCAATTATTACAGCCTGAATGTGGACTAGATTGTAAGATAAAATCTACTGGAGGCCCAATCTTAGCTAGCCCCCACATTTTCATGGGTTTTATCTTTAGTTGTCTCACCATTTTCACAGTAAAGGTCAGTGAAAAATCACCTCATTCTTTGGTGTAGGGGGAAAGTATATACTTTGAAATATGCCCAGAGTGAAGAAAACAATATAGATCAGAAACTCAGAAAAGAAAGGAAGAACATTAGATAAGAAATAATTGAAGACAAAATGAATATTTTAATTTTCTTATTAACTGATCTGATAGATAACTTAGTGTTCCAAGTAATAATAATAACAACGTATTGATTGTATGATATGTCTCAGTGAAATGAATGACAGCAAAGCTGTAAGAACAACAGGAAGAAATTACAAATATTCTATTATAAGGTACCTGCATTATCCATGCAGCAGTTTGAAAGTGGACTTCAATTAATGTATATTCTAAACTGAAGGACAACCACTAAGACAATTTTTAAAAGAAATACGATTGACTTGCTAGAGAAAAGGGTAAGGTGAATCATATAAAATGCCCTAAAAAAAGAGAAAAGGCAGATAAAGAGGCAAAAATAAAAAAGAAAGGAAAAGTTAAATGAATAGAAGTGTCTTACAAACAGGATAGATTTAAGCTAATATAATTTTAAGTATGAATTGTCTAAAACCCAATTCAATGACACAGACTGTAGAGTTGACTAAAAAAAAATACCCAATTATATGCTGTTTACAACAAACCAACTTTAAATATAAAGCTTCAGATAGAATAAAAGTAAATGTGGTGGGAGGTGTGGGAGGTGGGGAACATGGGAATCCCAGTGGGTTCCGTGTAATATTTTGGGTAATCTAAGCACCTCTTAAAATATATGTGTATATATATATAAATAACATTTTTGTAAGCAAATACACATATATGCATATATATTTATATATCATTTTGCAAATGTTTGTATGTATTGTGAGAATTTTGATTTTTATCCATAATAAAAAAATAAATAAATAAATAAAATAAATAAACAAACATTAAAAAAAAAAAAAAAAAGCAAAGGAATGCATAAGAACACTCCTTCACTGTTGGGAATGTAAAATAGTGCAGCCTCTGTGGAAGACAGTTTGGCGCTTCCTCAGGAAGCTAAATATAAAACTTCTGTATCATCTAGCAATCCCTCTACTAGGAATATATCCAGAAGAACTGAAAACTGATGAGAAGAGACAATTGCACACCAATGTTCATAGCAGCATTATTCACAATTGCCAGAAGATGGAAACAACCCAAATGTCCATCAACCAATGAACAGATAAACAAAATGTGATATATACATAAAATGGAATACTATCTGCTGTAATAAGTGAAATAGGGAAACATATGATAACATGGATGAACCTTGAAGACATTATGCTGAGTGAAATATGCCAGACACAAAAGGACAAATATTGTATGATCTCACTAATATGAAATAAGTACAAAGAATAAAAACATACAGTTAAAACTTAGAGTGTAGTTTACTAGGAGATAGAATGAGTGCTGAGAAGGAGTATTGTTGCTTAATGTATGTAGAAGTTTTAATTAGCTTAAGTGTAAGATTGTAGAAATGTATAGAGTTGATGCTAACATATTATACTAAGTATAACTAACACAGCTAGTTCATAAAAGGGATTTTGGCTGAAAGAGGTAGTCTAGGGATATAAATGTCAACTGAAAGAAAGCTAGAGAATAATCTAGGACTGAATAACATAGCGAACCCAGAGATGGATAAGAATTGTGGTTAATAGTAAAAATACAAGAATTTTCTTCTATGGAATATGCATTAGTCAGCCAAAGGGGTGATGATGCAAAATATCAGAAATCTGTTTGCATTTACAAAGGATATTTATTTGGGGTAGAAGCCTACAGTCACAAGGCCATAAAGTGTAAGTTACTTCCCTCAGCAAAGTCTGTTGCCACATGTTGGAGCAAGACGTCTGCCAGTCTCTGCAAGGGTTCAGCCTTCCTCTTCCACCTAGGGCTCCGTGGTCCCAGCTCCTTCTGTTCTCACCTGTAGGCTAGGATAAGGCTTGCATCTTTCCCCAGAGCTCATTTCTTTCTGGGCTTTCTCAGCTGTTCAGGGGTCTGGTCTTTTCAGCTGCAAAACTATCAAGAGAACGGCTTGGCTCTCTCCCCGGAGCTCCAGTGTCCAAACTTAAACTCTCTGTGTTCTCCTTCTCTATGTATTTACTTCCATGTGAAAGTCTGTTTTATTCCCCACCAAGGGGGTGGGGACTCAACCGTGAACACTCTAATGACGTGGTCAAACAAAAGCCCTAATGTTGATTTAATAAAGTAAAAGTAAAACCTCTGAATCTAATACAATCTAATACACCCAGAATAACAGACCAGTTTACAAACACATTCCAATATCTATTTTTGGAATTCATAAACAATATCAAACTGCTTTAGACTAGAATAAATGTATATCATTATTACAAAGTGGTAAGACCATGGAGATACATGGGAAAGATACAATTAATATAACCTATGGATTATAGTTAACAAAAATATTGCAATATTCTTGCATTGATGTTAAAGAAAGTACTGAATTAATGATAGGGGAGTATGGAAAAATATACCAAATGTATGCTGTAGACCATAATTAGTGGTAATATTCTGATGATGTTATCTCATAATCTATAATACTCCATAACAATGTAATGTGTTGGTAGAAAGGTATTGTATGGGAATTGTGCACATTTGCATGATTACTATGTAAGATTCCAACTTCTCATAATTTATATATAGATAGATATAAATGAAGGAGAAACCTATACTTTAATTGATAAAGAAAAACTGATAGAATTTGTTGCTAGCAGACCTGCCTTATAAAATATACTAAAGGAAATTCCTCAGCTGAAAGCAAGTAATCCCAGCCAGTAATACAACTCCACATGAAAAATCAAAGAGCACTGGTAAATGTAATTTTGTCATTACAAAAGGAAGGTTAAATGCATATAATTTTTCTTCTATTATCTGATTTAAAAAGAAACCCTATAGGGAGCAGATGTAGCTCAAGTGGTTGAGCACCTGCTTCCCATGTATGACGTTCCAGGTTCAATTTCCAGTACCTTATAAAAAAAAAAAAAAAAGAAAAAAGAAACAAAAAACTATGCTGTTTTGTATTTTTTAAAATATTAGGGGAAAATATCTGAGGAAATGGAGATTACATATGGACAGCATGTAATATATACAATAAATACTTTTCTAAACCAAAAAAAAAAGTAAAGGGATGGAGAAAGTTATACCATCCTAACACTAATCAAGAGACAGCTGGAATAGCTATATTAATTTCAGAAGCAAATAAGACTTCAGAATAAGGAAATTATTAGGGATGAAGAGGGATATTACATAATGATAAAGGGCTCAATTCTCCCAATGTATCTCCACAACAATCCTTAACATGTGTGAACCTAACAACACAGTGTCAAAATAAGTCAGGCAAAAACAGATAGAACTGCAATGAGAAATAAATGTCCACTGATATCGTTGGACACTTCAACGTCCCTCTCGTAGTATTTCATAGGTCCCACAAGCAGTAAGGAGAGAGTTGAACTGAACAACACTATCAATAACAGATTTAATTGGCATTTATAGAAAACTTCATTTAACATCAGGACACACAATTTTCTCAAACTCATAGGGAACATTCACTGAAATAGATCACATTCTAGGTAATAAAGCACAACTTAAAAATTTTAAAAGAATAGAAATCTTATAAAGTATGCTCTCATTACCACAATGGAGTTAAATTAGAAATCATTAACTGAAAGATACCTGTAAACCCCAAGATATATGGAGATAAAACAGCACATTTATTAAAAAAACACAGAGGTCTAAAAAGAAGTTTCAAGAGAAATTAAAAATTATTTTGAGCGAAACAAAATAAAGATACAATTCATCAATATTTGTGGGACGGAGTAAAATAGTACTTACAGAGAATTGCATAGCATTGAATTCATGTATTAGAAAAAAAGAGCTAAAAGCAATAATCTAAGGTTCTACCTTAGGAGACTAGATAAAGAAGAGAAAAATAAACCAGAAGCAAGCAGAAGTAAACAAATAATAAAATCTAGAGGAAAAAAATCAATGAAAATTTAAACAAGGAATCAATAGAAAAAATCAGCAAAACCAAGTTCGTCTTCAAAAAGATCAATAAAATTGGCAAACCTCTAGACAGGCAAACTAGAAAAAAAAGAGAGTACACAAATTACTAATAAAAAAGAAAATAAAAGTTATCCCTACGAATCCCATGGACAACAAACAGATGACAAAAGAATATTGTGACTAAATCTATGCTCTCAATTTGAAACCTTGATTAATTGAACAACTCCTTGAAAGGTACAAGCTACTATACTCATTAAAGGAGAAATATATAATCTGAAAAGGCCTGTATTTATTAAGGAAATTTATAAAATAGTTTTTTACACACCTTTAACCAGGACTGTGAGGAATAAATTTGTAAGACTAACTCCATCTTCCTTGAAGAGTTTTGTGGTTGCTCTTCTCTATAGTCCAGATACTACTGTGGCAACTGCTGTAAGGGAACTAAATCCTCAAACACTATGGGGATAAGCAAGTCTCGGGCTGGTAGAAGCCAAGTAGCAGCAGTTAATCCCAAAGACAAGGAGGGCATGGCTACTACAATGAAAGGCAGATTCAAAGGTGTGATCAAAAGTGTCACATAGAGCTATGGCATTGGCTAATAGATCATGGGGTACCTAGAAGTGAAATACATGGTCAGTCTACTAAATTCCCACTTGATCTGTATAAGCAGAAGAGTTCTAGATGAAATGAACAAAACTCTAACTTGAATTACAGACACAGATAATCATGACCCCTTAAACGATTCCCAGACTTGAGAGAGTTTACATCCAGAGCCCCTTGAATGAGGGGAAGGCCAAGTTCTTTAAGGGAAGAATCCTGTTACAGTGCCAAAAATTTATACTGTTAATCTTCCTCCCAGCTTTTCCCAAAGAGACCTATGGCCATTTACCAGGGTAATTGTGCACTGGGCAAAAAGGAAATGATCAGATATTTGGGGGATAATTAGACACTGGCTCAGAAGTGATATTAATTCCAGGAGACCCAAATGTTACTGTGGTTCACCAGTCAGAGTAGGGGCTTATGGAGGTCAGTTGATTGATGAAGTTTTAGCTCAGGTCCATCTCACAGTAGGGGCAAGAGGTTCCTAGACACATTTGGTGGTTATTTCCCCAGGTCCAGAATGCATAATTGGAATAGACATACTCAGTAACAGTCAGAATCCTCATTTTGGATTCTTGACTTGTGAAGTGAGGGATATTATAGTAGGAAAGGCCAAGTGGGAGCCACTAGAACTGCCCCTACCTAGCAAAATAGTAAATTAAAAGCAATACCGGATTCCTGGAGGGATTGCAGAGATCAGTGCCACCATCAAGGATCCGAAGGATGCAGGGGGGTGATTCCCACCACATCCCCATTCAACTCTCCTATTAGGCCTGTGCAGAAAACAGATGGATCTTGGAGGATGACAGTAGATTATTTTAAACTTAATCAGGTGGTGACTAAAATTGCAGCTGCTGTCCCAGATGTGGTATCATTGCATGAACAAATCAATACATCCCCTGGTACCTGGTATGCAGCTATTGATCTGGAAAATGATTTTTCTCAATTGCCATCAGTAAGGACCATGAGAAACAGTGTGCTTTCAGCTGGCAAGGCCAGCAATATACTTTCCCTGTCCTGCCTCAGGGGTATATCAGCTCTCCAGCTCTATGTCATAATATTGTCCACAGGGACCTTGATCATCACTTCTTCTCTCAAGATATCACACTGGTCCATTATATTGATGATATCATGTTACAGGACCTAGTGAGCAAGAAGTAGCAAAGAATCTAGACTTATTAGTAAGGGATTTGTGTGAGAGGATGGGAGATAAATCCAAGAAAAATACAGGGCCTTCCACTTCAGTGAAATTTCCAGGTGTCCAATGGTGTGGGGCTTGTCGAGATATTCCTTCTAAAATGAAGGATAAGCTGTTGCGTCTGGCCCCTCCTATGACCAAAAAATGGGCACAACATTTGCACTTTTGGAGACAACACATTCCTCATTTGGGTGTGCTATTCTGGCCCATTTAATGAGTGACCAGGAAAGCTGCTACTTTTGAGTGGAGACTGGAACAAGAAGACTGCGACAGGTCCAAGCTACTGTGAAAGTTACACTGCCACTTGTGCCATATGATTCAGCAGATCCCAATGGTACTGGACGTGTCAGAGGCAAATAGAGGTGCTGTCTGGAGCCTTTGACGGGCCTCTATAGAAGAATCACAATGCAGACTCTTAGGAATTTGGAGGAAACCCTGCCATTCTCTGCAGATAACTATTCTGCTTTTAACCTGCTACTAGGTTTTAGTAGAGACTGAATTCTTAAACATGGACCACCAAGTTATTGTGACACCTGAGTTTTCTATCATGAACTAGGTATTGTCTGACCCACCAAACCATAAAGTTGAGCATGCACAGCAACACTCCATCATAAAGTGGAAGTGGCACATATGAGATAGGGCTCGAGCAGTCTCTGAAGGCACAAGTAAGTTACATGAGGAAGTGGCCCAAATGCCCATGGTCACCCATCCTGCCACGTATTTTTCCCACCCCACAGCTATGGCCTCTTGTGAAGTTCCTTATAATTGGCTTACTGAGGAAGAGAAAACTCAGGCCTGGTTTACAGATGGTTCTGCATGATAAGCAGGTACCACAAGAAAGTGGACAGCTGCAAGACTACAGACCCTTTCTAGGATGTCCCTAAAGGACAATGTGAGGAGAAATCCTCCCAGTGGGCAGAACTTCAAGCAGTGCACCTGGTTGATCATTTTGCTTAGAAGAAGAAATGTCAAGATGTGCATTTTTACACTGATTCATGGGCTGTTGCCACTGATTAGGCAGGATGATCAGGGACTTGGAAGGAACATGACTGGAAAGCTGGTGACAAAGAGGTTTCGGGAAGAGGTATGTGGATAGATCTTTCTCAGTGGTAAAAATATTGAAAATATTTGTTTCCCACATGAATGCTCACCATAGGGTGACTTTAGCAGAGGAAGATTTTAATAACCAAGTGGTTAAGATGACCCACTCTGTTGCTAGCACTCAGCCTCTTTCCCCAGTTACTCCTGTCATTGCCCAATGAGCTCATGAACAAAGTGGCCTTGGTGGTAGGAATGGAGGTTATGCATGGGCTCAGCAACATGTATTTCCCCTCGCCAAGGCTGACTTGGCTACTGCCACTGCTGAATGCCCAGTGCCAGCATCAGAGACCTACACTCAGCCCTCAGTACAGCACCATTCCCCGAGGTAATCAGCCTGCTACCTGGTTGCAAGTTGATTACATTGGACCACTTACATCATGGAAGGGGCAGCAATTTGTTCGACCTGGAATAGACACTCTGGATATGGGTTTGCCTTTCCTGCATGCAGTGCTTCTTCCAAAACTACCATTCACGTACTTACCGAATGTCTTATCCACTGTCATGGCATTTCACACAGCATTGCTTCTGATCAAGGAACCCACTTCACAGCAAATGATGTACAGGAATGGGCACATGCTCAAGGAATTCACTAGTCTTACCAAGTTCCCCATCATCCTGAAGCAGTTGGACTGATAGAACGGTGGAATGGACTTTTGAAGACCCAATTATGTTGCCAACTAGGTGGTAATACCTTGCATGGCTGGGGCAAAGTTCTCCAAGAGGCTGTGTATTCTCTAAATCAGCAACCACTCTATAGTGCTGTTTCCCCCATAACCAGGATTCATGGGTCCAGGAATCAAGGGGTAGAAATGGTAGTGGCACCACTCACTATTATTTCTAGTAAATCACTAGGTAAATTTTTGCTTCCTGTCCCTGAAACCTTAAGCTCTGCTGGTCTATAGGTCTTAGTCCCAAAAGGAGGAATGCTGTCACCAGGCAACACAACAATGATTCCATTGAACTGGAAGTGAAGACAACTACCTGGCCACTTTGGGTTCCTCTTGCCTAAGAATCAACAGGCAAAGAAGGGAATTAATATACAGGCTGGAGTGATTGATCCTGACTAGTAAGGGCACATAGGATTTCACCTATATAATAGGGATAAAGGAGAGTTTTTCTGGAATACAGGAAATCCCCTAGGGTGTCTCTTGGTACTCCCATGCCCTGTGATTAAAGTCATTGGAAAATTGCAACAAACCAATTCAGATAGGACTAACAATGGCCCAGAATCTTCAGGAATGGAGGTTTAAGTCACTTCACCAGGCAAAGAACCATGGCCAGCTGAGGTGCTTGCTGAGGTTAAAGGGAATATGGAATGAGTAGTGGAAGAAGGTAGTGCAAATATGGGCTTCGACCAAATGACCAGTTACAGAAACAAGGACTGTAATGGTCATGGATATTTCTTCCCTGTTTTATTATGAATATGATTGTACATGTACTTAAAACAAATATCTTTGTTTTCTTCCCTAACTTTTTCCCTTATCATACGACACAAGTTTTTTAGTTTCATGTCATAATATTTTTGGATGTCAAATTTAAGAGTGAATATTACCCAGGGACCTGCACCCTATTCTGGAGGGAATTTGTGTGTTCCCAGTTGTATGTAGGGCAGTTGAATATTGTTAGGCAGAAATATATATATAATTGTTATTGTTTCTATTTACAGACTAAGTTTGGTTTAAGGTGATGTATATGTTGGGCAAGTTGACAAGGGGTAGACTATGTTGGTTAGGCTAATGTGTCAACTAGGCCAAGTAACTGTGCCCAGTTATTTGGTCAAGCAAGCACTGGACTAATTGTAATAGATGGAAATTTCATGGAATTAATCATCAGTGAGTTGATTGTATAGATGGCTGATTACATTAACAATCAACCAAGGAGATTCCCTTCAGCGATGAGTGACATCTTATCCAATCAGTTGAAGCCTTAAAAGGGGAAATGACTTCGGCATTTAGGGAGAGAATTTCCAGCTCTACTCCAGACAGCCAAAGTTTCCTGGGACCTCATCAAGGACATTCATTGGAGCACCTGGTTTGCAGTCTGCCCTGCAGAATTTGGACTTGTGCATACCCAGGGTCACATAAGAGAGTTTTATAAAATCACATACTATTTACAGGTATCTCCTGTGGGTTCTGTTTCCCTAGAGCACCCTGACTAATACAATAACCAAGTGGAATTTATTCCAGATATGCAAGTTTGGTTCTACATTTGAAATTCAGTTAATGTAATTAATGACATGAACAGGCTAAAGAAGAAAAATCATATAATCTTACCAATAGACACAGAAAAACATTGGACATAATCTAAGAAGTATTCATGACAAAATCTCTCAACAAACTATGAGTAGAGGGGAGCTTACTCAGCTTGATGAAGAGAATATCTACAAAGCATGGCCAGCTAACATTCTCTAAGATTGAGAATAAGGCAAGAACTCTCTTTCTTACCAGTTGCATTGAACATCATACTCAATATCCTATGTAATTCAACAGGAAAAGAGAAAGAAGTAAAATGTCATTTTTTCACAGATGACATGATTGTTCATGTAGCAAATCTGAAATAATCAAATGAAAAAAATACTGGAATGATAAAATGATTTTAGCAAGGTTGCAGCACACAAGGTTAATATACAAAAGTCTATTGCTCTTCTATATGCCTGCACTGAACAACTGGAATTTGAAATAAAAACATGATATTATTAATATAAAAAAATCAATAGCATTTCTATACACTACTGATGTGCAATCTGAGGAGGAAATCAGGAAAAAAATTCCATTTTTAATAGCAATTAAGACAATCAAATATTTAGGAATAAACTTAACCAACAGCATCAAAGACCTGTATTCAGAAAACTACTAAACATTGCTAAAAGAAACCAAAGATGACTTAAATAAATGGAAGGACACTCTGTGTTCATGGATTGGAAGACTAAATATTGTTAAGATGTCAATTCTGTCCAAACTGACTTATAGATTCAACACAATCTCAACTGAAATCTCAACAGCCTTTTTGGAAGAAATAGAAAAGCCAATAATCAAATTTATTTGGAAGGGTAAAGGACCCCGAATAGCCAAAAATGTCTTTTAAAAGAATGAAGTTGGAGGACTCTTACTTCCTGACTTTAAAGCATATTACTTAGCTACAATAAAATAGCATGATACTGGCATAAGAACAGACATATTGGCCAATGGAACCAAATTGGGAACTCAGAAATAGACCCTCACATCTACAGTCAAGTGATTTTTGCCAAGCTGTTAAGGCCACCCAGCTGGATCAGAAAAGTCTATTTAACAAATGGTGCTGGGAGAACTGGATATCCATATTCAAAGGAAAGAAAGTGGGCCCTTTTCTCATACCTTGTAAAAAAATTAACACAAAATGGATCAAAGACCTAAATATAAAAGTGACAACCATAAAATTCCTAGAAGAAAATGTAGGAAAACATCTTCAAGATCTTGTGATAGGCTGTAGTTTCTTAAACCTTACACCCAAAGCAGGAGCAACAAAAGAAAAAAATAGATAAATGGGACCTCCTCAAAATTAAACACTTTTGCACCTCAAAGGACTTTGTCAAAAGGGTGAAAAGGCAGCTGACTCATTGGGAGAAAACATTTGGCAATCACATAACTGATAAGGGTTTACTATATATGATATATAAAGGGATCATACAATTCAACAATAAAAAGACAAAATATCCAATTTAAAAATGGCAAAAGACTTGAAAAGACAATTGTCCAAAGAAGAAATACAAATGGCGAAGAAACACATGAAAAAATGTTTAACATCATTAGTAATTAGGGAAATGTAAATCAAAACTACAATGAGATAACATTTCACACTTATTAGATTGGCCACTATTAAAAAGTCCTAAAACTGTAAATGTTAGAGAGGATGTGGAGAGAGAGGAATGTTTATTCACTGTTGGTGGGAGTGTAGAATGGTGCAGCCCCTGTGGAGGACTGTTTGGCAGTTCCTAAGGGAATTGAATATAGACTTGCCATGGGACCTGGCAATATACCATTACTAGGTATATATCCAGAAGAACTGAGAGCAGTGACACAAACAAAATCTGCACCCTGATGTTCATAGCAGCGTTATTCCTGATTTCCAAAATTTGGAAACAACCTAGGGTCCTTAAACTGATGAATGGATAAACAAATTGTGGTGTACACACATAATGGAATATTATGCAGTTGTAAGAAGAAATGAAGTTGTGAAGTATGTGACAACATTGGATGAACCTGGAGGACATTATGTTGAGTGAAGCAAGCCAGACACAGAAGGACAAATACTGTATGATTGAGCTATTAGGAACTAAATATATTATGTAAACTCATGGAATTAATATAGGTCACGAAAAAATAGAATGAAGGTAGACAATGGAAAGCTGAGGATTATTCTGTGCAGAATTAGTTAAAAGGTTGTTTGTAAATCTTTGGAAATGAATAGAAATACTGAGAGTACGTTATGGTGTTTGTGACTAGTTATGCTATTATATGAATATGACAGTGGTGGAAAGGGAAAGTCTAAGAACATGTATATTACTAGAAGGAAAGCTAAAAAAATGTAACATGGTACTGTATATGACAGTAAACCTCATGTAAAACATGAATATGGGTGATATTGCATTTATAAGACTGTCTTTACAAAATATAAATGCACATAAACTAGAGAGAAGGAAAGAATAGCATCAATGTACAGAGGGGAAGCATAGAAGATTGAGAGGTGATGAATTTTGTTTGATTGGTTTTTGTTTATTATTATTATATTATTATTACTGGAATAATGAAAATGCTTTGAAAATTATTGAAGTAATGAATATACAACTATGTGATTATACTGAATACTATTGATTGTACACTTTGCATGGGTTTATGCCTTATTAATATTTTTTGAAAAATTGATTTGTAAAAACAAAACAAAAAAACATAATACTATCTCCTAGCACACATCCCCCAAATGAAATACTGTGGTATAAATCTAACAAAATATCTGTGGCATCTGAATAAATGAGGAAAACTAAACAAACAAACAAACAAACAAACAATATAACTCTGATGAAAGAGTTATGTTTTCATCACTACAAAATGACAAATTCCATTCCCCCTTTAATAATCTTAAAGGAAGTTCTTCAGAAAAGGAAAGTGACATAGATCAGAAATTCATATATATATAGAGAAAGGAAAACATTAGAAAATGAATAAATGTAATATAAACTATTTAATTTTCTCATTTTTTATCTAATAGATAACTCTGTTCAATGTATTAGGTGAGTATAGCTTATGGACAAGTGAAATGAATGACAGCAATGTTACAAGGTATGACACTTTGAAGTTCTTTTGTGAATCCCAGAAAAGATCATGCTCTTAAACTAATCTATTCCTATGGGGCCCTTTGATTGCATTAAGGGGCCCTTTTATTTGATCACTTGATTAGATCACCTTAGGGATTTTGATTGGTCTATGTCAATGAGGCATGAACCAAGTTGCGTCTCTGCCATCTTGCTGTGGTCTTAAATAAAATGATAACTAGAAGCAGAAACACATAGATAAAGGAAGCCACCAAAAAAAACTAACAACAACAACAAAAAATTTTAACATAGAGACAAGTGGTTAGATGTAGAAATATTAATAGATATATGTATACATATGGGCTTCTATACCCACATATATTAAATACTGTCAATAAGAAGGTCTAAAGGAAATGGCCCTTCAATATTAATGAGCACACCTCATACTCAGATGTGATTTCTAATACTATTCTCTAATAAAGAATAATAATAGCTTCTTGGAGAAATGGCCAGGGCAGGATATACACCAGATGTTCCTGGAGCATCCTACAGTGCCATACATTAATGGGGGTATGTGAAAGGAGAGGAGCCAACTGAAAGTGCTCCTAATGGCTAAATTTGAAAGAATTTAAACCAAAAATAAAATACTAGATTTTAACCAAAAGTATAAAATAAAGATCCCATGAGTCCATATTAATATCAAAATACATTGTGATAAATTAAAAAACAAAGGCAAAATGACCAAATCTCCCATGCAGAAGAATTTCTAATAGATACTCTAATGCAGGGAGAGCATAACTCCTTATGGATGCACATAGCAACTTCTTTTCAAAGAGTAGAAGATGGAAATGGTAGGAAAAAAGTAACTTCACTCTGGAGAAATCTGACAAACAGAACTCCAGTAACATGATCAAGATCACCATCAAAAACCATAAATAATGTGGTTGGTATATCCTTAATATGTGGTGAAAATGGCAGTTTACCTTTTTGATCTTCCTGCTCAAATCCCATTACCCAGTCTAATCATAAAAATTTCAAATTCCAATTGAAGGACATCCTACAATATAGCTTGCCAGGACTCCTCAAAACATTTGTGGTCATTAAAAAAAAAAAAAGGAAATTCTGAGAAACTGTCATAGCTGCGAGTAACCTAAGGAGACATGACAAATGTAATAATAGGATCCTGGAACACATAAAGGACTTAAATAAAACCAAGGAGATCTGGGTCAATTGTTGTCTTTAGTTAATAATAATATACCAATATTGGTTCATTAATTGTAACAAACATGATACTGACACAAAACATTAATAATAGGGGAAACTATGTGAAGTGGTATATAGGAACTCACTGTACTATCAGTTCAAATTATGCATAAATCTAAAACTGTTCTCAAGTTAAAGTCTATTAAAAATAGAAATTTAATCATGTCATTATATCACTATCCTCTCAACCATTTTAAAGCCTTAATATAAAAATCTTAATGTGGAATTCATGACTCTATGTTTCTGTAGTCTAGGCCCTGAGCATTTTTTCTGCTCTCTGTCTCAACAGTCTTCTATATTTGTACTCCAACCTTACTGACCTCTTTTCAATTCATTGAATAAACTCTCTTTCTACCACTGGACCTTTGAAGATGCTGTTTTATCTGCCTGGAATTCTCTCTCTCTTTCCTTGCCCTGTTCTACTCACTTCTCAGGTCTCAGCTCAGATTTACTAAGAGATAACCCCCAGATTTGCCAGAGGACTCTGGTTCTTTATCAGTTTTTTTAAAGTTCTAGTTCTACAATACACCTTTCCTTCCTAATACTTAGAGATAAAATAATTATATAACTATTGTATTAGTTAGTCAAAAGAGGTGCTGATGCAAAGTACAAGAAATCTGTTGGCTTTTATAAAGTGTGTTTATTTTGGGGTCGAAACTTACATTTTCGTGGCCCTAAAGAGTCCAATTCGAGGTTAATTCCTTACCAAACTCTGTTGCCACGTGTTGCAGCAAGAAGGAGGGCAAAATCTGTGAGGGTTCAGTCTTCCTCTTTCTCTTAAGGCTCTGCGGGCCCAGCTTCTTCTGATCTCAGCTGTAGACTGGAGGGTTCGTTTCTTTCCAGGCTCAGCTGCTCTGGTCTCTTCTTAAGGTCAGCTGTAGACTATCAGGCTCATCTCTCTTCCTGGGGTTGCAGGATCAAAGTTCATTCCTCTTCCATGTCTGTAGTTCTCTCTCTTTTCTTCTGTGTGTATCTTATTCTTTGTTCTCCTTAAGTGGCTGTCCATTTACATAACCTACAAAGTGGGCAGAGACTCAAGATGAGTCACCCTAATGATGTGGTTGAATCACTGGATCAGAGACTTGCAGAAATCAGTTCTGTATACCCTAACTTTGAAAAATTAAAGATTTATCTTCATCTTCTTTAGTTAACACAGATAGTTGAAACACACACACACACACACAACCCTGAGAACTGAGCAAGTCAACATTTAAAATCAAATCCAGCTGGAGTCACAGGAAATATTTGGAAACCTTGTCTTTTTACTAAAATATATATATTTTAGTAAATAGTAAATATATATGCACTTTTCTATGCATATATATATATATTTGCTGGTCAGTGTTGCTGGTCAGGACCTGGGTCCGTGAAAACGGTGCCGCAGATGAGAGAGAGAAAATAAGACAAAGAGAAGAGAGACTGGGATCAGGGGACTCTCCGTCCGATATGGATAGACAAGCACACACACACACACACACATACAAATGCTGAGGTAAGGTATCACTTAAGTCTTAGGGATAATAGGAGATGTATTCCTGTAGAATATATATATATATATATATATATACAACGTGGTTTCTAAGGGTTAATGACATCTCAGTATACCATTTGTATCCTGGAGATTTATTTTATCTGACTTAGTAAATAAAAATTTTTGTTCTTGAATTTATAGATTATAACCAGAATTACCAGTGTTTAGCACTGAAACCAGTAATGTGACCAATAAAAATGGTGGCTAACATAATGTTGCCATATTTTTCTTTAAATAAATATATGAGAAAATCCCTTCTTAGGTAAATACATAGGAATTTCATTCAGAAGTGACCCAGAATGTCACTACTGGTTTAGGCAAAGCTATCTGATGTTAAGCTGATATTGCATGGAATCATACCTTTGATTTTCAAGAATTGCCAAATGCATTTTTTGAATACTTTTCTATGCATATATATATATATATATTTATATTTATATACATAATGAATATGTACATTTGCATTATTTACATCTATTTTCACTTTTTTGAGAGATGTTTAAAGTTGGTATATTTAGTATACTGACTATAAATACTTTGCTACTGTTAATGAGATTCTCTTTATTTCATATTAAATGGATGTGAAAATTACTTGGACTTTATTGTTACTATATTAGCACAGTTTTATTATTTTTAAAAATCTTTCATTCTTTTACAAAGGAATATAAATATATATAGGACTATAAAACAAAACAGTGTATATTATGGTTACTTACCAGTTAAATACAGTATTTTAAGATATTTTATTTTACTTTCTTTACTTAAATTCAGTAGCAGACCTGTAAATTTAGTTTAATTTAGTGTGTTATATTCATTCCAATCCATGTATAAATAGTGAGCATTAAATTGATTGAAATAATGTAAAACAATGATGAAAGGACTTAATGAAGTTTTGTCAGTTTTCATTTCAATGGATTTAAAATCAGAATGTCAAAAGAAAGAGAAAATACAAATGAAATATTATAACCATGTTATTACAAGAATAAAGAAAGAAAAAGAAAATGATTTAATATAACTTATGTTCAAATAGGCCCATTGAGAGCAGTCTTGTGTACTCATATAGCAAGAATTTCAGTGAAACATTTCTTGTAAATCAGGCTGTCACATATTGAGGAAATCATGTAAAATAGCTGCATTAAAAATGTTCATAATTTAAAGTGCTCTCTTTGAACACAAATCTGGTCACTACATCACATGTTTTAAAAATAATGCTAATGTCCTTAGATTAAAGGAGAATAGAAAGAAAGGAGAAAAGAAAGAAACTTAGTAGAGGCATTCTTTAATTGCTTGAAAAAATAACACCAGCAGTTAGAATAATGCCTGCTCAGATCAAGTATTTCAGCAAAAATGTTTGACTAACAAAGAAATTGATTCATGCATAATCTTTCCTTTTATCCTTTTTGAAATTATGTTTTTTCCCATTTAGAAGTTAAGATTTTGAAGAGCTGAAATCTATGAAATAATTTCAACAGAATCTATGTGTAAACAAAAATCCAAATTCTAAAATCAGCTGAATTAACAGAAAATCAAACCAAGAGAAAGATAACACAAATTACTAATTTCAGACCTGAAAGAGGGACATCTCTACAGAGTATGCATACATTAATAGAATAAGAAGGTAAGATTATGAATAATTTTAAACCAATAAATTCAACCATCTAGATAAAATGGGAAAATTCCTTGAAAACCACTAGATACCCAAACTGTAACATGTCTACACACACAGCAGAAGAAAATGAACAAAAATTGTATTAAAGAAATTTAATTTAGAATTAAAAACATGTCTACCAAGGGAATTCCAAAACCAGATTCTCCTGATGAATTTCATAAATTAAGAACAAAATAATACCTAACCTACTAACATTTTTTTCAGGAAATAGAGGAAGAGAGGCACTTCCAAACTCACATAGTGAGAACAGTGTTCACTTGATACCAAAACCAGAATAAGAGGTCGACAGAAAAGAGAAATACAGACTTAGATCCCTCATGAAAATAGATGCAATGAAATTTAGCACGTCAAATCCAACAATATACACAGAAGTTATCACATTATGGCCCAAATTTAAGTACAGTTTAATGTCTGAAATGTATAACTTTAAATAAAGATGTAAGTAGCAAATGAATATCAATGGAAAACAAGCAAACACATAAGGGAAACCAACAAAGTCAGCAACAGTTTCTGTGACTGGGATTAAATCTTTAAGAGGCTTATAAAATTGATAAATTGTTAGGAAAACATCAAAAAGAAAAAGGAAACACTGATTACCATTATTAAGAATAAAAAATTGGACTTCACTGCAGATATAACAGATGTTAAAAGAGCACTAAATAGATATTACAATGTTGAGATAAAAATGTAGGTGAATTAAACCAAATACTTGATAAAACCTCAAGTAAAGTATCACATAAATAGAAATATAAAATATGAATACTACTATAACTATTAAATAGAATAGAGTCTAAGTATAGGAAAGAAAGAAGTAAAACCACCTCTATTTGGAGGTGACATTATTACATAAATAGAAAATGCAAAACAATATACAAATAACTAGAATGAATAAGTAGCTTCTGCAATGTTATCAGATCCAAGATCACTACCTAATAAAAACAAATTGCATTTCTATGTACTAGGAACAAAAAATTAGAAAATGAATTAGATAGTGCAAAAATAAAATCTTAGGAATTAATCTAATGAAAGAAGCACAAGACTCAAAAGGTACCTAACATGACTTTATCAGTCTCCAAGGTCTGTTGTAAAATATTACCACAAATTTCATGGTTTTAAACAACAGAAATTTATTCTCTCTCAGCTCTGGAGGCTACAAGTCTGAAATCACTTTATTGGCAAGCTCAGACTCTCTCCAATAGCTCTACGGAATTATCCTTCCTTGACTCTTCATAGCTTCCAGTGGTCCTTGGCAATCTTTGGCATTCCATGACTTATAGCTGCATAACTCTAGTCTCTATCTTTGTTTTCACATGGCCTTATCCCCTGTGTCTCTCTTCTCCTCTTCTTATAAGGACACCCTACACCTTGGATTAAGAGCCCACTCTATGTAAACTACAATGTAAACTATAATCCATGCTTAGTGGCAATGCTCCAAAATGTATTCAGCAATTGCAATGAATGTACTACACTAATGAAGGATGTTGTTAATGGGGGTAAATGTGGGTGGTGTGGGGAGCAGGGCATATGGGAATCCCCTATATTTTTTATGTAACATTTATGTAATCTAAATATCTTTAAAAGAATATATATATTTTTTAAAAAGAGCCCACTCTACTCCAGTATGACCCCTTCTTAACTAATTACATCTACAATGACCATATTTCCAAATAATTTCATATTCACAAGTATGAGGGCTTAGGATATCAACATATCTTTGGGGGTGGCACAATTCAACCCATAACAATTGTTGAGATAAAATTTTAAAAGACCTAATAAAAGGAAAATATTTCATTTTCATGCATCAGAAAACTCAATATTTTTATATAAACTCTTCCAAATTGATCAATGGATCCTGAGTGATTCCTATTTAACTCCCAGAATGTTTCTGTGTGGGGAGTGTTGGGTGGATGTGTATAAAGTAGCAAAGTAAATAAAAAATGTATATGGGAATGCAAAGCCAAAACTATCGAAGAAGAACAAGTTTGAAGGACTTTATCCCTAAGTTTCAACATCTATTCTTTAGTCACAGTATAGTGTGGTTTGGCACAAGGACAGATAAACAGGCTGATGGAAAAGAAGAGAGAGACCGAAATAAATTCACAAATAAGGGTTTATGATGATGGAACCATTGTAATTCAGTGAAGGTAAATATTGGATTTTCAGTAAATGATGACAAACTCCCAATCGTCTTTGCCAGCAGGAATATCATATTACAATATTTTTATCCTCACTAAGAACTTTCCAACTTTTTAAAGGTTAACATATCAAAATAGATGTTTCATTTTATTTTTCTTCTTCCCCCTTCTCTCCATTTGCTCTCTGTCCCATTCACTTTCTTTTGCATCTCTGCTTAGACTGTTTCTATGGTTTATTTTTAACTTTTTAAATTTAAAATTTAATAAATATACTCAATATATAATCTATTGCCACCCATGGACATTTTTTGCATCTTTTGGAAGTTAGTTTTTTTTTTTTTTTTTTTTTTTTTTTTT
>JAKSZT010053770.1:9567693-9681927 GCA_026826555.1 Tolypeutes matacus
CATTTATCCCCCCCTTGCTGCTTGTGCTCGCTGGGTCAGCTAACCACGCCGTGCAGGCGGGCTTGCCTTCACCAGGAGGCCCCGGGAACCGAACCCGGGGCCTCCCATATGGTAAACGGGAGCCCTACTGATTGAGCCACAGCCGCTTCCCTGGAAGTTAGTTTTAAGACCTAAAAAAGTTGCTGACAATGCTCTAGAATTATTTCCAAAGAATAGTTCTGTTGATCCACAAATCATTACATTGCCTTAAATAGTTATTTAAAATTTGTTGAACCATTGTCCATTTTTTAAAAACTACATTAAAGTTTATAAATCATACTGAAAAAAAAATCATGTGACTTTCTTTGTTTTTCATTGTTATATGGATTTAATTTGAAACACCGTATTGTTGCATTATGTGTCTCTAATTTTCCTGGTAAGTAAAACCCCTCTTCTTTTGCAATCCACAAAATGCCACTATAAATTTTTTTCATTGAAAAAAGAAACAATATATATCTAAGTGGCACTTGAAATCCTTTATCACATAGTAATGTATCCTATAACCTTGTTGAGAAATCACTTTTTAACATTTAAAAAAAAATTTATTGAAGTATATCATTCATACATGAACATACATAAACAATAAATGTATAGTAAAAGTTGTGGACTTACAAAACAAACATGCAAAACATCATACATGAGTCCCATACATCACCCCACCACCAAAACCTTGCATTGCTGTGAAACATTTGTTACAAATTATGAAAGAATAGGGTCAAAATATTACTATTAAATATAGTCCATATCTTACATTTGGTGTATTTTTACCCCAACCCACCCTATTATTATTAAATCATTTTTAAAGCAGGAACCTTTGCATTGGGAGCCATGCAAAACCTATATATATTACATAAAAATTATAGGTTTTGATCCTGTTTTTTCGCTTTTTTCCTAGGGAACATTTTTAGTAAAATAAATGATGAAGGTCCTATTGCTTTTTAAACTTTATTTTTAAATGATAAAAAGAAAAAAAAAAACATATTAAGACTTGTACATAAATGTTCTTTCTATTGAATTTAGCACTTTAAGGAAAATTTGATATAATAGTTGAATATTCACATATTTGGAGGTGATTGTTTTAGATTGTTGTATTTAAAATTTGTTATTGTTTTAGTTTTCTAGGCTGCTGAAAACAGATACCATGAATTGGATTGGCTTAACAATGTGAATCTATTAGGTTACAGTTTTGAGGCTGAGAAAAATAACCAAATCAAGCCATCATCAAGGCAATGCTTTCTTCCCAAAGACTAGCTGCCGGCAATTCTTGACTCCTTTGTCACATGGCAATAGCACACGGCAGCGTCTGCTGGTGTCTACTATCTCTTCCCATTCCATTGCTTTCATCTTCCTGCTTCCATGGCTTTCTTTCTCTCTGTATTCATTCCGTTATAAAGGACTCCAGTAAGATGATTAAGTTCTATCCTGAATGAGGTGAGTCACACCTGAACAGAAGTAGCCTCCTGAAAAGATCCTGCTTACAATGGGTACCCATCCATAGAAATGGATCAAATTTAAAAACATGCCTTTCTGAGTCACATACAGTTTCAAACCACCTCAGGACCTTTACTATTTTACTCTAACTTTGTTATGACATTTTATCTTTCAAAGAAAATCACCATAATTCATTTTAACAATCATCACTTTTTTATTTGTCTATATACAAAGACAAAGATATACTTTATTGTTGTTAAGCTTAAAACCAGCTGATCCAGCATATGTTTCATCATTTGGAAGATGCCCTGTACATTTTTATCAGAAAAGTAAACATCATTGCATCAATATCAACTAGTAGCATATTGTCCTTCCAAATCTATGCAAAGAAAAATTATATTTTATTTATTTGTTATTAGCCTTAGGTAGTGATTGCATAAAATGATATAAAAAGTTCTGGTCTACCTCTAATTTGTTTTATTTCCATTGACATATCATATTCAATTTATAAACTGATTTTCCATCTAACTTATTTCTGTTAGATTGTATATATGGTAACAGAAATAAAATCACATTGGTAGCCATTCAATTGCTACCTTTAAATACTTAACTCTTCCTTTAAGCTTGTGTAGATACCCCTGATTAACTTGTTTTCCAGTCCATATTAAACCCAATTTATTTGACTAACGCTTCTTTTTCATTACTATCAATTATAGGGCACCTAGTTACTTTCTCTAATCCCTTAATGATTTGGTGCTTAGATCATGTTCATGCCATTATCATGGATACCTGAAACATCTACATGAGTGAGCTATTGAAACTATTAGCTCTCAGTTAATTTATATCTTGATTTTCAATGATCATCCCTTATACACTATTTCACCTACCTACAGCTGTGGCCACATTATAGACCTTGAAAGTCCCTGAAAATATTCAAAATTCCCTACAAGTGTTTTAAATCTTTAATTCAAACATCCCATTTTCAGAGCCAAACATCCCATCTTTCCATCTCATTCATTTTTTTTTTTTTAAACTGGAATCAGGGGACTTTCCGTCCAATATGGAGAGAAGAGCCCAGCCACTTCCTAAAGTGTGGCTTTTATTTGGCTTTAGAACAAAGAAAATACGTGTGAGCATGTGCAAGGGCAATAGATACTTGACAGTTACATTTTACTGAAATTAACAAGTCTTAAAGGTCAATGACTCAGCTCTTTTACATTTCTGTAATTCACAGGAAAGCTCAGGATATTTCCCCACCCAGCTCCTGTTAGCATGAAACTCCAGAACTTCCTGCGACAGTTGTTCTTCATCTTCATCTGGAACTCTGGTACTGACCCTGCTTCTTTCTCTCTTTACATCACTGCAAAGTTTAGTTTCCCCTTCTCTCAGTCCCACAAATATTTGCCAATATCTTCAGCTATTTGCCTTTTATTTTTCCTTTACATGTCCCTAGCACCAAGCCCAAGTCTGAGTTAATTCAGTATTTGACTTTTCCATATTTGACTCTGATGTATATCAGAGTCTAAAGGGCCAAAGAAGGAACGTTGACCCCTACATCATACTATATGCTAATATTAACTCAAAATGAATCAAAGACCAATATATAAGTGCTGAAACCATTAAATTCTTAGAAGAAATTATAGGTGTAAATCTTCATGACCTTGGATTAAGTAATGGCTTCTTTTTTTTTTTTTTTTTTATTGTGGATAAAAATCAAAATTTTCACAATACATACCAACATTTGCAAAATGATATATAAATATATATGCATATATGTGCATTTGCTTACAAAAATGTTATATATATGTAAATATATTTTAGGAGGTGCTTAGATTACCGAAAATATTACACGGAACCCACTGGGATTCCCATGTTGCCCACTTCCCGCACCTCCCACCACATCCCACACAAACATCTCCCACAAGTGTGGCCCACCACCCTCAATGGACTTACACATCCTGGGGCCTTGCCACCAACCATAGACCACAGTTCACACCATAGACCACACTCTCTCTCACACAGTTCTGAGTGGTGTGTGCTGATTTAAAATGGCCTACATCTGTTGCCACAACGGTACTCAGGACAACCTCCAAATCCCAAAGAAGCCCCTGTATTTCAACTGCTCGTCCCCTCCCTGCCCCAAAAGTGTCAAGTGGCCACTGGCTCCACCTCATTGTTATCATTTTTTCCATTGCTAGAATCACCATATGTGAACAACAGAATACCATCAAGTCCAAGTAATGGCTTCTTAGATATGAAATAAAAGCACAGGAAACCAAAGAAAAATACCCATGTTAGACTTCAACAAAATTAAAAATTTTTGCAATTCAAAGGACACTATGCAGGAAGAGTAAAGACAGCCCACAGAATGGGAAAAATATTTGCAAAGCTTAACTGAAAAGGATCTAGAATCCAGAATATCTTAGAAATACAATTCAACAATATGAACAATCCATTTTAAAAATGGGCAAAAGACTTGAATACATATTTCTCTAAAGAATATATATTACCATAAGCTCATGAAAAGATGCTCCAAATTATTAATTACTAGGTAAATACCAATCAAAACCACACTGAGATACCATTTCACATTCACAGGACAGTTATAATTAAAAAAAGGAAAATCTTAAGTGTTGGTGGAGATGTGGAGAAAATGGAACACTTAGACCTTTTTGGTGGGAATGTAATATAGTGCAGCTGCTCTGGAAAAAAAATTTGGCAGTTGCTCAAATAGTTAAACATATATTTACCACAATGGCCTAGCAATTCCACTCCTAGGCATATATCCAAGATAATTAAAAAAATATGTTCATACAGAAACATGTATATGGATGTTCATTAGCGAATTATTCATAATAGCACCCAAATGGCAACTATCCATTTATCTATCAAATGAAGAATGCATAAACAAAATGTGGTATATCCATACAATGGAATATTATTCAACCATTAAAAGGAATGAAGCAGTTACATTCAACAACATGATGAACCTTATAAATATTATTCTAATTGAAAGAAGTCAGATTCCAAAGGCTACATATTATATTATTCAATTGATATGGAATGACCAGAATTGGTAAATCTGTAGAGAAATAAAGTAAATTAGGGCTGCCATTGGATGGGGGAAGGTAGAAATTGGGACTGACAGCTAATTAGGCTAGGGTTTCTTTTTGTGGTGATGGAAATGTTCTGAAGTTAAATGGTAGTAGTGATTGTACACCCCAGGGAATATACTAAAATCACAGAATTACATACTTTATAATTGTGAATTTTATTTCAATGCAAAAATTATCAAAAAGATTTAAAATGTATCACTTTAAAATCAATAGATACAAATATTAGGATTCATGACACAACAATGAGGAAAATTTATTAAATAAATTTGAGCAGCTGGTATAATCCAGCTTTTCCTTCCTTTCCAAATTCAGTCATAGAAGTAATAGTTCTTTCCTACAGGTTGAAGATTCAAATCACTTATCTCTAAACAAGGAAAATGTAAGAGGTGAGTTCCAATTATGAAGTTTTGAGTCTTAAGGAGAAAAAAATGGAGGCTGTGATAACTCTAGAACCATTTGAAAGGATAAAATAATAAAGTAAAAGCAAACATAGATTCTGATGTTTGTCATTAAGTTAGAGCTGTGTGGATAATTCTCTGAACTTTTATCTCTCTTATTTCTTTTTTGAGATGTTGCTAAATTCCTCATATTTTCTTTAATATTATTGTATGTATTATATACTTGTATAATTTCATTCCTTTTCCTGCTATAAGTATGTTACTCTCCTACTAAATTCCTTTCTTCTGTTCCTGTTCTTCTCACATTTTATTTTTCTATTTTATTGATTACGCATTTTTATATTGGATCTTTCTACTTATTACTTATCTTTTAACCAAAAATAAACAAACAATTCTATCGGAGGTTCCCATTTGTTTAGAAATGAGATGTGAACACTGTAGCTAGTGACAAGTGGCAGTTGGGCCTGTCACTTCCAAAACATACGCAAGAATATCCCACCTTGTTTATGTCTCAGTAGGCCCTGTTTCATACAAATTCTGGAGATAGATTCACATAAAACCAAAGCTTTGTATTTTATTTGAAGGATTTTCCCAGCATTTATACAAGGTCAGGGGCTGTGGAGGCTGTGGGCTGTGTTCTTACGATATTCTGTCATAATTCTTCCAAGTTCTCTGTTATGTGAACATAACTCTCTGTTTTTTCAACACCTTCAGCAAAAAGAGGTGAGCAAGAGAGAAGTTTGACTTAATCCTTTCCTGGCAGATATTCTCTTCAGGATGATTTAGAGATACTGGCAATGCTTTACCAAACTAATTGTAAGTTTTGTTGTTATTTTCCATAATTCACCTCAACACAATCTCTCATATTAGGAAAAAAGACTTGCAAAAATATAGATGGTTTGTCCTTTCCAGAATTGACCTTCAGTTGTAAGACATCATAGCTAAAGGCTACACTTCTCAAACTCAGTGACCTGCCTCCTTCCTTACTTCTTATGCATTGCTTTGAAAGCTAAACTTTGCTTCTATTTTTTAGTGTTTTGAAGTGTTTCATTGGAGATGTAAAGGTAAAAGGATATCATTTTATGTTCCTTTACTGCAACTGCAGTAAACATTTAAATATTTGATTTCATTGTCTTTCTTCAATTTCTCAATGTTCAGATTACTCAGTGCCTTGTCATCTTGTCTCACAACTACAACAAAAAATGTTCACACCAAGTCAAAAGTAACTCATTTGTAGTCCTTCTCAATCAGAAACAGAGTAGGTATCACCATCCTAAAATCCTTAAGATTGAAGAATGAACAAACATAAGGGGAAAATGCAACTATGGACTTGAGTAGACTTATAATTATTCTATCAATGGAAGAACTTGTATCATTGATGTAAAGGCAGTTGCCACCAGAGATTCTGAGGGGAAGGAGGGTGACTAACAGGTATAACATTAAGTAATTTGGGGACATTGGTATTATCCTGCATGACATTGCAATGAAAGATACAGGCCATTATATATATTGTCAAAATGTATAAAATTGTGTGGTGCAAAATGTAAACTATAGACCATGGTTAGTAGCAATGCTTCAATATGTGTTCATCAATTATAGCAAATGTACCACACTAATTAAAGACATTGTTAATGGGGGAAAGTGTGGGAGGAAGAAGAGATGAAGTATTTGGTAATCCCCTATATTTTTGATGTACCAGGTATGTAATCTAAAGTTTCTTTAAAAAAAAAAAAATAGAATGTCTAAAAATGTACAATGGCCTGTATCCATCACTGCAATATCATGCAGAACAATTAAAATGTCCCAGTAATGCCCCATGTTAACACCTATACCTCCCTCTCTGTCTCCTCAGAACCTCTGGTGCCCACTGCCTTACTATTAATGTTACAAGTTCTTCCATTACTATAAAAATAACAAGTTTACTGTAGCCCATAGTTGTATTACCCCCTTATGTTTGTTCATTCCTAAATCCTGAGAATTTTGGAATGGTGGTGTCCATTCTACTTCCAACTGAGAGGGGTCTTAGATCCCATGGAGCAGATGGGTGGAAACGTCTTGCTTGCAGTTGTAGACACTCTGTTTTGGGGGATGGGCATTGTCCATCATCATCCCCTTTTTAAGCTGTTTTGAGCAAGTCTGATGAACTAGAAAGTAGTTCATCAGACTTGGCTGCAACTCTACTGAGATTCAGGACTCTACCAGCATATGAACAGCCAGAAGATTTAAGTGTCTGGGACACATATTTAACAGGTATAATGCTAATTTTAGGTTCAAATAAAAGCCTCAAGCAGGGGGGCTCCTGAGGACTTTAAAGACATCTGGACACTATAGGCAGGAATTTGGCACCCTGTCAGTGGGTCTTAACTTTTAAAATATGATAACCTATCCCCTAATGTATTGGAGTTAGACTCATTTATAATTTTCCTATACATGGTTCTTATGCCCCTTTTATTTGGTTTAAATTCTTGAAAATTATTTGGTAAACATAGGTCTACTCAATCCCTGACATTTTCAAGAAACAGAAACAGCCACTGATCCTCTCAAAATCTACAATGCTGAAGCAAGCCCAACATCGTTTAGGGCTTTTGGGTTCTGGAGACAACATATTCCTCAATTATCAATTTTACTTAAGTCTATTTATGCTATTACTTGCAAATCAACCCACTTTTTTTTTCCTGTTTTTATTTTCAGCCCACTTTTAATGGGACCTCCTACAATAAAAGGCTCCAGAATCTGTCCATAGTGTAACACAACAGTGTTCTCCCCATATTCCTTCATTGTAGAAGCTTTATCAATGGCCTCTCATGCCTACTGATGTCCCTGGACAAGCCAGGATGCCATAAATTGCCTAGGAACTTCTAATGCAAGAAACTGCCCTCAACATTATATAAAATTGTTGGCTATATAATGGGCTGTCCTGGAAATAGAGGCTCTAATAAGCCATGGGTCCATGACCATCTATACCCATCTGCCCATTACACCTTGGGTCAAAGAAGCAATAGCCCTCAATGCCAGTGAGGACTCCCTGCTACATAACAGAGCCAAACCTAGGCCCTCTGATCACCCCTCTCCCAAACCTTTGGCTACTAGAGGAATCCCTTAGAGTGGAACACAGTGAATAGTAAAGGGAGTTTGTATACTCTATCACCCCAAATAAATAATTTGATCCAAGGATCAGCAAAATTAGCTAAACCTTAGGCAGTAATCTAAGCACTGATTCCTTGGCCAACAATCAGCCCCATCTGCACATTTGTACTGACTCTGGCCATTGCCAAAGGTCTTGCCATCTGGTCCAGCCAATGTTAGCAACAATTCCTTGTTGCTCATTCAACAATACTCAAAAGAGAGGTTGCTTATTCCTGTGGCAGTGGCAGAGAATTCAAAATAGATGAGGAAACACTTACCTTTGCCCAAATCCTTAACCATCTTTAAGAGCCCATAAGATCAGTTAAGAAGTATAACTTCTGCTTCTATTTTTTGGAAGATATTCAATTGTTGAACCAGCCATGCATATCTGTAATAAATTTCATTTGATTATGGTATATAATTCTTTTTATACCTTGTCAGATTCTATTTGATAATAATTTGGTTTGAATTTTTGTAATTATGTCTGTTTAGTTTGCTAGAGCTACCGGGAGCCAAATACCAGAAATGGATTGGCTTTTACAATAGGGATTTATTAGGGTAAAAGCTTAAAGTTCTGAGGCCATGTAAATGTCCAAATCAAGGTATCAGAAGAGATGCTTTCTCACCATTGTCCACTGCTCTGGATCCTGGAGTCCTGCCACATGGCAAGGCAAAATGGAGGTTGGTCTCTGCCGAGGTCCCTGCCTTCCCCTCCACGTTCATCCAGGCTCAGCTATGGATGATCAGGTATATGCTTCATCTCTCCCTTCTCCTCCCTTAAGGCTGCTCGGCTGACTCCAGCCTCTGGCCTCTCTCTCACCCCTCAGGAGTTCTCTGTCTTTCTGCTGTTGTAGGTTATCCTAGAGTTCTCTCTCACTTGGCAGGGTAAAATGGCAGCTGTCTTTCCATTTATAAAGGGCTCCAGTGGAAGGATTAGGTCCCACTGAGGATCCATAACCTAATCAAAAGGTCCCTTAACTGAATCTAACCAAAAGGCCCCATGTACAATAGGATTCTATGCACAGGAATGGGTTAGCTTAAAAACATGATTTTCTGGGGTCCATAAAAGTCTCAAAACAGGACAATGCACACGTGAGAAAATGATCTGTATATTTTCCCTTTCTTGTAATGTCCTTATGTGTTTTTGGTATTAGGGTAATCTAGCCTCATAGACTGAGTTAAAAAGTGTTTCCCCTGCCGCTATATCCTGGAAGATATAATGGAACACTGTTTATATTGTTCATACAATATGCATTATTTGTTTTTTAAATGGTTAGCAGAATTTACAAGTGAATCTATCTTGACTGATGCTTTATTTTTTCAGACGGGAATTATCTATTGATTCAATTACTTTATTACATATAGGCCTATATAAAATATTTGTTTCTCCTTTGTGAGTTTTGGAAGTTTGTATCCCTCAAGGAATTTCCACTTCATCAAATTTTCAAATTACTGGACATAGAGTTCTTCATAGCGTTTTTTATTATCCTTTTAATATCCATGGGAACATTAGTGATGACGCCTCCTTTATTTCTGATATCAGTATTTTGCATCTTCTCTCTTTTTCTTGTTTTCCCTAGCTAGAGATTTATCAATTTTCTTGACCTTTCAATGAACAAGGTTTTAGTTTCTCTTATTTCTCTATTGTTTTTCTGTTTTCAATTACATTGATTTCTATTTGAATTGTTATTTATTTTCCTCTGCTTACTTTAGGTTTAACTTGCTCTTCTTTATCCAGTTTCCAGAGATGGAAGCTTAGATGGTTGATTTTAGATCTTTCTTATTTTCTAATATATCCACTGAATGCTATAAATTTCCCTTTAAGCACTTCTTCCACTATGTGGCAGTTTGATGTAATTATGAATTCCAAAAATATAATTGGATCATGCTTGTAAACTGATCTGTTAATCTGGGCACGATTAGGTTATGATTAGGGCATTGAGCCCCACCCCTTGGTGGGTGGGGAATTGAATATAAAAGGCAAGGCAAAGGACAGTTGAAGCAGTCTTTTGAAAAGCAGTTTTGATGTTGGAAAGAAGGCCCCAGGAGAAGAGAAGCAAGCCTTTTGCCTGATTGTCTACAGCTAACCTTGTGGAGGAAACAGGAGCTAAGCCCGGAGAGAAATGCAGCCCCGGGAAGACCTTCTGGGTTCAGGAACCCAGAAGCCTGAACCCTGGCAAACACCGGCAGCTGTCTTGCTCCAACACGTGGCAATGGACTGTGGTGAGAGAAGAAACTTAACGCTTTATGGCCTGGTATCTGTGAACTTCTACCCCAAATAAATACCCTTTGAAAAGACCAACCCAGTTTTGGTATTTCACATTAGCACACCTTTGGCTAACTAATACACACTATATCCCACAAATTTTGATGAGTTGTATTTTTGTTTTCACTTAGATCAATATATATTTTAATTTTTCTCGAGGGTTCTTCTTTGACCTATGTTTTGTAGAGTGTGCTTAATTTCCACATACTGGGGATTTCCCAGGTATCTTTTTGTTATTGATTTCTACTTTAATTCCATTGTTTTCTGAGAGCACGACTTGTTTGGTTTCTATTCTTTAAATTTGTTGAGGTGTATTTTATGGCCCAGGGTGTGATCTATCTTGGTGAATATCCCATGTGAGCCTGAGAAAGAATATGTATTCTGCTGATTTTGTATGGAGTATTCTAAACATGCCAATTAGATTAACTTGATTAGTATTGTTTTTCTGAAAAACTATATCCTTAATGATTTCTGCTCTTTTGATTTATCAATTACTGAAAGAGGGCATTGAAGCCTCTGACTATAATAGTGAATATTTCATCTTTCAATTTTATCAGTTTTTGCTTCATAAATATTCAAATTCTGTTGTTTTGTACATGTATGTTTACGATCATTATGTTTCCTTAAAGAATTTACCCCTTTATTATTATGCAGTGCCCTCTTTTATCCTTTATCATGTTCCTTGTGCTGAAGCTTTTTTGTCTAAAATTAATACAGCACCTCAACTTTTATTAGTCTCAGTGTGGTATCTTTCTCAGTCTCTTAACTTTCAATATATCTGTGCCTTTATACTTAAATTGGGTTGTGTGTATGCAATATATAGTTGAGTCTTCTCTTATTTATTTACCCATTCTGAAAATCTATACCTTTAATGGGTATATTTAAACAATTCATATGTAAATTAATGATTAATACCCATGGGTGTATATATACATATATATATGTATATATATCATAACATGTTTGTAATTATTTTCCACATTTAATTTATTCAATTCTTTTTTTTCTAACTTCTCTTTTGATGACTTCTCTTATTTAAACTGAGCATTTCACATAAACCCATTTTTCTCTTCTTTAAGATATCAACTATAATTCCTTTTCAAATTTTTAACTTGTTGTCTTGGAGTTTGAATTATACATTTACAACTAGTCTGAGTCCACTATCAAATAGCCCTCTATATCACTCAATGACTTCACTTGTAGAGCAAAGTATTCCCAATTCCTCACTGCTCTTCCTTGTCATGTTACAGTCATTTATTTCATTTTTCACATGCCATAGTTACCTAATAGCTCACTAGTATAATTACTTTAAACAGAATTATATTTTAGATAAGAACAAAAAGTATAAAGTATCTTATTTACACTCATTTATTCTTTCTCAGACCTTACTCATTTCCTCCTTGAAGTATTTCAATTAGGAATATAATCAACATTTTGAAATTTCCTCATGGTTCTTGAATGCCCTTTTCTGTTTTTATTTTTGTTTTCCATTCATTTTTCTCTTTGTCTTTTAGTTTGAGAAGTTTCTCTTGACCTATCCTCTAGCTCACTAATTCCATCCTTGGACATATCTAGTCTGCAGGTGAGCCCATTAAAGGAATTCTCAATTTCTTTTACAATGTGTTTCATTTCTAGCATTTCCT
The DNA here is from genome assembly GCA_026826555.1 of Tolypeutes matacus. NCBI lineage: Eukaryota > Metazoa > Chordata > Mammalia > Cingulata > Chlamyphoridae > Tolypeutes > Tolypeutes matacus. Next base: position 9,579,713 of record JAKSZT010053770.1, read on the forward strand.
TTTGATTCATAGAATTTCCATCTCTCTGCTTACATGTTCCATCTGCTTTTCCATGTTGCTCTTTTTTTTTCATTAGCGCCTTTAACATATTCACCATAGATATATTATACTCCCTCTTTGATAATTCCAAAACCTGTGTCATATCTGAATCTGGTTCTGATGCTTATGTTTTCTCTTCAGAATGTGGTATTCAAAATTTTGTTTTGTTCCTTTTGTTTTAGCTTTTGTTTGGTTTGGTTTTGCCTTTAGATTTCTCTGTAATTTTTTTGTTGAAAGCCTGACATGATACATTGGATAATAGGAACTGAGGTAAAAGGCCTTTATTGTTAAGCTTTGTATAAGCATGTCTGGGAGATGAGCTGTGTTTAATATTTGCTGTAGCATATATAGCTTTGTGATTCTGGCTATTTTCATTTGGGAAAATAAGTTTTAGATCTATTCACATCATTGTGTGAATCAATAATGCATTCACTTTCATCACTGAATAGACTTCCATTGTATCACAGTTTATATAGCCATTTGCTGAAGAACATCTTGGTTGTTCCCGGTTTTGTTCATTATAAATAAAACTGCTGTATGTATTTGCAATCATTTTTTGTGTGTGTACACATAAGTTTTTGTGTGTGTACATATAAGTTTTTGTTTCACTTTAATAACAATAATTTTCTAGCTTCAATGACAAGTCTATGTTTCACTTTATAAAAACTCCTAAACACTCTTCCAAAATTGTTATACCACTTGAATTCTCACCAGTCATAAATGAATAAGAGTTTCTGTTGTTTTGTGTTCTCACCAGTATTTAGTATTACTATTTTCTTAGACTTTAAACATTCTAATAAGTATTTGATAGTATCTCATTGTTGTTTTGATTTGAATTTCCACAGTGACAAATGTGTTAAGGGTCTTTATATATGTTTACTTGTCATTTGTATATTTACTTTGGTAAGTTGTCTGCTCAAATCTTTTGCCTATTTTCAAAATTTTGTTTTTTTCTTATTATTGAATTTTAAGAGTTCTTTCTATATTTTGATACATCTTTATCTTATATGTGATTTAAAATATTTTCTACAAACCAGTGATTTGTCTTTTCCTTCTCTTAACAGTGTCTTTATTAGAGCAAAAAAAAATTAATTTTAATAGACTTCATCTTAATTTTTCTTTCATGATCCTTAATTTTGGCATTGTAGCTAAAAACTCTTCTCTAAATTCACATATTCTCTCATGTTTTGTTCTAGAAACATTATAGTTTTGAATGTTATATATCAATTATCTATTGTTGAGTTAATTTTTGTAATATGTGAGATATGTTTTGAGATTTTTGTTGTTGTTTTGCATATGGACATCCAATTGCTGTAGCATCTTTGCTCTAAATGGTTACCTTTCATTCACTGAATTGCTCTTGATCCTTTGTCAAAAATCAGTTGAGTATATTTGTGTGGCTCTATTTGTAGATTCTCTAATCTGTTCCTTTGATCTGTTAATCTTTCCATTGTCAATACCATGCTGTTGAGATTACTGTAGTTTTTTAACATCTTGAATTTGAGTAAGGTAATTCCCCTAACAGTCTTCTTTTGGGATTGATTTGGCTATTTTAATAGCTTGGTTTTTACACGTAAATGTCAGAGTCATTTTGTTGTTGTCTACAAAATTGCTTTTGGGAGTTTTGATTGAGATTACATTGAGTCTATAGGAAAATTGGGAAGAATCGACCACTTAAACAATACTGTGACCACCAAATCATTAACCTGGTATATTTCTCCATTATTTAGAATTTCTTCCATTTATTTTGTCAGTGTTTTCTATATACAGGTCTTGTGAATATTTTGATAAATTTACATCTAAGTACTTTGTTTTACAGTGCTTTATAAATCGTATTGCTATTTTAATATCAAATTCCAATTCTTCAATGTTGGAACTTGGGAAATGCAGAATTTCTGTATACTGACCTTATACCCCATGACCTTGCTAAACTAACTTATTAATTCCAGGACTTATTTTTAGATTTTTTTTGGATTTACTACATAAACAGTCATATCATCTATGAATAAAAGCAAATTCTTTCCTTCACTTTTATTTATTTATTTATTTTTGCTTTGTTGCATTAACTTGTACTTTCAGAATTATCATTTACATAGGTACATAATTTCTTTATATAACAACATTAGTCTCACTGAATTTTTTAAAAAGATGTATTTACTTTCTAAAAAAATTTATCTCCCCCTCTCCCAGATGGTTTTTCTCGTCTTTCTGCTCATTGTTTGCTTTTATTCTTCAGGAGGCACTGGGAACCTAACCCAGGACCTTCCATGTGGTAGGTGGGCACCCAACTGTTTGAGTCACATCCACTTCTCCTCACGGAATTTAATTAATGAAATATTAAATAATATGATGAGTATGCTCTGACACCCAGAGATAGCTGAATGAATTGAAAATTTGACATCATCCTTATTAGTTCCCTTGTAGCATATATTATTTGCATTCTAGAATATGCTTCAGTGATGACTTAGCAGAACTTTCTTTTATAGAAAAATTTCCAACAACAAAAGTCAGAATTTGAGACCAAATTATTATTTTTCTTGTTTTTTCCTTCCTCCTGTATTAATTTCTGCTTACTTTTTCCCTAATACAATTAAACTCATCACAGTATTAGGATGAGAAGAGACATTGGGCTTAAAATTTATGATAAAAAAAAGAAGAAAAGCATGAATTGAATAACTACATGTCATTTTCTGCTCTACATGTTCTACATCTAATATCTCATAGAATTCTTACAAAAAACCTGTAAGTTTATGCTCTTATATTACTCATTTACCACTAAGTAAACTGAATCAAACTTTCATTATGCATATTTTATGATTTTGTCCAAGACTTGGATTAGAATGAAACAAATTCTATGCCTAGAGAACAAAATTTAAGAAGGCGCTCACTCTCAGGGTCATGTAAGAACAGGACCAGCCTCATTTTGACCCAGCACTCTCTTGATTCCTAGTCCTGATTATGTGAACATCACTATGATGCAATGAAAAGAAATACTGTATGAGGTACTAGTAGAACTGGATTCTACTGTTCATTTTGCCATTTCAATGTATGTGACATCTAGCAGGCTGCAAAATCTCTGAGTCTCTGTTTCTGCTTAAAAAATTAAAATAATTCAAATTGCTTTATAACTCTTAAGATTGGTGTAGTAATGGATTATATGAAGTGATATCCATGGAATCACTTTGTGAACTATAAAATATTATAAAAATTCAAAGTTGTGCCATTTCTCTTATTGTTTAGATGGACTTAGAATCTAGCTCTCTTTATTCAGTTTCCAGCAATTCATGATATCAGTGGGAAGAATGACTATCTTCAACTAATCTTTAATATGATAGAACACACTGGTGTAGTTTGAGTGGATTAAATCCATCATTATTACCCGTGAGTTATCAATTTCTTTCTTCATTTCCTCAGCAACAAATAAATCAATATTACTGAGCATCACATGATAGTATGCAAATACAAGTACTTTTAGGGTCAAATCCTTCTTGGGAATATGGAATGGAAGTGCTGCATATCACTCATCTGGTCATGTGGTAGCAACCTGAATCTCATCTATGCTATATCAAAATTAGCATCAATAAGTATTAGAGCAAAAGACTGTCTAGTTCTTGATACATTAAAGGGAGACATAGACAAATAAAGTTGAAACAGAAAGTTCCAGCCTGAATTGTTTGAGAAGCCTTGTTCTGCTAATGGCCAAATGAGATCTGGACTCTTAATTGTGGAACACATAGACATAGATATACATACACATAGAATTTCCTGATGTTTTCTTTTATACAGCAAAGCCAGTCCTGTTGATCTTTGATTTTTTAAAAAAATGGAACTCCAGGTAGAGAGTGTTGCTTTAAAAATGAAGGAAATAAAGATGTTCCCTTCAAATTTGATTCTCAGTGATTTAATTTTGTTTTTTAAATTAGACAATAGAATTTATATTTGTTAAAAGAGTAAGTTTACTCTGGAATGCAAAATACAGTTTTAAGAAAAAGGAAAAATATCACTGTAACCATTCAGGAATATCTACACTGAATCATTGGGCTTTTCTTAATATATTTTTGCAATTTTGAAGTCTGAACTCATATATAATAGTGTCTTAAAATGTGACTATTGACATAGGAGATATTCACTTAGTAGGCAATGAAAATTTATTATAAAACTTACTAAAATGACATTGAACTAATAACCTTAAACTAATCCATTTGTAAAAAGATTATTTTAAAATGTAGAGTATCTCCATTCATCTATGAATTATAGAAGTATAAAAACTAATAAGACCACATTGCTGGGCACTCTTTAACCATTAAAAGATTCTGCAGTTGTTAACTAACAGATATTGTCCTTTGCTCAGTACTGTTCTGTTTGTACTGAAGAGGTTATTCGGAATTTCAGTGAAAAGATCATCAAATTACAATATTTTCTGCCCCCAAATGACTAAGAATTGCGATAAGATTTCTGCTTAGATTGTCTTGATATTTCCAGCTGCCTTCTTAATTAACACATTTATTTTTTTCCCAGATGAACTCTCTGATTATTTATTTAAAGTAGAAATGTAAGCATTTTTCATATATTACCATTAAAAACATGTAGATAGGAGACTTTGGGAAGATGACACCAAATTCGGTAGGCAGAGCTCAACTCTCACAAAAACAATGGAGGAAGGGCAAAAACTATCCAAGGGAGCTGCTTTGGGGATCTGAAGACCATGAGACTGCTGTGCATCATCCAGGAGGGAAAGGGACAGAAAAAGAGGCCAAATGAAAAACTTGAGTTACTCACCCCTGTGGCTGGGAACAGTACATAAACCCCTTCCTCAAAGCAAATAGCCTCGGTAAAACCCCTGGTTCACTGCAGCCAACTGAGTGGGAAAGAACACTCTCTGGGAGGAAGATAGTTCTGGCAGAGGGTGGAAAGTGGTTTCTCTTCACTGAGTTTGGGCAGCTTTGAATCTCAAAAAAGACCCCAGCCAGAACTGAAGCAGCCCCAGGGAGATCTGATCAGGCAGGCTGCCACACCCAGCCGCCCTTGAGAGAGAGAATTAGGTCAGTGAAGAGGTAGGTAGAGATATGTGCATAAGCAACCTGGGAGAGAAGGAAGCCAGAGAGATAGGGAACAGTTAGAAGCCCAACTTGCCTTAGGAAAAGGGTTTGGGGAAAGACTGATAAGTTTTCAGAAGCCTACCTAACCTAACCAGTGGATTGGGTGTAGCTCAGTGTAGGAATTCCTGCCTCACATATATGAGGTCCCAGGTTCGCTACCCAGTACCTCCAAAGAGAAGGGATCCAGAGAGTTATCCACTGGGTTGTCAGGTGCCCAGCTAGCACCTTATACAGGGAATGTATAAAATGAGACTGTTTTTTTTTTTTATTTTATTTTAGGTTTTTCAATCTGTTTTTTTTTTTTTTTCTTAATTTTTTATCCTTTTTTAAAAAGATATTATTTATTTTATTTACTAAAACCAGATAGCTCACTTGTAGAGGACATGCTATAGGATGATTGATTAATGAGAACCAGCAGCCCGAAATAGTTCCTAGTGGCCTAAGAGGGAAGTTTGTTTTTCCTGGGTTGTTGTGTTATATGGATGTTGTTGTTTATTGTCTTTTCTCTGTTTCCTTTTTTTCTTTTCCTTATTTTTTTTCTACTTAGTTTCTTTACTCCTTTTCTTTCTTTCATTTTTCCCTCTTCCATTGTTTCTCTTTTATTCTCCCTTTTCTTGTTTGGTCTTCATTTTTTTCCTTTTCTCTCTCTTTTTATCTTTCCTTTTTCTTCTCATTTTTCCAGACTTTTATTTTATTCTATTTATTCTTTCATTTTTAATTTGACCTTTTTAAATTCTTATTCCTTTGTATTTTTTTGTGATTTTTTAATCATTTTACTTGTTTGTTTTCCTAAATCTTGTATGGTTCCTTTTCTATCTTTTATTATTATTATTATCTTTTACTCTTCTTCTCTCTTAACTTTTCTATGGTCTAAATAGTTTTTCAGGAGAACACAGACAACTACAAGGATATAGAATAAGAGGAACTAAGTGTCTAAAAGGAACCTTATCACACACAAAATAAATAAATAAATAAATAAACAAACAAATAAACAAATAAATAAAACCTTAGAGTAAAGAGAGAAGCTAACTATCCAAATAAGCCCATCAAAATAAACAAATGCCTGGACACTAACAAAAAATTACAAGCCATACTAAGAAACAGGAACACATAGTCCAGTCTAATGAACAAACAAATACAAAGAAGAGATAAAGAACATGGAGGAACTAATCAAGCATGTCCAAACAAATATCATGAATCAGCTTAATGTAGTGAAGGAAGAGATAAAGGATTTAAGAAGACACTTAGGGAACATACTGAAGAAATCATAAATGTAGACAAAAAGATAACAGATGTGATGGTGAGGAATGGCTCAATGCAAGAAATAAAAAATATGAAGGAAGCACATTAACAGCAGATTTGAACAGGCAGAGGAAAAAATTAGTGATGTCGAAGATAGTATATCTGAAATCAGACAGAGAGCAGAATAGATAGATTAAAAAATTGAAAAATCCAGCAGGGATTCAGGGAATTGAAAGACAACATGAAACGCACAAACATACACATTATGGAGGTCCCAGAAGGACAAGAGATGGGAAAGGGGGCAGAGGGAGTGTTGGAGGAAATAATGGCTGAAAATTTCCCAACTCTTTTGAGAGACATGGATGTTCATGTACAGGAAGCACAATATACCCCAAACAGTATAAATCCTAACAGGCTGTATTGGTCAGCCAAAGGGGTGCTGATGCCAAATACCAGAAATCTGTTGGCTTTTATAAAGCTTACATTGGGTAGAAGATTACATTACCAGGCCATAAAGCATAAATTACTTCCCTCACCCAAGTCTGTTGCCATGTGTTGGAGCAAGATGGCTGCCGATATCTGCCAAGAGTTCAGGCTTCCTGGGTTCCTCTCTTCCCAGGGCTTATTTCTTTCCAGGCTCAGCTGTCCTGCTCTCTCCACAAGGCTAGCTGTAGACTATTATGCAAATGGCTCTGTCTCTCTCCCTGGGGCTCGATTCTCTCCAAACTCAGCTGCTCTACTCCTCTGGGTGCTTACTTCCCAGGGTCCAGCTCAAAATTTCAACCTCCCTTCTCTGCGGTGTGGTTTCTCTGTGAGTTCCCACCCACCAAGGTGGCAGGGATGCACTATACTACAGATGTGGCCCAATCAAGGCCTTAATCATTATTTAATCAAGTAAAAGTGAAACCTCCAAATCCAATATAATTTAATATGCCTGGAGGGACAGACCAGTTTACAAACATAATCCAATATCTATTTTTGGAATTCATAAACAATATCAAACTGCCACACAAGCCTACCCCAAGACATGTACATATCAAGTTGCCAAATGCTCAAGACAAAGAGAGAATACTGAAAGCAGCAAGAGAAATGAGATCCATCATATACAAGGGATGCTTGATAAGATTAAATGCTTATTTCTCTTCTGAAATCATGGAGGCAAGAAGGCAGTGATATGACATAGTTAAAGTGCTAAAAGAAAAGAAAAGAAAACAAAACAAAACAAAAAAACAGCAATAATTCTGTATCCAACAAGCTTGGCATTCAAAAATGAGAAAGAATTCTAATATTTACAGATAGAAATTAAGAGAGTTTGCCAACAAGAATCCTGCCCTTCAAGAAATACTAAAGGGAGTTTTGCAGGTTGAAAGGAAAAAAACAGGAGGGAGAGGGTTGGAAGAGAGTATAGGAAGGAAGATTAATGGTAAGAATTACCAAAAAGATGAAGAGAGAAATAAAAACAAAATATAACATATATAAACCAAAAGAAAATATGGCTAATGTAAGTAATGCATTGACAGTAAAAACATTGAATGTTAATGGATTAAATTTTTCAATCAAGAGACCCAGATTGGCAGAATGGATAAGGAAGTATGACCCATCTATATGCTGTCTACAAGAAAGTCACCTTAGACCCAGGAATACAAGGATGTTGCAAATGAATGGTTGTAAAATAATTTTACATGCAAACAATAACTAAAAAAGATTGGAGTCCCTATACTACTATCAGACAAAATAGACTTTAAATGCAAAACTATTGTAAAAGACAAAGGACACTATATATTAATAAAAGGGGTAATCTATCAAGAAGAAAGAACAATTATAAATATTTATGCATCTAATGAGGGTGCCCCCAAATATATAAGGCAAACACAGAGAAAGTTAAGTTGAGAAATAAATGCCTCTACAATTACAGTGGGGGAATTTAATACACCATTATTCCCATTAGAGAGAACAGCTTGACAAAAGGTCAATAAAGAAACAGAGACCTTGAATAATACGTTAGAGTATCTGGACCTAATAGACATAAACAGAACATTACACCTAAGTAAAGCAGGATATACATTATTCTTGAGCACAAATGGATCATTCTCCAGGATAGACCACTTCCTAGATCACAGAACAACTCTCAATGAATTCAGAAAGATTGAAATTATACAAAGAAATTTTTTAACAACAATGGAATGAAGCTGGCAATCAGTAAGGTGCAGAGAACCAAATAGGCACAAAGATAGGGAAATTAAACAACACAGTCTTAGACAATCAGTGGGTCAAGGAGGAAATTGCAAAAGAAATCAGTAACTACAAGAAATGAAAGAAAATGAGAACACAACATATCAAAAACTATGGGATCCAGCAAAAGCAGTGCTGAAAGGGAAATTTATAGCCATAAACGCGTATATTAAAAAAGAAGAAAAAGCTAAATGCAAAGACCTAACTGCACACCTGGAGAAATAAGAAAAAGAACAAAAAACTAATGCCAAAACAAACAGAAGGAAAGAAATAACAAGGATTAGAGCAGAGCTAAATAAAATTGAGAATAAGTAAACACTATAAAAATTTAACAAAAATCAAAAGCTGGTTTTTTAAATAAAATTGACAAACACTTAAATAGACTAACAAAAAAAATAAGAATATCCAAATACATTTTTAAAAAGAAGGAAGGAGATATCACCACGTATCCCACAGAAATAAAGAGTATCATAAACGGATACTTTGAAAAATTGTATGCCAACAAGATGAATAACTTAGATGAAATGGACAAATTTCTAGAAAAATACCAATAGCCTACATTGCTGAAAGAAGAAATTGATGAACTCAACAGAACAACCAAGAGTAACGAGACTGGATTAGTCATCAAAAACCTCCCAACTAAGAAGAGCCCAGGACCAGATAGCTTCACAGGTGAATTCTACCAATCATTCCAGAAAGAACTAACATCAGTCTTTCTTAAGCTTTTCCAAAAAAAAGAGAAGTGTAGGGAACATTGCCTAACTCATTCTACGATGCCAACATCACACTAATACCACAGGCACATAAAGATGCTACAAGAAAGGAAAATTACAGACCAATTTCTCTAATAAACCTGTATGCTAAAATCCTCAACAAAATACCTGCTAATCATATTCAACAACACACCAAACAAATTATACACCATGACCAAGTAGGTTTCATCCCTGGTATGTGAGGTTGATTCTACATATGAAAATCAAACAATGTAATACATTAACAGATCAAAAGAAAAATTTACATGATCATCTCTATTGATGCAGAGAAAGCATTTGACAAAATACAGCATCCATTCTTGATAAAAACACTTCAAAAGATAGGAATAGAAGGAAGCTTCTTGAATGTGATAAAGGGTATATATGACAAACCCAAGGTTAACATCATATTCAATGGTGAAATGCTAAAGGCTTTCCCTCTAAGATCTGGAACAAGACAAGGATGTTCACTGTCACCACTCTTATTTAACATTGTGCTAGAAGTACTTGCTTAATCACTTAGGCAAAAAAAAAAAAGAAAAAAAAGGTGTAACAGGCATCCAAATGGGAAAGGAAGAAGTAAAAATTTCACTATTTGCACGTGACATGATCCTATACATAGAAAGCACTGAGAAATCAACAACAAAGCTTTTAGAGCTGATAAACAAGTTCAGTAAAGTGGCAGGATATAAATCAACATGCAAAAATCAGTACCAATTCTGTACACCAATAATGAGCAATCTGAGGAAGAAATCAATAAAAAAATTCCATTTATAATAGCAACTAAAAGAATCAAATACATAGGAATAAACTTAATTAAAGATGTAAAGGCCTTGTACACAGAAAACTACACAACATTGTTAAAGGAAATCAAAGAAGACCTAAATAAATGGAAGAATATTCCATTTTCATGAATTGGAAGACTAAACATCATTAAGATGTCTGTCCTACCCAAATTGATTTACAGATTTAATCCAATTCCAATAAAAATTACAACAGCATTTTTACTGAATTGGAAAAGCTAATTATGAAATTTATTTGGAAGGGCAAAAGCTCCTAAATAGCCAAAAACATATTGAAACAGAAAAATGAAATTGGAGGAATCACACTACTAACTTTAAAGCATACTACAAAGCTACAGTGGTCAAAACTGCATAGTATTGGCACAAAGATAGGCATACTGACCAATGGAACCGAATTGAGAGTTCTGATACCAATCCTCGCATATACAGTCAACTGGTATTTGACAAGGTCACCAAGTACACTCAAATGGGACAGAATGGACTCTTCAACAAATGGTGCTTAGAGAACTGGATATCCATATCCAAAAGAATTAGAGAGGATCACCATCTCACACCCTATACAAAAATCAACTCAAGATGGAACAAAGATCTAAATATAAAGTGAAGACCATAAAGCAACTAGTGGATAATGTAGGGAAGCATCTCTAAGATCTTGTAGTAGGAAATGGTTTCATAAACTTTATAACCAAAGCACGAACAATTAAAAAGTAAATAGATAAATGGGACCTCCTCAAAACTAAAAATTTTTGTGCTTCAAAAAAGTCTGTCAAGAAAGTGAAAAGGCAGCTTACTCAATGGAAGGAAATATTTGGTAACCAGCTACCCAATAAGGGACTAATATCCATCATATATAAAGATATCCTACATCTCAAAAAGAAAAAGAAAAACAACCCATTTTAAAAATGGGAAAGAGACTTAAATAGACACTTCTCCAAAGAAGAAATAAAATGGCTAAAAAGCATATGAAAAGATGGTCAAAATCACTAGTTATTAGGGAAATACAAATCAAAACTATGAGATACCATCTTACACCTATTAGACTGGTAGATATTTAAAGGAAAAAAAAAAAAAAAAAAAGAGTACCACAAGTGGTGGAGAGGATGTGGAGGAAAGGGAACACTCATCCTCTGCTGGTTGGAAAGTAGAATGGTGCAGCCATTGTGGAGGATAGTTTGGCAGTTCCTCAGGAAGCTAATTATAGATCTGCCATATAATCCAGCAATCCTACTTCTGGGTATATAATCAGGAGAAATGAAAGCAGGGACATGAAGAGATGCATGAACACAATGTTCATAGTGGCATTATTCTCTATTGCCAAAAGCCGGAAGCAACACAAGTGTCCATCAACAGATGAATGGATAAGCAAATTGTGGTGTATATATATATGTGTGTGTGGTGTATATATATATGCACACACACAATGGAATATTACTTAGATGTAACAAGGAATGCAGTATTAACACACAGGATAACATTGATGACTCTTGAAGACCTTATGTTGAGTGAAGTAAGCCAGTTACTAAAGGGCAAATATTACATGATCTCACTAATATGACTTATGCAAGTTGATCAGACTTACAAAGCTAGAGTCTGGAAGATTAACAGGATACAGAAAGGGAGTAGAGGGTGGTGAGCTGAAGCTCAATATGGGCAAAATCTATGATAAGTTCGAAGGGTGTGTTTGGGCATCACATGTAGGTGATAGTGGTACAGTGATGTGATTGGGTTCAATGGTGCTGGAATGTGAGAGGGAGTAGGGTGGGGGTTTGAGTTGGACTATCCATGGTAATGGGGGGAGGGTTGGAGGAAGGAGCAGGTGAACTCTGGGGATTTGCAGGTCTATCGTTAAAACCGCAATGTTGGGAATGTTCTTTTGGCAAATATGGCAGGGAAAGGTTACTGGTGTAGGGCATTGGGGGTGGGGGTGTATGTGGGAAAGGATGCCCCTAGGGCATGCCTCTATGGAATATGTAAGTGTTCATTTTCTTATAGTGTGTTATCTCAATGGATGGAGACCCCACACAATAAACAAGAATATTAAACTCCCATCCTGGGGAGTCCTGCTATGTTCTCATTTAGAGGAGCAAGAATCTCTTGAGGACATAGGCAGTGTCAGATAAAAGAAAACAGATCAATATGTCAAGCCCTCATGTAATTATGAATCTTATTCTTCAAAAATTGAAACTTAGTGTTTATCACAGGCTCCAAGGGAAAGGGAAGGGAATAATAGAATAGATGGAACATGGGGCATTTTTAGGGCATTGGAATTGTTCTGCATGATCTTGTATCCAGCAATAATGGACACAGGTCATTTAAATTTTGTCAAAACCTATAAAAGTATATGGTGCAAAGTGTAAACCATGTAAACCATTAACCATGGTTAGTAGCAATGCTTCTATATCTGTAAATCAATTGTAACAAATGTACCATCCACATGTAAAATGGGAAAAGTGGGAGAGGGGTAGGGCTTTGGGTATATAGGAATCCCCCATATTTTCTCTGTGATTTTTCTGTAACCTAAAGTTTCTTTGAAGATATAGTGAAAAAAATAAGACACTGGAGGAACATACAGAAGAAACTGTCACTGTACATAAAAGATACCAGATCTTACAGTGATGAAAGACACATCTAAATTGTATTTTATTTTTGTATTTTATTTATTATTATTAATTTATTTTTTAATTAATTTTAATTGCTTAGTGTTTTGGCTTTGTTTTGGGGGAGGTTTTGGATTATAGAAGGGTCACAACTGTGGCAGGAGAGGCTCGCTGATGTGGAGTGTTGGTGATGGGGGGACGTGTGGGGAGGAATGCACCTGGGGCATGCCTCTATGGCATATAAATAAGTTCAAGAGGTCATGGAGTATTGTCTTAGTGGGTGGAGACCCACACAATAACCAAAAGAATAGTGCATTCCCATCCTGGGGAGTGCTGCTATATTCTCTAATAAAATGACAAGAATCCCCTGAGTACATGGGCAGTGCCTAGTGAAGAAGGACAGACGATTATGCCAGGCCCTTGATATTGATGATGGTACTTACAAACCTTTTCTAGTGAATTTGACTAGAATTATATATTGCCTAAGAGTTACCTCCTGAAAACCTCCTTGTTGCTTAAATATGGCTTCTCTCTAAACCAAACTCAGCATGTAGATTCACTACCTTCCCTCCAGCATGGGATATGACTCCTGGGGATGGGCCTCTTTGGAACAGAGGGATTACTACCAAGCTCCAACTAGCAATACATCTGGAAAAAGACCTTGACCAAAAGGAGGAAATATTAAATACAAATGAGTTTTTATGGCTAAGAGATTTCAAAGTGAGTCAGGAGGTCATTCTAGAGCAGGGGTTCTTAACCTTTTTGTTCAACAGACCCCTTTGCCAGTCAGGTGAAAACCACAGACCCTTTACTAAGTCCTATACTGTGTATTATTTAATAAATATATCATAACTGCACCAACATATCCCCATAAGAATAATGTTTTGTTTTTTTTCTAATTTAAATTCAAGCTCATTGACCCTTTGTTAAGAACACCTGTTCTAGAGGTTATGCTTATGCACATCTCAGCAGGATTTCATTGACTGACACAGTGAACAGTGACTCAAACAGTGGGGCTCCTGAAGGATCTATAGACTTCTAGACACTATAAGCAAGGCAGACAATCTCAGGTATTTGGCCACTTGTCAGTGGGCTTTACTTGGGAATTTATGCTTCCCAATGTAACAGAGTTAGGGTCATTTATAATTTCCCTACATATGGCTCTTCTGCCCCTTTTATTTGAACCTATAAGTAGCACTATACACATTAAATATATTTCACAAAGGCTTAAATCTTCAGTCTGTTCATATGCTGGTTAGGCCCTGAATCTCAGCAGTTGCAACACCTACTCTCTAGTTCACTGGTCTCACTCAAGACAACTAACGAAAGGATGATGATGGACAATACCCATCCCAAAAAACAGAGAGTATCTACAACAGCAAGCAAGACAGTTCCATCCATCTGCCCCATGAGATCTAAGTCCCCTCTCAATCAGAAACACAGTGGGCATCACCATCCCCAAATCTTCAAGATTGGGGAATGAACAATGGACTAAAGTAGACTTATTATTATTCTATTATAGACTTACTATTATTCTAGCAATGGAAGAACTTGTATCATTGATACAAGTGTCCAGCAGAGGTACTGAAGGAGGGAGAGGGAAGAATAGGTGTAACACGGGGGCATTTTTGGGGCAATGGAATTGTCCTGCATGACATCGCAATGGTGGATACAGGCCATTGTACATTTTGTCAAAACTGATAAAATCGTGAAGGGCAAAGTGTAAACTATGATGTACACTACAATCCATGTTTAGTAACAATGCTTCAATATGTGTTTATCAATTGTAACAAATGTACCACACTAATGAAAGATGTTATTAATGTGGGAAAATATGAGAGGGGAGGGGTGGGGTATATGGGAATTCCCTATATTTTTGATGTAACATTTATGTAATCTAAAGCTTCTTTAAAAATTATATATATATAAATATATATATATATAAACATGTAAATAGTAGAGAAATAGCTGTGATATAATAAACTTCCATAAAGGAAAATAATATCAGACAATATAAAAATTATAAGAAGGCATAAAGTAAGGAAGTACTCTGCCATAAAACCCAGCATGAAAACAATACCTTGTGACAGTATTTCTATGTATAATCACAAACAAATTAGAATCTTGAATGTTGTGGGCAGGTTAACTAGGTAGTCATTTAATTTAATGAATTCTGTAGCACTTATCAAAATTTTATTTTATTTTATTCATCCTTTTTGAAATTACCTTGAAATTTATCCATCTTAAAATGATTTTTCCCAGTACATTTCTATTTCAAGACTGTATGTGTATTAGGCATTAGGCTCTACAGAAGTCCAGCACAAAATAAACTATGTTCATTAAATAAATAAAGCCATCATAAATGGATTCAAATGGAAAATTATTCTTTTCATATCATGCAATAGTTTTAGAAGTAAGTAGACTCTACAAAAGTTGAAAAGTCAGTAGGCCTTAGCGTGGATCATGTTACCGTTAAATACAATGTCCTCAAAACTCATTTTTTTCTCATTGTAAATCTTTATTTTCTTGTTCATATTCTTCTCCACTAGTTTGACAGCAATGGGTATCATTACTTCTCCTCTGAACTTTCATGTAAAGGGGGAAAAAATGAAAATCATATTTTTCTTGAATGAAGTTTTATTATAGGAAATATAGTTTTCTTGTTGGGGATTGATTTTTTTTTTATTGTTGGTTCATTGGTAGTTTCATTGTTATATTTTTTTAGAATGGAACTGGTGACAGGAGAGTCTTACAAGTGCCAGTCTATGATATTGATAATAGTGTGAGACTAGCTTTCTATACTCCCAGTGAGTAAACTCAATTTTAAAACCTGAATCTGGAAATACATTTTTTACTTATCAATGTAAAATGATTTATTTGTGTCTGTCAGAAAACTACTTCAATATGTTGCTTATTAATTTTCTAGTAATGTAGGGAGAATAATTGAAGTGAAAGTTACAAGTATCTTTCTTACCAATATGCCCGATTTTATAACTTCTTAGTATATGGCCCCAGTTTTGTAGAAAAGTAATTTTTTTTACAAGTCTTACAAATAAATATTAAAGAATATGTTATAAAATTTGAAATAACAAAATACCTAAATAAATAATGGTTATGTAAAGATAAAGTGGATATGAACCCTCAATTATATTACACAGCTTTAAATTTATTATCTAATTTTAATATATTTATCAACTTTTTGTGATACAAAACTTAGGGCTTATATTTTTTATTTATTCATTATCCACTTGGATTATCTTATCTAGGACATATTTGTGATTTTGAAGCCATTCCAGAATCTTCATGAAGGAAAGCAATATGTTTCATGGTCACACTTTCTGTTAACCAGAATAGATTATAACCAAGGTAATTAACCAGTCTTCCAGACAATTTCTTGTAAGAATGGAAATAAAAGCCCAAACCCCCAATACTCAAAGAATAACATTAGTAGATTAATGACAACAAGACAACCACTATAATGTTTTGTTCCATATAACATTTTAAAACATATTTTCTCACTTTTCTTAGCATTCAGTCAAAATATTATTTTAAAACTAGAATAATCCAGTTTAACTCACTATTTCTAAGGTAAATAAGTCATTTTTCAGATTTGAAAAGAAATATTGGAAGTACACATACATGGGTTGTGGGGGAAAAATATTAGCAGTAAACCAGAAACTGAAAGAATGCCACTAAAAAAAAGAGGTGGAAGTTGCCAGACACACATATTCATCCTCATTGTTTTTCTCTTTCAAGGGTCTGGGGTAATTGTTGATTGGTTTGGTTGACTGTTTTGATGTTAATGTGCAAGTTACTTAGGTGAAAGGATGCATTAAAGTTTTAAGCAATGAGGAAATTGAATGCTAATTGTTCCTTGATAGCTGAAAAGGGGGAATTAACAATTTAGTTCATGACTCTTCACAGGATAACATAAAACATAAACTACAATATTCCTTTATTGATTTTAAACAAGTAACTCTTACATGGATTGGCATAAAATAAAGCATGTGTGCCCAGGATTACTTAATTAAACCAAAGAACAACACTTTATTCATTAGAATCAGCTACCTAGGCATTGAGATTGTTTCATTATACAAACACCTTCTGGTAACAGTTTTCACTGTAATCAGATTTTACACAAATGTAATATTCTAACATCTGTCTCTGTCTTCTTATCACATTTAATTTTTTTTTTCAAATTAAAGTGGTTATTTTGTGACCAATTATTTTTGTATCTCTGTAAGGATAATGGATTTTTAATATCAGTATTGTTATACTGTACCTATCCTGTATCGGATTCAAAAATATGGTACTAAATTATACTAATCAAATAAATTGAGATCAAATAAGGTAATTTTAATTATTTTAATTGTGAATTGTATCCAAATAAGTTGAGAAAAATATCATGTCAGTCAATGGAAAAATCTACCTCTGAAAATGAATATTCAGAGTAACCCAGAATATTATAATACAACATAAACTTTCTGAATTCTTCAATAATTTTCTAAAATAGGTTTATATCAACAGTTTAGTTTACATAATCTCTATTGATGTTTCTGGTATTTAAAAATATAAAGATATCTGAAAATATCTACATTGATATATTATATCCAAAACTATCTACATTGATGTTTTGTTACTGAGAAAGGCAATCAACCACAAAAATTATATTCAAGTGAAAGTTAAAAAAAAATGGCAATTTTTAATGAGGAAAAGAGAGAAAAACAAAATAAGGAAATCATACAGAGGGCTCTTAAAGAAGCAGTGCTACTTTCATTTTGTTTCATTTTTTTCACTGTCTCTTTTCTGTTTCCACTCCCTTTTTGGGAGCATGTGGAAAAGTGTCACAGATTGATGGCTGTAGTCCTCAACAAACAAACAAACAACCAAAAAACACCTCACAATCCCAGAGGAGTGGGAAAACTAGATTTTCAGAGTTATAAAAATTTAATACTCAGAAAGTCCAATTCTTTTTTTAAAAATTACAGAAAGAAACAGGAAAATATGAACCATTCATAGAAAAAACAATTTTCTTGAAACTATCCTGGAGGGAGCTCATACACTGGAATTATTAGTCAAAGATTTTAAAGCAACTGTCTTATATATGTTCAATGGGCTAAAGTAATCCATATACAAATAACTAAATGAAATTAGGAAAACATTGTCTGAATAAATGAAGGAGATGGAAATTCTAAAAAGGAACCAAACAGAAATCTGGAGCTGCATAGCAGTAACTGAAATGAAAAACTCACAAGATGGATACAACAGCAGATTTGAACAGACAGAAAACAGAAAAATCAGAAAAAGGCAAGATAAATGAAATTATCCATTGTGAGGATCAAAAAGGAAAAAAAAATAATGAAAAAAAAAAAAAAAGAACAGAGCCCAAGGGACCTGTGGGACACCATCAAGTGTACTAGCACATTCATTGTTGCAGTCACAAAGGACAGGAACAAGAGTCAGAAAGAAGTATTTGAAGAAACAATGCCCAAAACTTCCCATATCTGATGAAAGACCTGAATATACATCCAAGAAATTCATGAACTCCCAGAAGTATACACTCTAAGATGTCTACACAAAGACATATTATAGTGAAATTTTCAAACTCCAAAGTCAAAGAGAGGATTTTTAAAACAGTAAGAGAGAAGTGACATGTCACATATAAGGGATTGCAGTGGATTTCTCATCAGAAACCCTGGAGACCAGAAAAAAAGTGAGGTGGCATAACTAAAGTTTTTAAAGAAAAAAAAAAAAAGCTGTGAACCAAGAATTCTATATTCAACATAATTATCTTTCAACAATGAAGAGGAAATTGAGACATTTATAGATAAACAAAAGCTGAACGAGTTTACCATAATACCTGCCCTATGAGAAATGTTAAATGGAATCCTTCAGGCTGAAATAAAAGGACACTAGACATAAACTTGAAACCATAAGGTAAATAAAGAAGGGACAGAGATATAAAAGGAGTAGAGAGTTCATATACTGTGGGAAAGTGTCTGGAACCAGTCAAATCAGGTTGCTATTAGCTTGCAACCATATTACAAAAAAGGGTTTAATATCCAGAATATATAAAGAATTCTAAAACTCAAGAAAAAAAAATGGGCCAAAGATTTGATTAGAAATCCTTTGTGAAAATAATAATGTCCTTAATAAAGGTCCTTTTTTTCATTGAGATTTCAAGATCCAAAGCCACATCATGTTCCATATAGAAGAGGGAAGAACGCTATTTTTTTCTACCTGTCTCACAGTGTTACCAGGACACCAAACAAGTGGTGCTTATTTTTCACAGAATATTTCATGAAAACAGTTGCTTTATTTTCTTTATCCAGATTTTATCTTCACAGCTTCTCTCAAAACAACTTAACCATGAGATTGTGGTGACTTATTAGGGCTCACTAAAAACCTCATGATGACTTCCAGGGAATCATGTGAGTTCTAGGTCCATCTACAAAATCCCCTCTGTTCCCATAATAAACTTCCCATAAGATACCTCCAAGGTGACTCCATTCAATATATCATGATACAGGCCAATATTTCAGAGTCAAACATGAGATGCAAGCTAGGCTGTCATTTACACTGAAAATGCCACTGAAAAGAAAACAGTATACATAAATGATTTTAAAAGCTGTTCCTTCTGAAACAGTTGCAAAATACTTAAAAATATTTTAACAAAAGTAACTCTCAAGCATTTTGTTTGTTTGTTTGTTTGTTTTAGAGGTACTGGGGATTGAACCCAGGACCTTGTATATGGGCAGCAGGCACTCAACCACTGAGCTACATCTGCTCCCCAATGAGAGTTGGTTTGTTTATGTGTTTTGTTTTGTTTTGTTTTAGGAGGTACCGGGAATTGAACCCAGGCCCTCATACATGGGAAGCAGGCACTCACCCTCTTGAGCTACATCTGTTTGACTCAAGTGTTCTTATATTTTGTGTCTGGAATATAATTTCCAGAAATTAGAGTTTAATAGAAAGAGAAGAAGACTCTGGACCTCCTCTCCACTTCCATAATAGGCTGATTTATACTTTTTAATTCAGTTCTTTCGATAAGAAGACAATTTTGTTTCACCTGGTAGCAATAAACCCTCTAAAAAGCAATTAAACAGAATTATTATTGTCTCTTTCCTCTATTTTGATATAAGTAAAATGAAAAATCTGTATTTCAAAGGGAAACAAAATGATTCTCAATGTGGTTTCATGAAATTTATCTCTAATAACTCAAAAATTGTCCACGAACAAAATGAAAAAGTAAAGAAAAAATAATCCTTGTATTAAAATTTGTGGATGATGGCATCAGATTAGGCAAGCAGGGCTCAACTTTCTAACAAAAACAATGGAGAAAGAGCTAAAAGCAGTCCAACAGACCTGCTTTGGGGGTCAGCAGACCAGGATAGTACTTCACAACTACCAAAAGAGTAAGGGACAGTGAGACAAAGAAATAAAAAAATAAAAAAATTAAAAAAAAAACATGAGTTACCAAACCCCATGGCACCCAGGAATGGCTCACCTGCCCAATCCTTAAGATATTAAGCTGGGGTAAAACACCTGGCTCACTGCAGTTGACTGAGAGGGTAACAGACACCTTCTTCCCTGTTAGCTGTTACAAGGGAAAAGGGAGGAGTCCGGAGGCTTTTCTTCAGTGAGTTCGGACAGAAGAACCCACTTTGAATCTCAGCTCTGGCCAGACCAAAACATAGGAAAATGGAGATTTCCACTTTGTGGTAAGGTGCACCAATGAGAGCCATCTGCTGACTGGTCAAGAAATTGTATGGACAAATACTGCATTTGGGTCTCTCAGTAATCTAACTTATGGGAGAAAATCTGCAACCCATTAGTGAGTACATGGCACTAATTTTGATAACTTAAGCTGGGCAATTTTAAAGACTTAGAAGTTGAACCAAATATCAAAGAGCTGTGAAAAAATAAAACATAGGCAAAAGAGAGAAATTGGCCATCAGAGTAAATTCACCAACATATTCAGATGCCTAGACCTCAGCAAAAAATTACAAGCCAAAGGAACAAACCAAGTATCCTGAAGAGATACATTATTTAAGACAATTAATCAATGATAATACACAACTTTCCTAAATCATTTTAACGAATTGAAAGAAAATATGACTAAGATAAAAGATATTAAGAATACACTGGGTGAGCATAAAGAACAATTTGAAAGCCTTCAAAGAAAAGTAACAATTCTTTTGGATATGAAAGACATGACGGATGAGATTAAAAACTCACTAGAGGCATATAAGAGCCAATTTGAATTGCTTGAAGACAGAATTAGTGATTTTGAAGACAGAACATCTGAACTGGCAAGGACAAGAGAACAAAAAGAGAAGAGAATAGGAAAAATGGAACAGGTCCTGAGGGAATTGAGTGACAATGTGAAACCAAAAACACACACAGTCTCCCAGAATTAGAAGAAAATGGAAAAGGGGCATAAAGAATATTTGAGGAAATACTAACTGAAAATTCCCCAACCCTTATAAAAGACATAAATATCAATATTGAAGAATGACAATGCATTGCATACAGAATAAATCCGAAGAGACCTACCCCAAGACTTATACTATTCAGGATGACAAATATAAGAGATAAAGAGAAGATTCTGAAAGCAGAAAGAGAAAAGCAAAGCATCACATACAAAGGATACTCAAGATTAAGTGCTGTCCTTTCATCATAAACCATGGGGAAGAGAAGAAAGTGGCATGATGTATAAGGTACTAAAAAAGAAAAAACTGCCAGCCAAGAATTCTGTATCTGGCAAAACTGTCTTTCAAAAATGAGGGTGAGTACAAAGTCTTCACAGACAAACAAAAACTGTTAGAATATGTTACCAAAAGACAAGAATTACAAGAGATACTACAGGGAATGTTACAGCCTGAAAAGGAAAAACAAGGGCAAGAGACTTGGAGAACAGTGTAGATATCGAGATTATTTAAAAGTGTAAATTAAAGGGTAAAAAGATAGACAATAGTACAATATGACAACAGAAAGCCAAAGGTCAAAATAGATGAAGTAAGTAATGCCTTTACAGTAATAATATTGAATGCTAATTGACTGAACTTCCCAATCAAAAGACACAGACTGATAGAAAGGATTAAAAAAATGTGAGCCATCTATATGCTACCTACAAGAAACTCACCTCAGACATAAGGACACAACCAGGTTAAAAATTAAAGGTTGGAAAAAGATATTCCATGCAAATAATAATAAAAAAAGAGCTGAAGCAAAGATACTAATATCAGTCAAAATAGATTTCAAGTGCCAAACTGTTATAAAGGATGAAGAGAGTCATTATATATTAATAAAAGGGCAAATCAGCAAGAAGAAATAACTAATATTTATGCATCTAAGCTCCGTGCCCCAAGACACATGAAGCACACAATGGCAAACGTGAAGGGAGAAATAGATGTTTCTACAATAATATTTGGAGGGGTCAATACTCCACTCTCAGCATTAGACAAACCATCTGGACAGAGGATAAATAAAGAAACAGAGAGCTTGAATAAAATGATAAATGAACTAGACCTAACAGACATCTATAGAGCATTGCACCACAAAACAGCAGGATATAAATTTTTTCAAATGCTCATTGGATCCTTCTCCAAGATAGACCATATGTTGGGTCACAAGACAAGTCTCAATAAATTTAAGAAGTTTGAAATTATACAAAACACTTCCTCTGATCATAACAGAATTAAGCTTGAAATCAATAATGGATGCTATAAGCAAAAATTCATAAATATATGGAGATTAAACAACATACTCTTAAGTAATCAGTGGATCAAAGAAGAAATTGCAAGAGAATTCAGCATATATATTGAGATAAATGAAAATGAGAACACAATGTATCAAAACATATGGGACAATACAAAGGCAGTGCTGAGAGGGAAATTTATAGCCCTCAATGCTTACATTAAAAAAGAAGAAAGAGCTAAAATTGAAGACCTAACTGCACACCTGGAGGAACTAGAAAAAGAACAGCAAACTAATCCCAAACCAAGCTAAAGGAAAGAAATAGTAAAGATCAGAGCATAAACAAGTGAAATTGAGAACAAAAACAATAGAGAAAATCAACAGAACCAATAATTGGTTCTTGAGAAGATCAACAAGATTGACAAAACTGTAGCTAAACTGACAAAGAAAAAAGAGAATAAGACATTCTTTTGTAATAAGACAAATAAATAAAATCAGAAAAGATAGGGGGACATTACAACTGACCCCGCAGAAATAAGAGAGAGCATAAGAGGACACTATGAACAACTGAGTGCCAAAAACTAGAAAATGCAGATGAGATGGGCAAATTCCAAGAAACACACAATACAGCTATACGGACCCTAGAGAAAATACAAGACCTCAACAAACCAATCACGAATGAAGAGATTGAAACAGTCATAAAATACCTCCCAAAGATGAAAAGCCCAGGACCCGATGGCTTCACAAGGTAAATTTTACCAAATATTCAAAGATGAGCTAATATCAAAATTGTGCATGGTCTTCCAAAAAATTGAACAGGAAAGAATACTACCAAACTAATTCTATGAAGCCAATATTATCCTAATACCAAAACCAGATAAAGATACTATGAAAAAAGAAAATTACAGATTAATATCTCTAATGAATAGAGATGAAAAAATCCTCAACAAAATACTTGCAACCTGAATCCAAAAGTACATTAAAAGAATTATACACCACAATCAAATGGTTTTATCCCAGGTATGCAAGCATGGTTCAACACAATAAAATCAATTAATGTAATAAACCACATCAATAAATTGAAGAAGAAAAATCATAGGATCCTCTTTATTGATGCACAAAAGGTATTTAACAAAATACAGTACCCATTCTTGATAAAACACTCCAATAGATAGGAATAGAAGAGCGCTTTCTCAATATGGTAAATTGCATATATGAAAAACCTACAACTCTCACTGTACTCAGTGGTGAAAGACTGAAAGCTTTCCCACTGAGATAAGGAACAAGAAAAGGATGACTACTGTCACCATTATTATTCAATATTGTGCTAGAAATTCTAGCTAGAGCAATTGGTCTAGACAAAGAAATAAAAGGCACCCAAATAGGAAAAGAAAAAGTAAAATTATTTACTGATGACACAATCTTATATCTAGAAAATCCTGAAAAAGCCAACACAAAGCTACTAGAATTAATAGACATTTTCAGAAAAAATGGTGAGATATAAGAGTAATATGCAAAAATCAATAGCATTTCTATACCCTACTGATTTGCAATCTGAGGAGGAAATCAGAAAAAAAAAATTCTATTTATAATAGCAATTCAAACAATCAAATATTTAATTATAAACAGCTTAACCAAGGACATCAAGGACCTGTACTCAGAAAACTACAAAGCATTGCTAGAAAGAACTGAAGAAGACTTAAATAAATTGAAAGACATTCCGTGTTCATGGATTGGAAGACTAAATATTGTTAAGATATCAATTCTACCCAAACTGTTTTACATAGTCAACACAATCCCAATAAAAATCCCTACAGCCATTTTTGCAGAAATTTAAAAGCCAATAATCAAATATATTTGGATGTATAAGGGGCCCTGAATAACCAAAAATGTCTTAAAAAAGAACAAAGTTGGAGTACTCTCACTTACTGACTTTAAAGCAAATTACTTAGGTACAGTGGTAAAAACAGCATGGCACTGACATAAGGACAGACAGATGGACCAATGGAACTGAATCAAGAACTCAGAAATTGACCCTCACACCTACAGTGAAGTGATTTTTGACAAGGATGTTAAGCCCAACCACCTGGACCAGAACAGTCTATTCAATAAATGGTGTTGGGAGAACTCAATTGCCATTGTTTTGGTCAGCCAAATGGGTACTGATGCAAAATACCAGAAATTGGTTGTTTTTTATAAAGGGCATTTATTTGGGGTAGAAGTTTACATTACCAGGCCATAAAGCATAAGTTACTTCCGTCACCAAAGTCTATTGCCACTTGTTGGGGCAAGATGGCTGCTGACATCTGCCAAGAGTTCAGACTTCTTGGGTTCCTCTCTTCCTAGGGCTCCATTTCTCTCTGGGTTCAATTGCTGTGCCCTTTCCACAAGGCCAGCTGTAGACTCTCAGGCGAATGGCTCCATCTCTCTCCCTGGGGCTCGATTCTCTCCAGGATCAGCTGCTCTGCTCTTCTGTGTGCTTACTTCCCTGGCTCCAGCTCAAAACTCCAGCTTCCCTTCTCTGCAGTGCAGTTTCTCTGTGAGTCCCCACCCACTGAGGTGGCAGGGATACAACATCCTACTGAGGTGGCCCAAACAAAGCCTTAATCATTACTTAATCAAGTAAAAGTGAAACCTCTGAATCCAATACACTCTAATACAAGTCCAGAGGAAAAGACCAGTTTACAAACATAATGCAGTATTTCTTTCTGGAATCATCAATAATATCAAACTGCTACAAAAGAAAGAAGGAAGATATCGATCTCATACCTTATACATACATGAACTCAAAATGGATCAAGGATATAAATATAAAAACATCAGCCATAAAACTCCTAGAAGAAAATGTAGGAAAACATCTTTATGATCTTGTGGTTGTCAGTAGTTTCTTAAACCTTACACCCAAAGCACAATCAATAAAAGAAAAAAGAGATAAATGGGACCTCCTCAAATTTCAACACTGTTGCACCTCAAAGGACTTTGTCAAAATGGTGAAAAGATTGTTGACTCAATGGCAGAAAATATTTGACAATCACATATCTGATAAGGGTTTAATTCTATGATATAAACAGCTCAAGAATAAAAAGTCAAAATATCCAATAAAAAAATAGACAAAAGACAACTGTCCAAAGAAGAAATAAAAATGGCAAAGAAACACATGAAAAGATGTCTAAAGTCACTAGTGATGAGGAAAATTCAAATCAAAACTACAATTATATATCATTTCACACCTATTAGGCTGGCCACTATTAAAAAGTTGGAAAACTGCAAATGTTGGAGAGAATGTGGAAAGATAGCAACAGTTATTTACTGTTGGTAGGAATATAGAATGGTATAGTCACTGTGGAGGACTGTTTGGTAGTTCCTAATAAGTTGAATGTAGACTTGCCGTGGGACCTGGTAATACCATTGCTAGGTATATATCCAGAAGAACTGAGCACAGTGACGCAAATAGACATCTTCACAAAAATATTCATAGCAGCATTATTCACAATAGCTAAAAGTTGGAAGCAACCTATGTTTCCATCAACTGATGAATGGATAAACAAATTGTGGAGTATAAACACAATGGAATATTATATAGCAATAACAGGAAATGAAACCGTGAAACATATGACAATATGGATGAACCTAGAGGACTTTATGTTTAAGAGGCAAGCCAGAAATAAAAGGACAAATGCTGTATGCTTGCCCTATTATGAACTAAATATATTATTTGAAATATATTATGTGAAATATGAATATGGGTAAAATTGCCTATGTAAGACTTTTTTTCTTTGAAGCTGAATAAATGTAGGTTAATACTACAAAATGTTAATATCAGACAAAAAAATTATACTAAGTGAAGGAGACCAGACACAGAGTACTACATATTGTATGATTCCATTTTTATAAAAGTAAATATAAATCAATTTATGAAGATGAAATTAGATTAGTGGCTATGTAGGGCTGAAAGGAATGCTAAGAGTTATGGAGTATTTCGTTTTAGAGTAATGAAATTGTTCTAAAATTTTTGAGATGATGAATGTACAATACTGATTATACTAAAAGCCATTCATTATACACTTTGGATAGATCATATGGTATGTGAATATATCTCAATAAAACTGCTTAATAATAATAAAAAAGAGCTCAACTCAACTTTGTTTTCTCACCAAAGTCATTTGCCACATGTTGGAGCAACATAGTTGCTTATCTCTCCCTGGCCTCTCCTTCCTTTTTCCTCTTAAGGCTCTGTTCTCTTCAGCTGCAAACTATCAGGCAAATGGCTCATCTCTCCCCAGAGGTCCAGGATCAAAATGCAAAGTTCTCTCTCTTCCGTGTGTCTTCTTGAGTGAATGTCCATTTATATCACCCACCAAGGGACTGGGGACTCAACCCTGAGTCACACACTACTGACTTGGTTGAATCAAAGCACTAATCTTAACATAATTTAAGTAAAGATACCTCATCTAAATCTAATACAATAAAAGGGTATCACATCCACAGGAATTATAAACCAGTTTACAAACATAATCCATACCTTTTTTGGTATTCACAAATAATACCCAACTGCCACACTACCCTCTGAATTCCAAAAATTACAATACAATACATTACAATATTCAAAAAGACCTTAAATCCTTTCATTTAGCAATACTAAGCACAAAATCACAACACAATCAGTTTATAGAAATAGTTTGTCTTGGGGCAAAATTCCATCTGGCTGTAGACCTGTGAAGCTTACAAAACAATTTATCTGCTTCCAATATACAAAGGGACAAACATAGGATAAGCATTTGTATCAATATAGGAGAATCTGAGAGGGAAACATGAGCAACTGGTCCCCAAGAGTTCTAAAAACCTACAGGAATACTCCATTAGATTTCAAAGTCAGAGTAATTCTTAAGATGATGGTTTCTTCTTCCTGGGGCCTCATGGGGCCCACCTTTTCCATAGGCTTGCCCAACGGCCATTTTCTTGGTTCCACCCTTATCAAGCATCTGGGTGACAACTGAGCTCCAGACCTCACCCTCCAAGAACACTGGTGTGATGGCCACTCTTTCCCCAATCTCTGGGATACAGTCTCAACCCCCTTAGTACAGTGAGGTGGCAGCAACATTCTCCCTAATCTCTGGCATACAGACCCAACTCTCTCAGAACAGTGACTTGGCAACCTGGCCTTCCCTAATCCATGGGGGACAGGCCCACCCCTCTCAGAGCAATGGGGTGTCAACCTCACTCTCCCCAACCCTTGGGGAATGTGCACCACCCTCTCTGTAGCCTGGGGCAGCAAAACTCTCCCTAAACAGCAAGCTGAAACATCGGCCCTCTAAAATGCCTGGGCAAACTCACCATCTCTGTATACATGGGTGGGGTTCTCTTGGCCCAAGGATATGTCTTAAGTCCAGACCTCGGATTCCATAGTTTTCCTCTTACAGCTGATTTCCCTTCCATCTCTCCACTCCATGCCCCTTTCAGTCCAGCAGACAGTGGTTTTGCTCAGACAGCTCCTGCAAAAAGCTTGTTGGCTTAGCATGCATGAAGCAGGGGTCCAAACCATAAGACAGTAACACTTTCCACAAGTCTTTCCTGGATAATTGCATTTTCAATTCTGACTTACAAGTTCCAAGTTCAGTTAATTCCTCAAATGGGGCACCATTGCTGGGGACTTGATTTCCAAAGGGTTGGAATTTCCAGAATCAGTTTCTGGTTTCTTTGTGTCCAACAATTCAATTCTCAGCTTATCTCTTTCATCTAGCATTTTGTTATAAGCTGCAAGGATAAGCCAAGCAGCATTGTCCAAGTTTACTTTGGAAAGCATCCACCTAAATGTCCAACCTTGTCATTTTCAAATTCTACCTTCCATACAACATCAGGAGTCAATCATGCTAAGATCTATACTACTTTAAAACATGGATCACCTTTTCTCTAGTTTCCAATAATAGGTTCATCATTTCTTCTAAAGTCTTATCAAAAGTCTCCTTAGCATCCATATTCCTACCGACAGTCTCTTCAAAGCAGTCTAGGCCTTTTCCATCAAGCATCCTCCAAAAAAAATACCCCTTACCCATTTATAAAACCACTCCAGCACTTTTGGTAATTGCATAAGCATGACTCTATTCTCCAGGTACCAAATTCTGTATTAGTCAGCGAAAGGGGTGTTGATGCAAAATACCAGAAATTTGTTTTTTTGCTTTTATAAAGAGTATTTATTTGGGGGTAGAAGCTTACAATTATAAGGCCCTAAAGAGTTGAATACAAGTCTATTTTCTCACCAAAGTCAGTTTCCACATGTTGAAACAAGATAGTTGCTGATCTCTTCCTGATCTCTCCTTCCTTCTTCTTCTGAAGACTTTGTTCTCGTTGGCTGTAAACTATCAGGTGAATGGCTCATCTCTCACTGGGGCTCCAGGATCAAAACTGGCAAAGTTCTCTCCCTTCCATGTGTCTTCTTGAGTGACTGTCCATTTATATCAGCCCACCTAGGGGTTGTGGATTCATCCTTGAGTCACATCTTACTGATTTGGTTGAATCAGACCCTAATAAAACATAATTTAATCAAAGACATCTCAGCTGAATCTAATACAATCAAAGGATATCACACCCAGAGGAATATACCAGTTTACAAACATAATCCATATCTTTTTTTGGAATTCATAAATAATATCAATCTGTTACACCAAGCTTGCTCAAGCTTTTCCAAAAAATTGAACAGAAAAGAACGCTACCTAACATATTCTATGAAGCCATCACCACCCTAATACTAAAACCATGAAAAAGAAAATTACAGACTAATATCTCTAATGAATATAGACAGAAAAATCCTCAACAAAATACCTGCAAACCTGGTCCAAAAATACATGAAAAGCATTATACACAATGATCAAGTGGGTTTTAACCCAGGTGTGCAAGGGTGGCTCAACACAAGAAAATCAGTGTAACAAGCCACATTGATAAATTGAAGAAGAAAAATCACATGATCCTCTCACTTGATGCAGAAAAGGCATTTGACACAACACAGCATTCTTTCTTGATAAAAACGTTCCAAAAGATAGGAATAGAAGAAAGCTTTCTCAATATGGCAAAGTGCATATATGAAAAGCCTACAGCTAGTAATGTACTCAATGGTGAAAGATTGAAAATTTTCCTGCTGAGATCAGGAACAAGACAAGGATGCTCACTGTCACCATTATTATTCACTATTGTGCTAGAAGTTCTAGCCAGAGCAATTAGGTTACATAAAGAAATAAAAGGCAGCCAAATAGGAAAGGAGGAAGTAAACTTTCACTATTCGCAGATGATATGATCCTATATATAGAAAATCTTGAAAAATCCACAAAAAACTACTAGCACTAATAGATGATTTCAGCAAAGTGCTGGGATACAAGATTCAGACACAAAAATCAATAGTATTTCTACACACTACTGATGTGCAACCTGAGGAGGAAATCAGAAAAAAATTCCATTTATAATAGCAACTAAAACAATAAAATATTTAGGAACAAAGTTAACCAAGGACATAACAGACCTATATTCAGAAAACTACAAAACATTCTTAAAAGGGACCAAAGAAGGCTTAAATAAATGGAAGGATATTCTGTGTTCACGAATTGGAAAACTAAATATCATTAAGATGTCAATTCTACCCAGACTGATTTACAGATTCAATACAATACAAATAAAAGTCCCAACATCCTTTTTTTGCAGAAATTGAAAAGGCAATAATTAAATGTATTTGGAAGGGTAAGGGGCCTGGAATACCAAAAATGTATTAAAAGAAGAAGTACGAAGTTGTAGGACTCTCACTTCCTGACTTTAAAGCATATTACTTAGTGACAGTGGTAGAAACAGCATGGTACTGGCATAAAGACAGACAGATTGATCAATGGAACCTAATAGAGAACTCAGAAATAGACCCTTACATCTACAGTCAAGTGATTTTTGACAAGGCTTTCAAGCTATCCCAGCTGGGCTAGAACAGTCTATTCAACAAAAGGTGCTGGGAGAACTGGATAGCCATATGAAAAAAAAGAAAGAAGACTCCTATCTCATATCTTATACAAAAATTAACTCAAAATCGATCAAGGACCTAAATATAAAAACAACAGCCATAAAATTCCTAGAAGAAAATGTAGGAAAACATCTTCAGGATCTTGTGGTAGGCAGTAGTTTCTTAAACCTTACATCTAAAGCATGAGCAATAAAAGAAAAAGTAGATAAATGGGACCCCCTCAAAATTAAACACTTTTTCACCTCACAGGACTTTGTCAAAGTAGTGAAAAGGCAGCTGACTCAAGGGGAGAAAATATTTGGCAATCACATATCTGATAAGGGTTTAATATGCATGATATATAATGAGATCATTCAACTCAACAATAAAAAGACAAAATATCCAATTAAAAAATGGGCAAAAGACCTGAAAAGACAATTGTCCAAAGAAGAAATACAAATGGTGAATAAACACATGAAAAGATGTTCAACATCACTAGTAATTAGAGAAATGCAAATGAAAACTACAATAAAATATCATTTCACATCTATTAGACTGGCCACTATTAAAAAATCAGAAAACTGTAAATGTTGGGAAGGATTTGGAGAGATAAGAATGCTTATTAACTTTTGGTAGGAATGTAGAATTGTACAGCCACTGTGGAGGACTGTTTGGCAGTTCCTAAGGAAGTTGAATATAGACTTGCCATGGGACCTGGCAATACCACTGCTAGGTATATACCCAGAAGAACTGAGAGCAGTGACACGAACAGACATCTACACATCGATGTTCATAGCAGCGCTATTCATGATTGCCAGAAGTTGGCAACAACTTAGGTGTCCAACAACTGATCAATGGATAAAGAAATTGTGGTATATACACAATAATGGAATATTATGCAGTGGTAAAAAGAAAAGAAATTGTGCAGCATATGACAACATGGATGAACCTGGAGGACATTATGTTGAGTGAAGCAAGCCAGACACAAAAAGACAAATACTGTATGATTGTGCTATTATCAATTAAATATATCATGTAAACTCATGGAATTAATAATTACAATATAGGTGGTGATCTATATTGTAATTATTATTGTAATCATAAAACAGAATGAAGTTAGAGAATGGAAAAATGATGGTTAATCTTTTCAGAATTGGTTAAAAGGTTGTTTGTAAATCTTTTGGAAAAAATGGAAATGGTGAGAGCACATCATGGTGTTTGTGACTAGCAAGCTATTATACGGGTATGACAGTAGTTGAAAGGGAAAGTCTAAGACATTTATATTACTAGAAGGGAAGCTAAAAAATGTAACATGGAACTGTATAACATAGAGAAAGTATGAATATGGGTGATATTGCATATATAAGACTGTTTTTACAAAATATAAATACAAATATACTAGAGTGAAGGAAACAGAATAGCAGCTATGTACAGCAGGGAAGCACAGGGAGATTGAGAGGTAATGAGTTTTGTTCATTTGCGTGTTTGTAAATGTTTATTATTATTATTATATTATTATTATTATTACTGGAATGATGAAAATGCTCTAAAAATGAAGTGATGAATGCTATGGGGCAGATGGGTGGAACTGTCTTACTTGCATTAGTGGCAATGCTTCAATATTTGTTCCTCAATTGTAACAAATTCATGATATTTATGTAATATGTTATTAATAGGGGTAAATGTGAGGGGGGGGTGGGTATATGAGAATCCCCTATATTTTCTATGTGACTTTCTAAAAGAAGCTTACCTGAAGCTTCTTTGAAAATAAAGTGAAAAAAATAAGACACTAGGGGAACATATAGAGGAAATTGTCACTCTACATAAAGTATAACAGATCTTATGGGGATGAAAGTCACAATTAAAAAAATAATTTTTATATATTTATTTTATATATTTTATTATTTTTATTTATTTATTTTTGGCTTTGTTTTTTGGGGAGGTTTTGGATTGCAGAAGGGTCAAAACTGTGAAAGGGGAGGATCACTGTGCAGGGTGTCAGTGGTGGGGAGATACCTGGGAAGGGGTATGCCTCTGTGGAATATGAATGTGTTCAAGTGCTCATGGTGCATTATCTTGGTGGATGGAGACCCACACAATAACTCAAAGAATATTAAATTCCCATACTGGGGAGTCCTGCTACATTCTCTAATAAAGTGGGAACAATCCTTGGAGTACATGGGCAATGCCTAGGGAAGGAGGACAGACCAATACACCAGGACCCTGATATTGATGCTTGTACTTACGAACCTTGTTCTTGCAAAATGGAAATTTAGCCTACTTTATATACTGTATAAGTTACCTCCTGAAAGCCTCCTTGTTGCTCTAATATGGATTCTCTCTAAGCCAAACTCAGCATATAAACTCTTTACTGTTTCCCCCAGTGTGGGACATACTCCCAGGGATGAGCCTCCCTGCCACCAAGGGATTATCACCAAGTGACAACTAGCGATGCATATGAAGAAAGACTTAGACCAAAAAGGGGAAATATTAAATACAAATGAGTTTTTATGGTCAAGAGATTTCAAAGTGAGTCAGGCGGTTATTCCAGAGGTTACGCTTAATGCACATCTTAGGAATATCTCACTGTCTGTCATAGTAAACAGTGCCTCAAGCAGGGTGGCTCCTGAGGGCTCTAGAGACACATGGACACTATAGACAGGGCAGACAACGCCAGGAATTTGGCACCCTGTCAGTGGGCCTAAGCTTGGAATATATGATAACGTACCCCCCAAATGTATCACAGTTGGGCTCATTACATTTTTCCTACACATGGTTCTTATGCCCCTTTTATTTGAACCTATAATTAGCACTATATCCATTAAATATGTGTCCTAGAGACTTAAATCTTCTGGCTGTTCATATGCCAGTTGAGCCCTGAATCACAGCAGAGTTGCAGCCCAATATCTACCCTCCTGTTCATCGGACTCACCCAGGACAACTAACAAAAGGTTGATGAGGGACAGCTCCCATCCCCCAAAACAGAAGAGAGTGTCTCTAAGTCAATTTTAAATGTACCCTAAGCTCAAAATGACCAATTGGTGCCAAAAGAGTGAGGACATTTCAGTCATGTTGGCTTAGAATATTAGCTGAGGTTTTATTTAAGGCACTTAACTGTCTAATAATTAACATTTCTTTCTGAATTTAGGCTGGATTCTGTAAAGAATGCTGGAGTTTTATGAACACATTCTACGTTTTACTCACATTTAAATCAAATTTACTTTTTTTCCCCCCATTTCAATTTTATACAATAATTTTAATGAAATTGCTATAGTGAAAAGAAAACATGTTACATATGACTTAAATCTGAAATATATTGTATAATACCCAAAGTAACTTTACAAATTAATATGTAAATTAATGCAATCCCAATAAAAATTCCATAAGGTTATTTTTATGAAAATTTAGAGTTTTTCCAAATTCTATGTGAAAATTTCAAAAGCCAGTAATATCCAAGGCAATGTTAAAGAAACACAAACTGGTAGACTGTCAGATTAATACCTGCTCCAAAGTTATAATGAATTAGACAACATGATATTGGCCCAAGAATTAACAAATGGACAAGAAGAACAGACTAGAGAACTTGTGTTTATCACTTATACAATTAAGAGACTGAGGAGGCAATGCACAAAATAAGGAGATATTCTCAGTTCCTATAAATATTAACAGATATACCTAACATATAAAATAAAATATACCCATAAAAATCAGTAAGGAAGAAACAGACAACCCAGTAAACAATGGACGAAAACTAAACACTTTACAAAAGAAATTAGTAAAATAGCCAATAAATATATGAAATTATTCCACAGAATTTTTGTTATTGTTCCTTTTGCTAGTACTGGATAAGGTTTTGGAATTTGAGCCAGTTTAAACAAAATCTTACTGCTTTCAGTAGCTTTCTCACTTAAACAATCAATATTTCTTGCTATATATGCATATCTACAAAAGCTAACGAATGCAAGGATATATTGACTATGTAAAATTTTATTTTGATAGATTTTTTTAAGAACAATAAAGTTGTCATCTCATTGCCTTCTTATTTGCTTATTTTTTCTGAGAAATCTTTATTGGTAATCTTTTTCTTCATTAATATGTATGTAATGGTATCTTTTTTTCTCTGCTTACTTTTTTTAATTTTTAATTCCTGGTCCCTCTATATGGGTAATGGACACCTGACCATTTGAGCCACCTATGCCCCCCTGCTATATCTCTTAAGGTTGACCAAAGATACCTAGAGTTACAGTCATTTCCCATACAGGATGGTCATACAATAAATTAGGCTTAGTTTATCACCAGCATTCTAAAAACCAGACCTAGGGAGAAAAAGTAGGTCTGGGGACACATGCATGGTTTCTAATATAGTGAATGTTTAGCCTACCCTGATTATCACAAAATCAGGACAGCAAAAATATTCGCATTTATAGACATTTAATTCATTTGTGCATCAACTTGAACTTTTCAGAACTTGTGTACTAAGCTTTGTTAGGATAGAGTAAGAATATTTTTACTCTAAGACTACTTTAGCTGTACTCAGCTTTTCCACAAAGTCTCTTCACTCTAGGAAGTTAAGACTCCAACACCACAGAGCCTTTCACAAATTCTGGTTGTCTTCAGCTTCTTACTCCTTGACACTGCAGACTGTCACTTCAAATAAGTACAGTATAATATTCAGACAAAAACTCAAGTGTATCCTTAAAGATATTTCTTTTGATCTTTATTTATATAGCTCTCTCCTTTCTGGTATTATTCCCTGGAAATACCAGATGTGTCTACTCAACAACAATACCCCTACGGAAGGAGCCCTACTCAAACTCCTTATAGCTTTGTGGTACAGAAAGTGCCACCAAGTAGAAAATGGATTATCATAGGTCTGCTTTATTATTTTTATCTCTAAGTTATCATAGTTCCATTTTTCCAATTTCTAAAAATAGTCATTTTATATTTTGTGTCCAATTTTCTAATTGCTTATGGCAAAAGGGCTAGTCCAGTACCAGTTACTACATCGTGGCCATAAAATGAACATTGCAACAAATCTTATTTGATAGATTATATTTATATATCTTTTTAATAATTAATTTTTCCAATTTTAAAAATATATTAAAGTCATGAAATAATCTAAGCTTTACAACTGAATATTTATAGCCTACTGAAATCTACTTTTTCATGGAGGAAACCTTAACCTTACCTATCGTCTTAAATAAACAAATGTCTAGAATATTAAATATTTAAAAATAGCATAAAAAAACATAAAACATTGAATATTAAAAGTAGCAAAAAGGTAAAATTAAGCATTGTACAAGCGAAGCCTTCACATGTAGTTTTCATTTAACTAAGAAGTAAGTGTCACCTGTACAATCCCTTAACTAAATAAACAGTGATCTCTTTGGATAGATTTTACTAAATTACTCCTTCAGTTAATAAGTGGTTTAAAATTATACATTAGGTATATGTGGCTTTAAAAGTATTGTGACTTAATAAGCTTAATAACACAGGAAAGATACAAATTTTGAAATACTTTTATGTCATTAACTGTGGTTTTAACAATTCACATTGAATGAATAGCATTCTATTTTACTAAGTTCTAGAATTCATCTACACAGTGCTTTCAGGGGTTTCAGATTCAGATTTACCAATGGGCTAAAATCTTTTAAAAATATTTATTTAAAAATGTATAAGGTCATACTTACCTGATCACGAAGGTGGTTTTCCCAGGGCAAGGCTTATCCATTACACTCCGGATGTGCTGACCCCTGCAATTTCCCCAAATATGGGAAACTCGACTGCATAATTTGTGGTAGTGGGGGACTGTGTTCGCGCTCTCCCCTGTAAAAAAAAAAAAAAAAGAAACAACAACAACAAAATGTATAAGCCCAATAATTATTGAACATATTGTAATATTTTCAATAGAATATATTACACTGAAAAAACTGAAGATCACATTTAAATTGAGTATTGTGATTTTGCCCATGTGGCCCTCCAAAAGAATGAAATATATAAAATTACTTAAATAATAAACCTAAGCACTTGAAAATTCTGGTTACATATATCTTTTCAAATTTTTTAAAATTAAAAATCCAGTAGTTCATGGAAAACTAGAAGCCATTCAGGGCAGGGAAGATAATGTTAAAGAAAGAAATTAGACTTCATATTTTTATACTGCTTTTGTATTTAGTGAATTTCCGACAATGTAGGAAATATTGAATTACATACTGGCAGTACAGAGCAATGACTATATGTAGACAAACATTACTTAGCCATCATTAAATGAACAGTGTTTCAGTCTGCTAAAAGCTGCCAAAAGTAATATACCAGAAATGGTTTGGCTTTTACAATGGGGGTTTATTGGCTTGCAAGCTTACAGTTCCGGCACTGAAAAAGGGTCCAAATCAAGGCCTCACGAGGTCATGCTTTTCTCCCCAAAGACTGGTTGTCAGTGATTCTGCACTCTTCTGTCATGTGGCAAGGCACGTGGCAGCATCTGCTGGTCTCCCTACTCTCCCAGGTTTTGTTGCTTCAGCTTCTGGCTTTTCTCTGAGCTTGTGTGGTTTTCTCTCTGAGTTTCTGTGTCTCTTTCATTATTCATCCAATTTATAAAGGAATCCAGTAAAAGGATTCATACCCAGTTGGGTCATTCCTTAATGAAGTAATCTAATCAAAAGGACCCATCTACAATAGGTTCACACCCACAGAAATAGATTAGCTTTAAGTACACGATTTTTGAAACAAGTGAAGATTAAGTCTTTGATTGCAGAATGGTATGTTTTTAAAGTCCTTTCTATAATAATAACTGACATTTCCATAATGCATTGTCATTAATAATATGTTTGCACATAAATTACCTAATTTGAGACTCCTCTAAACCTTGTAAAGTATATACCATTAAAATAAACACTTACCATTGAAATAAGCAGTATTCAGGGAAGTTCAATAACTGATCAAGTTCAATGATCAACCCATTTAATTAAGTTGCAGAAGCAGTAAATGAAATCTGTCTTCTAAATCTGTGCTGTCCAATATAGTGACCACTACTTACATACATATATTTAACTTTAAATAAAAGCTAAACAAAGTTAAAATTTCTGTTTCCAATTATAACAATTTAAAGGGTTGAATATGTTGAGAGTACTATAAAATAGAAGCACACAAGCCAATCTCGTGTCTCTGCGAAAACTTAGTGGTGATATTTCTGCTCTATCTTAGAGAGTAAGTGAGAGCAGACTAGAGAGTGAAGTATAGGGGAAAGATGCTGTGATCTAAACAGAAGGAACAATGGGTGCCAAGGCACAGAGGCATGGAAAATCATGACTGCTCAAGGCCGTGTAATATATTTAATATGAGAAGTGCATACAAATGTAGTTGTGTATTTGGCAGTACTGTCACAATACAAAGTTAGAGTGATAGAACCAAATTATCAATGATTTCCATTAGATAATAAAAATTTACATTTTTAAGACATTTTGAATGTTACAAATAAGGTAGTCATAAGACCTAATGTGTGCTTTATGGGAGGCAACATTGGAAAAGATGACCCAATCAGTAAGTTGCTTTTGTTATTTACAAAAAAAGACGCATCAATTAAGAAAGGGACAGGGGAGATAGATAGAAGGGGACAGATTCCAAAACTAGGAGTAAGGGAATGAGCCAAGTAGTAACGAAGACTTATTGCATTTCCTTGATCTTTATGATTAAAACTTGTATCCATTTTGTTTTAACTAGATCTCAAAGTATATGTGAACACACATTACACTGCATGCATACTGTAAAATATGTGACGGACAGGATTTACAAAGGTTCCACATGTTTCTATTGCATAGCATTTTTAACATTTTATTTTCACAAGCCAATCATTGACTATACTGGAAAGGCAATATTTATCAAATAAGCTTTGGCACAAATACTACTACATGACATTGGTAAAAACTGAAAATATGTCACAAAAAAGATATTTGGAAGACTACATATCCTAAAGTGTTCCTGGAATATCCAAACTGAATATCCACAATAAATTTAGATAAACGGTCTTTATAATTAAACTTACAGAAATTAATATATAATTTTTCTAAATTTAGACTGAATTTGAATGGATGTATTATCCAATTCACAGATGTTTCTAGAACATTTTCTATAGGTACAATGTACCCAGAACCTAGTAGCAAGTAATAAAGATATATTTCCTACCTTCATTCCAAGTTTCAGGATATCTAAATAGAAAATCCATAATCAATTTTCAGAATTGAACTAAAAAAAATTAATATAAATGCTTTGTTAAAATGTGGAATTGAATTCAGATGGTTGTATTATTTATTTACTCATTTTTTTAAAATTTATGGAGCACCTGCTGTGTATATTATACAACTAGGAACTGGTAGTAAAGAATGCAGATATATTTCCTATCCTCAATAAATGTGCAGACTGAAATGTATCTTCTGTCCTATCCATCTGGCATCTTGATACCACACTAGGAGATTCATATATTATATCCTTCTTAAAACTTATGAATTTGATTCAGTGCACTGAAAAATTTGTAGATAAAGTATAAAACAGATGAGGAAACTGAAGTATAAAACAAGAGGAAAATCTTTTCAATGTCATGTTTTTTTAATTAAGTGGCAAGGCCTATATTCAGAGTCAAAAAAAGTTTGATATTTCCACTACACTA
The DNA here is from genome assembly GCA_026826555.1 of Tolypeutes matacus. Classification (NCBI taxonomy): domain Eukaryota; kingdom Metazoa; phylum Chordata; class Mammalia; order Cingulata; family Chlamyphoridae; genus Tolypeutes; species Tolypeutes matacus. Next base: position 9,618,810 of record JAKSZT010053770.1, read on the forward strand.
TGTTATTTCTTGATATGTTGTGCCACTGAGGATTTCAAGAAGTGGGGAAATAGATTTAAAAACTTTATTATAATTTAGTCTCAAGTGTTATGATTCTGGATTCTCAGGACACTCATGTCTTTCCAAGCTCTGAATTTCATTTCTCATAATTAGATTAGGTTTTAAAATATCACCCTGAATTTCAAAATTCTCGTTTTTCCTACTTTAAGCTAAACTATCCCTCATTTATTTTAAAGAGCTTAACTTCATTTTCATTATAGTCAGACATATATTTTTCCACCTTATTGAATCAAAGTCAAGTACCCTAAATTAAATGAAAAAGGGAGATTAAGTGGCAAAAGCATTATTAGAGCAAGAACTCTGATGAGGGTTTGGTAGTCTTATCTCTGAAGGTTTGCTAGCAATACTTATTTCCTTTCTAAGAGAAAAATTAATTTCCCAATATTAAAAAAAAGAAATCTGACATCTGATGAGCCAGATGGCCCTGTGATGGTATCATTTTCATGTCCACGGCATATCTGTTACTCCAAACAAAGTTTATCCAAGTAGAGAAAATATGGTTATTAATTTACTGAATATGACATAACATTTTATCAAACACTCACTAATTTTACTCTACTAAAATTGGGCATGAAAATATCAACACATTTTTCTACAGGCAGCCTTTAAAATAAAGAGTACCTGATCAAAATTAAAGAAAAAGTAGAATTATCATTGCTCTATAGACAACATTTTCTGAGCAGAAACAGTTGGTATAAAGGAATCTCCTGAGTAGCACAAACACCAACAGATTACAACTATTTTCTAGTATGTCACCTTCAAACTGGAGCCTAGTCCTGTCTTCTCATCTTATGCTTGTTTCTTTCTCATCCCCATATTGTGTCTGTTGCCTTCAGTTATATCAATAGTAACAATTTGTTTTCATTCTTCCACCTACTCCTAAAATTTTACCTTGGTGGTCAATTTCCTTTGATGGGGTTTATTTTCCTTTACTTTTATATTATTAAAAATTAAAACTTGTAAACTTAATGGCCTAATATCAATGACTGGTAATAGTTTCTCCTACATGGGCATACTCTCTCAGTTTTTTATATACTTTTGAGGGCAGGAATTTTGTTTTAAAATTTGATTCACCAATTCCAAACTTTCTAGGACAGCAATTTAGAGTTAGTATAACCTGATAAGTTCTGGACTGAACAGAAAGATTTAAAAGGACTGTTTAATTATTTTCTGTTAAAATGAATTTTACACTCAAGAATGAATGATGTACAGATTTATAAAATCATTTTTCATAAGTATATTACTCCTTGTTTGATTTGCTTCAAAACACGTCATAAGAAATAAAAACTATATTAGGAATTGTTGCACTTGAGACAATAAAAGTATAAATTCTTTTGGGAAAAATATTTAGATTGATAATGAAGTATAAGTTATAAAAGCTTCCGCTCTGGTGGTCGTAGAATCTCCAAAGGAGGTTATTTTATAACTTCCAGAGAATGTGATGGCGGCAGACTTTTAAGTGCAGCTTTGAGTGCACTGAAAAATTTGTAGATAATCAGGCAAAGAGGAAATGCTATGCAAGGAAGGTATTCATTCCTCAGAACAAAATTATTTCATTTTGGCATGACTCCAGAGAATCAGAAAATCTGGCATTATGATGATAATTTCACAGTCATCCTGTAACAACCATTGGGAATCTTGGCCAAACCAACCACCAGGGAACTGATGAATTGTGTTTCCTAGGTGGAGAGAATTGTGCAGTAAGCACCTAGTTAATCATTATTATATGAAGATTAGGTGAGGAAAGGTTCAGAGAGCAAGTTAAATTGCTCACCTGGTTAAAAAAATGTAAAGAGTTATTTATTGCATTGAATGTATATAAAAAACAAATTCAAATTTATTATGGAGAAAAAAGCAAAGTTAACTCTTTTTCTCATCTGAAAATAGGTTTAAAATACATTTCAAGATACAATGAAAGGAAATCAAGCTTCAGATTCTATCATTAGGCTTCGGGGATCAAATAAATTCACTTGCCTCTGAATATATTTAATCACAAATGCTTTTACGCCACTGCTATAAAATGTTCTAATATCAAGAGATAGTGATTTTTCCATGTAAGAACTGAAGTTGAAAATATGAGGTTACTGTAAAGAACTGTGGCAAGTTTTGGATTTTACCTGACTTGCAAGCTAACAAATTAGCCTGCTACAGATTCATGGATGCTGGCAGAAGACACAAAACTCTAGGGTCAGAGAAGAAGGGCTTTATTACTCATGGCAGCAGATAACATGATCTTCATGTTAAAGCCAGTTTTTCTTGCTCCCAAGTCCTACATGGGTGATGCAGAGAAGCCCAGAAAGATGCTCCCTATCCAGCATCTTTTAAAACAGACCACACACAAAACAGCCTGACCCATATAACCTACACATTATCTTTCTTATACGAGAAAGTAAATAAATCTGCCTTCTACCCTTGAAGAAGACAAAATCGCCATTTTTCTAAGGCTGTTTGCTGTACAAACATCATTGAAAAGATAGTCCAGAACAAAGGCCACCAATGTCTTTGTTCACAAGACATGCAATAATGAGAGACCCATGGAGAATTGTCTCCTAATTATATCCATCTCTCATTTCTACACTGCCTTGGCTTCCGGTGAATCGCACCATAAATATGCTGCTCTGTCAGAAATTTTTCGACAGAAAATGGAAGTATTTCTAAGCCTGTTCAAATGTTCTACTATATTTTTATTCATTTATTCATAACACAATTATTTATTAATCATTCAGAAAAAGGTCTTGGATCACAGGAAAATTATCTCAATTTGAAGACAGCAACAATGTTGAAATAAATCATGGAAGGCAACATTTTGGATAAAATTATATCAACAAACAAGCAGCATAAAATTAAAATACATTTCCACACATCTCAAGAATAAAAGTTAAAAGGAAAGCTGGTACTAAAAAAAACCCATATTAAGTTAAAATCTATTATTTGAGAATGCTCTCCTGCTGTATTTCATCTATGAAAACACACTACAAATATTACTATATATTCAAAGGAGGAAGAAAACTATACTCAATCCTTTGTAGGCAGCATTCCTGAAAGAACTCCAAAAGCCATCAGCCACCTAAAAGAAGAAAACTAAACTTACTTCATGGAGGTAGTAGCCCCAATTACAGAGGAAAATTATCAGTAAAGGCCAATTTTGAGAAAAGTTCATTGTTTAAACAGCCAGCTCTGAGGGAGAAATAATGGTTTCCTAGTAAAGCTGTAAAAGTGAAGGACAATTACACCCCAACCATTATGCCAAATAGACCTATTATAAGCACTATCCAGACTCAAAGGACACTGTGCTCAGCTATGTCAAACACAGTTCAGAGAGTTAGGAACATAAAGGAAGAAAAAGGCTCTTTTGCTTCCCCATCAATAATTTCAAGACAAAAGTGCATGGAATTTAATCAGGCAAATTTGGTTGGTGAGACTTGCAGAAATAGGACTTAAAATATATCACACAAACCCCATTAACTGAGGTAAAATTGGAGCTTATACAAATGATTACTTTTAAAAAGATAAAAGACAGAATAGATGTGTTTCTATTGAATTTCTGGTACTGTCCTAGGTGCGTGATGGCCATTACTTCATTTAAACCACATACTAACTATAAGAAGTAAGCATTTTTATCTCCAATTTAACCAACGAGGCAACTGATGCTCTGAAACATTCCATGTCTTAAATTATTCATGGGTAAGTTTTGCTCCAACAGTTTTGCCACTTAACATACACAGTCTCACCATATGAAAGATTCAGGAGGGAAACATTTAAATGGAGATTGAAAGAAGCAAGGGCACATTTCAATAAACCTCCCAGGCAGAGGAGATTTGAGAACTTATGATGGACCCCAAATTCTACTTAATATTCCCCACATTATTTGGAAGTTCTGCAAGACATGCCATCCCTCTAGCCCCAACTCCCCAACTATTAAACTGTAATTGAGAAATACTAGTCCTTGGAAATATTCTAATTAATGACAGTAAATTTCATCTGAATGCTCCAGATTGTACTATTTTCAAATGGAGTGTAAATCCCCTAGAGACAGGAAAAATATATGTTCTTTTTAATTTGAAGCTTTCATAATCCCCATTCATTATAATATCATGGGAAGAAAAGACTCAATAATTGTTTTTACATATTTTTTTCACTATTTTTGGAATACTAAAATGGAGTTAAGTTTAATTCTTTCCTGTGTCTATTAGGGATACATTGGAAGGCATAAATTATCTCAGAGTCCTGCCCTCCTTTAAAATCTTTTATGGATGGGGGGCAGTGTATTTTAGTGGCTATAAACACCTTCTTTGATATCTGATTCCCTATGTTAGAATTCTCGCTCTAGCATTAGGACATTAAAGCAAGTTATATAAACTCTCAAACTCTTTGTTTTGACATCTGTAAAATGGAGATAATAAATCTAAAACTTTATATAATTATTAAGTTAGGCATAAAATTTGGCATACTGCTTAATAGATAGTAATCACTCAACAATTGTTCATTATTACTTTGTCCTCAATCACCAAGTCTATCATAGAATTTTTCATTGCCAAGTATCTATATTAGTTTCCTATTGCTGCTACAACAAATACCACAAATTTAATGGTCTTCATCAACACATTTCTTTTCTTATAGCTCTCAGGCTCAGAAGGCTAAAATGGGCTAAAATGAAAATTGAGCTAAAGCAAGGTATAAACAGAGCTACATTCCACTTAAAGAATCTAGGGGAGAATATATTTCCTTCTTTTTTCTAGCTTCTAGTGGCCACCTGCATTCCTTCGTTCATGGCTACTTCCTCTCTTCAAAGCCAGATGCGTAGCCTCTTCAAATCTTTCTCTGACTCTGATCATCCTTGTGATTGCATTAGACACACCTGGATAATCCAGGAAAATCTTTTCATCTCAAAATCCTCAAGTTAATCACATTTGCAAACTCTATTTTGCCATGTAAGGCAACATATTCACAGGGTCCAGAGATTAGAATGTGGACATATTTTGCAGGGTGATTATCCTACCTACCACAATTGCCCATACTGGATTCAATATTGGCTATATTCTTTTCAATTAACCCAGCACAAAAGTCTACCTTGATGATGATTAGCTGTATTATGTTCATTACTTCAATAAAAAAACAGTAACACCTATTTTGGTGTATATATATAATATATATATATATTTTACATTTTTACTATTTTTACAGCTATATTGATATATAATTCATATATCATAAAGTTCGCTAGTTCAAAGCATAAAAATTCAGTGGTTTTTTAGAATATTTACAAAGTTGCTGGGTCATATGTTAATTCTATATACTTTAAAAATATGCATATAAATTTTAATTTCACAGGTGACATGAATATATTCTTGCAAAAGATTCAAGGATACAGAAACATTCTTGTTCTGAGGAACAACCTAAGGAAAATTTGCTCCTATCCTTGCTATCTAAATTTTCTTTAACTATTTTCAAAGAAGTTTTAGGTTTACATTTACAGGAAAATTACACAAGAGTATAAGGAATTCCCATATAAGCCCCCCACACACACACACATACACACCTACACACATAGTTACCTCTATTATTGACCTCTTAGTGTGATACACCTGTTACAGTTGATGAACCAAAATTGAAGCATTGCTACTAACCATTCCTTCGTTCATGGCTATTGACTCACTTCAAAGCCAGAAGCATAGCCTCTTCAAATCTTTCTCTGACTCTGATCATCCTTGTGATTGCATTGGACACAGTCTATAGTTTACATTATGGTTTTCACTTGGTGCTGTACAGTTCCACAGGCCTTGACAAATGTGTAATGTCATGTGTCCATTATTGCATTTGTTATATAGAAGAATCTCACAGTTCCAAATATGCACTGTTCTACCCATTCATTTCCCCCGCTCCCTTCTGAATTCCTGGCAATCACTATCTTTATATCAATGTTACAAGGTCTTCCAAAAACACAAAGTAACATCCACAATAAATTTTACTTAAACATATATACAACTCAAAAATTTAACCTTTTTCAAGAGTACAATTCAGTAACATGAACCACAATTCACAATATTGTGCTACTATTACCAATATCCATTACCCTAAATGTTTCAATGACTCAAAGAAAAACTCTGTACCCATCAAGTAATGATTTCCTCTTCCTCTTCCCCCTCTACCCCGTCCCTGAGAAGCTAAAATCTGTCTCTAGAAAATTGGCTTCTAGAACATCATACAAGCAATATCATATGATATTTGTCTTTTATGTCTGGCTTATTTCACTCAACATGATTTTTTCAAGTTTCATCCATGTTGTAGCATGCTTCAGAACTTTGTTCCTTTTTACTAATGGAAAATATTCCATTGTATGATTTATTAGTTAGCCAAAGGGGTGCTGATGCAAAGTACCAGAAATCTGTTGGCTTTTATAAAGGGTATTTATTTGGGGTAAAACCTTACAGTTACAAGGCCCTAAAGAGTCGAACTCAAGGCTGCTTTCTCACCAAAGTCTGTTGCCCCATGTTGAAGCAAGATGGCAGGCGATTTCCACCTGGTCTCTTAGGCCTTCTCAACTGCTCAGCTGCTCTGTTCTCTTTGGCTGCAAACTATCAGGCAAATGGCTCATCTCTCTTCCTGGGCCTTTAGCTATTTGAGCCTTCTCCTCTCTGTCACATGGCAAGACCAAAATGACCAAGTTCTTGAGTGACTGTCCATTTATATCAGCCCACCAAGGGGGAGGGATTTCGACCCTGAATCATGCCCTACTGACGTGGTCAAATCAAAGCCCCAAATTAATTTCATTAAGTAAATTTAAAATCTTTGAATTTAATACAATCAAAGTATCACACCCAGAGGAGCAGACAAGTTTACAAATATAATTTTTCTCTTTTTTAGGATTCACAAAAATAACCTCAAACTGCTACATATGTATATAACACATTTTGTTTATCCATTCATCTGTTGATGAACAGGGTTGCTTCCACCTTTTGGCTATTGTGAATAATGCTGCTATAAACATAGGTATATAAATATCGGTTTGAGTACCTCCTTTCAATTCTTTGGGGTATATACCAAGAAGTGAGATTGTTGGGTCATATGATGATTCCATTTTCAAATTTCTGAGGAACCAAAAAACTTATTTCATAATCACTGCACCAACATTTATTATTTTCTGTTTGCTTTTAAATAATGGGCATCCTAATGGATGTGCAGTGGTATCTCACTGTGGATTTGACTTGCATTTCCCTGATGACCAATGATGTTTAGCATCTTTTCATACGCTTATTGGCCATTCATATATCTTCTTTGGAGATATGTCTATTCAAGTACTTTGCTCATTTTACTGTTTTTTTTTTTTTTTTTTTTTTAGTTGTAGTAGTATTTAATATATTCTGGATAATAAACCGTATATCTGATAAAGAAATATGGTTAGCAATTATTTTTTTATCATTCTATAGGTTGTCTTGTCATTCTCCTGACAGTGTTCTTTGACATACAGGACATATGAAAGTTTTTAATTTTTATGAAGTACATTTTATCTATTTTTTTCTTTCAGAGGGCATGCTTTTGATGTCTTATCTAAGAAATCACTAACAAATCCAAGGCTGTGAAGGTCCCTACCTGCCCCCCTATATTTTCTTCTATGATTTTTATGGGTTTAGTTCTTATATTTAGGTGACTGATCCATTTAGAGCTAATGTTTGTAAACGGTGTAAGGTAGGGGTCTAACTGCATTCTTTTACAAATGGATAGCCAGTTTTCCCAGCATGATTTGTCAAAAAAACTGTTCAGTCCCAATTACTGTTCTCAGTACTCTTGTTAAATATCATTTGGCTCTAGATGTATGGGCTTATTTCTGAACTCTCAATTCTATTCCATTGGTCTATAATATCATTATGCCAGTATGATACCATTTTGATTACTTTTTCTTTGTAATAAATTCTGAAACTGGGAAATGTGAGACCTCCAACTTTGTTCTTACTTTGCAATATTAATTTGGCTATTCAGGGCCCCTTGCAATTCCATAAGATTTTGAGGATTGGCTTTTCCATTTCTGCAAAAAAAGTTGCTTGGATTTTGGTATTGTGTTGATTCTGTACATCACTTTGGGTAGTATTGACATATTAATGGTATTAAGTCTTCCTTTTCATGAATGCAAGATACCTTGATATTTGTTTAGGTCTTCCCTAATTTCTTTTAGCAGTGTGTTTTGTAGTTTGTTTTCAGTGTACACTCCCTTCTCATCCTTGGTTAAATTTACTCCTAGGTATTTTATCATTTTAGAACTTATTGTAAATTGAATTTTCAAAAAATTTCTCTCAGATTACTCTGTATTGGTATATAGAAACACAACTTATTTTTGCATATAATCTTGCAGCTTGCACTTTTAAAATGGTTTATTTTTATTTATTTCTCCCTCCCCCCTCATTGTTTTGCACTCACTGTCTGTTCGTTGTGTGCTCCTTTATTTTAGGAGGCACCAGGAACCAATCCTGGGACCTCCCTTGTAGGAGGGAGGCGCCCAATGGCTTGAACCACCTCTACTCCCAACTTGCACGTTTAATAGTTACCAGGATTTATTTACCCTAAGATTCCAGGTTATATTTTTAAATGTATGTTTTATGTGTTGTGTTTTGGAGCTGTATGTACCACAGGAAAAAAAACAAGTTCTTAAACTTAATCAATTCCTGTAGGTGTGAACTCATCACAAATAGAACCTTTTGCTGAGGTTACTTCAGTTAAGGTGGTCCCAACCCAATCGGGTTAGGTCTTAATCCTATTACTGGAGTCCTTTGTAAGCTGAATGAAATTCAGACAGATGGAGAGAAAGCCTCAAGAAACAAGAAGCTGAAATTCAATGGTAGGCAGAACAGAATAGAGAGGCTGGCATGTGCATTGCCATGTGACAGAGGAGCCAAGAAACACGAATTGCTGGCAGCCAGTCCCAGAATGCCACAGTCTTTGGGAGGAAGCTTTGCCTTGATGATGCCTTGATTTGAAGTTTTCCCAGCCTCAAAACCATGAGCCATTAAATTCCTATTGTTTAAGCTGTCCCTTTGCATGGTATTTGCTTAGCAGCCAAGGAAACTAAAACACTATGCAATAAATAAAGGTTAAAAACTTCAAAAATAAGTGATTAGTTTGTGAAAGAATACAGAAATTCATTAAAAAGTGAAAGCAGTGATTTTATTCCTTGTTAATAATCAATAAAATCCTGACAGGTCTTCAGTGAGCATGTACCTGACTGATTTTTACACAATTTGCTCAAGATATACTTGATGATATTCCCCCAGAGTCACTCACGACTCTTTTCTCTCTGCGTTTATGAGTAATGGGCAAACCTGCAAGTGCTTTATTTACTGTATTTATATGTACTGAAATGGACATTAGTGCTATCTCAGGATATTTTATTTAAATGAAAAAATGTTGGTACAACATAGAAACCATTTTGACATTTTAGAATTTGTAATTTCCCTAAAGCCATACAACTGCTAAGGGTAGGCAGAGATTGATTAAGTGCACAAGCATAAACTCTTAATGATATCTCATTGATACTCACTTAATTGTTCCTTTATCCAGGGGATGTCTCTCTGTGTGCTACTCCATTATTCAATAGGGTAAGGTACTTTGAGAATGCCATCAAAATCAATTACTGTTTGCCCACTTTGGGGGGCCAATGAGGCAGAGAATTAACCTCAATTAATTTCCAAAGTCATTTACGAGCTGATATTTAAAATGTTATTGCCACAGGCACCAAACAATGTGGAACAATTAAAAAATGCAAGTTATAGGGTAGAGAAAATATGTCAACTCTATCATGACAGACATTTGAAACATATTTGCTTATTTATTTCATACTCTAAAATCTTCTGAGGTCCAAGATCTATAAATTTTAATTTTATTATTAAATAAAGGTCTAAAGCCAAAAAGAGATCTCTCTGTTCTCTCAAGCAAACTAAAGTTTTCCAATCACTTCATTAAAGCTTTCTAAAATATACATGAAGAGTCCAGCTTCTGGTAAAATCCTATGTGAACTTTCAGTCCAGATCAGACAATTGCAAAGGCTTTCCCTGACAGTTTTCAGGGGTAAAAGCTTCCCTCTCAGGCAGAAAAGTCATGGATACATGCTTAGTGGCAATTGCTCAGGCTTCACTTACCCCAGCCTTATCTTCTATTGTGTGATGATATTTCAGTCTACTTCATTCCACAAGCCAGGTGAAGATATAAAGTTTAATGAAAAGACCAGGCCAGACTTTAAACCTGGAAACCAGGAACAAGCTCCCCAGATGCTAATCAAGGTTGGAATGCTCAGTGGCAAATCCTCCTGCCCCCAAAATGGATAAATACCACACTCAAATAATATAGATTTGTCTCTCTTCTCTGACATGAAGTGAAGTGTGTGAACCTACCATCTACCAACTATATAAGCTATTGGCCTCTCCAGGGGAACAGCCACAATAGGATCTCTTCCTCTGCTCTTTTGGACTCTTTTAACTATGAAAATTACGAAGTGGTCATTTGCTGAATATTTCTGTTGTGCCTTAGCCTGTATTTCCAGTATTCATCATGTAGCAAATTGCTCCACACTCCTCACCTTGGACTTGGTGCACTGTCAGTAGGATTCCCTAGCCAGTCATGCTTTTATACATGTTCACATTTGTAGGTGAACGCCTTCCTCAGGTGCATCTGCTGAGACCTCCTTATGGGAGGGGGGGTAAGGAAAGGGAGCCCTTGAAATCACTTTCTCCACTCTAAGTCAGTATTCAGTACTAATTCTCTGGTCTTCTTCCAGTCCCTGGGTTCATAAAAATGCAAGAGTTTTTTTTAATTTCAGTCTCCCTTGGCAGTGAGACATCCCCCACCTCTAAGGTGATCCATCTGACCCTCTCCCAGCAGGGTCGTTCCATGGGGAGAAATGGAACAAGGAGAGCTGGCACTGTTCTCTAGATCAGGGGTTCTAAACAAGGGGTCTCTGAGCTTGAATTGAAATTCAACAAAACATTATTCTTGTGGGGACGTGTTGGTGCAGTTGTGATATATTTATTAAATAATACAGAGTACAGTGTGGACTTAGTAAGTGGTCTGTGGTTTTCACCTGACTGGCAAAGGGATCTGTGGAACAAAAAAGGTTAAGAAACTCTGCTCTAGATTAACTTTTTGCTTATACTAACACAGCGATTAAAAGCTTGACTGTTATTTTCAATTTGACTAGTTGTCTTAATTGGACACTTTTGACATCTGGCAACTCAGCTAAACTCTTGACAATGCATTAATGTTAAAGTTAAATATTAATGATAAAACCTGAGTCCAGAGTAATATTATGTTTAATTCTTTGATAATAAGCCTAAATCTCTCCCTTGTATTTTGGCTTCTATAGATAATGAATTTATCAAAGAAATCAATTGCTTAAGATAAAGAAAAAGAAATTCATACTGACTTAGATTGTACTCCAACTACTTTTTACATTCAAGGAACAGAAATATATTAATTGAAGTTTTGATTTTGATCTTATTAGATTTGTCTGTGGGTTGATTTTGAACATAAAAATTCCAAGAACTACATATTATGACAAAGATGTAAACATTTTGCCTTCCTGAAATGGGAAGTGCTAGAATAAAATTTCCTCTTCTATAATTTAACATTAAAATGACCAGGAAATTTGAAGTACAATGTCTCTACCCTCGTGCTTGAGTTAATTATCTTTTTATGCACCACCTATTTCTTTTATTGTGTTTTCAGATATTTCCAAGATCTCACTGCTATTCTCTAATTTCTCAAGGGCTATCCTATTGGACACCATTGAGCTGTGCCTCTAATCCAGATTATGTGCTAACCAGGCCTGCTATGAACTGTTAAGAAGGAACTTCCCTTTTTGGGAAGAAAATACAGATTTTTTTCCTATTTCTGTATGGTCAGTGCTTTCTGCACATTTCAAAGGTACAGGATATCTCATTTTTCCCAGAACCATTTGCTCCTCATATTCTAAATGTGATAGACTTGGAGCCACATGTCTTCTATATGGTGGAGCCATCTTTGCCACGCAAAGGTATCCACTATATGGATTCTCTTCCCAGAGAGAATATTCTTGCATTTAAAAGATAAGAATCTACCCCCTATCTCAGAAGGGAAGGAGGGAAGTCCTAGAAGTTCTATACGAGATCCCAGACTCATAATTTTGATGTTCTTCTCCTTCAGTACTGAAATCCTGTATATTCAGCTGGTATCTGCTATTATTGTGTCTTTCTGAGCAATCAGCATTGTTATTGCTGTAAGTAAGTTTCATCTCTGATCCAGAAACCTCATGTTTCTTTTCAGGACAAAATAAATAATGTAGGTATTAAAAACTTAACATCTTTCACTGCTATTTTAGATTGACTCCACTCATTTCTAAAACCACTGGCTTCTTCTTTATTGGATTATTAGCTCACATTCTTTTTTAACTTCCTTTAAAAAGGCACTGATATTTTAAAATCTCTAAACCTTTCCTTTTAAAAAAATATTTATTCTGCACCCAAATTTGATTTGTGTGACAATATTATTCCAAGCTAAAAAACAATTTAATTTCAGAATTTTGAAAAAACAATAATAGTATTTTAAATTATTAATAAGCAATCCAATGCCAGGTTGATATTTGTTGTTTTTTCTTACATGACATTTTCCCCTTTCTTTATGATAGAATAGACTTTTAATTATGATACCTGTCCTGAAAACACATTGTCATAAGTTTATAGCTATGAGTTTTTTAAAAAACATATTGCCAAGCTCTTGCTAAGGTCTTTCAATTCAATCTGATTATCTGTGTCCTTTATTTATCTATGGGAAAATATATTAGTCATTTCTTTGCAAATTTCTTCCTACTACTCTACTGGAACATATTATATTATCTCTAACTCCTATGGTCATATTTTTAAGTTCTTTCATTGAACCTCTATATTTGTCATTTTTTTCTCACATTTTCTTGTTTCCTGGGAAATTCACTTGCTTTTATTTTATAATTCTTTATATCTTAATTTTTATTGTTACAGAAGCATTTTTAAAACTATTTTGTTTATATTCTAATAGTTCCTTTTTTGTATCATTGAGTCCATTTCAACTCTCTGAATATATACATATATTTATATTTTTATATTTATTGTCTCAATTATCTTGGTTTCTGTAAGGACATTTTTTGTTTTGTTTTAATATTTGTCTTCCATAATCTAAAAAATGTATTTCATTATTGCATCAAATATGTGTTCATCTTGAGTGTCTACTATAGTTAAGGATGAGGTAATAAGAATAGGGAATATTAGTTTCCAGTGAAGATAGAATACAGGAACTGGATTTAGTTTCACCTGAAAAAGATTAGAAAGCATAAAAAAAATATATGAAACAACATTTTTCAAGACATAGAACATCATGCAGTGGATAATAGGATGTAGCAATAGATACATCCCATCAACTTTCTGCTTGGAGAAAATTTTTAGACCATGGCAAAGACAGAGTAACTCAGAAGAGCCCAGAAGATTCTCTCAGTTCTGAAAGGCTGGGGAAACATAGTGGCTAGAGTTTGCAGGCCAGACTTTTGCAAAAAGAGTGACATCTCTGAAGATCTGCAAAGGGTCCCTATTGAATACTGAAAAGAATACTGATTAGGACATGTGTGAGGGAAAGTACCTAAGACCAGGGGAAAAACCACATAAAAGAATTAGAGGGAACAGAGGTAGGAACTCATAAGTTGTCCAGAGTAGTGCCTGTTCCCAGTAGCCTAAGTAGAAAAACCCATAATTTAGGAGTACTGATAATGTTCAACATCATTAAAACCACAATAAGGTATCACTACACACATATCAGAAAGACTAATGTATATATAGTATATATATTATATAGATAGATAGAGAAACAGCATATACTGCAAAGGATGTGGAGAACTGGTTCATTTACACATTGTATGTGGGAATGTAAAATGGTACAGCCACTATGGAAAACAGTTCGATGGTTCTTTTAAAACAGAAAATGGACTGATCAAACAACCCACCAATTTTAGCCTTGGGCATCTATACCCATGAAAACTTATGTTCACACAGAAACTTGTATGTGAATGTTCATAGTAGCTTTATTCATTACAGTCACAAAGTAGAAACAACCCAGATGTCATTCAACAGGTTAATGATTAAACAACTTATGGTACTTTCATACTGTGATGGTTAATTCCATGTATCAATTTGGGACAGTTATGGTTTCCATTTGCTTGGTCAAACACTGGCATACTTGTTACTGAGGAGGTATTTTGTAGATGAGATGTACATCTACAATCAGTTTATTGCATTTACAATCAACAAAGGAGAATGCCTTCAACAATGTGGAAAATTTCTCTATACAATCAGTTAAAGGTCTTAAAAGCTATAACTGAGTGTTTCAGAGGTCAGAAAAAGAATGTTTTCCTCAACTTCAACATGGTCTCCTAACAAAATTTATAGCCAACCAGCTTGCCTTGGGGACTTTGGACTAAAGACTTCAACATCACCTTTATCACTGTTTTGAACCTGCAGCCTACCTTACAGACTTGCCAGCCCCCATAGTGACAGGAGCAAACTCCCTTATAATAAATAATATTTTATTTAAAAATAATATATAATAGCAATATATATGTGCTGTTAGTGTTCTGTTTCTCTGGAGAACCCAGAGTAATATACATACCGTGGGACACTACTCAGCAATTACAAGGAACAGACTATTGATATATGCAACAATATGGATGGACCTTAAAGAAATTATGCTGAGTAAAACAGCCAATCTCAAAAGGTAACATACTGTATGAATTCATTTAGGTAATATTCTGGATATATCAAAGTTACAGAGAAGGAGAACAGATTACTAGTTACCAGGATTTAGTGATGGGAGGAGAGAGTGGGTGAACTATTAAAGGTTTGTGATGATTGGAAACTGTATGCACCCCAGAAAAGCATGTTCTTAAGTTGATCCATTCCTGTGGGTGTGGACCCATTGTAAGTAGGAGCTCTCCATAAGGTTACTTCAGTTTAGGTCTTTATCCTCTTACTGGAGTCCTTTATAAATGGGATTAATACAGAGAGAGAAAACCACAAAAGTAAGGAGCTGAAAGTGACAAAACCTGGAAGAGAAGAGAGAAACCAGCAGACACCACAATATGCCTTGCCATGTGGCAGGAGTCAAGGATCTACTTTCAGCAGAACAGCAAACTAAGCAAGGGTATTAAAAGGGAGACTGTGGTAATGGAACATTTCTGTATCTTAATTGTGGTGGTAGTTTTATATGAAGCTATACATGTGACAAAATTGCATAGCACTATTAACACATATATACACACACTCATACATAAATGACGACATGCATAACTAAAGAACTCTGAATAAGCTCTGTGATTGCATCAACATCAATTGTTATATATAGTTATGCAAGATATTAATTTTAGGGTAGATGATAAGAAGGGTACATTGGGCCTCCTTGCACATTATTTTGCAACTTCATATATATCTATAACTATTTAAAGTAAAATGTTAAAAAAAATACATAACCAACCTTTTTTTCCCTTTATCAGAGAAGTTGTAGGTTTACAGAATAATCATGCATAAAATACAGGATTCTCATATACCACCCTACCACCAACACTTTGCATTGCTGTGGAATATTTATTACAATTGATGATAGCATATTTTTTAATTGTACTACTAAAGTCCATGGTTTAACTTAGGGTTCACTGTTTGTGTAGTGTAGTTCATGGATTTTTATTTTTTATTCTATTACCATGTATATAATCAAATATTTCCCCTTTTAATCATATTCAGATAAACATTTCAGTGCTGTTACTTGCATTCACAATATTGTGCTACCATCACCACCATATATTACCAAAACATTTTAAATAAAAATATAGTTAGGAGTATTAAACATAAATAGGAGTAAAACATATGACAAGAAGAGCAAAAAGGCAGGAAGGAGAAAATGAGAGAATAATGTACAAGGTTTTACATGCTATGTGAAGTAGTATGATAAAACTTTAAGGTAGAATATTCATATTTAAGTTAAATATGACTATTATAAATCCTAAAACAACAAATATAATAAAACAAAGAGATATAAATAAACCAAGTGAGGTGATAAATAGAATCTTTAAAATATTCAATTAATTCAAATAAAAATATACAACGAGGGGGAATAGACACAAGCTGATAGGATCAACAGAAAAGTTAACAGCAAATAGGTGGATTTAATACCCACCCATACAAATAAATCGTCTTAATGCTCCATTTAAAAGACAATGTTTTCCACTTGAATTTTTAAAAGCCACATTTTTGCCACATATAAGAATTCAGCTTAAACATAAAGATACAAATAGATATATATTTTTAAATGGAAGTGGCTGTAATATCTGACAAATTATAATTCAGAGTAAAGAATGCTCTAAGGGATAAATAGTGTTAATTCATAATGATTTGGGGTCAATTTAGCAAGAGCACATATTAGTCTTAATGTTTACGCCTTTACAAAGCATCAAAATACATGCAGAAAAAATTGACTGAACTAAGAAGAAAGAGAAATCTGAGATTTTAATATCTTTTCAATAATTGATAGAACAAGTACACAAAAATCACTAATGACATAGATGTGAATAACACTATATAAAAATTGTTGTATTTGATATTAATAAAATATTTCACCCATTAATAATGGAATACACATCTTTCAGATGAAATGAGAACATTTCCCAAAAAAGGCCACATTTCGTGTCATAAAACAAGTCTCATTAAATTTCAGACATTTCAAATCATTTGAAATGTTGGTTGACATTAATGAAAATAAATTATAATTCAAGGACAAAAAGATATCTGAAAAATCTCAAAATATTGGAAACTAACACATATTTAAATGAACCTTTGATGAGAAAAGAAATTCAAAGTGAAATTAGAATGTACTTTTACCTAAATAATGCATAAGGAGTAAAAACGTATGGGCAAGGATGGGTCTAGGCTGGGCAAACTTGTTAGTTTGGAGGCCTGGGTGGCAGGTGGAGCCAACAGAGCCCCGGAAACAAAGGGGTGCAACCACCCTCAGGCCCCACCTTCCCAGCTGCAGCTCAGCCAATTAGAACTGTTTTTACTGGAAGGTAGGCTAAGCTGGCCCAGCTAATTGGAGGTTCTGGTGTGTTGGTTCCTAGTTCTGTTCTCTTACCCCCATCAGCGCCTGCCCTCTTCCCACCAGTGACCCCAATGGTACCCCCACTCTTCATCCCCCCTTCAGGTATTCCCTTACCCTCACCACTGATAGGGCTTCTCCCCGTGAGATAAGCACAGTCTTTGTGGACTTTGCCCATATTATAAACTTTGACTAGATGGCTACTGCCCTGGACACAGGCATCATCAAGCTCTCCTAGAACAGTCTGCTGGAGAAAGCAGAGGAACAAAAGAGTGGGAGAAAAAGGAGGCACAAAGAATGTGGCATGGGAAAGCTGTCTTTCTAAGTATGGTGAGGCAAGCTGTACCTGTTCTGGGGATGGGCTTTCCTAGGAAGAGATCAGGACTGGCACATCACAGTCATAAACACAAATGCAGGTCAGCTCCAGTTCCTTTCCTTTTTCTTTCTGTCCCAGCCATGCCCTGTGCTCATGGCTCTGTACATGCTGTGCCTGGACTAGTCTGATCAACAATGCTGTCCTGGTTCAAGATTTTTGAACACTTTGTGAGCGACTCAGCCTTTGAGTAGATCACCTTGTTGTTGTAGTGGATCTGGCTCTTTCCAGAGTTCCTGCAGATACTTGAGACTGAATGCCAGCATCTTAAACAAAAGGCTGAAAAACGGGCAAGGACAAGACATACCATTGCAAGCATTCCCACTCGCTCACATTCCCAGTTGTCCTCAGGGTCTGATACAAAATAGGAGAAGCTGCCTTCACCATCTCTCCAGCCCCATAAGCAGAGTGGATGGAAACTCTTGGACTCAGGCTCTGAGCCCTCTTACTCACTTGATCCAGTTGAAGTGGTTGGGGATTGCTGCCCTTGGAGGACATACCTCTCCATCCTCCCACCCTCTCCTTACATCAGATCATGACCATTGGAAAGCCAAGAAATCAGAGCTCGTGCAAATATTCTCGCTGTCCTGATTTTGTAATAATCAGGGTAGGCTAAACATTCACTATGTTAGAAACCATGCATGTGTCCCCAGACCTAGTTTTTCTACCTAGGTCTGGTTTTTAGAATGCTGGCGATAAACTAAGCCTGATTTATTATATGACCATCCTGCATGGGAAAAGACTGTAACTTTGGGTATCTTTGGTCAACTTTAAGAGATATAGCAGGGGGACGGATGTAGCTCGGGTGGTTGGGTGTCCGTCTCCCATATGGAGGGACCTGGGTTCAATCCCTGGGACCTCCCGGTAAAAATATAAAAATGAAAAATATAGAAGGCACGTAGGCCACCAGGCCCCATGTGTGAGTCACGTGGAAAGATGATGACATAACAGGAGAGTGACACAAGGAAGAGCCAAGAGGAGATGCACCAAAAAACCAGGAACTAAGGTGGCACAGGCGGTAGGATGCCTCTCTCCCACATCAAAGATTCTGAGGATTGAATCCCAGTGAAGACAGAAGAAGGATGAGAAGAGAGGGCAGGAAATGAACACAGAGAGTTGTCCAGTGAATGGACACAGAAACAGCAAATGGGGGGGGGAGTGGGGGGTAAAAAATGGATAAAAGTAAATAAGTAAATAAATAAATCCTTTTAAAAAATGCATTGGGGAGGAAGATATGGACTATAGTTAGTAGTAATACTTTGATGATGCTCTTTCATGATTTTTTAACAAATGTTTCACAACAATGCAGGGTGTTTGTGTGTGTGGGGGTGATGTGTGGGAGCCCTGTATGATGTTATGGATGCTTGTTTTGTAAGATCACGATGTTTACTGAACACTTATAGTTTATGTATGTTCATATATAAATGATATACTTCAATAAATTGTTTTAAAAAAAAAATAGGAACCAGAGCTCCCTAAGCACTCCCCAGGCTTTGGAATCAAGAAAGAGAAGACTGGCTGGGACACGTTGTGGTAAAGTGAGCTGAAAGAGTGTAGCTGGGGAGGCAGTAGAGGACACTCCTTCATCAGCTGGATTACCCCCAGTGACTTGATGAGCTGCTCTCTGCCCATGGTCTGTGTGAGACTGGCTCCTAGGTCACTCTCACCTTCTGCCCCAGACTCCTTCCTCAGTATAGTCTATGCCACTTTTCCTAAAGTCACCATCCTTACATACCATTGTTGGTATCTCTCACGGTTGATTTTGGTGTTCAATGGTTCCCCATTTCCTTGCCCTCAGCTTCAGACCACAGATTGATAGACTATGTGTGGAGGTGGGTGATGCGTAGATAAAATATGAGAGATGTTGTCTCCAAGGAAGAGGGTCAGGTTGGTGGATACAGCCTGGGTGGCAGAGCTTGCTCCTGCCTTCCCTGGCCCTAGGACACCACCACTGCTTCCTCTAGCCCTGGTACCCAGGTTTTGTTTTGTTTTGTGTTTTAAATAACAATATTTATAACAATATTTATTACATGAAAAAATATGGGATGCAGTTAAAGCATTACATAGAGGAGAATTTATATTTATATGCTCAACATCTATGTTAGAAAAGAAGAAAGGTTTCAGTTCAATGAAATCAGACTCCACCTTAAAAAGTGTGTAAAAGAGGGACAAATTAATCCCAAAATAAGAAGTTAACAACAAAGATCAGAGTGGAAATCAATGAAAATAACAAAGAAGGAGAATAGAGAAAATCAATGTAACAAAATGTTACTTCTATGAAAAGTCTAAGGTCCTGTAAATCACTAGAACAGGGGTTCTTAACCAGGGGTCCATGGACCTCAGAAAGAATTCAGGTGGTCTGTGAGCTTGAATTGAAAAAAATCAACTCGATTAGATGTCCAGCATGATATGTGTATTGTCTTGCCAAATATTACATCATAGTTTGATTTTCTTATTCAAGATAAGTCTGCACATTGACATGTCCTTAAAAAATACAAGTTAACTTTAACTTTCCTATATTTTTTATGTATTGGGTTATTATTTAATGTGCTAAGAAAGAAGCACATATGTATAGTATTATATGTTTTTGTTTTTTTTTAATTTTAATACTGCATATCAATATATGTAACTGATTTCCTTTGTAATTTTATTTTATGCATTTAAAAACATTTTTTCAGGGACATGTTGGTGTGGGTGTGATATATTTATTAAGTAATACACAGTATAGTGTGGACTTAGTATGATTTTCATTTTGATGTAGCATGTTCTGAGTGCAGTGAATAACCAACTGCAGAAAAGTTGGTAAGGATGGTTTTATGATGCCATGGGAAAACTCGAATTTCTAAATGTTTGCAGAAAATGACTGTTTGAACAGATGCTGAACAGTGTTAGATTATCAGGTACTGAACTTAAGGGAAAGTTATAAAATGTAATTTTAAATAATCCTAAAATTTAATTGAAAGACATGCTGATGTTGAGTGTCATAAAACTATCTGCTGCTACATTCTGAGAAGGGGTCCATGGTTTTTATGTGACGGGCAAAGGAGTCTATGGAACAAAAAAGTTTAAGAACCCCTGCCCTAGAAGGAAAGCTGAAAAATGAAACATGGGACAGTATAGCATAGCAAATCTTCTTGTGAAAAATGAATATGGTTAATAGCGAATATATAAGAATGTTTTTCTCTGAAACAGAACAAATATATGTTAATGCTACAAGATGTTAACATCAAGGTGATATTTGGGGAAAAATCAATCAAAGCAAACTATGGACAACAGTTTATAGTAATATATTAATAACTTTGGATCAATGGGAAAAAAAGGAAGAATTCTAAGTAAGAGAAACTAGACAAAAAGTACCACATATTGGTTGACTCATCTATAAAAAATGGAAGTATAAATAAATTATAGAGATGGAAATAGATTAGCAGTTATGTAGGAGAAGGATAGGAAGATTAAGAGGTGACTACTAAGGGGTAGGATTTTGTGTGTGTGTGTGTTTTGTTTTGTTTTGTTTTTGCTTGTTTGTTTTTGTTTCCTGTGGTTGTTTTTTATTCTTTATTTTTTCTTTATTTTTGTGGAATAATAAAAATGCTGTAATATTTATTGAAGTGATAAAAGCACAACTCTGTACTTATACCAAATGCCACTGATTGTACACTTTAGATGGATTGTACGGTTTATGAATACATTTCAATACAATTGATTAAAAAGAGTAAAATTAAGAAATCTGTAGGCAGAATAAACAAACAAAAATGAGAAGATACAAGTTACCAATATCAGGAATGAAAGAGGTGATGTGTGATTAATTATAGATCCTACAATATTAAAAATGATAATGAAGGAATACTAAAATAAAAAACTCTAAGCCCATAAAATTAACAACTTAAGCAAAATGATAAAATATATTGAATGATACAAACTGCCAAAATCACTTAAGAAAAAATAGATAACTAGAATCATCTTGCACATAGTTAGCAATTTATATTCATATTTCAAGCACTTCATACCTAGAAAAATCAGGTGTAGTGGCTCCACTGGTGAATTCTCCCCCATATATGAAGAAATATTAGTAATTATATGCAAAATTCACTAGTATTAGAAGAGGCTAGAACATTTTCTTATTTATTTTATGAGGTTAATATCATCCTGATAACAAAACCCAACAAACATATTACATAAATAGAAAAAATACCAATATCCCTCATGAAAATAGATTTTAAAAAAAAATCCTCATCATAATAATAGCAAATTAAATCTAGCAACATATTAAAGATAATACATTACAAGTTGTGATCTACTGCATAAATGCAATATTGGTATGGTATTGGAGATCAAGCAATGAAATATAGCACATTGACAGAATGAAACATACAAAAATACATATGATAAACTCCAGAGAGGCCAAATAAACACTTTATAAAATCCAATATTCATTGCATACAAAAACTGTTAGAAAATTAGAAAAGAAGGGGCATTCTTTAACCCAAGAGGCCACCTCATACAAACTTGACATCATACTTAATGGTGAAAGACTGAGTATACTCTACTTAATATTGTGGAAAAGGCAATGATGTTTATATTTATTGTTCCTCAAAAATATATTGGAGGCCCTAACCAGTGCAATAAGGCATGAAAAATAAATAAAAACCTTGTGGATTAAAAAAAAGAAGAAGAAGATAAACTACTCTTGGCAAACAACATGATCTTTATGTGATGAAAATACAAAATATTTTACAAAGAATCTACTGGAACTAGTAAGTATTTTGAAAGTTCACATGATTCAAGAATAATTTTTTAAAAATCAATTGAATTCTGGAAAGTATCACTTGGAAATTGAAAAAAATATTACAATTTAAAATAGCATCATAAGACATAAACATATTAGATACAAAATATTCAAAATACATGCAAAATCTGTGTGCTGAAATACAAATATCTAATGAAAGAAATCCCAGATGACCTGAATAAATAAAGACATATAATTTTCATGGATTGGAAAACTCATTATTATGATGATATCAATTTTTTCAGTGTGATCTTTTACAATCAATACATTTCCAATCAAAATCTTTGGAGGCACTTCTGTTCTCAGTTCTTACATATACACAACACCCAGAGTCCATCATTAGAGCTTTGATTTGACCATGTCATTAGGACATGCAGGGTTGAGTTCCTGCCCCCTTCGTGGGCTATATAAATGGACATTCAATCAAGGAGACATACGGAAGTAGATACATAGAGAAGATACACAGGCGAAGACAGACAGCTCTATAGACACGGGAGAGGTCTCAGGAAGAGAGATGAACCATTCTCTTGATAGTTTACATCTGAGCTTGTGAAGAGAACAGAGCAGCTGAGCCCAGAAAGAAACAAGCCCTGGGAAGAGAGATGAACCCTGCCATCCTACAGCTGAGATTGGAAGAAGCTGGACCCATGGAGCAGCAAGAGGGAAAAGGAAGGCTGAACCCTCCCAGACATCGCCCGCCATCTTGCTTCAACATGTGGCAACAGAGTTTAGTAAGGAAGTAACCTTGAGTTGGACACTTTAGAGCCTTATAACTGTAAACTTTTACCCCAAATAAATAGCCTTTATAAAAGCCAACAGATTTCTGGTACTTTGCATCAGCACCCTTTTGGCTGACTAATACAATATTAAACAACTATTCAAATTGAGGAAATTAAAATAAAATCTGACCATACTAAGAGGTGGTAAGGATGAGGATCAGCTGTACCTTTTGTACATTGCTGGTAGGAAGCTGATAGGAAAACAGCTTGGCAGTTTTTAATAAATGTAAACACACACTTACCTTACCATATTTACTAGGAATCATACAAAAAGTTATTTATGCAAGAACAATGGAAAATTATGACCACACCAAAAGCTGTTAAAATATTTATTGTGCCTTCATTCTTAATAGGCAAAACCTGGAAACATGTCAAATACTTTTCAATCCATGAAAAGAAAAACTATGGTACATCCACACATTGAACTGTACTCAACAATAAAAAGCAACAGACTACCTATGCACATAACACCATGGATGAATCTCAAGAGTGTTATATGTAGTGACAGAAAACAGATTCAAAAGGCCACATATGGAATGATTACTTTTATATGCCATTCTGGAAATTGCCAAGCTATAGGAACAAAAATCAGGTCAGTTGTTGCTGAGGGGATGGGGAACAATGTATCATAAATTTGTACAGGGGGTTTATTGAATTGATGGAACTAATTGATCTATATCCTGATTGGGTTGATGGATACATGACTGTGTGCATTTGTCCAGACTCACAAACTTGTATTCTAAAATGGGTGAATTTTATTTAATGTAAATGAAACCTTAATAAAACAAAATTAAAATTGAAAGATCACTATATATTCCCCTAAATGTTTGTCTGCATAGCATTAACTAGAGCTAAATATTTATATATTTTTTCTTTTTATGTGATACCTTCATTCAATGAAATATATAAATCATAAGTGTACATTCCGTACATTTTTAAAAATTCTTATACCCAGGTAACCAAAACTACTATCAAGATTGAAAAATTACCATAACCCTAGGAAATTATTTTTTCCTTCCTTTTCCCGGTTAATCCCTGTTCCCAGCTCTCCAGAAGCAACCACTGTTTTAATTTATTCTATTATAGATTATTTTGTTCTAGAATTTCATGTAATTGGAATCATAATGTATTCTTTCATGTAAAATTTTTTTTATTTAGCATATCCTCGAGATTCATCCATATTGTTGTATTCCTATCAGTAAATCATTCATTTTTAGTGCTGAATAGTACTCCATTGTGTAGCTACACTACCATTTTTAATTCATTCTCCTATTGATGAACATAATGGCTGTTTTAGTTTCATGGCTGACACAATAAATAGCATACAATGGGCTAACTTAAACAATAGGAATTGATTCGTTTACAGTTTTGAGTTCTGAGAAGTCCAAAATTGAGGTGTCAGCAATGCTGATTCTTTTTCCTAAAAGATTGTGGCATTCTGGGGCTGGCTGGCTGCAGGTGATCCTGGGTCCTTGACTTTTCTGTCACATGGCAATGCATATGGTGGTGTCTCTTGACTTCTCTTTCCATTTGACTTTCATTCTGGCTATGAAGGACTCCAGTAACCTGGATTAAAGCCCACCTGATTCAGTGGGGACATGCCTTAATTGAAGTAATACTTTGAAGAGATCTTAATTACAATGAGTCCACACCCACCAGAATGTGGGCCAAGACCAAGAATATGTTCGAACTGGGTTATATAATTCAGTCTACCACAGTGGTTATTTTCAGATTTTGGATATTCCAAAAAAAAAAAAAGATTCTGTAATGATTTTTCTACAAGTCTTTGTGCAATCACATGCTTTCATTTGTCTTGCATAAATAATGTGAAGTGGAAATAAAGAATTTATCTGAAATTTCTTTATTTTTCCTCCCTTCTTTAAGATTATTTTCATTAGATGTAAAATTTGGGATTGACATTGTTTTTAATCAGTCTTTAAAGATTCCATCCCACTATATTCTGGCCTCCATATTAATTGATAAGACTTCTACACTTATTCAAATATTGTTTTCCATATGTAATGGTTCATTTTTCTCTGGATGCTTTTGAAGCACGCTCATAAAACAGAGACTCGATAGATGGATCTGGAATCTGGCAAGAAGTCCACATGGATATTGATACCCCCAAGATGGCTGCTGGAAGACCCTTGCAAGAATCCCATTCAGAATGAGATTTCCTCCCGAAGCCAGGAGAAGCCGCGGATATTCACCAGGGACATTATAATTGGGCCTTCCCAGGGGATTGATGGGTGGGGTAATCAATCAAAACAGCAAACAGCTGGAACTCCTCCCATGCCATTAGCAAAGGGGTGGAAAAATTAATGGTTTAAAAAGCAAGCACAAAGGTGTCTCTCTTGCTTTCTGTCCCCTGCTTTCGCCGTGTCCCCCCACTTAGATAAACACACAGGTAAAACCTGGTCATTTATAATCTATAATGGGAAATTGCAGTATATAAATCTGTACTCTTTATCACTCTTTAGACCCTTCCTCTCTACCTGGGACACATGATCTCTTATTTTCTATTTCTCTTCCCTCCCTACCTTAATAAATTACTGGCATGCTCTTGAAGTTCATTTCTGCAGCATAGCCAAGAACCTAGACAAAATCCAGTAACACTTTCAAGATTTTTTTTCTATCTTTAGTCTTCAAAAATTAGTGTATGAAATGCTTAGACAGTTTTCTACTCTTTGTGTTTAGCTTGTTTGGGATTTTCTGCAAGTTTTCAGTATGAAAATTTAGATATTTCACCAAATTTCATATTTTTTGCTGCCATGATTTCTTCAAATGTATTTCTGACCCATTCTCTCTTTCTCTTCTGAGCCTCCAGTTACACCTATTTTAGATCTTTTGATATCATTCCACATATCCATGAGGCTCTGTTTATATTTTCAACTATTTTTCCTCTCTAGATAGGGTATTTTCTATTGACCTATAGTCAGACTCCCTGACATTCTCATTTGTAATTTTCCTTTTTCATGTATACCCTTCTGTTGAATTTTAAAAATTAGGTATGTTATATTTATTTTATGGAATTTTCATGAGATACTTTTAAATATTTTTCTTTTCTCTACAGGAATTTTCTATCTTTTTCATTCATTTTGTGTGTATTTTATATCCTTGAACATAGTTATTACAGTTACTTTAAATTTCTTTTCTAATATCTGGGTCATCTCATGGCTGGTCACTGTTGATAGTCTTTTATTTAGAGAATGAGTCATATTTCCCAGGTTCTTCAAGTGTCATTAATTTTGTATTGTATCCAGGACATTTTTGATACTATGTTGTGAAGATTCTGAATACTGTCGCTTTCTTAAGAGCCTGTTTAATTTTCTCTTTAATCAGGAAATTAACTTTAGAACATGTAAACTACAAACTCAGTCTCTTGGATGATAACACAAATCTCAGGTAAATTCGTTTAAGGGTCAACCATAGATGAAGGCTAAAGTTATGCACATGCAGTGGTGACTCATCATTCTTACTCTCTCATTTCATCATTCTCCCCTCATCTTTACTCTCTGTGAATGCCTTGAATTATTTCTTTTGGTTAATCGGTCAAAACTGGGGTTTTTTTAAATCACATTTTTAGCTACCCCACATAGTATAGACTTAAGTCTCCACTCAACTTAAAATTCCATAAAAACAGAAGATACCCTCCTTGCCATCGCTTCTTAAAATCATTGTCTTTTTTCTCATCTTCCTGCTTTTGTTTATTCTTTGATTTCTGTTTTCTGTTTTGTCTGTTCATTTCTTTTGCTTTGTCTTTTTCCCAAGGATTTTAAGTTATAATTATTATATTAAAGAGAATGTGACTACACCAACAAGTGTCAGGATTAGCAATAAGATCTGTTTGACTCCAAAGCTAGCTCCACTCTTCCACTTCATTTTACTTTCCATAACGTTTGATCCTTGAGACAATGTCCACTAAATATAGTATCACTACGGGATTAAACCTTCAGTTTCTTGAGTGGTTCTTTCATTATATCCAGCATTCTAACAAATCAAAACATTATGCAACTGACTAAATTACATTATATATGAAATTATGTCTATTTGGTGTTTAATTATAGTTTCAGTTTATTTACCCACTATTTTATTTTTCATGTAATCTTCTTAAAAACTTGATAATGAAACATTATTATCACCATCTCATAGGGAATAATCACTGAACTTGGAGAATGAGCAACTCCACGCAAGGAAACTATAAAGCAAATGATTTTATTACCCTCCAGCCTTGATATCCACATTTTAAACAGATTTTACTGCCTATCAATAATTTTCTAAGTGATTTTTTTTCCAAAGATTACCCAAATACCAGGTAATAATTTGAGAATACCACTGCCTACATTTTCAGAAAATTGAAGACACTGGCTATTTTTTGTTTATTTGTTCATTTTAGTTTTCTTTTGTTATTTTCCTAGGAGAATCCCCAGGCCTGTTTCCTGTATCTTTAATTTGTGAAGTTAAAGTTTCATATAAAAAGTTATCCCTTTTTCTATTAAAGTCACTCAAGAAATCATTATACACACACACACATTATGAACACATTTGCAATGGAAAATAAAAGAAGGCTAAATGTTTATCACTGGAGACAGAAAGAGGACAAAATATTGTTTGGGTCTCCTAGCTGTGGGGATATTGATTTTGGAGAATGGAAAGAAATAAAAAAAAAAAAATTATTTGGCTACATGTAGGCACTATAAGAAAAAAAAAGCTGCAGAATCTGACTGGCTCCCTAAAATTCAGAACCTTTCCTTTTATTTAAGAGTATGTTTCACTTTCTTTATGTGGTAATAAATATTTCTTCATATAAAATATTCATTGAATAAAAACTAGAGATAAAATTACTAAAAAGATGTCTGGCAGTTCAGGATTAAAGAATGAGAACATTTAACAGTGTGATCATTATCGAAATTTCTATGAAATCTTCCTTATGCATTCTGGCAGACACCTAAATTGATCTACATGAACCAGAAAAGGAAACATAAACTAATGTGGGTACAGTGCAAAAGGAAATTGATACTAGTCAGAAGAAAAATAATAAATGAAGCATTTATTGGAATGTATTCAGACTACTATTGCCAAAACTGGGTGAACAAATGAGGCTTCAAATGTCTACATTTGCAAAAAATTAAAGGTTCTTTAATACTGTTTTTCTATACTGAAACACTAGATACAATAATTCCTAACAACATGTAATGAATTTTTTAATTCATTTAAAGGCTTCAGATACTTCTCATCTGAAGATCATTTTACTTAAAAGTATCATATCATGCATGTAGAAAGAACTCTCAAGATAAGTACTACATCAGGTAAATATATTTGGATGTGTGGTATCTTAGTTTCCCAGGACGCTGTAACAAATTACCACAGACTTGGTAGCTTAAACAATAGAAATGTACTTTCTCACAGTTCTGGAGGCTAGAGTCAGAATCAAGGCATTGTCAGGACCATAATCCCTCTTAAATCTCTACAGTTTTGGCAGTGGCTAGCAATTCATGATTTTCCTTAACTTGTGGCATAACGCAGTCTCTGCCTCCATTACTGGCCATCTCTCTATGTGTAAGGACACCTGTCATATTGAAATAGGGCACACCCTAATCCAGTTTTACCTCATCTTAACTAACATCTTCAAAGATCCTATTTCTAAATAGGATCATATTCACAAGACTGTGTGTTAGGATATGAACATGTCTTTTTGGGGAACACAGTTCAATCCATAAAAGATGGTTAGTGAAATTGACAATGCTAAATATAGGCATACAGGAAACAGACCCTGTGATCTGAGGATCACTGAGAAAGCTGTATATCCTCAAATATTTACTCTAACACATGAATAGTCATGATTAAAATCATAGAGATTAATGAACAAAGTTATGAACTTAACTCTATAAGTTTTAAAGGAGATTGGTGCTTGTAATTCCTGAGGGCTCTCAGCAATGGGGGAAATGAAAACTGTGCTGGGACATAGGAGGCAGAGTTTAGAATGGTATAATCCTGGAGAAGGAGTAACAAGACAAATGTTGTAAATATTATATTCCTCATAATATAACTACTGTGCCCAAAATGGTCATTTATCCTTTTAGTTTTCTCTGGTCTAATTGATGATAATTTTAATAAAATATCTACCAAAAAATAACATTTATTTAGAACTTAATTATCATAGAAATTTGCTAAGCATTAGTCTTGGGATGCTATATTCTGCCACTTCTGTTTTTCAAACTGAGGTACTTAACAGCTTGCCAGAAGCATCTTTAAATCACAATACAAATATTGGAATGTTTAATCTTTTTAAAGCCTTAGTTATTATGGTTGTTTGATGCTGTATGGACCCCCAGAAAAACATGTTCTATAATCTAATCTATTCCTGCGGGTTTAAATCTATTCCTGTGGGTTTAAAGCCACAATTGATGAGGCTACTTCAGTTAAGGTGTGACACACCTGATTCAGGATAGGTCTTCATATTCTAACTGGAGTCCTGAAAGCAATGAAACCCACAGGAGAAGGAAGAAAGCCCTGCTTGATGATGTCTTGACTTGGACATTTTATTGGCCGCAAAATGTAACCAAGTAATTCCCATTGCTTAAGCCAAACCATTTCATGGTATTGCTTTAAACAGCTTAGGAAACTATAACAGTTATATTTTAAGTTTTTTGTTGTTGTTGTTTATGTACGTGTGTGCAGATTTATAAATTTATATTTGGGGATATTCTCTTTATATTTTATTAATAATTTTGTGTTAAAGAAGTTGTAGGTTTACAAAAATATCATGCATAAAATACATAAAATAGAGTTTCCATATATCATCCTATTATTAACATTTTTCATTAATGTGGTTCATTTGTTATACTTCATGAAATAATATTTTTATACTTGTACTATTAACTATAACTCATTCTTTACAGTAGGGGTCACTGTGTCTTATGTTTTTACTTTTAATTTTTATTCTAGTAACATATATATGACCTAAAATGTTCCCCTTTAACGATATTTCTTACATATATGATTCAGTGCCATTAATTACATTCACAATGCTGTGCTAGTAACACCACCATCATTTTCCAAAACTCTACAATCCACCTATGTTAGTCAGGGTCTTTTAAAGAAACAGAACTGACAGGAGGTATCTGTAAATATCACGAGATTTTATAAAATTGTCTCCCGTGACTGTGAGATTCATAAGTCCAAATTCCTAGGGCAGGCTGCAAGCTGAGAATTCAGAGAAGCTGGCTGACTGAAGAAGAAATGAAAATTCTCTATTCTGACTGCTGAAATCATCACATCTCCTTTTAAAGCCTCCAACTAACTGGATGAAAGCAATCTCCTCAGTTGATTGTAGATGTAATCAGCCACTGATATAATCAACTCACTGATGATTTAAGTCCATGATATGTCCTCACAGTACAATCTGACCAGTACTGGCTTGACCAAAAAACTGGACACCTTTACCTGGCCAAGTTGACACATGAGCATAACCATCACAGTCCACCCTTTGTCAACTTGGCAGCCATACATACTACCTTAAACCATATTTAATCTCTAAATAAAAACAATAACAGACTTTTGTCCCCCTAACAATACTCAACTGCCCTGCATACAACTGGAAATGCATTAATCCCTCCTGAATAGGGTACAAGCCCTTGAGTAATATTTATTCTTAAACTTGATGTCCTATAACTTAAATACTACATTATGAAACTAATACAACTTATGCTATATGATAAGGTGCTATCTTACTTTGCCAAAGGCTGCCAATGCATTAAAAAAAAAAAAAAAAATGACATTCAGTTGGCTTTTACAATGGGGATTTATTAGGGGAAAATCTTACAGTTCCAAGGCCATGAGATGTCCAAATCAAGGCACCATCAGACACATTTTCTCAACAAGTACATCTGCTGGCAGTTCCTGTAGTCCTACCATGTGATGAGGCAAGAAAGCAGGTCTGGTTGTTTCTCTCTACTCTTCTGGCACTCAGCTGTGGGCAATAAGGCATCACTTCCTGGGCCTCATCTCCTTGAGCCTCTCAGGGCTTCTCTGTCTTTCTGCAGATGTAGGCAAACCTGGAGTCCTCTCACTGTTTTCTCCTTCTTCTCACATGACAGGATCAAAATGGTGCTTCCTTTTTCAGTGTGTCTTCTTTCACTCTGTGTCTCTGTTTATATAAAGTGCCAGTAAAAGGGCACAGACCCAACCTGAATCATGCCTCACTGATGTAGTACAATCAAAAGCAACCAAATTAAGTGATCTAATCAAGGTCCCTTAACTTAATCTAATTCAATCAAGAGGTCTAGTACCCACAGGAATGGATTAGTTAAAAAACATAATATTTTAGGGGAGGATTGCCAAGTTCAAATTGTCACAAGGGATATGATAGGGAAGAAAACAAAGATATTTATTTTAAGTACAAATACAAACAAACTAATCAAAAGATCCGTTAAGTGAACCTAACCAAAAGCTCCCATATACAATAGGTTTGCATGCATAAGGATTGGCTAACTTAAGAACATAATTTTCTGGGGACCACAAAAGACTCAAACCAACACATTCCACTTTCTGGCTCCCCAAAATACAGTTTTTTCCATATGAAAAATACATTCATTCCATCACAATATTTTAAAAAGCCTTAAATCATTTCAGTAAAAATGTTAAGTACAAAATCTCATCAAAATCAGTTATAGGCATGCAATCTATAGTGGGGCAAAATTCTCCTCCACTTGTAGACCTGTAAAACTCAGAAAACAAGTTATCTGCTTCCAATATAAAAAGGAGGGACAATTGTAGAATAAACATTTCTATTGCCATAGGTCTCTGCAACTCAGACTATTATGATTGCTGCTTTGAGCCTGCCATTCATTGTGGTAGCCACACTCGCCTTGTCTTTGACAATTAAGTTCTGCCACATGTTATTTGACTTTTATATATTTTTCTATTTTCTAGTTCTGTGCTGTTATTTATTTACAGCTTCATTCTGCTGTGTCAGAAAAGATGCTTTGTATAATATCAATCTTTAAAAATTTACTGAGACTTGTTTTATGTCACAATGTGTGGTCTATCCTGGCAGAATGATCCATGTATACTTGATAAGAATATATATCCAGCTGTTTGGGGTTAAAATGTTCTGTATATATCTACTAGGCCTAGTTCATGTATGTTGTTCAAGTTCTGTTTCCTTATTGATCTTATCTCTAGATTTCTATCTATTGAGCAGAGTGGTGTATTGAAGACTCGAAATATTATTGTAGAGGTGTCTATTACTCCCCTTAGTTTTGTCAATGTTTGCCCCATGTATTTTGGGGCAATGTGGCTAGGTAAATAAATATTTATGATTGTTCTTTCTTCTTGGTGGATTGATGCTTTTATTAATATACAGTGTCATTCTCTGTCTCTTGTAACAGCATTTGATTTAAAGTCTATTTTGTTCATATCACCATAGCTACCACAGCTCTATTTTTTTAAACAATTTCCATGGATTATCATTTTCCATCCTTTCACTTTCAACCTTTTTGTGTCTTTGGGTCTAAGGCAAGACTTTTTAATTTTTGCAGGTTTTATTCCGGTGAGGAATACCAAGCATAACCTTCCACATTGTTTCAACTTTGTGGCTAAATTACATTTTTTTTTTTTAAAGAAGTTTTAGATTACATAAATGTTACATCAAAAATATAGGGGATTACCATATATCCCACCCCTTCCCCCTCCCCTATTTTCCCCCATTAACAACATCTTTCATTAGCATGGTATATTTGTTACAATTGATGAGCACTGTTACTAACCATGGTCTAGAGATTACATTATAAATTACACTTTGCACCATACAATTTTATAGGTTTTGACAAAATTTATAATGGCTTGTATCCATCATTACAATGTCATGCAGGACAATTCCAATGTCCCAAAAATGCTACATTTTTACACCTATTCTTCCCTCTCCCTCCCCTCAGAACCTCTGGTGGCCACTGCCTTTATATCAATGATCTGAGTTCTTCCATTGCTAGAATAATAAGAAGTCTACTTCAGTCCATAGTTGCATTCCCCCCCCCCCTTATTTTTGTTCATTCCTCAATATTGAGGATTTCAGAATGGTAATGTAAGGCAAGACTCTTGTAAACAACATATAGGTGAATCATGCTTTTCTCTCCATTCTGCCAATCCATTAATATTCAGCATTATTATAATAAAGGCAGTTCTTAGTTTAGCCATTTGTCCTTTGGCTTTTATGTCATACCATTTTTTTTTTTCTTTTTTACTTAACAGAAAGTTTATTTTTTGAGCAGTAGTTTCAACCAGCTCCCTGGCTTTGGTGAGGTTCATTTAAATTTGCACAACAGCTAAGAAAACAGAACTGTCTCTTCAGGGCCTGGTTTACTGTCTGTCTTCGTGGAGTGATGTCATACCATTTTTGTCTCTCTTTTCCTTCACTGCAGTCTCCTGTTTTATATAGCTGATCTTTTCTGATGCATCTGACTGATCACTTTCTCATTTCTGTTTCAGTATATTTTATAAAATACTTTCTTTGTGATTACCCTGGGGCTTGTATTATACAACCTATGTCTATAACCTATGAACCTGAAAAGATACCAACTTAGCTTCAATAGCATACACGTTCTCTGCTGCCATATCCATCTGTTTCCCCTCTTTATGATGTTTTGAATCCACATTACTTCTTTATATTTTTCATGTTCATTATTTGGAAATATGCCTTTTTCTTGTTTAATTGTATTCTGACTCTTACAGGAACAAAAGAGTAGAGTTCTATATTGAGGATACAGTACTACTGAGGTTCGCATTTACCCTTTTAGTTACCTTTACTGAATTGAAGATCTTCATATCTTCACACTACTCCAAGCCACTCTCCTGTCTTTTCTTTTCAACTTGAAGAACTCCCTTTAGTAATTCCTAAAGGGCAGATATTTTGTTGATGAACTGTCTCAGTTTCTGTTTATTTGTGAATATTTTAAACTGTCCCTCATTTTTGAAGGACAGTTTAGCCAGACAAAGAAATTTTTGGCAGGCAGTGTTTCTCTTTCAGTACCTTAAATATATCACACAACTGCAATCTCACCTACTTTTTTTCCGATGAGAAAACAGCACTTAGTCTTATTGAGGATCCCTTGTATATGACAAATGAATCATTTTTCTCTTGCTGCTTTCAGTATTCTCTCTTTATCTTAACTATTTGACAATCTGATTAGTATGTGTCTTGGAGGAGGTCTATTAGAGTTTATTTTGTTTGGAGTATGTTGCAGTTCTTGGGCATATGTATTTATATCTTTCATAAGAGTTAGGAAATTTTGACTATTACTCTTATTAACTTCATTCAAGTAAAGGCAGAAAGCCACACAAAAAAATTTCAGTTGGATATTTATTCACCTGTCTCTCCTAAGAGTGAAAATGGGTAGCATACACTGTCAATTATGGGCTCGAAGCTGCAGTAGAATAATAAATAGAAGAAACCATCCTACATACCCACCAACAGTGAATAAACATTCCTATCTCTCTACATCCTCTCCAACATTTAAAGTTTTCTGACTTTTGAATAGCAGCCAGTCTAATAAGCATGAAATGATCTCATTGTAGTTTTGATTTTCATTTCCCTAATTGCTAGCAAGTTGAACATTTTTTCATGTGTATCTTCACCATTTGTATTTCTTCTTTGGACAGTTTTCCTTTCAAATCTTTTGCCCATTTTTCAATCAGATACTTTGTCTTTCTATTGTCAAGTTGCATGATCTACTTACATATCATGGATATTAAACCCTTATCAGATATGTTATTGCCAAATATCCCATTGACTCAGCTGCTATTTTACCCTTTTGATAAAATCCTTTAAGGTGCAAAAGGTGTTGAATTTTGAGGAGGTCCCATTTATTTTTTCTTTTGTGCTCGTGCTTTGAGGGTAAGGTTTAAGAAACTATTGCCTACCACAAGATTTTGAAGATGTTTTCCTACATTTTCTTCTAGGAGTTTTATGTTTATAGATTTTATATTTAAGTCCTTGATCCATTTTGAGTTAATTTTTATATAAAGTGTGAGATAGAGGTCTTCTTTCTTTAATTTGTATATGGCTATCCAGTTATCCCAGCACCATTTGTTGAATCGACTATTCTGGCCCAGCTGGGTGGACTTAACAGCCTTGTCAAAAATCACTTGACTACAGTCAAGTGCGTGAGGGTCAATTTCTGAGTACTAAGCTCGGTTCCACTGGTCAATCTGTCTGTCCTTATGCCAGTACCATGCTGTTTTTACCACTGTAAGTAATATGCTTTAAAGTCAGGAAATGAGAGCCCTCCAAATTCATTCTTCTTTTTAAAGATATTTTTGGCTATTCAGGGCTCCTTACCCTTCCAAATAAATTTGATTATTGGCTTTTCGATTTCTGCAAAAAAAGGCTGTTGGGATTTTTATTGAGATTGCGTTGAATCTGTGAATCAGTTGGGGTAGAATTGTCATCTTAATGATACTTAGTCTTCCAATCCATGAACACGGAATATCCTTCCATTTATTTAAGTCTTCTTTGGTTTCTTTTAGCAATGTTTTGTAGTTTTCTGAATGCAGATCCGTGATGCCCTTGTGTTGGAGGCAGCCAGAAAAATGTGAAGTTAAAATGGCCGACTAACAACTAAAAACTAGCCTGATCCTATATTTAGCCTTTAAAGAAGCAGCTCACCCTGTTCCCGCGCCCCCGAAACTTTCCCGCGCCCGCGAAACCTTCCCGCCTTCCACAGATAGTAAACCCTCCCTAGCAACCAACTGTGCCCAATCCCTGCCTAACACGTACTTCCTCTCTTTTCTTGCCCTGCCTCCTGCTCCACCCCTTACCTAGCTTATAAAAGGATGTGCACTCGCTCAATAAAAGGACCCCCTGCATGCTTACCTTGTCTCCGCAATAATTCTTTCCCTCGCCGCCAAGGGCCCCGGGACGCCGACTACCACCCGGCGCCCCCCACCATCCTGCCCGTCAACACCCTTGGTTAAGTTTATTCCTAAATATTTGATTGTTTTAGTCGCTATTATAAATGGATTATTTTTCCTGATTTCCTCCTCAGATTGCACATCAGTAGTGCATAGAAACGCTATTGATTTTTGCATATTAACTTTATATCCCGCCACTTTGCTGAACTTGTCTATTAATTCTAGTAGCTTTGTTGTGGGTTTTTCAGGATTTCTAGATACAGGATCATGGGTGGTTTGGCAGTTTGTAAGGAAGTGAATATAGACTTGATATAGGACCCAGTGATACCATTGCTAGGTATATACCTAGAAGCACTGAGAGCAGTGACACAGATAGATATCTGTACACCAATGTTCATAGCAGCATTATTCACAATAGCCAAAATTTGGAAACAATCCAGGTGTCTGTCAACTAATGAATGGATAAACAAATTGTGGAATATGCACACAAGGGAATATTTTGCAGTGGTAAGAAGAAATGAAGTCATGAAGCACATGACAACATGGATGAATCTGGAGGACATTATGTTGAGTGAGGCAAGCCAGACAAAAATGGACAAATTTTGCATGATTGCCTTATTATGAAATAAACATATTATGTGAAATATGAATATGGATAAGCAATGCATATACATGACTGTTCTGTTTTTCTTTGAAGCTGTACAAATGTAAGTTAATAATACAAAATGCTTATATCAGACCAAAAAAAAAAAAAAAAAAAAAAAAAAACCAGAAACACTATCCTAAGTGAAAGAGACCAGACACAGTATACTACACATTGTATGAAATGTAAATATATATCAATTTCTAAAGATAAAATGAGATTAGTGGTTAGGTTGATCTGAGGAATGAATGCAAAGTGGTATGGAGTTTTTTTTTTTGGAGTAATGAAATTGTTCTAAAATTTTTGAGATGATGAATGTACAACATTGTGATTATAATAAAAGCCATTGATCATACACTTTGGATCGAATAGCCAGAAATAGTAGCTATGTACAGTGGGGGCAGCATAGAGAGATTGAGAAGTGAGGAATTTTCTTGTTTGTCTGTTTTTTGTTTATTATTATTATTGAAATAATGAAAATGCTCTAATAATGATTGAAGTGATGAATGCACAACTATGTGATTATACCAAATACCACTGATTGTGTACTTTGGATGAATTGTATGCTTTATTAATATGTATCAATAAAATTGATTTGCTTAAAAAAAGTGAAAGAAACATTTTCCTTATGTTGTTGTCTTTGTAAAATAATCATTTCTTATCCAAGGATAATATAATTTTTTCTCACTTAAATAAATGTTAGGGGAGTCGGATGTGGCTCAACTGGTTGGGCGTCCGTCTCCCATATGGAGGGACCTGGGTTCGATCCCCGGGACCTCCCGGTAAAAAAATTAAATAAATAAATAAATAAATAAATAAATAAATAAATAAATAAATGTTAGAAAGGTTTGGATATTAATCTCAAAAAAAGTTTTATATTTACTGCTACACATTTCTTATTGATGCTTAACTCAGTTGCCTAACTAATTAAGAAAAATTAATTTATAATATATCTAGTATTTTAAGGCCCTCTTAATTACTTTGTATAAAATCAATTTTGTTTAAAATTCCTTCCTCTGCCAAAACAGAATATTTTAAATCCAAATTTTTATTTGAATAATTAATCATATTAATTATAATATAAAATATAAATCATATCATTGCAAGTACAGATGCATAGCACAATAATGATATTTAAAGATTATACTGCTAGATTATACTGATAGATAACTCCTGTGTTATTGTAGTAATAGCTCATGGAAAATTTAGAGGAGTTCCTGATTTCCAAGAAGATTAAAATTTACTTTTTAAAAGAATTTGTGTAGTAGTCTTCTTATATTAAACTATTTATCATTGAAAATAATTACTTAATTTTTCTTCCACTTTTTCAGTATACATGTATTAATATTTTATCTCATTTTTAAAAGTTCTTAGTATAAAGGCTCACAGTGGATAATTCTCTTTTTGTCAGATTTGTGATGCTTTAATAATATGCTCTTCCTCTTATTATAGTGCATTCAGCTCTACATATAGAACAATAGAAAAGTTGCATGTTAACAAATAAAATTAAGATGTCCTGATTTTCTATCCTGCCTAATTTTCACTGTTACCACAAAAACTTACTTTAGTTTTATCAAATGTCATACATATTTATACTATTAGTCATAGTTAATATTTATAGGGCTTACTATTTATGAGGCATTGTAGATGTATTTTCATTTATATTTTTTAAAAACCCTATTGAACACACTGGGAAACTATATACTATATAGTTTATGTAAAGTATCCAGGGTCATGTAAGTATGCGTATCTAGGCTTGATTATCACAGATCTAATTGTATAGATAACTACCAAACTGAGGAGGAAGGGAAAAGCAGTGTTTAGGTATCACAAGAAATTCTACTTAATGAATCTTCAAGGTGAATATCTACCCCTACTGTTTTAGAGATTTAGAGAATTTCTAACCCTACAGTTAAAGAGATATAAATTCAAAACGACCTATATCACCTCATCATTTCATAAGCCAGAGTCAGCATTTGCCAGTTTCTGCATAACCATTAAGCATTCATGCCCTAAGATACACTACAGTTCTCAGACTAGTCCATTTAAA
Organism: Tolypeutes matacus; assembly: GCA_026826555.1. NCBI lineage: Eukaryota > Metazoa > Chordata > Mammalia > Cingulata > Chlamyphoridae > Tolypeutes > Tolypeutes matacus. The sequence continues at coordinate 9,657,534 of JAKSZT010053770.1, forward strand.
TTTTTAAAAAAGCCTTGCTTTAAGTGCAATTAGGGAGTCAATTGTTTATTCATTTCTACATTAAATCTATCCAAGGATATATTTTCCTGGTTTTGAACACTATACTCATGCATTATTCCCCCTATCAAAGATTAATATTCTTCTTCCCACAAAGTGTTCTTATATCAGATTTTTATTGTGTGCCTCAGTATGTAAAAGCAAGCTTTAACTTTGGTACCCATTCTTGGGTCTAGTATGTGACTGATTTTATTTAGTATCTGGGATCCTCCTAGGATGATAACACTAGCTAGATTAGTTATTCTATTTCTCCTGAGAGTAAAAACTTGCCTTGCTCATTGGACTATATTTTGTCTGACATTTTACCCTTTTGTTACTTTTCTATCCCAAGGAAATGGGATGGAATAACTGGTAAATGCTAGTTCCAGCCTAAATCTGCTTTATCATTATTATCCTATAAGTAAACTACCCCATCTGCTTGACAAACGGGCAAATTAAGCTCCCACCATTAAATATATTGTGGCTACTTATGTTTGAAAAGTGTTTTTATGGGTCATGATGTATTATCTGGGATTAGACTTACCCTCTCATTATAAACAAATGCAAAACAGGACAAGATATGTAAATCAACTGTATGGCATTGGCCATACAGTGCAGGGCAGTAATCCTTAAGAGAAGGAGAACACACCACGTGAGCCTCGTGTTCCAGCCAGCTTTTTGTTTAGAATTTTATTGACATCAGCACAGAGAATCAAGAAACCAATCACACAGAAGCAGTCACACTTTTCTGTGGAAGCAGATTGGAATATGGAGCTGCAGAATAATAATTTGTGAAATGATATATAAGAGAGAAAAGCTCCAGATGAAAAGTATGGAGGTTCCATAAGTCTCTGTAGAGATTATTTCTAGGTATTTGGTCAATGCAGGCCTAGGCATATACAAGGTCAAGGACTCTGCCAAGAGCAGATATTGTGTGTGTGTGAGCCGAATGGAAATGAGAGTTAATCCACATGTTGGACATAAATGCTTTAACCTTTCAAAGTGATGTGACTTCACTGAGCATCTCAGGCATTCAGTTAAGAGTCTAAAAAGTTATGACCCTTAGACAAAATGCCAAACAAAAATAGATCAGCCCTAACAATGTCAAAACCAGGCCTGATAGAATCATGAGACCTTGCCAGTGATTTAACTGCTTTCCAGAGAAAAAAGAAAGAAAATGCAACACCTTTTTTAAAAAGACAATATAAACAAGTCTTGTTTAAAAGGAATTATTTACAGTATCCAGCAAACTCTAAAAATTCTAGCATGCAAAGCAGCACTGAAATGTGACCAAAAATCAACAAGACACGGTACATGGAAACATTCCCTGAGATTATGCAGGTGTTAGAAACTGCAAAGAAGGGGGAGTAGATGTAGCTCAAGTGGCTGAGTGCCTGCTTCCCGTGTACAAGGTACCAGGTGCAATCCCCTGTACCTCTTTAAAAATTAAAAAAAAATAAAGAAGAAATGGCAGAGAAGGGCTTTAAAGCAGCTCTCATAAATATTATAAGGAAATAAAGGAAAAAGGCAAAAATGAGTGGACAGATAAGACTTTACAGAATCTACTATAAATATGTATAAGGACTTCAGAGTACAGAATAAGAGAAGAGATGGCAAATCTCAGCAATTTGTTGGAAACTGTAAAATAAGAACTACATAGAAATTGCAGAATTAAGAGGAAGTTCACTCAATATGCTTAACAAAAAATTGAGCACTCTAAGAAAGAGCAAATGAATTTGAAGAAAGATCAATAAAAATGATCCAACTTAAAAAACAGAAAGGAAAAGGAGTGATAAAACTACTTAAGAGTATTTGAAGGCACAGAAGGAAGGAAATGAGAGAATAAGTAAAAGAAAAATATTGGCCAAACAAGGACCAAAAATTTCCAAATTTTGAGATAAAGAGCAATCCAATATAAAAATCCCAGCAAACATGAAACATAAATAAGAAAAGTGAGGCATATTGTGGACAAACTGATGAAAGCTGAAGATAAGGAGAAAATTTTAAAAGCAACCATAGAAATAAGAGGTAGTATATGTAGTGGGACACTGAGAAAAATGTAGCTCACATGTCATTTTAAACAATAGCTGTCTGAAGACAAGTCATAAACTAAGAAAGCTGTCAACCCAAAATTATATATGCAACAAAAATATATTTCAAAGTCAGTGTAATAAAGAAGCCATTTTAAGATAGATAAAATGTGTGATAACTCATGGCTGTAGGAAGGGACCCCACCCCCACACACACACAGAGGAGGAGGAGGACATCTGTGCTGGCCTCACTGCCCTGCAGCATGCCCACCATGGTCACCTTCTCTTCCTTGCTGGCACTGGCTTGCTCCCACAACTTCACCAGAGTCTTCAAGAAGAAGAAGGTAGTTTCCGAGAGGACCAGTACCGCATCACTGGCACTACTGACACTTGACCGCACCCCAAAGGCCCCCCACAAGGTCAAGGCCCTAGGGGCTGAGCAGGCCCCCACGGGGCGCCAGACAGCAGAATCTTGGAGCCTGTTGATTAGTGTCTTCCTCGATGAACAAGTGGAGGGATCAGACATGACCCTGAGGGCCCCTAAGGACCCCATCCCACCCCGGCCTCCTGCAGCCCCTGTAGCCCCTCGCCTGTCCCAAGCCCCAGGAAGAGTTCCCAGCACTTGGTGGCCCCCTGCTCATCCAGTATGAAACCTCCTGCAGGCTTCAACCCCGCGCTCCAAAAGAGTGCAGCCCCGGCACTGGTCTGGTGCCAGCTGTCAGCAAACTGCCCCCAGGCTTCTCAGGCCTTCTGCCTAGCCCCGAACCAGCCTGCATCCCCAGCACCACCATAACCACCAGCACAAAAGCAGAAGACTGGTACCCACACCATAAGCCTACCTGTAGCTGAGAACTCCCGGGAGAGGCACCTGGAGCCCATCCAGTTCATTAAGGACTTCTGGCAGAGGCCGGCTTCAACAAGTTCAAGAGTCCCTCGGGGCAGTTCAGACAGACCTTTATTTCCGTAGCCTAGTTCTAGAGCTGCCGGAGCCTGCTCTGAGAGAACTTCCAGAAGTTCTTCAAAGAGCTGCCGGTGCTCCTGCCAGACACCACCAATTAGTGGGAGCTGCTGTCTGCGCACACAGACGTCCACAGCTGTGGGAAGCTTCCTGGCACCAAGGCCAAGAAGAGTAAGAAGAGTGCATGGCAGGCCAATGCCCGGCGGGAGGGCCTGATTTGCTGCGTGTGCCTCACCTGCCAGCAGGTGCTAGCGCATGGCGACATCAGCCAGCAGCCACCAGACATGGTGCGCTGTCCAGGATGAGGATTTCCTCTCCCTGCAGGCCATTTCCAGGACCATCATGTAGGTCCCGTCCATGCAGGCAGAAGCTGCTGAGCCAGTGAGCCTCCTTTCTCCTCCTTCTTCTTCTTCTCGGGCTGCCAGGCAGCAAGGTAGGACCCTGTGGCCGAATGGGCCTCCAGTAAGTCACCAAGTCACTGCCCCGTCAGTGGTCTCCACGCAGGAGTTCCCCGCAGTTCCTTCTGCCCGCGTGGCAGGCGGATCTAGATATGCATTCTCTTTCTTTAGGAAGGTTCCAGGGTATGAAAGGACCCTGATGCCGGAAGCTGTTCCTGTCTTCCAAGGTGCCAGGGGAGGAACGGGCCACAACAGCCGGAGCTGATCCTCCAGTGTCTGAGGCTGAAGCATTTGAGCTGAAAGCTGCAGGTCCATTGGGCTTGAGTCAGGTGTCCAGGGTGTTGTGTAAACTTTTGGCTGTTAAGTGATTCAAGAATGTTCAGGACTAAAAGCTGACTCAAAATTGTGCTACTTGAAATTGAATCATTTTAAGAGACAAGCTGAAGCTCAGATCTTAAATTAACTCTGACTTTTCTAAGAAGTTTACCTTTAAATAAATTCATTTTGCAATGCTGAAAAAAAAAAAAAGAAGAAGAAGAGAGAAGGAAGAAAGAGGAGGGAAAGAAGGGGAAGGAGGAAGAGAAGGAGTTGGAGAAGATGGCAGCCGCTGAAGGGAGTTCTTTAGGTTGAAATATATATATTTTTTAGGTAGGAAAAGGAAAGAACATCAGAATAGGTAACTAATCAAATACATATTTAAGCACTTTTTAGTTGCCTTCATATCTTTAAAAATAACATTTAAAGCAAAAAGTAAAGAAATGTGTTATGGGATTTGTTGCACATAAAGAAGTAAAATATAAAAAAAACAACAGAGATTTAAGATAAATGGATTAATGCTGATGTAAGTTTCTCACATTTTTCATAAAGTGGTACATTAATTCTAAGAACGTAGTAATAAATTAAGGATGCTTATTGTGATCTGTATAGACATCACCATAAAAATACAAAGATATTGTTAATAATATGATGTACTATAATGAATTTCTAAAAATACATTTTAATAAGCCAAAAAGCCAAAAAGCAGGTGGAAAAAGAGAAGAGAGAAATCAGAAGTGATGAGACAAATAGCAAATAAAATGTAGATGGTGGGTGTAAACCCACCCAGAACAATAATTGTGTTCAATGCAGTACCTTGACCAAGCATTATAATTATTAGTCATATTAACAAACTTGATAGCAAAATAGGACACAGCTATAACATACCTAGAAGAGACTCAATGTAAATAAAAAAGTACAAAGAATTTGAAGTCACAAGGATAAAAAACAAAAAATAACATCCACCATGCAAACAGAAAACTTAAGAAAAGCTACTGTAGTATATTTTTGCCAGGCAAATGGTTTTCATGACAATGCCAATGATGAAGAAGATATTTCATAATTCTACAATGTTCAACTCATCATGAAGACAGAGCACGCACAAATATATATGCATATAACAAAAGAGATTCAAAATTCATGAAGTAAAGGATATAGAAATCAAAGGAAAAATAGGCAAATCCATTATTATAATTTTTTAAATAATATATATTTTTTATTTTTTTAAAGATACTTTAAAAAAGATATATTTTTGTTACACACAAAAAAAGATATATTTTTGTTACACAAAAAATAGGCGGATTCCCATATGCCCCACTCCCCACACCTCTCACACACTCCCATATAAACATCCTTCATTATTGTAGCAAATTAATTGCAATTGATAAGTGCATCCTGGGGCTTTGCCACTAAGCATGGACCACAGTTCACACTGTAGTCTACACTCTTCCCACACAGTTCTGCATGTTAAGTGACGATATAAAATGGCCTATATCTGTCTTTGCAATGTCATTCAGGGTGATTCCCAAGTCCCGAAAAAGTCCCCGTATTAAAACTGTTTTTCCCTCTCTCTGCCCCCAGAACCTCCAGTGGCCACTGCCTCCACATCAATGTGGTAATTTCTTTCAATGCTAGAATCACAATATGTCTATATCAGTAAGTCCATTCTAGTTCATAGTTTATTCCCCAATCCTGAGGATTCTGAGATGGTGATGTCTACTCCACCTCTAATTGAGAGGAGGCTTTGATCCTATACAGCCTATGGATGAGACTCTGTTGTTTGCAGTTGTAGGCTCCCTCATTTCCTTGGTATGGTGGTTGTCAATCCTCATCTCCTTGTTAGCTGTCCTGGGTGATTCCAATGAACTGGAGAGTAGGTGTTGCAACTCCGCTGAGGTTCCGAGCCCAGCTGGCACATGGATAGTCCAAAGACTCCAGTCTCTTGGACGTACACCTACAAACTCCAGCACCAAATATAGGTTTAAATAAAAGGGACAGATGAGCCATGTGTAGGGAAACCATAATTGAGTCCAACTCTGTCAGAGTTGGACTCAATCATTATAAACTTACAAAATAAAATTGTGGATATATAATTGCCTTGTCTAAAAGCCTTCAAAGACTCTCTTTCACTTAACAATAGCATGTAATTCAAACTGATTTGAAAACTAAAAGAAAACCATATATAAAAGAACTTAGGAAAATGCTTGAAATATTACTGGTACTCATTGAAATGCATGTGTTCTGGTTTCCCTTTGTCTGTCTGTCTATCTATCTATCACTATATACTTATCAATCTGTCTATAAGGCTTTTGTACATGGTAAAATAATAAATTCTCCTCTTTTTATAACTCACCTTTCCACAATAATAGTAAGAGCCAAAATAAGCATATTTTTCATCATGAACTTTTGTCTTATGCAGGAAACCGATTTTGCCTAATATTCCTTGAGTTTAATTTTTCAGAAATGATAGGTCATCAAAGCTCCATGTAAAATCTTCCCTACTCCACACTAAATCTCAGGCAGGCAGTTTAATAACTGAATATGGTAAGTATCAATACATTATATTTGAACTTAACAACTATAGGTTTGAACAAAGTAAACTAACAAACTGATCTTCAAACATCTATCCCATTGATTGATTGTAGGAATGATCAATCTAGTAAAGAAAGCTGTATCAAAGTGTCCCTCTTAGAGCTACTGGGCATCAGTATTGGATTATCAGGCTGGGATTGAAAAGAGAGATTAGGGCAGAGGAATTGCAAGCAATTAGTGCACAAAGAAAAGCGAAAATCTTTATGATTGGCTCTCTAACCAGGGAATACTGAGGATCAGAGTGAGGGGGCACTGTGATAACATTATGGATGCAGACTAATGATGAAAATAAGACAAATCCAGATAATCTTCTGGCCCATAAGAGACTGACTGGGATCCTACATGCATACATGTTGGGGGGGGGCACTTCATCTGAAACAGTTTTAACCCAAGTATGCCCAGCTCACATTATTGAGCCCTTGGAAACTTAGCATCTCATCTGGATTTAAAGAGAAAGATGAAAGAGAAGGTGGAGCAGTTGCAGCAGCAATGGGAGACTATTGGGATAATAAAATTCCTTGTCATGAATCCATTCATTACAGAAACAAAATAATAGTTACTCAAAACCTGAATTCTACATATTACCAGTCTTGAGCAGAATTTTTAGACCATTAAAGACAGTGATGGGAGTTACTAGATGACATTTAGCCAATCACAAATCAAAAACAACTAACCTAAACTATGGGTAAATGAACAGTTCCCTGGGAATCAGTAGCTCCTTGTTAGAACATACTTATATATACTTATACTTCTTTATGATCAAATTCCAATTGTGGATATTGTGCTTACATTAATATTATTTAATACTAATGATATAATGAATAAGGAATAGCTTTAAAAAGAAAGGAATCATATCTCTTAGGCAACTCATAGTAGACCTGACTTTTCCTTATTACCAACAATCACAAATTCAAATAGCCAAATCTGTGTTACTTTTTTTTTTTTCTATTTTACCCTCTTATCCATTTCAGTACTTGAATTACCAGAAAGTGAATTATGCATTTAGTCATAAGTATTCTGCATTATTAAATTTTAGAAGAACTTCATCTAAAATTCACTTCACAAATGTATATAAAAGTCCTTTGGGCATCTTCTGAGACTAGAAAGGGAAAAGCATTTCAGACAAAGTGAAAGTTCTCATGCAGTCACACACTGTGAAAGTGCATTGCTTCCTAGCAATACTATATCTCATTTTCTAGGACTAACAAGAAATTTTCAGGGCAGCATGAGATAAGCAAGGGCAGCTAGTAGCTATGACTGCTTACTGAAACTAAATATGGAAATGATGGCAATGAACAAGTATCAAAACCATAGTTAAAACATATAACTTGAAACTAAGCGAATTGCTTGCAATATTAAATATTATATTCACAATCTTAAATTTCTTCAAGTAAAAGCAAATTACAATTACTTTTTTGTAAAGCAACTATTTACAATTTTTAGCAATAGCTCATCATATATTTCCCCCAAAATAGTTCTTAATTCAGTTATCATTTGTAAATCTCACATATATTATTAATATTTGTATCTTCACTCTAACTTTAATTTCATCAAAATAGCATTATTAAAATACCTATAGTATTTAGTTTTCTTAATTGAATTTTTAACATGTATTTGCTTCTTGGTGAGAACACTGTTTTGTTAAAAATATCATTTTAGCACACATTATTATAAGATGATTAAACCTTACAGAGTTAATGTAAATGTGGACTAACTCACCAAAGGTATTTAAATGTCACAAGACCAACCAATTCTGGTGATAAAAATAAGCTGCTTATTCATATGTGTGCCAACCCTTTTCCTCAGGACACATGCTTTTGTCCAGCAATCTGAACCAAAAATTTTATGGTCTATATGGATAATCTCAGTCCTCAAAAGATGTTTCTGGGTTTCTTATCCCACAAAAATTCCTGTAAGCAGATATAATGTTGAAAACAACAATGAAATATCAACCACCTCAAAAGATTTTCCTCACTTCATCCGAAGAACTGCAACTAGGATAGCAATTGGAACTGATCAGTTTTCAAGGTGACTGCCCTGAATATTTTAAAGGGTGTAAAGAGACCTATCTTTAGCCTCTACATGGTATCCCATACTATCCCATCAAGCAATTCTAGCCGTTGCTCTTGGCAGCAACCCCAGCAGCTTTTTGTCATTCATTCTGGTGGCAGTGGTACCTAAGTTAGCTTGGATTTGCTGTTCACTCCAGCAGTCGTTCTTATTAGAAGGCATTTTTATCCAGAGCATCAGTAATCCTTAGAGCTAAACCTATAGATTACAATATTGGTCCCCTTTAAGTCGCTGGATTCTTCATAGCTAAAAATTGCAGAGCAACTTTCTCAGTAATTCAATGTCAAGAGAGCACCAACTCTATGTTTCTATATCAAGGCAGTTCTTTCAAGGAATTATTTGCTCAAAAAATCTGGTGAAAAATCCCAAGTGTGGCATTCGAAAGGTAAGCCTTTCATCCTTCCTCTACATTTCTGCAGATTTCTTAATTTAAGACACAAGCTCACAGTCCTCAGTCATAACTCTTTCTTTCTCTATTCTATAGCTTATAAAGCCAGGTCTCGATCTGCAAGGTTACAAGTGTGTTAACTTTAAGCACCAAATTATACCTGAATATTTCTGTCTCCACTCTCTTTTTGCTAATCACATTGCCACTCATACTTTATCAGATTAGTATGTTTGCAGTATGGCACTATTAAATATCAGCTGCTCTTTATCACTACTAAAATGTTTTAAAAGGCAGTATTTTTTCTTTAAATAAAGGATACTGTGGCAGGCATTGTTATTTACCTATTCAATATACATTCCCTCCTTATATTCTAGTAACATCTTAGTCTTATCATTTGGGGTAAAAATGTACCAAACGCTGCCTGGCAAAGAAAAAATAAATAGGGTAACATGTGATGTGAATCTTCTTGGAAAAGTTTGTCCTCCTAATTTAAGACAAAGAAGTAGAAAGAAGAAGATGAAGAAATACAAAGGAGAAGGAGAAGCAAGGGAAGTCTATCTGTCTCTTTAAATGAAATTTTAAGTGAGCATAATGTCTGAAGCCACAGCAGCCATCATATAACCATGAGGGTCAGTCTGAGGAAAGTTATTCTACCAAAAATGTCAAAATGCTAGAAAGAGCTTGGGTTTTCAATGGCATTGTTGACTCTCTGAAATGACCAGTCCATCAACAGCTGATTTTCAGTGTGATGTGAGAAAATAAGCCTTGATATTCAGCCACCTTTAGAGGAATATTTTCTTCCTTGCAATTGATATCAGTCTAACTGAAAGAGATGCTAATAATTAAAGGATTTTAAATAACATAGTAAATTGCCTCAGAGGAAACAATTCTGGATGAGTTTGGTCTCATATTTTCTAACAAGATGTTCTTAGAGGTCATTAGTAACTACAGCATTGAGTCCATACTTAATCAATAAATTGTAAGATTATCTGCCTTGAGGACAGATTTAATCTTAGCTGCAATATTGCAATGACTCTTTCTTATATGTTTCATTGGGCTTAAAATATAAAAACTTCTTGAAAGTTTGCAGTTGATCTAAAGCACTCCCATAAATAATCAGCTTATATAATTTAAACTTCATTTACTATTTTAATTTTTTCAGTTGCTAATTGCTTATTTCAAATTATATTTATAAGAACAACTTAAATCACCCTTTCAATTTTGGTTAAAAATCATACACATAATAATTCCCACTAAAAAAGCCATAAAATTATTTCTCCAATGGGAATCTGCATCTCCTTATACTAATTTTATAATAAAGGAGAGAGAAATGGAAAGGAAGTTAAGGAGAAAAGAAGAAAGGAGAGAAGAATAGGAGGAAGTAGAGGAGACAGGCAAGGATAAAAAAAGTATAGTTCTTGAGTCTATCATTTATATAATTCCTGTAGAGCCAAGCATGGGCTAAGCAAAGAATAGCTTATTAATAGACACTTGCTGCAGTAGCTTCAAAACTGCAATAACATGCAAATGTCCATTGTGATAATGTCCTAGAAAAGAATTTTTGTCCAAATGTCAATCTAATCATATTATTAAAGATGTTCTTTGACTGAATAAGAGAATAATGTTGAAACATAAATGTGTATGGTTGTTTGTGAGTGCACTTGTGTGTGTGTTAAGTGCCTTGTGTGAATGTGCGTGTGTGTCTGCATGCACATGCACACATGCTAAGCTGGCACTAAATGATCTTTGGGAAAAGTCACAAATTTAATTGAGTAATGTTTAACAGGTATAATTCAGGATATTACATGGATGAAAGGTTAAAGTATGGTTTCATTTGTATCTCATTTCTTTGGAACAGGCTATTTTTTGGTTGACTGATTTTCATAGTGCATTGACTCATAATCACCTGCTAATTTCCACCTTATTTTTCAGCAATTATTTGCATGTAATTGGTCTACATCACCATCTGAAGTTTAGTTCCTACCATAGTGTTAATTGTAATTTCTATTTGAGGTGTAAATATGACAGTCTTACCACGTTTGTCTTTGAAACATTAACACATTTCTAATTTTCCTAGGTCAAGTCAGCTTTCCTGATCATGATTGCTTGGACTCCAGTGGAGCACAGCAAATCCTCTAAAACAGGGGTTTTTAACATTTTTTGTTCCACGGACCCCTTTGCCAGTCAGGTGAAAACCACAAACCCCTTACTAAGTCCACATTATACTGTGAATTATTTAATAAATATATCACACCCGCACCAACACATCCCCATAAGAATAATGTTTTGTTGAATTTCAATTCAAACACACGGACCCCTTGTTAAAAACCCCTGCTCTAAAAGTACATGATTGCTTGTAATCTAAAGTGTAAAATAACATTTAAAAGAAAATTAATTAAGAACTTTAAAAATATTTTTCATTACCTAATATTATGCATAAATTAAAATGATTCTCATCACTCTTGGAAACAAGTGATCAGAATGATGGCAAAAATGTCACCTCTTTGGAAGGTGTGACAGACTGTTTTAAAGAAATTATAAGAAAGTTAACTAAAACAATAATAAATTGAAGGAACACTGGGTTTCACAGTTAAAAATAGCTGTGACTTTCAAAAGATTGTTGAACTTCTTAAATAACATGTGAGACTAACATAACTAATTTTGGAAATTTTCAAATGGTTTTGAACATAATAAAATACCTTTGAAATTTACAAAGATTTGGCTTGTAAATGCAACATCTCATATTTCCAAATCCTTGATTGACTATTAGTTCTATCAATATAAGTATCACAATGATTTATAGGAGCACATTAGAAACTGAAATTTTAAAAAAGGTGAATAAAAAGTTATTTTCTCTGGAGAAATAAAAAGTGGATAGGCATAATTGAAAGCTAAAAGGTATTGAGTCCAAAAATATTTTGTTTATATTCAATCAATAGATACTGCTAAAAGAATAAATATTCCCACAGAAGCTAGTATTAAGGTAGATAGCATTTTTAATACCTAAATTACTTTCAAATAAAAAATTCTCAGGAAGGGAAGAAGCTTGGTCTTGGAACTTAGAAAACTGAAACAAACCAAATGATACATAAATCCATATGAAAATATTAAATATATGAAGTGTACTGTGTGTATGAATATTCATGTTGTGTATGACATCAGTAATGGCCATGTTGTCTGTTATTTGACTCTGTGAAGATATTTTACTCCCTTTTCCAAATTAGCAAAAAAAATCCTCTAAGTGTAGATAATTATGTGAGTCCTGCCCCTCAGGACCCCATCTGACCCTGCCTTAGGTACAGTTGGTCACTTTTTAAATTTTTTATTACCTAGTATGACTCTGATACATCTATTTTACAGCTTCATTCACAAAATAATTACACTTACAGGTATAAATGTTTCCTTTGCTAGTCTCTGATATGCATGAAGGCTGAGACCAACCCCTTTACCTTTTCAGACTTTTAACTACATAAATGCCTGACAAATTAGACACCTATAAAGATATATATATCTATCTATCTTGTAGAATATATTTTCTCCACTGTCAGGACTAAATGGAGCATGACACATTCTCAATACATTCATGCGCTACCTATAGGTGCATCATATTTTTCAAAGCTTGCATAAGGACAAACTGCATAAGTAGGTTAGTACCTAGTCATATTTGAATGCTGTTATTAACAATTCACACTCTGTTTCTCCTCCCCAACTCTTCTTGCTCTGAACAAACCAATGATCAATTGAGCCTAAGTGGTATTTTAGAAAAATGAAGTGATGGTTTCCTTCAGCCATTACCCAGTCTCATTGGTTATTCATTAAGAAAGCAAATGTCACAAACTTACATCCAGGTTCATGTTCAAGTTAAATGTAATTTGGCAATTCTAGACATTAATACTGACATAGTAATGATACCAAGGCTGGGAGTTCTGTGAATTTAGGTCACTGTACTCTGGAATATTTTCAAAATCTGATTCATCCAAAGAGAGAGTTCATACTTTCTTTTCAAGTTGCTTTAAGCAAATAAAGGTGACTATCTATTGAGCTATTTTCATTTGTATATTCTATCCTTAGAGAAGCCATATCTACTCCTTAACTTTTAGCATAGAACAAACTTTTACCTCAATTACTCCTAATTGTTCAATAAGCCCTGGTGAGAGATTTCCTAGTCTGTTCAAATGAGGAGCTCAGAAAATCCTAAAAAAAAAAAAAAGACAAAATTTACAAAATCAACCATTTCAGCAGTCTGAAATTTACACCAATGCGAGAAACATTTGTCCATGAAAATTGCTGAGCTTCACATAAAAACAATGGAAGTCTGGGATACCATTTGGTCGATGTGTTCCTACTACCTCCCCCTTCTCTAGTTTAGTCAGGATAGAGGTTCTGACCTGACAGGACAGGCTGTAAGGAGAGGCAAGCCACAATCAAAACAGCTCATTGCAAATTGGTGAATGATTCACACTCAATAGAATTGTTGCTGATGACAATCTTGATGGCAAGTAATCAGGAAAAGTCAATTCCTCTACTAACCAGAGAATGCTGTCTCTGTGGGTGCAAATATATTCGTGATTTAAGCTGTGTGTATACCCAGTGAAGATAAGTTAAAATGCATATTTTAATCTCTAGTGAAACTATTTAAAAAGTAACTTAAAAATACAACACAAAATATCAACAGAAAAATGTAAAATGTACACTAAAAATATTTATGTAACTAAATGAAGGCAGTAAAGGAGGAACAAAGAAACAAAAAGAGAAAAAACGTATAAAAAAAACACCAAAATGGGAAATGCGAATCTAACCATATAAACAACTACCTTAAATGTGAATGGTCTAAGAAGCTCCAGGCACTATTGCTGGCTCCTCCTCCACCCTCTCCACACTGAATGGTGGGGGCAGTTTATGCTCCCATTGTGGGTTCCTGGCCCTGTTCCAGGGGAAGCAGAGTGGCCCCTGTGTGCTTACTGGGGTACACATTGTCAGTGCCTATCTGTAGGGTAGAAGTTTGAGGGACAGAGCTGGGGAAACTTGCCTCAGGCTCTTCCTCCCAGAGTTTAGCCTGAGGGCAGAGAAACATCTTGCTGATACTTGGCACATTGTGAGGAACAATTAAGTCTAGTGGCCTGGGGCAAAGGACTACTTGCATTAAGTCACACAAAAAAGCACCTAGGAGGGCAGTAAGCCTATTTCAAAGGGAGTAGAGGATGTGTTCACTTGAACTACTATAAACTGTAAATAGGGGCTTTTCTAATGCCAAGAACAAGTTCAAGCCCAGGAAAAGAAGCAGGCTCTATGGCTCCAGCCAAACTCATATAAGACACTGCACTTCACTTTTGCTTCAGGCTGATCTTCTTGATGGGAGGGCTAAGCACCGTAGAAGACCATGAGCCAAAACAGAGCCAATTTGCAAAAACTGAAAGTTGCTTTTTGCTTTGGTTTGTTTATTTTGATTATCTCCTGGCTTTCAAGAAAATCCCTGTTATATCATCAGCTGGATACAAACTTAAGGAACAACTGATTTTTGGCAAGGGTGCCAAATCTACCCTTGGAAAAGAATTGTCTCTTCAACAAATGGCACTGGGAAAACTGGGTATCCATATGCAAAAGAATGAAGGTGGACACCATATACAAAAATCAACTCAAAATAGAACCAGAACCATAAAATGCCTAGAAGAAAATATAGGGAAGCATCTTCAGGACCTTATGTTAGATAATGGTTTCTTAGACTTTACACTCAAAGCACAAGCAACAAAAGGGAAAAAAAAAATAGATAACTGGAAAATCAAAATTAAAAACATTTGTGCATCAAAGGACTTTATCATGAAAGTAAAAAGACAACCTACTCAAAGGGAGAAAACATTTGGAAACCACATATCTGCTAAAGATTTAATATCCAGAATATAAAAAGAAATCCTACAACTCAAAAATAAGATGACAAATAATCCAATCAAAAAATGGGCAAAAGACTTGAATAGACATTTCTCCAATTAAGATACATAAATGGCTAAAAAGCACATGAAAATATGCTCCACATAATTAACTATTAGGGAAAGGCAAACCATAATGAGATACCATTTTACACACACGCTGGAATAGCTACTGTTAGGAAAAAAATACTGAAAATAAGTTTTGGAGAAGATGTGCAGAAATAGGAGCACTTGCTCATTGTTGGTGCAGCCTCTGTGGAAGACAGTTTTGGCAGTTCCTCAGAAAGGTAAATATAGAATTACCATATAACCTGGCAATCCTACTTCTAACTATATACCCTAAAGAATTGAAAGCAAGGATTCATACAGATATTTGCACACTTATATTCAAAGCAGCATTGTTTACAATTGTTAAAAAATGGAAGCAACCCATGTGTCCATCAACTGATGAATGGAAAAATCAAATGTGGTATATAAGAATATGTTTACAGCTGTAAAAAGGAATGACATTCTGATACATGCAACAAAATGGATGAATCTTGAACACATTTTGGGTGAAATAAGCCAGACAGAAGACAAATATTATATGATCTCACTGATATGAAATAATTAGAATAAGGAAACTCATAGAGTCAGAAACTAGAATACAGGTTACCATGGGCTGGAGTGGGAATAAGGAATGGGGAGTTAATGCTTAAATTGTAGAGAGTTTCTATTTGAGTTAATGGAGAAGTTTTGGTAATGGATGGTGGTGATGGGAGCACAATGACTTGTGAACATAATTAACAGCACTGAATTATATTTTGAATGTGGTTAAAAGGGGAAATTGTAGTTTGTATATATGTTACCAGAATAAAAATTAAAGGAAAAAACATAGTCTTGTTCAAAACAGAGAACTCTAATGGTAACCATGGACTCTAGTTAATAGTACAATTATTAAAATGTTCTTTCATCAATTGTAACAAAGTATCCCACTAATACAAAGAGTCAGTAATAGGTTGGCATATGGGGACTCTATTTTAAAATGCATGATTGTTCTGTAAAACTAAACTTCTGTAATAAATAAAAAGATTCTATCATGGAAAAGAATGTGAATATGCTAAACATCTCACTAAAAGGGCAGAGATGGTCTCACTGGATAAAAAAGTAAGATCTAACTGTATACTGTGTCTAAGATACACACTAGATTGAAAAATACAAACATGCTGAAAGTAAAAAGATGGAAAAAGATATTCATAAGAGATATACATAAGATAATTGGAATGGCTTTTATTTAATCTGGTAAAATAGATCTAAAACAATATTACTAGAGAAAAAGGTGACATTACATAGCAAAAAATGGGTCAATTCATCAAGAAGATATGAAAATTATAAAAATGTGCAAACATAACAGTATAAAATGACATGAAACAAAACTGTTTTCATTGAAGGAGAAAGAGATGATTGAAAAATAATAGTTGAAAATTTCAAAACTCCACTCTCATTATTTTGCAAAAAACTAGAAATTTAATCAATATAGATAAGAAGACTTAAAAAACTCTATAAATCAATTTGACCTAATGGATATATATATATATAGAACACACCACCCAGCAACCCGCTTAGACCATACACTACCCTATAAAACATGCCCCAATAAATTTAAAATGATTGCAATCAGGCAGTTATATTTTCCAACCACAAGAAGTTTAAATTGAACTTAAAAATAAAAAGGAATTTGGGAACTCACCAAATATTTGGGAATTAAACAAAAAACTTCTGAATAATCCACCACAAAGAAGAAATCACAAAGGAAATTAGAAAATATTTTGAACTGAATTAAAAGAAAAGCAAAATGCCAAAATGTATCAGATACAGCTAGAACAGAGCCTATGGCTTACAGGTATATTTATAGCTTTAAAATGACTTTATCAGTAAAGAAGAAAGGTCTCAGAGAAAGAACCTAAACTCTCAGCTTAACAAAGTATAAAAATAAGAGCAAACTAAAGAAACAGAAAGCAGAAGGAAGCAACAAATATTAAAATAGAATGAAATGGAAAGGGGAAAATTAATAGAGAAAACATGATACCAAAAGTTGTTTCTCTAAAAAGATAACA
Organism: Tolypeutes matacus; assembly: GCA_026826555.1. Taxonomy (NCBI): domain Eukaryota; kingdom Metazoa; phylum Chordata; class Mammalia; order Cingulata; family Chlamyphoridae; genus Tolypeutes; species Tolypeutes matacus. The sequence continues at coordinate 9,674,341 of JAKSZT010053770.1, forward strand.
AAATTGACAAACTTTTAGCTAGACTTAACAAGAAAAATGTAAAAAACAACAACAACAAAAAATTATCAAAATTAAAAATTAACAAGAAGACATTACAACTGACATGCAATAATTAAAATAATTATAAGGAAATATTATAAAAATTGAAGAAAATAAATTATAAAACTTTGATGAAATGGGAAAATAACAAAATCCCTAGAAGGAAACAAATGGCCACAACTGATTCAAAAGCTTTTAAAAAAGTTATTAGATAATTACAAATTGAGAAATGGAATTAGTCATTAAAAATCTTTCCATAAAGAATAGCACAGATGGCTTAATTGGGTGAATTTTATCAAATATTTGAGGAAGTAATGGCACCAAACCTCTAAAAACACTTTAAGAAAATAGAGGACTAAGAAAAATTTCTGACATTCATTCTATAAGGCCAGTATTACTCTAAAACCATAACCAGACAAATACATCACAAGAAAATAAAACTACTGTTCAACATTCCTCATGGACACAGACACAAAAATCCTTAATAAAATATTAGCAAAATTTATCCAAACAATATACAAAAGGAATTATATACCATGACAAAGTTACAAGTTTTATATCTGGAAGTCATTTAATATAATATGCCATATTAATAGACTAAATGACAAAAATCCCATTTCAGTAGATGTAGAAAAAGCATTGAAGAACAGTTATTTCTGATAAGAAGAGGAGGAAGAGAAGGGAAGAGGGGGAGGAGGAAGGGGAAGAAAGGAAAGGGAAAGGGGAGGGAAGGGGGAAGAGAAGAAGAACTATTAGCTAATTAGAAGTAAAAGGAACTTTCTCCATGTGATAAGAAGCATCTGTGAAAAATCTAGAGCTAACATCATGGTAAATGGTGAAAATGCTGATTGCTTTGCCCCTAGATCAGAAAAAGTGTAGTAGATTCTATTTTACCACTTCAGTTTGGCATTTTACTAGAGGTTCTAGCCAGTGAAATAAGAAAAAAGAAAGAAAGAAAAGGCACGCATATTTTAACAAAAGAATTATAACTCTAGTCACAAATAACATGTTCTTCTATGTAGATAATCCCCAAAATTAAATTAAAAAGGTCATAGACTATAAAATGGATTTACAATAATTAAATGCACTTCTCAAAATTGACATCAAACTATTTAACATGGAATTAAGAAAACAATTTCATTCATAATAGAACAAAAAGTAAGAAAATAATTAGGAATAAATTTAAAAAAAGAAGCACAAAGCTTGTACACTAAAAACTATAAAACATTGCTAAGAGAAATTAAAGAAGTTCTAAATGACATTGATGGCTTGTAAGATTCAATACTGTCAAGACAGCAATTCTCCCTCAATCCCAAATTGATCTAAAAATTCAATGCAATCCTTAAGAAAATGCTGACAGGCTTTAAAAAAACTAAGAAATTGACAGACATCCTTAAATGCATGAGGAAATGCAAAGGACTGTATTATTAATCTGCAATAATCATATATCTCCAGAGCCTTGTACATAGCAGGTGTTCACTAATTATTTAATAAATGATTAAATGAATGGAACGTTGAATAGTGTTTATTTTACTCTTCAGAGTTCAATGTTAGGCCCTGTGAAACTTGGCATATTGGTTAAAGTATGTGCATATTTCCCAGCTCTGGCCAACTTTCTATGATTAAAACCATAAATTTTAATCATGACTAAAATGACACTTTGTCAGCATTCAATCAACTCCCCCTACTGATTGTTTAATTTTCATCTCAAATAAATTTTCTTCTTCAACACTCCCTCAGGCAATAGATTCAGTAAATAGATGAACCTTGAACTGAATCGTGTAGGTCATTTATAGACTTTTAATATGCAAAACCAATTTCAGAGTTTTAAAAAATTCACATTCTTACTTCATATGTATTTATATATTTACACCTGTAAATGAAGTAACCTAAAAAAACAAATTTTGTCAGTGGTAGATAAATTCAATACTTTTCATAAATTATCTATAAATAATTTACTTTGTGTGGCAGTTTGATATTATTGATGAATTCCAAAAAGAAATATTATGTTTGTAAACTGGTCTCTTCCTCTGGGCTAGTGATACCCTTAGGTTGTATTGAATTCAGAGGTTTCACTTTTACTTAATTAAATTATGACTAGGGCTTTGATTGGACCATGTCAGTAGGATGTCGACAAGGCAGGAGAGACAGAGTTTTTAATGCTGTAGCCCCAGAAAGTAAATACACAGAGAAGCAGATATGTGAGGAAAAAGAGAGAAGGCCCCGTTAGACAGGACAGAAGCCCCAGGAAGAGAGACAAGCAATTTGCCTGATAGTTTACAGTTGGCCTTATTGAGAGAGCAGAGCAGCTGAGCCCAGAGAGAAATGAACCCTAAGAGAGACACGAGACTTATCCCAGCCTATTGCTGATATTGGAAGAAGCTGGGACCATGGAGCCTTGAGAGGAAGAAGCCTGAACCCTTGCTCCAACATGTGGCAACAGACTTTGGTGAGGGAAGTAATTTACGCTTTATGTCCTGGTAACTGTAAGCTTCTACCCCAAATAAATACCCTTTATAAAAGTCAACGATTTCTGGTATTTTGCATCAGCACCCCTTTGGCTGACTAATACACTTTGGTATTACAGTTAACTTAGAGTTGGTATTTGGGTATACTCTTGGTTTGTAATAAATATGTTCTAGATGGACAAGCCATTAAATGACTTTATTAACCCAGGAATAAATTATTAACTGAGTATATTCTCATTCTCATACCTAAGATTTTTAAGAACTCTGGAGAAAATTTAACTGGACAGGCAGTAGGGTGAGTGCTGATTAATATACTCTATTATTTGGAAAAGGATAGTTTATCATAATTACTAAATCTTAGATATTAATATAAGAACTGTATGTTCTATTTTTAAAAGCTGAGAATGGCATGAGGGTCTAAATATTGGATTGCACCTAGGTAGATATTTCCATTTTTAAAACGTTCATTTTCGGGGCAGGGAGGGGATGTGCAGTTGAAATACAGGGGCTTTTTCGGGATTTGGAGGTTGTCCTGAGTGCCTCCAGGACATCCGTTGTGGCAACGGATGTAGGCCATTTTAAATCAGCACACACCATTCAGAACTGTGTGGAAGAGAGTGTGGTCTATGATGTGAACTGTGGTCTATGGTTGATGGCAAGGCCCCAGGATGTGTAAGTCCATTGAGGGTAATGGGCCACACTTGTGGGAGACATTTGTGTGGGATGTGGTGGGAGGTGTGGGAGGTGGGGAACATGGGAATCCCGGTAGGTTCCATGTAATATTTAGGTAATCTAAGCACCTCTTAAAAAAATATATATATATATAACATTTTTGTAAGCAAATGCACATATATGCATATATATTTATATATCATTTTACAAATATTTGTATGTATTGTGAAAATTTTGATTTTTACCCACAATAAAAAATAAATAAATTAAAAAAAACAAACAAAAAAAAAACGTTCATTTTAATTGTGTTTATATGACAATAGCTCTTTCCTCCAGTACATAAAAATATTGCTAAAAGGGTACACTACTAGTTTTACAAGTGTTAGGAAGAATAATAAATTTAAATAGTACTTTTGATATATTCTATGTGTTTCTGTCCACGAGAGTAAGGCAAAAACAATTTTCTAAATATGAATTATGATTTAGAGTATATAAGTAAATTGAAGCACACTCTGGTAACTTTACAAGATGTGGACTATCAAGTAGAAAATTAAGATGACTAAGTACTGTGTTATTTTATACATATGTTGTGAATGGGTGATGAAGACCTTAGCTGAGCTCTAAGCACTTTAGTCAAAGAGTTATTACTCCAAGGATAAACAGGGTAAGATTAGTTTGACCAAATAGATGCACTAGTATCAGGTACACATCAATCTTCTGTAAGTGAAAGTTTATTGGAAATGATCATAGGAAATGCAACAGATTTAATTTACCATAATGCTTTAAATAACTTTATCAGTCTAATTTCTCACCCTATGCCTGCCCCTGAAACCTGTATAACTCCTAAACTGCTCTACTTTTGTTCTTTGTTTCAAGCCCTACTATCCTCTAATATGCAGGGGTCTAGTCTATTTTAGGATTTTAATCAAAAAGCTCAAGTAGAAACTATTTGTTTGCTTGACCTTGTCTTCCTTGTCTTCGTTGTGTGCAAGTGTGTGAGTGTGTATATATACCTCCATATACAATTTTCCTCAGGAGTATACCTATATAATAGGTGGCATGTAAGATTCAAGGATTTAGAAATCTGTGTTCCAGGCCCTCTCTTTTTATTTCACAGTCCAAACGATCCACTCATAAGTTATATCATGAATATTTACATGTTTGCAATTTCCCTAAATGAAACTCCTTGAAGACATGGACCACATACTATCCACATTCCATTCCCAGATTACCTAGGTGCTTAGCCGGTACTTGATTCTTGCTAATTGAAAGCCCTAGAGTCCAATTGAACTACTGAGTGAAAAACTGAATGAACAAGATAGTAACTGTCCTAGTCCAATATCAGTGTCTATGTATTCTCTGCAGGGGATGAGGAAACTTAGGAAGCTGCTACAAAGTCATTGTAATTGTGTACATGTGCTATATTTTAGAGATTACAGTTAAATAAAGATCAAGTTAGATTTTGTATTTCCCCAGAGAAAATTGAGAATTGAATCTGTAAGATAAGTTGTTGCCTTTGGAGGTAGAAGATGGATTTTAATCAGGAAATGGGAGAAAAAGTATAAGAAATTTAATCTTTTACCCTGTTTCCAAGCTAAATTGTCTTATGTTTTTAGACATATCCCTCATACTGTTCAGAAGGGGAAAAGGGGAAAACGCAATTCCCAGCAATTCATTTCCTGGCAGTCTCTGACAATGGCAGAGCCTTACTGCTCAGGGGAAATAGTAACCTTGTTGTCTCTAAACACTTCATGAGGCCTAGACAATGTCCTTCTCATTTGGTACCTAAGGCTGTGTTTACAATAGACCTGGAAAGGTAGTGTTTGGCCTTCAGGAAATCAGAATGATACAAGCCTTGATGAGGTGACTATAGTGCTGATTTTTAAAAGGTTTGCTGCCTATGAGTTTGGAAGTGCATCATCCTGTCAGGAAAGGTCTAATGTGCTTTTTTTTTTAAAAAAAAAAAACAATTTATGGAAGAATATCATTCATACATGAACATATATAAACTCTAAGTGTTCAGCAAATATCGTGAACTTATAAAACAAATATGCATAACATCTTACAGGGCTTCCACACATCACCCCACACACACACACACACAAACATCCCGCATTGCTGTGAAACATTTGTTAACATATCATGAAAGAGTATCTTCAAAGTATTACTACTAACTATAGTCTGTATCTTTTCCCCCTTTACATTTTTTTAAAGGATTTATTTATCCATTTATTTACATTTATCCATCCTCACTGCCCCCTGCCTCCGTTTTAGCCGCTTCCGTGTCCATCCGCTGGGTGACTCTGTGTCCATTTCCGACCCTCTCTTCTCATCTTTCTCCTCCTGTCTTGACTAGGATTCGATCCTCAGAATCTCCAACGTGGGAGAGAGGCATCCTACCACCTACGCCACCTTAGTTCCTGGTTTTTCGGCACATCTCATCTTGGCTCTCCCTTCACTCTCCTGTTATGTCATCATGTGGCTGTGTGGCTCGTGGGGCCTGAAGGCTCATCCACTGGCGAGGCCTGGCGGAGCACCTGCAGATGGGGCCTGGTGGCCCACGCACCTTCTATATTTTTCTTTTTTTTATTTTTACCGGGAGGTCTTGGGGACCAAACCAGGTCCCTCCACGTGGAAGACAGAGGCCCAACCATCTGAGCCATACCCATCCCCACCTTATCCCTTAAGGTTGACCAAAGATACCCAGAGCTATAGTCATCTTCCTTACAGGATGGTCATACAACAAATCAGGCTCAGTTTATCACCAGTATCCCAAAAACCAGACCTAGAGAGAAAAACTAGGTCTGGGGACACATGCATGGTTTCTAATATAGTGAATGTTTAGCTTACCTTGATTATCACAAAATCAGAACAGCAAGAAAATTTGCAGCTCAAATGTGCTTTTAGACTGTAAAATTTTGGGGTCACATTTGGGATGCATATTAACAAGAACAACAAAAAAGGTGGACAGTTATTTCTAACTTATTTTTCAGTTTTACTTACGTTTATCTCAATAAATGTAAACATTTATCTATTCTGAATGGTATCGATATTTTTTATTCTAAAGTAATTCTAAAATGTGTAATCCATTTTAAATGATGAAAGAACAATGACAATCTTATATATTTCATTATTTAAAATGTCACATCAAATTATGCTGATTTAAATGTTAAATAATGAATTACATACTATTTTTAAATACTTGAAAAAGTTTTGGAATTATAAAAGTAATTGACAGCAGTTTATAATGCTAGAAATCAACTAGTGGTTGTTTCTCAGAATGAAATTTTTCTGCATTAAATATAGAAGGACTAACATTCACAAATCAAAACCATTCTTCCATCCCCAGGAAGATAAGGCACTGGAATGACAGAATGTAATTATAGATTTGCTTTGGAATGAATGTCTGGCTGTGGTAAAGGTGGTGAAGATAAAATAATTCAGCTTCTCAATGTCCCTAAATATTTCCTCTCACCCTACATTGTTTCTACTTTAAAAAAATTCTTTGTTATTGCTCTTTGAAAAACTGAGAGTATTAGTATTCACTATTCCACTACCATCTAAATCTGAGAGAGCTCTCTACATCCATAAACATCTTTCATTAACTTTTCTACCACTGACATCCTAGGCAAAACACAGGAGAGACAGAGGAAGCAGACAATATAGTGAGCATTTGACAGGTGGAATTAAAATTTCCTACTTGAATGGTCAACTTGTACAAAACTACATTTAAACCAAATACTTGGAAAATCATTGTAATTATGCATTTGGAAAAGTATGATGTAATAAACTTAGTATGCATTTCTTCTTCCTATTTTTATACATCAGGAAAGTACTGCATATACAATAATTAATTGCCTGAAGACTGCATCAAAATATGTGAAAATGAAGCACATATTTCAATCAGGGTTTGAAAGTCTACCATGAAATTTGGTTTCTTAAGGTCAAGCTGTAGATACTTGTATTAGTCAGCCAAAGGGGTGCTGATGCAAAATACCAGAAATAGGTTGGTCTTTATAAAGGGTATTTATTTGGGGTAGAAGTCCACAATTACCAGGTCATAAAGTTTAAGTTTCTTCCCGCACCAAAATCAATTGCCATGTGTTGGAGCAAAACAGCTGCCGACGTTTGCCAGGGTTCAGGCTTCTTGGGTTCCTCTTTTCCTGGGGCTGCGTTTCTCTCTGGGTTTAGCTCCTGTTTCCTCCACAAGGCCAGCTGTAGACTATCAGGTGAATGGCTTGTCTTTATCCCAGGGCCTTCTCTCCTTTCTCATGACTAAGCTCTCTTACTTCCCGGGGGGGCTCCAGCTCAAGACTCCAACATCAAAACTGCTACTCCAAAATGCTCCCTCTGTCCATTGTCTTGCCTTTTATATTTGATTCCCCCACCCACCAAGGGGTGGGCCTCA
>JAKSZT010053770.1:9681937-9809952 GCA_026826555.1 Tolypeutes matacus
TTTTTTTTTTTTTTTTTTTTTTTTTTAGGTAAAAGGAATTGTTTCTTTTGTCATTTTATTGTACTATATTTGCTTATGCATTCAAATTTTGCTAGGGAAAAATAAATTTAATAGGACAAAGGAATATTAGGAATGGTGAATCAAATTTAGAATGGATTTATCTAGAAGCTTACTTGTAATAGAATATTGATAAACTTTTTTAAGACTTTGGAATGGAATGATTTCTCAGCCTGTTTATTTTAGCTTTCTTCTTTTAGTAATAATGATCATTTATCTTCATGACTTTCAGGGTGCATTTTTATCTATTTAGGAGAAAATATATGTGTCTGTATTAAGAAATCATCTCTTAATCATCATAAAATGAGTGAAGAAAATACACGTGGCATAAATATAAGTGAGGGCTCTAAATTAACCAGAATCAAAGGCAATGATTTGCCAACCCTGAACAATGAAGTGGCCAGTGCCAGCTTGAAGGGAAAAAAGGGGGTTAACAGCCACAACATTCACCTAGCACAAGTCATAATTTACAAATATATTATTTTGATGTTTTGATTTTGAGTGAAGGAATTTGTTTGCATTAATTCTTTGAAATATTATCTTTGAGCCTGTTTTCATTTGTTTTTGCCTTCTGGCGGTACTAGAATCAATAACTAATGAGGGGTAATATCAACATTTTAGGTTTTGTTTAAAATTATTTTTCTGTCAGCCAGGTCAAGATTATGCAGAAATTGTGTTGGAATATTTCCCACCTCATAGATTATTCTCCCTCTGACTGATTCTCTTCGAGAATATTATTATTTCCTGGCTATCTCTTCTGCCTTGAAACTTATTGAGTTGGCTCAGGTTACTAAACACTGATTCATTTTTATGTTGCTCAGATGGATACAAAGGCACTGAAATGTGTTGCTCCAATTTTAAAAGGTGAGTGGAAGAATGAGTTTATTTTCATATAAATTTAATCTTAGATCCCAGAAAATAGCTCCAAATAACTGTAGTCAGTCCCCTTTCTAGTCCCAAATCAGCAGCAGTAGTATAATAACTTAAAACAAACAAGCAAACAAAAAACAGGTCCTTTTGGCATAAGAGTAATTGTAGTGATCACCCTAAAAATCTACTTTGCACTTTTGTTTAAAGATCTGATCTTTTGTAAGGGCATTTATCAACTAATTTTGCCCATGATTTTGACACTCATTCAGATTTCCAGTTATTTGAGAAGGTATCTCATTAGCAACTGTCATTTAACTTTAACATAGAGGCAAATTTTGACATTCTTTCTGATATTCTTCCAATCTGGGTCTTCCAAAAAATATAAAAGACATAAAACTAAACTGTATGATGTAAAGATTATTAAGTTTTAACATTTAATAAAGATAACCTGGGTAAGTAAATATATACCTTCCTGGCCATAGATTTTTAAAAATCAAACATCAAATTCATATTAAAATATTTTATAAGAGATTTGTAAAGCTTACTCACTGCATAACACCTTTTACAGTGTTACATTAATTATGAGGGGCAAGAATGTTTTCTTTATTTAAAGAAGTTCATGTTTCAGTTATTTAAATGTGTAATATTTGTTGAATATATTCATAGAACTGTGTTTTTCCGATTTGATTGTGTCATAAAGCAAAAACAAGCAAAAAATAAAAAAGCAAAAAAAGAAAACCCCCAAAACTGCACACTCAGAGGTCTCATAGCCATAGTACCTAAAAGCCCACCCTTCTATCCCTTCCAAATAAAGTGTGTGTGCATGTGTGCATATGGATTGTAGACATACTCCTAGGTCAGAAAATAGTGGAGATAGGCGGTTGTGTAGTAATAATAAATACAGTTATAAATACCCTGGCATCAGTATCAAATATCAATTGTGAGACTACTATTTCAGACTACAGCACATGATCCCCATACCCCCCTGGGAGAATTGGAAGGGGACTGTCTGCTACCTTTGGAAGGAATATTTGGGTTTTAGGATGTTTTACGTTAAAAGAAACAAGATATGTGTGACTTCCCTATAAACACTTCCCTGTGATTATTTTATCTGAAGTCAGGCATAATAGCTTGTTGTAAAATATAAATATGCTTTGTGAGACTGAATTTAGGAAATCTTACCTATCATTTCATAGGATTTTCCACTACCCTAAATTCAATGAGCCCTGCTAAAATTCCATAACTCATTATCTTATGGACTACAGAGATTTAATTGTTTGATAAAGATATACAAAAGTGTTCCTGATATAATTGTTTTAACATGATTATGGTAGTATTCAACTGTATAGATGTTACCCTATTTCTTTATGCACTCACCCCTTGAAGGAAGTTTGGACTGTTGCCAGTTTTTGACGATTAAAAATAAAGTCATTATAAATATTAACATACAGAATATTGTGTGAATACAAGTTGTTTTTTTTCATTTGGGTAAATAACTAAGAGTTGAATTGTCACATTACTGAGTAATTGTATGTTTAACTTTATAACAGACCAAAGTGGTAATAGCATTTTTGCCTGCCCACTAATTTATTAACTGTGTTTTAGTTGCTCCACATCCTTGTCAGCGCTTGGTATTTTCAGATATTTTTAAATTTTATATTAGAAATTCTAAACATGTATAGTGCTTTCTCATTAGGGTTTTAATTTACATTTCCCTAAAAATTAATGAAGCTGAGTATCATTTCATGGACTTTTTTTGCCATCAATGTATCATCCATGTGGAAATGTCTTCCCTCCTCTTCATTCCCAATATGTGCAATTTATGTCTTCTCTCTTTTCTTTATCACTGTGTCTGTATAGAGGTTTGTCAATTTAATTGGTTTAGCTGATTTACACTATAGTTTTTCTTATATCTCAATTTGATTGGCTTCAGCTCTATCTTTATTATTTCCTTTCTTTAGCTTTATTTTTTTTTAAGTTTCTTAGGTTGAAACTTTGATCATTGATTTAAAACTTTATTCTTTTCTACTACAAACATTAGGTAATATAAATTTTCCTCTAAATCCTGTCTAACATTCATCTACAAATTTTAACATGGTGTGATTTCAACTTCATTCATTCAAAATTTTCTAATTTATGTTGAGACTTCCTCTTGGATTGATGGATTATTTAGCAGTGTGGGTTTAATTTCCAACTTTTTAGGACTCTTTCACATATATAAATGCTATTGATTACCATATTAATTCTCTTATCATCAGAGAAATACCTATTATAATTGTAATTCTTTCAAATTTGTTAAGAATTATTTTATGGCCCAGAAATATAGTTTATCTCATTGAATGTCCCATGTATACTTGAAAAGAAAGTGGATCTTATAGGGTAGAGTATATTATAGAAATCAATGGTTAATTTCCATTTGATTCTGTCTTATAATTTCCATCTCTTTGCTACAATCCTCAATATGCTTATGCGTATTGTCTGCGTTTTTCACTGGAGCATTTAACATGATAAGTATAGTTATTTTAAATTTCCTTTATGACAGACCAACTTCATTTGGTAGGCCTTTCATGTGAAGGGTTGGGTCAATCTAGTCAGGTGTTAAGCTTGTTTTGGGTTTTAAAGTGTCTTGGGCTACCACACACATCACATTCTTCTAGTGCCTCATTATGATTTGAGTGGTAACTGGGTTTACTGAGAGTTTTTCTCAATTTTCCTCTCCCACTAAACTTTAGGTTTTTCCTGTAATACTGTACTTCAAAAATGTTCTTTTTCCATAGTCCTACTCCTTCCTCAGTAATAGACTATCAGGATTTTTTGTTGTTACTTATTATTCTGTTGTCCTAGTTCAGTCTCAGCATTAGACTCATAATTAGATATACCAAAGAAGTGGTTAAAATCAGAAATATGGACAATACCATATGTTAGTATGGTTGTAGAGCTACTAGAAATTTCACTGGAGTATAATATGTGATATATAACAACTTAATTGGGAATCTATCTAGCAATTTCTTATGGTGTTGGCTGTACATCAAATTTGTGAAACAGCAAATTTATTCCTCAATGTTTACCCAAGAGAAGTAAAACATACTTTGACAAAGATTTGTATGGAATGTTTATTGAAACTAAATGGGTGGGGAGAATACATGATGCATTATTTTTAAAAAAGCAACAATTACATTGGGACAGATTATTTCTCAACAGCAAAAAGAAAGCTTGAAGTCAATAGAATTGTGTCTTCAAGATAGTGAATAAAAATGACTGCCAACCTAGTACCATGGAAAATCAACAATATATCCTGTCCTAAGACATCCTCCATAGCTGTGTAGGCTCTCTGGCTTAAGGATAGGTTAACTCTCTTCACCATTCACCAAGAAACAGTGGTTAGAATTATAGCGTAGCGATTTACAATGCTTATCTTCTTTTTCTCCCTCTTTAACTGCTTTAGTACTACAAATCCTTGCCAAAGCCACTATTTTACAGAGAACCTGGATATGGAAGACCTAAAGGAGGCAAAGTATAAATAATTTGTTACTCAGCTATGAATAATTCTGTCAGCCTACAGTTCTCCTGTTTTGTTGTTGATGTTGTTGTTGCTGTTGTTGTTTTTCCTTCAGAGGCAGCATCTTTTACAGAGAACCATCTTACCTGAGGAGCTGCCCTTCTCAGGGCAGCCCATATTCAGTGACTAAATGGGCTACAGCTATGAAGGCCTAGCTACATTGGCCCACACAGGAAGACTCTGATGACAATATTTACTTGAGCTCCCCACTGAGTTGATGGAAACCTGTCAGAACTTCTTCCTAGAAGAACTTTTTCTTGCCCACTTCTTTTCTTCCATGGATGTTTTCATGTTTTCAAATTTTATTTGACTTCTATTTTGTAGTCATTTCCTAACATTTCTGGTCAGCTGCTGGTACTATGTCTTATTTTATATATCTCTTATGGTTTTATGTTTTTCTTGTTTTTTATTAATATGCTTATTTCAAGTAGAAATCGGGAAAGAGTAGAAATAGGAACCTATACTCAAGTCCCCATTTGAAACAGAATTGCTTCTTTAAAATTAGATGCATTTTACTCTAATAATATTAATATTTCCATTATTATAAAATTTAGAATGCAAAACATCTTAATATTATGTCTACATAACTCAATTTACACAAACGAAAACATTCAGCAAAACAGCAAGGTATGGTAGATAAGATTTGACTTTAAAAATAATAGGGAGAGAGAGAGAGGCCACATTGAGCAACAAGGAGGCTTTCAGGAGGTAACTTTTAGGCAGTATATAATACTAGGCTAAGTTTCGATTTCACAAGAAAATGTTCATAAGTACAGTCATCAATATCAAGGGCCTGGAGTAATGATCTGTCTTCCTTCACTAGGCACTGCCCTTGCACTCAGGGGATTCTTGCCATCCAATTAGAGAATGTAGCAGAACTCCCCAGGATGGGAATTCAATATTCTTTTGGTTATTGTGTGGATCTCCACCCTCCAAGACAATGCCCCATGAAAGCATGAACATATTCATATGCCTTAGATGCATGCCCCAGATGAACCCTTTCCCATGCATCTCCTCATCACTGACACCCTGCACCAGTGATCCTCCCCTGCAACTGTTGTGACTCTTCTGTGATCCAAAAATCTTTCCAAAAGTGAAGCCAACAAAATAACCAAATAAAGCTAATAAGAAAATGAAATAATAATTTTTAAAAATAAGCAATAAAATACAAATTTTTTTTAAAAAAACTTTCAAACTGAGCATATAAGTGCACTACCTTTCCCCTAGCATGGGTCATGACTCCCAGGAATGAGCCTCCCTGGCACCAAGGGATTATTACCAACCACCAACTAGCAATGCATCTGGGAAAAGACCTTTACCAAAAGGAATAAATGGTAAATACAAATGAGTTTTTATGGCTAAGAGATTTCAAAGTGAATCAGGAGCTCATTCCAAAGGTTACGATTATGCAAGTCTCAGCAGGATCTCATTTACTGCCACAGTAAACATTGCCTTAAATCGCAGGGCTCCTGAGGGCTTTAGAGACATCCAGAAACTATAAGTAGGGCAGACAGATCAGAAATTTTGTACACTGTCAGTGGGCTTTACTTTGGAATTTATGCTCCTTGGTGTAACGGAGTTAGACTCATTTATAGGTTCTCTACACATGGCTCTTCTGCCCCCTTTATTTGAACTTATAATTAGCCCTATTCTTGATAAACATATGTCCCAGGAACTTAAATCTTTGGTCCACCCATATACCAGTTGAGCTCTGAATTTCAGCAGAGTTGCAAAACCTACTCTCCAGTTCATTAGTCTCACCCAAGACAATTAACAAGGAGATGATGATGGACAATGCCCATCCCAAGGAACAGAGAATGTCTGCAACTGCAAGCAAAATAGTTCCATCTATCTGCACCATAGGATCTAAGCTCCTTCTCAATTAGAAGCAGAGTGGGCATCACTATCCCCAAATCCTCAAGATTGAGGAATGAACAGTGGACTAAAGTAGACATTATTATTCTACTATAGACTTATTAGTCTTGCAATGGAAGAACTCTTATCAATGATATAAAGGCAGTGGCTACCACAGGTTCTGAGTGATGGAAGAGGGAAAAATAGGTGTAATATGGGGGCATTTTCAGGACATTGGAGTTGTCCTGCATGATATTGCAGTGACAGATACAGGCCTTTGTATATTTTGTCACAACTTACAAAATTGTGCATGACAGAGTGTAAACTATAATGTAAACTGTAATCCATGTTTAGTAACATTTGTGCAATATGTGTTCATCAATTGTAAAAATTGTACCACCCTAATGAAGAATGTTGTAAAGTTGGAAAGTATGGGAGGGAGAGGGTGTGAGGCATATGGGAATCCCTTATATTTCTTATGTAATATTTGTGTAATCTAAAGCTTCTTTAAAAATAAAAAAAAATTAATTAAAAAAATAGGAAGTTGTTTTATAAGATAAATTGTTTGTTATAACTTTTGTAATAGTTTTTAACACAACATATAGAATGCTTTATAGGAATACTGTTTCCCTCTAGTTGAAAACTTAAATCCAATCTAATTAATTTCTTGGATTTTAGTTTCGGCTTCAAGAGGACGACTACAATTTCTTGATGCTAATTACACAACATCAACAATACAATGAATACATAAAGGACTCTGAGTCTACAGTTTCTTTGTTAGGCAGCCTTGCACAAATAGCTTTGGAAATACAGGGAATTATACTCTATTAGCAATCAACTTTGCCCCTTTGGAAGTCCTGGTCTAAGGAAGGTCTAGTCATAACTGCCTATTTTATCTTTACAAATACTAATTTTCAAAAAATCTTATAAAATTCAGTTCTATGTTCTGTAAACCAAAATGTCTACTTGGTACACTTTAAAACACATTTCCCAGGATGTTTATCTTTTCTAAGAGCCACTCAGCTGAAGTCATTAAACACATCATCAGCATTAACACTAGGGTCATTTTCTTATGCTTCAGGGCCCTGTAGGTTCATTATCAAGCAATTGCTGTACCTATAAGATGGATTTATCTTTAATAGTGTTCCATCCTTTCTAAATAGTCATATGGGAATCATGTACTTAGCAAATTATTTTAAGGTATTCATTAAATTATGTGGTTTGCTTGTGGTTTATCAAATTATATCTGTAGGTAATCTCATGATGTTTCAGTGAAACAGGAAAATGTCAGAAAAAGAGTACCAGCTACTAATATTTTGTAACCAGTCAAAAAACTCAGTGCCCTAGTCAGAATTGCCCACCTTTGCTATAATAGCTAAAGGCAAAAAGTTGCAGATTATCTCTTACTGTGGAGGCATCTAATTCTTATAAATTAATTTTCCAAAGATTTTTAGAGTTCTCAGTTTACAATCTTAACATGTTTATCATTTTGGTTTTGATACCAATTCTGAAGTAAAGGGAACATAAGTCATTTTTAGATTCTTGAGTCATCTATTTTTCTCTATTGGCTTTAAAATTTGTGATATCATGTATTTTTTTTTTAATTTTATTCTCTTACCATGTATATAATCTAACATTTCTCCTTTTAATCACATTCAGATGCATTTTTCAGTGCTATTAATTATGTCCACAGTGTTGTGCTATCATCATCACCACCATTACCAAAACATTTCCATCATTCCAAATAAGAATCCTATACATGTTAAGCCTTAACTTCTCATTCCCTATCCCCATCCTTCCTCTGGTAACATTTATTTTAGTTTGTGACTCATTAAAAAATCCATGGAGGGGAGCGGAGGCAACTCAAGTAGTTGAGTGCCTGCTTTCTATATACGAGGTCCTGGGTTCAATCCCCAGTACACCTGAAAAACAAACAAATAAATGAAAAAAACAATTCTCATTAGGGAGCAGATGTAGCTCAGTGGTAGCACCTGCTTCCCATGTATGAGGTACTGAGTTCAATCCCTGGTACCTCCTTAAAGAAAAAAAAAATCCATGGATCTATACCACACTAACAGTGAACCATAAATTAAACCATGGACTATGGTTAACAGTTCAATTATAAAAGTGGGCTATCATCAGTTGTAACAAGTGTTCAACACCTATGCAAGGTGTTAATTATACAGTGGTATATAGGTATTTTATGCACAATTGTTCTGTAAACCCACAACTTCTCTAATAAAGAAAGAAAATAATGAGAAAAAATAAAAATTGTGATATCAAAACAATCCATTCAGCCAATTGGGACCTTTTACAATTTTTTTGAACTGATTTTTGAGACATGAATTTTGGGACATAAATTATATAATTTTACTTCTTTGGATGCTCCATTTCAGACATCATGCCATGATGGATAATTTTTAAAAATTTATCCATCAAGCCTGGGATTGGGAAACAAAACAATTAGTCCTATGCAACTAATAGAAAAGTGAGCCTGCCATCATGGTTATTGGTTCATTGACAATTATGTTTCCCTCAGTTGCAGTTTTCATCAAAGAAATAAGAGTAGATTACTTGTTCTAAGGATTGAATAAAAAGCTCATAAAACAAACAAAATCCAATGAAGACTTCAGCAAAAGTGTTAGGAAGTAACTGACAGCCTAAAAATAAAAACCTGAGAAAGCCAAATTAAATGATAACTGGGATTGCTCTTCACTACTTCCTATTGGATATATTCCACCTGCATTGCTTAAATTCTGTCTACATGCTACATTACATCTTGGTGAATTGTAGAGCTATGGGAAATTTACTAAAATATAAACTTTCATCTTTCCCTGGAGAATATACTGACCTGTTCCTAGGCCTTATGCTTTAAATTTAAGTTGGATTATGCCCTCTGAAAGAACATTACCACCTAATAATAGACTAGATGATGTCTTCTGGTTTAATGGAAAAAGAAGACCTGACATCTTCGAAACATTCTGAAATAGGAAATCAATAACAGATAAAATAAAAATAAACTATGGATTATTTTCTCTACTTTAATATAATCTGTGTTTTAAATAGATTATTAAGTTCTTAAGAATAAAATGCATGATAGAGTCACCACTATCAGTCTTACTGACCATTAGTAAGGAAAATGGACATAGCAACAATCAGCTTCTTCTAAATAGAAGCAACCATGGTGTTAATTTCAATTGGCTGTGGCTTAAGAAAAAAAAACTATGCATTTAAAATAGATTATTCTTAATATGATTAAGCATTTTTCTCTTCATTTTCTTCTTTAACAAGGAGAACTTGATTATGTTATTTAACCATTCTGTGCTCAACTCTGTATCTTTCTGAACACTGGAGGAAAAGTTGTGTTTAGATTTAGATGAGATAAAACTTCCTGGACAGACCTTTTTGGAGTAATGCGTCCATAACTTGTTAAGCTGCCTTTTGTCTGTTATTTCATTTTTAGAATTTGAAATAAAGTTTGAGTAAAAAAATTGAAAAAATAAAAAAATAGAAAAAAAATAGATTATTCTTGACTGGTGATATATTTCATTACTATTACAAACAATTATTTTTTAAAAGCTAAATATTATCTCTTTTTATACCTAATAATTAAGTATAAATCTAATAAAATATGTACATGAACTATATGATGAAAACTACAAAACTCTAACGAAAAAAATAAAAGAAGACATAAGGAAATAGATATTTCATGCTTAGGATTGAATAGCACACTATTTTTAGGATGTGAATTCTTCTCAATTTGAGCTATAGTTTCAACAAAATACAAATCAGAATCCTCAAGGTATTTTATTCTAAAATTCATATGTAAAGGAAAAAATATCTAGAATAACTAACATAATACCAAATAATAATAAGAGATTTGCAAGAC
The DNA here is from genome assembly GCA_026826555.1 of Tolypeutes matacus. Lineage (NCBI taxonomy): Eukaryota > Metazoa > Chordata > Mammalia > Cingulata > Chlamyphoridae > Tolypeutes > Tolypeutes matacus. The sequence goes on from JAKSZT010053770.1 coordinate 9,692,167, forward strand.
ACATACTATCTATCACATAACAAGACTTACTATAAAGGTACAATAACAAAGTCACAGTTGTATTGAGGAAATAATAGACACAAAGATTAATGGAAGAAAAAGAGAAGAGAAATAGAACCACAAAAAGATAGTCAACTGATTTTTTTTGACAAAGACACAAAAGAAATTCAGTGGAGAAAGGGAAATCTTTTCAACAAATGATGGTCAAACAATTGAACATTTAAAAGCCTAAAGAAAAAAAGAAGAACATAGGAATAAACATATATCTTACTGAAATTCTTAATATGGATTATAAGCTTAAATATAAAGTGCAAACTTAAAAAAACTTTAAAAGAAAGCATAAGAGAAATTCTATGTAAACTTGAGTTTGGCGATGAGTTTTTAGATACAACACCAAAAGCACAATTCAAGAAAGAAAAAATTGACAAATCGGATTTTCTTAACATTAAAAATGTTTGTTCTGTAAAAGACACTGTTAAGAGAATGAAAATACAAATCACGAACTGTGAGAAACAATTGAAAATTATATATGAGAGAAAGGAACATGTATCCAGAATATACAATGAGTTCTCAAGACTCAACAATAAGAAAACAAAAACCCATTTAAAAACGTGCAAAATACCTTAGCAGACACTACAGCAAAGAAGATATAAACCTATGAAAAGATGCTCAAATCATTTGTCTTTAAAGAAGAGCAAATTCAAACAACAATAATACAGCACTATATGCCGATTAGAATGACTAAAATAAAAAAAAATAATCTTCATCATATCAATTGCTGGTGAGGATGCCAAGTACCAATAAAACTTACTCTTACCATATGATACAGCAATTCATCCTTCTTGGTATTTACTCAACTGATATGACAATGTAGGTCCACACAAAAACCTATACATGAATGTTTAAAGCAGCCATATTATTAATTGTCAAAAACTGAAGGCAATCAAGATAGCCTTTAACAGAAAAATGGAAAAATAAGCTGTGGAACATCAAAACTATGGAGTGCTATTTAGCAATAAAAAGGAATTGGCTATCAAGCCAGGCCAAATCAGGGATGAATCTTAGAAGCATGATGATAAGCAGAAAAAGCAGTCTTAATAGGCTTCATGTTATATGTGTCTATTTATAGGTTTTTCTGTAAAGACAACAGTATAGTCTATAAACAAATCAGTGATTGCCAGGGATATGGGATGTGGAGCAAGCTCAATAGGTGACACACAGGGTTATTTGGATGACAAAACTCCTGTATGATACTGCCATGATGAATACGTAACACTATGCATTTGTCAAAATCCACAGAACTTTAAAGTATACAGAGTGACTATATATTCCAATCAAAAAGAGTCATGCAGAAGCTTTTGACTGGAGAGTTTTATCCATTTACATTTTGCTATTTAATCTTTGCAAGTCTTACACTTCGTTGACCTTCAATTCTTCCATTAATGCTTCCTTTCATATTTATTTGATTTTTTTGTATTGTTCCTTCTTGAATCCCTTCTCATTTCTTCTGTATATATTTCTCATATATTTTCGTTATGGTTACCAAGGGATTGTATTCTAATTTAACATCCTAAATATATAATGATCACTTTTTTATTTTATACAAATTTAACTTCAAAAACATACACCTACAATGTTTCTATACCCTTCTGTCCTGCCACCTATTTTTTGTACTTGTTACAAATTATATCTTTATATAGTGTACAGCTCAAACTGTAGCTTTATCATTATTTTTTATGCATTTGCATTTCAGCAACTGTTAAGTAAGAAGTGGAGTTAAATACTATATAATACTGGCATTTTTAATTAACCAAATGCTTACCTTAACTGAAGGTCTTTATTTCTTCTTGCCACTTTGATCCACTGCCTAGTATCCTTTCCTTTCAGTTTAAAGAACTACCATTAGCTTTGTTTGTAGGGCAGATCTAATGGTAATGAACTTCCTCAGCTTTTGTATATCTGGAAAACTCTTAATCTCTCCCTGGTTTTTGAAAGAAAGTATCACCACTGGATATAAAATTTGTGGTTGACAATTGTTTTCTCTCAGTACTTCAACCCACTCATTCTTTCAACACACTACCTCCTTGCCTCCATGGATTCTGTTGAGAAATCGGCACTTAATCTGATTGGGACTGCATGTACATAACACCTTGCTTTTCTCTTGCAGGTTTCAGAGCTCTCTCCTTGCCCTTTGCATGTGACAGTTTGACCACAATGTGTCTGGGTGTATTTCTCTTTAAGTTTATACTGTTTGATGTTCAGTGGGCTTCTTGTGATAAGGAAGTGTTGGGACCCTAACCCCCCTCAGCAGAAACCCAAAGCTTTAAGAAAATAAACTCCCCTCTGTCCCTTTTCTCCCCTCATCCCCTTATCTCCATGGAATTCACATCATTAGGAAGATAAGCACTCCCTGCCTGTCTCTTTCAACTGGAATTTACAACTCTAAACAAATAATGACTCTTTTCCTCCCTAATAGCCCTGTGATTTAGGAAGATAAGCTAACCTTGCTCTTTTTGCTTTTGTAACCCTGCCTGCCCCCTTGCTTAGGAATTTGCCTGCTTTAGTTATATAAACTTATGAAAATCAAAACACAGGGCTCAGAATTTGGAGACTGAATTCTCCTCTGGGCCCATGCATAATAAAACTTTGTTCATCAGCCCTGCTCCCCCGCCCCCCCCCCCCCCAGTGCCACTTGAGTTTTTCATTCAGTGGCCCACAATACTTGGATACACATATTCATATCTTTTGCCAAGTCTGGGAAGTTTTCTGTCATTATTTCTTTGAATATTCCTTCATTCCCTTTATCTCTTTCTTCTCCCTCTGGTATTCCCAAAATGTGTATATGGTATGCTTGATGGTGTCTCCCAGCCCTCTTAGGCTATTTTTGCTTTTACTAATTCTTTTTTTTTTCCCTGGTCCTCAGCCTGACTCATTTCAATTATCTTGCTTTAGAGATCACTGATTCTTTCTTCTGCTAACTTCAATCTGCTGTTGAAACCCTTCTGAGAATTTTTCTATTCAGTTATTGCAGTTGTCAACTCCAATGCTTTTCTTTGGTTTCTTTTTTAAAATTCTATCTCTTTATTAGGAGTCTCATATTTTCATTCACTGGTTTTCTGATAAGCTTTTGTTCTTTCTCTGTATAGTGCTTCATCTCCTTGAACATATTATAGATGATATTTTTTTTATAGTCTTTGTCCAGTATGTCCATAACCTAGTCTTCGTCATAGGTGTTTTCTGGATTTTTATTCTCTTCCTTCGGGTGGGCCATCATTTACTGTTTCTTTGTTTGTCTTGTAACTTTTTGTTGCACACTGTACTTTTTTTTTTTTTACTCGCACACTGTACATTTTAACACTGCAAAATGTTTACTGGGATTTAGTTCCTGAACTGTTTTTTGAGTTGTATCAAGCTAGTGATATGACAGATTTTCTTGAATACCAGGAACTAATACAACCAAACAAACCAATGTGAAAAACACCTTTCTCAGTCTTTGAAAATTGGCTTTGCGTTGGCAGGTGCTGTCCTTCCATGTTCAGCCTTCCTATCAAGAAGATCAGCCCAAGGTGAAAACAAAGTGAAGAGTCCTCTTTTATTCTGGACCTGTAAAATGTCCTGGGTTTGTGATTGGCTAGTGGGCTTAAGAGTTCCCATATTTACAGGAATTTGAATGCCCTCTCTACTCCTCAGGACACAGGCCTTCTCTTTCTTTCCTTACTGCTCCACAGCAGGTCTTAAAGCAAGTAAGACTTTGCTCTAAGTGGCCCAAATCAATTGTTTCTTATACCACTTTTCACTATTTCAAGCTGCTTTTGCCTGGAGGGCAAATTCTAAGGTGGAGGGCAAGAAGGAGAGGAGTTTCTCAGGTTACTCTTTTCCAGCCTGAAGGAGGCCAGGGGCCCACAAAAGGTATTTCCTGCTTACTTCACACTGCCCAGGGAAGGGGGTGAGAGAGGGGTCAGCAAAGGTGCCAGGAGCTTCTATGACTATTTGAAGGTGCATTTTATTGATTTTGCACTTCCCCAAAATACAGTTCTTTAACTGATATCCACAGTTTTGAGGAAGGGTACTTTAAGTCTCTTCTGCTACTTCTGCACAGAGCGGGTTGAACAGTGGCAGCCCACAGAGCTAGGCCCTCAGTGATCTGAAATAGCTAATCGAAATCAACGATCAGTGATTTGACCAAACTCCCCTGCATCTTGGAGAACTAGGTCTTTATATCCCCCTGACACCAGCAAACTGCACCAGGCATGATGCCAACTACCTCACTGCTGCCTGCCTCAAGACTGGGGGATGGACAATGGCAGCTGCTGTATGGAGAGTGCAATTCACCCTTATTTACCATGATTTATGAGCTTCCTCTTCTCTCTTCCATGATCATTCCGCAATTTTCTACTAGACTCTGAAGTTTCAAAATAGTTGATTTAGACAGTTTCTGCCTGTTTAATAGTTCTAATGGAGGGCCTGATTCCTGGAACTTCTTACTCTACTATCTTCTCACAACCCTCCTCAAGAATACTGTTTGTAAGGCTATTGTAGCAAGCATCTTACAAAATGTGTTCATTGGGATGTAAGATACTAAATGAACCCCTGCTGATTTGTTATAAATTTTGATATTTTTACTAGTATAAATGAAAGTTAGCAGATATATTTATATATATGTTAAACATATATATAAAATATATTAGAATTAATATACTTGTTGACTAAAATATATGCACATCCCTTAAAAAGAAATATTAACCACAAGTGAGAAAGAAAAATAAATTGGGCTTGATCAAAATTAAAAACTTTTGTGCATCAGAGGATATATTAAGAAAATGAATGGAAAACCCACAGAATGTAAGAAAATATTTGCAAACAGTATGTAATAAGGGAGTGTATCCACACACATGCACAAGTTCTTACAACTCAAACCCTAAAGTCAAGACAAATAATACAATTTAAACAGTTGTCAAAAGATTTGGAAAGAGACTTCTCCAAAGAATGGATACAAATGGCGAATAATTACATAGATTACATAGATTACATAGATTAAAGATTCTCAATATAAATAATTATTAGAGAAATACAAATCAAAACCACAAAGTGTGTACAGAGTTTCTGTCTGGGGTAATAGATGATGGTAATGGTAGAACAATGCGCTGGTAATTAAAACCAATGGATTATATATTTGAATGTGGTTAACAGGGAAAATATTTTTAAAAAATAGGATTGTAAACACAAAAATTGAACTCTAACATAAACTATAGGCTATAGTTAATAATATAATTCTAATAATATTGTTTCATTAATTTTAATGAAGGTAACATACTAATCACAATATTAATAATAAGGAAAACTGTATATGTGAGTGGCATATAGGGGAAGATGATATTTTCTGCAAGATTTTTCTGTAAACCACCAACTTCTCTAATTTTTAAAAAAGTGAAAAAAAGTACACAATGAGATATCCCCCATACCTATTAGAATGGCTTTTTTTTTTTTTTTTTTTTTTTTTGTAGACTGATAGTTATCCAGTGGTGGCAAGTATGTTAAACAATTGGGATCCTCATACATAGTTGCTGTGATTCTAAAGTAGTGAAATAACTATGGAAAACAGTTTGGCAGTTCCTAAAAAAGTTAAACATAGAGTTACTACATGTTCCAATAATTAAACTTTGTGATAGTTCATGTGTTAACTTGGCTAGCTCATGGTGTCCAGGTATTTCATCAAACAATCACTGGTCTGATTGTTACTGTGTAGCTATTTTATGGATTTAAATCATTAGTTGGTTGCATCTGTGACTGATTATATCAACAATCAATGAAGAAGATTGCCTTCAGCAATTAAAAAAAAGTCTCATTCAATCAGTTGAAGGTTCATTTAGAGTTCCCAATTTGCCTCCTGCTCTAGGAATTTAAACTTGCCAATCCCATAGTTTTGTGAGTTAATTCCTATAATAAATCTTATCATATATGTACATTATATATGTACATATATTCTGTTTCACTGGAGAACCCTGACTAAAACTGATTTTGTTATTGAGAGTGGTTTTTGAGAGACAGAATCTTAAATATGAGGTTTCTGAGTTGGTTCTGGAGTTTTTTGAATTGGTTCTCTAATATGATTAGATTCAAAGGCACTAATGATTCTGTTTCTAATGATCAAGATGGAACTGATAGTCCATGGCATGAATTGGCAATAAAGATACACAAAATATCACCATTGGATACTGCTACTCAAATGCTTATTTAAGCAAAGCTCTAGGTGACAGTGTATTTGATACCTTGACAGTGTTTTGTGGAGTTAAAAAGTATAATGAGGTTAGGTGGTTGTTCTTAACAGTTGTTTAAACAGTTGCAAGGGATGAGTTCAAATCTCAAATTCCCAGCTCAAGCACCATATGAGGAACATGAAATTTTCTCTCTGTGCTCTGAAAGAAACCCTTATTTCTTGCAGCCACAAACTAAAACTTTCTGAAAGCCAGGTCCAGAGTCCCATACAAGTAGTCAAATTACAATGTAAATTGAACTCCCAGTCTTGCAAAGTGTCTGTTAAAGTAAGGGCATTGATGGGGAAGGAATGGAATCCTGAAAATTGGAATGGAAACATGTCATTTGATAATGATGACCATGGTAATCTTGAAACCCTAGATTCTTTGGAGTATTCTTTGCCAGATACGCTTGTCTCCACCTGAAGAAATTAACCTAGCTGTGCCTGTTAAACCTGTAATTGTTTCCCCTGAGGAAACAGCCCTCATACCTTTGTCTGAAGAGATTAATCTTGTTTTACCAGATGAAACTGTAATGGAATGCCCTGAGACATTAACAAGACACTGCTAATTTTCCTCCTGACACAGCCTTACCCCCTCTTTTTTCTTCCAGGCTTGTAAACAGACTGAAATCCTAACAGGCCCTGAAAGGTGAGGTACAAAGTGCAACCAAGGAGGTATGCTATACTATAAAAGGCCTGCATAATTATTCCAATTTATATAGATAGAAATCCAGATCTAAAATGTGGAAATATTCTATTAAGGGTGTGAGATAATGGTGGAAAGAACATAAAATTGGATCAGGCTGATTTTATTGATGGATCCACTAAGCAGAGTTTCTGGTTTCAATGTTGTTTCAATGTTTCAATGTTGTTGCTTGAGTGGTTAGAAAACCACCAGTTTGTTCTGGTGGTAGACCAGAAGGTGGCCTACATAATCTGAAGTTGAAATGGCCAGAACTGCCCTGGTATAATAAAGTTGAGGGAATATTAGAGTGGATTTATCAAGTAAGAACTGCTCACCCACTTCAGGAATGTCCATAGGTCACACCTTTCACCAAGAATGTGAGGAATAAATTTGTGACTGTTATGCCCTCATCCTTGAAGAGCTCTGTGTTTGCTCTTCTCTGTATACCAGATATTGCCGTGGTAACTGCTGCAACTGAACTTGGATAAACACAATGGGGATAATCAAATCCTGGGTTGGTAGGAGCAAAGTGGCAACATTTAATCGCCAAAGACAAGGTGAGCGTAGCTACCTTAATGGAGAGCAGAATCAAACCAGTAATCCAAATAATCTGATTCGCAGAGACCTGTGGCACTGGCTAGTTGATCATGGGGTACCTACAAGTGAAAAAATGGGCAGTCTACTAAATTCTTATTGATCTCTATAAGTAATTGAACAAAAAGTGAACAAAAGCCTAACTCAAAATACAAAATCAAAACAAAACAAAAAAACAGAGCTTCATGGCCCCTCAATCCATTCCCAGACTTAAAACATTTTATAGACCCAGAACCATTTGAATGAATGGAAGACCAGGTCCTCTTGGAAAGGACCGTGCTATATTGACAAAAAAGTATACTATTAATCTTCCTCCCAGCCTTCTCCAAAGGGACATTTGACTTTTTACTAGGGTGACTGTGCATTGGGGAAAAGGAAATGATCAGATGTGTTGGGGATTATTAGACACTGTCTCTGAACTAGGAGACCAAAAATGTCACTGTGGGCTATCGGAATAGGGGTTTATGGAGGTCAGGTGATCAATGGAGTTTTAGCTCAGCTCTTGTCTCACAGTGGATCCAGTGGGTTCATGAAACTGTTCTGTGGTTATAGGTATATAACCAAGAGAGTTGAAAATATATGTGCACAGAAAAACTTGTAGAGAATGCTGATAACAACATTATTCATACTGGGCAAAAAGTAGAAACATCCCAAATGTCCATCATTTGAGGAATGAACAATCAGTAGAATATCCATACAATTCAATTTTATTCTGCCATAAAATGAATGAAGTACAGATATATGCTACAATTTTGTAAACATTATGGTAAGTGAAGGTAGCCAAACACAAAAGCCCACATGTATGATTCTGTATATATGATTTTTTCTGGATAGGGAATCCATAGAGACACTAAGTAGGTTAGTGTTTTCCAGGGTCTGGGGTAAGAGGTGAAAGGTGAGTGACTTAGATTGGCTATGGACTTTCTATGTGGCATGATAAAAATGTTCTTAAATAAGATAGTGGTGCTATTTGAGCAGCTCTTTAAATATAAAAAGACCACTGAATTGTACATGTAAAAGGGTGATTTTTATGATATTTGAATTACATCTAGACAAAGCTGTCTTAAAACTAAAATACATACATTTTACTTCAATGTGGAATTTAGGGCAATAGAGCCACTTTGCTCTTAGGAAGTTAGTTGTCTTTCATTGATTGCACTGTTCACGTGAATGTTTTGTTCAGCAGTACTTCTCATCGTTTCCATATCTGTCATTGGTTCAGGCAATGTTTGCTCTGAGGAATGGAAGAAACCTTACTGAGGCCTTAGCTTTGTGTTCCATTACATTAAATAGGAGAGATAAGAAGTGGGTTTAATAATACAGTATTGGGTTATTTCTGAGTCATCTAAAAATGCTTAACATTATAATTACAATATCAATTGCATTTTTTTTACTGTTTTCTTTGATTTTTCTGAAAATTTCAAATCCCTATAAATACAATATGCATGTATTACTTTGATCATGAGTTGAACCAAAGATGTAGAAAAAGCAACAAAATTAAGAAATGACAAATATTTAATAGGCCTTGACCTGTCTTCTCTCCTAAGCTAGATTTTAAAAGATGTAGTCAAAGGACACAATTTGGAGGCTATATAGCCCTCAGAATCATACCTCTGGCTTCTCTAATTTGTATCCTTAGGCTATATATATATCCTTATAGCATTCTTACCTTAAACTTCACGCCACATTAGCTGAGACATTTCCTAAATTGTCCTCACAAAGATACAATTCAATTTTATTAAATCAGTTATTATTTAAATTCATTCAAACAAATAGCCATTTGAAGTTTCTTGCTGAATTTACTTGCTAGTGTTGATCCACTGTCCCCGATATTGTACAATGTATCTTACATTAATTCAAAAGTATATTTTTTCTTTTAGCAAGGATTGCTTCTAATGAGTAAAAATTATGTTTTCTAATTTCCAAAATACATTTTCCATAATTGTAAGAACATTTAGGACATGAAATTTACAGAAATTATATTTATATTTGTGATGAGTATTAAACAAGAATTTTTAAAACCAAAGGTCAGAACCAAATTCAAACTAGCTAACTAACCCATGGAAAGACGATAAGTTGAGCTTACATTATTGATTATTGGAGGCAGAGATTAGAACTGGCATGACCCTTTCATATGCTAATCTCTGCCTTCTGTCCATATTGGCTTTATTATTCAGGCTGTCTTCTGTAAAAGGTGAGCACATGGCCACTGCTAATACCAGGCTCATATTCCTAAATCTTTATTAGGAGACCAGAAAGAACTTTCTTCCCTGGACTTAAGTTTAAGAAAAAGAAAGAAAAAATAGGAAATACCTTTCGCCTGGCTTAGAGAACATGATTTCCTTTGACCAACAGCTGAGGTGAGGGTGGATGGAATGATGGACTGTGGAAGAAGAAAACACTTTGTCTTTGGTATATATGGTCTGAGTTTGGGTTAGAAAAGTAGGTCTCTAAGAGGGGGTTGTGCAGTTCAGAAAGATTACTGGAAGCCATCATGCCAGTTGGACAGTCACTGAATTGAAGAGCATACTTTCATTGTCTTTATCTTTGGCTTTTAAATTTCTTTTAATAATTGTTTCACCTTTCTTTGTGTGTAACTTGCCTCAAAGTGTGTGATAAGCATGAGTATATCTGGAAAGAAAAGTTTCATTTGGATTGGGGGTTGAGAAGGTTTCAGTGAGAAGATGGGGCTTAATGTGGGTTTTCAAAATATGTAGGATTTTTGAAGAGCAAAATAGAATTAGGAGATTTTAGGTGGACCAAACTCATGAAGACAAGAGGAGACTAATTCCTGTTGGGCCTTTTTGTCAACAGTGAAAATACTGATTGGGCAATATATTTGAGTAGGTAAAATAAACTGTGGATGTAGGAAAATAAGGTCATTTCTATGAATTAGTGCAACTGGATTAAGGGCTGCCACTGTCAGGTAAGAAATCAAAACTTGACCATGAAAGATTCACTTCACTCTTCTGAACACTTACAGAGAGATTCATATTCTGGAAAACAGACACTATTTAACATGGTTAAAATGTTAAAGGGCAAATAACACTTATCCGGGATTATGTATCATTATGTATCACCACTTACTATGAAGATAACCACCGTAGGTACTTTGTCCTTAAAATGCAGTCGAGCTCATCTTGCCCTGACCCATAAAAAGGGACTATTTCTTAACTATGAAGTTAAATAAAAGTTTTAAAAAAATCTTGGAGTACAGTAGTATTGTGAGATATACATTTTAGTAAACTAAGTAATGGTCTTTACTTGACAATAATATTAGGCAATATACATTTCCAAATATAAGGACTTATTTGTCCTTGGGGACAAATAAAACAGCCTGGGACAAGAAACCACTGCTAAGAGTTGTACCTTCACAGGTACTTTTGCTTTATTTTATTCTTTTATGAATCCTAAGTTAAAATAGCACAGAACAAATGCTTGGCAGTTTGGAGTGCTTTATCTATTGTTCCTGAAGTACCATCTGGCATAGTAATCTTGACTGCAGAAAGTGCTTAATGACCATACTGACTGATGGTTATAATGGATATATCTCTGTTACTCTTGCAAGATCTATGAGTAATTCTAACCAGATGGATAGCAGTCACAAATCTCAACAAAGTGCTCAGTTGTTTCCAATTCCTAAGACCTTTTAAGATTGTGAAATTTAGCAAGAGGAAGCAGACTGCTTAACAAAGTTGGAACATGTCCTCATACATAATGAAATATTCAATAAACAACAAAAACACATCACTGAGAGCCACATTCTTGTTCTGAGCAGCCCTGCTACATGACTTTAACAGAAAGCTAAGGGGAACAATTCATTTGCTCATATTTCACATCCAGAAGCCAAAACCGCTCTGAAATTCCAACAGATTGAAGACATATGCCTTCTTAAATAAAAGCATGTCTAACAAATTCTATGCATAACTCAGACATTAATATGGACAAAAATAGAAAACCAAGGAAATTAATGGAGATGAGCAATTGCACAAGTGTATAGTGAGACTGTTGGGACCATAGATATTATGTATACATGCTAATTGTTGTTTAAATAACTAACTGCTTCTGACTTCTGACTTCTACATTCATAATGCCTCAGAGAATTTAAAGATGACTTACCATTACAATGTGAGCTTAGAAATATCACAAGGGGAGTAAACAACTTATATTTCATATGCTTTGCTTGGCATATGTAAATCTATTTTGTTTTGGATATAAAGATGATAATCAAAGTTAAGCTTAACTACATAAACAAATTATCTTTATTTTTTCACTTTATCCTGGGCTGATAATTGTAGGTAATAGAGGAAAATTAACTTTAGTACCTAGTTGACATTTTCCTAAACACAGGATACACAACACAACTATATTTAAATATATATGGCAATAATATTAAAATAGTACTCTGAAACTAGTCAGCCTGCAAGAAATAAATAACCTGATCTTATTGCAGATAATATTACCTGCCCTCTCTTCTTTCCTTCAAAAAGCATCTTCTATATGCAATAAATACAGGTGTTGGGCATGCAAAGATTAAAAAGACATAGGTTCTTGCATCAACTGACACACAGTTCAGGAGTTATATAGTCAAAATATTTTCCCATTAATTTAGAATAGATGGTGTGATAGTTAGGCTAATGTGCCAACTCGGCCAAAATTGTGTGCAGGTGTTAGGTCCAGCAAGCAGTGGGCTAACTGTAATACAAGAGCATTTATGGACTTTGATCACCAGTGAGTTTACTGCATAGATGGCTGATTACATCTGCATCAACCAGGGAGATTGCATCAGCAATGGGTGATGCTTTTATCCAATCAGTTGAAAGCCTTATAAGGGGAAGTGATTTCAGCATTCACAGAGAATTTCCCAACTTGTCTTTGGACAGCCAACGACTCCCGGAAACTCATCAAGGACCTTCACTGGACTTTCATTGGAGCGCTTGGTTTGCAGCCTGCCTGAGAAATATGGACTTATGCATTCTCACGGTCACGTGAGAGACTCATAAAATCTCATACTTTTTACAGGTAACTCCTGTTGATTCAGTTCCCTAGAGAACCCTGACTAATACAGCTTGATACTGGGAGTGGTTCTTAAGGAACAGAATCTTAAACATGGGATGTTTGAGGTGGTTCTGGGAGTTTTGTTATTGACTCTCTAGTCTAATTGGACTCAAGGGTACTAATAACTCCATTTCCAATAATGAAGAGGCCACTATCAGTCCATGGCATGAGCTGGCAATGGAGATATGCAAAATATCATCACTGGATTCCCCTACTTCCACACTTATAAGAAGCAAGGATCTGGGTGAGAGTGTTTTTAACATCTTAACATAGTTTTGTGGAGTCAAAAGGTGTAATGATGTTGGTTGGCTCCTCCTAGATACTCTGCATGCAGTTACAAAAGATGAGCTAAAGGCTTCAAATACTTAAACACCACATGAATCATGTGAAAGTTTCTATGTGTGCTCTGAAATAAAATCTTGTCTCCTGCAGCCACAGGCTTGAGATATCTGAGAACCAAACTCAAACTCTCATTGTATGAGTAGCAAAATTACAAAGGAATCTAAAATCTCAACCCCACAGGGTTCTGCCATTTAAATGAAGGCATTAGTTGGAAAGGAGTGGAACTCGGAGGATTGGAATGGAGACAGTTAACAGCCAGTCCAGGGAGTCTGGACCTCCTTCCAGCCCTGAGGTGGGTACCAGCCAAACTGAAGCCTGCACTGCCCAGCCTCTGGCCTGCACCACAGAATGTGGACCTTCTTCCAGCCCTGAGCCAGGTACCAGCTAAACTCCAGCATGTCCTGCCCAACTTCTAGTCTGCCCTGAGGAATCTGCCTTCCAACCCCTGCCTGAAGAGATTAACCCTGTCTCACCAGAAGAAATGCAAAGGAATGCCCTGAGGCAGTAGCCTGCAAGACATCTCTAATCCTTCTCTTACCCACCCCCACCACCCCTCTTGTCTTTGAGACCTATTACTAGACTAAAATCACAACAAGTCCCCAAAGGTGAAATAAAAATTGTGACCCATGAGGAAGTAAGCTATGCTCTGAAAGAATTGCATGAGTTTTCCAACTTAGATAGACAGAAATCAGGGGAATATGTGTGGGAATAGATACAAAGGGTATGGGATAATGGTGGAAGAAATATAAAGTTGGATCACTCTGAGTTTATTGATATGGGCCCACTAAGCAGAAATTCTGGATTCAATGCTGTAGCTCGAGGGGTTAGAAAGGACTCTAACAGTTTGTTCGGGTGGGTGACTGAAATATGGACCAAAAGATGGCCTAGCATATCTGATGTTGAGATGCCCGATTTGCCCTGGTATACAGTAGAAGAGAGAGTTCAAACTCTAAGAGAGATTGGAATGCTAGAATGGATTTACCATTTGAGAATTGCCTACCCACCCCAGGAAACACCTCTAACCAGGACTGTGATGAATAAATTTGTAAGACTAACTCCACCTTCCCTGGAGAGCTCTGTGATTGCTCTTCTCTGTAGTCAAGATATTACTGTAGGGAGGGCTATAATGGAATTGGAATCCTTAAATATTATGGGGATGATTAGATCTGGGGTCAGTAAAGGTCAAATAATGGCAGTTAATCACCAAAGACAAGGTGGGTGTTACTACTACAATGAAAGGCAGATTCAAAGCCTTACTCAAAATAATCAGAATCACATAGAGTTATGGTGTTGGCTTATAGGTCATGGGGTACCTAGAAGTGAAATAGATGGGCAATCTACTAAATTTCCTCTGCATCTATATAAGCAGGAGAGTACTAGGTTGAGTGAACAAAATCCTAACTCAAATTACAGATGCAGAGAATCCCGGCCCCTTAATCAATTCCCAGACTTGAGATAGTTTACAGACCCAGAGCCTCTTGAATAAGGAAAAAAACAGGTGCCTTTGGGGAAGGCTTCTGTTAAACTGCCAAAAATTTATACTGTTAGTCTTCCTCCCACCTTTCCCCACGGAGTCCTAAGGCCTTTTGCCAGAGCAACTGTGCATCGTGGAAAAGGAAATGATCAGACGTTTGGGGGATTATTAGACACTGGCTAGGAAGTCACATTAATTCCAGGAGACCCAAAATGTCACTGTGGTCCATCAGAGGAGGGGCTTATGGAGGCCAGGTGACTGATGGAGTTTTAGCTCAGGTCCACCTCACATTGGATCCATTGGGTTCCCAGACCCATTCTTGGTTATTTCCCCAGTTCCAGAATGCATAATTGGAATAAACATACTCAGTAACTGGCAGAATCCCAACATTGGGACCCTGACTTGTGGAGTGAGAGCTATTATGGTAGGAAAGTCCAAGTGGATGCCATTTGAACAGCCTCTGTCTAGGGAAATAGTAACTCAAAAGCAATACTGGGTTCCTGGAGTGATTGCAGAGATTAGTGCCACCATCAAGGATTTGAAGGATGCCAGGGTATGATTCCCACCATACCCCCATTCAACTCTCCTATTTGGCCTGTACAGAAAACAGATGGATCTTGGAGGATGACAGTAGATTATCACAAACTTAAACAGGTGGTGACTCCAATTGCAGCTGCTGTCCCAGATGTGGTATCATTGCTTGAGAAAATAAACACCTTACCTGGTACCTGGTATGGAGCTATTTATCTGGCAACTGCTTTTTTCTCAATTGCCATTAGTAAAGACCACCTGAAACAGTTTGCTTTCAGCTGGCAAAGTCAGCAGTATACCTTCACTGTCCTGTCTCAGTGGTATAACAACTCTCCGGTCCTATGTCATAATATTTTCCGCAGGGACCTTGATTGTCTTTACCTCTCACAAGACATCAC
The DNA here is from genome assembly GCA_026826555.1 of Tolypeutes matacus. NCBI lineage: Eukaryota > Metazoa > Chordata > Mammalia > Cingulata > Chlamyphoridae > Tolypeutes > Tolypeutes matacus. Next base: position 9,707,505 of record JAKSZT010053770.1, read on the forward strand.
ACTGGCCATTATATTAATGACATCATGTTGATAGGACCTAGTGAGCATTAGCAAAGACTCTAAACTTATTGGTAAGGCATTTGTGTGAGAGAGGATGGGAGATAAATCCAACAAATATGCACGGGCCATCCACCTCAGTGAAATTTCTAGGTGTCCATTGGTGTGGGGCATGTCGAGATAGCCCTTCTAAAGTGAAGGATAAGCTGTTGCATCTGGCCCCTCCTACAATCAAAAAAAGAGGCACAGTGCTTAGTTGCTCTCCTAGGATTTTGGAGACAACATATTCCTCATTTGGGTGTGCTACACTGGCCATTTTCTGAGTGACCAGAAAAGGTGCTAATTTTCATTGGGGACTGGAACAAGAGGAGGCTCTGCAAAAGGTCCAGGCTGCTGTACAAACTGCACTGCCACTTGGACCATATGATCCAGCAGATCCAAAGATGCTGGAAGTTTCAGTGGCAAATAGAGATGCTGTCTGGAGCCTTTGGCAGGCCCCTGTAGGAGAATCACAATGCAGACCTTTAGGATTTTGGAGCAAATGCCTGCCATCCTTTTCAGGTAACTACTCTCCTTTTGAGAAACTGCTTTTGGCCTACTACTGGGTCTTAGTAGAGACTGAATGCTAGACCATAGGCCATCAAGTTACCATGAGACCTTGGTACCTATCATGAGCTGGGTATTGTCTGACCCACCAAACCATAAAGTTGGGTGTTCATAGCAGCACTTCATAATAAAGTGGAAGTGATATATACAAGATAGGGCTCAAGCAGGTCCTGAAGACACAAGTAATTTAAATGAGGAAGTAGCCCAAATGACCATGGTCACCACCCCTGCCATGTTACCTTCTCTTTCCCAGCCCATATCTTTGGCCTCTTGGGAGTCTCTTACACTCAGTTGACTGAGGAAGAGAAAACTAGGGCCTGGTTTACAGATAGTTCTGTCTGCCATGCAGGTACCACCCAAAAGTGGACAGCTGCAGCACTGCAGCCTATTTCTGGGACATCCATGAAAGATAGTGGTAAGGGCAAATCCTCCCAGTGGGAAGAACTTTGAGCAGTGCTCCTGGTTGTTCATTTTGCTTTGAAGAAGAAATAGTCAGAGGTGCATTTGTACAGTTTCATGGGCTTTTGCCAGAGGTTTGGTTGGATGGTCAGGGACTTGGAAAGATAATGATTGGAAAATTGTTGACAAAGATGTCTGGGGAGAAGGTATGTGGACAGACCTTTCTGAGTGGGCAAAAAATGAAAATATTTGTGTCTCACGTGAATGTTCACAAGAGGGTGACTTAAGCAGAGGAAGATTTTAATAATTAAGTGGGTAAGATGAACCGCTCTGTGGCTAACACTCAGCCTCTTTCCCCAGCCACTCCTGTCATTGCCCAATGGGCTCATGAACAAAGTGGCCATGGAGGTAGGGATGGAGGTTTTACATGGGCTCAGCTACATGGACTTCCCCTCACCAAGGATGACTTGGCTACAGCCTCTGCTGCATGCTCAATGTGCCAGCAGCAGAGATCCACACTCAGCCCCCGACATGGCACCATTCCTAGAGGTGATCAGCCTTCTTCCTGGTGTCAGATTGACTACATTGGACCACTCCCACCATGGAAGGGGCAGCAATTTTTTTTTAACTGGAATAGACACATACTCCAGATATGGGCTTGCATTTCCTGCATTCAATGCTTCTTTCAAAACTACCATCTGTGCACTTACCGAGTGTCTTAGCTATCACCATGTCATTTCACACAGCATTGCTTCTGATCAAGGAACCCATTTCACAGCAACTGATGTGTGGGAATGGGCACATGCCCATGGAATTCACTGGTCTTACCATGTTCCCCATCGCCCTGAAGCAGCAGGATTGATAGAATCGTGGAATGGCCTTTTGAAGGCTCAATTATGGTACCAACTAGGTGGCAATACCTTGCAGGCCTGGGGCAATGTTCTCCAGGAGGCTGTGTATGCTCTAAATCAGCATCCACTCTATGATACTGTTTCTGTCATAGCCAGGATTAATGGGTCCAGGAATCAAGGTGTGGAAATGGGAGTGGCACCACTCAGTATTACCCCTAGTGACCCACTAGGAAAATTTTCGCTTCCTGTCCCTGCAACCTTGAGCTCTGATGGTCTAGTCCCAAAAGGAGGAGTGCTGCCACCAGGGAACACAACAATGATTCCACTGAACTTGAAGTTAAAACTGCCACCTGGACACTTTGGGCTCCGCTTACCTCTGAATCAACAGGCAAAGAAGGAATTACTGTACTGGCTGGGGCAATTGATCCCGACTATCAAAGGGAAATAGTTCTGCATCTATGTAATGAGTGTTAAAAAGAGTTTGCCTGGAATACAGGAGATCCTCTAGGGCATCTCCTAGTACTGCCAATACCTGTGATTAAAGTCAATGGAAAATTGCAACATAATCCAAGCAGGACTAACAATGGCCCAGACTCTTCAGGAATGAATGTTTAGGTAACCCTACCAGGTAAAGAACCACTGCTAGCTGAAGCGATTGCTGAGTGTAATGGGAACATGGAATGGGTAGTGGAAGAAGATAATTATGAACTCCGTCTACGTGACCATTACAAAAATGAAGACTGTAATAGCCATGAATCTTTCTTCCTTGTTTCATTACAGATATCACTGCATATGCATACAAAATTAATTTCTGTTTTCTTGCCCAACCTTTTCCTTTATCATATGACAAGTTGTATTCGTCTCATGTCATAATATCTGAAGATGTCGGGAAACAGATGTGGCTCAAGCAATTAGGCTACCATCTACCATATAAGAGATCCAATGTTTGATTCCTGGGGCCTCCTGGTGAAAGGCAAGCTGGCCTGCTTGGTGAGCTACCCAGCCAGAGAGCTGACCCACATGGAGTACTGGCCTGTGCAGGAGTGTTGGCCCATGCAGGAGTGCTGGCCCGCACAGGAGTGCTAGCCCACACGGAGAGCTGGCGCAGCAAGATGATGCAACAAAAAGAGACACAGAGGAGAGACAATAAGAGACACAGCAAACCAGGTAGCTGAGGTAGTGCAAGAGATTGAGCTCCTCTCTTCCACTCCGGAATGTCCCTGGATTGGTTCCCAGTGCTGCCTAAAGAGAAGACAAACAGACACAAAAGAACTCACAGAGAGCAGAAAGCAAGTGCAAAACAATGAGGGAGGGGGAGAAATAAATAAATAAATCTTAAAAAAAATGTAAGGATATCAAGTTTCAGAGTGAATATTACTCAAGTACCTGTACCCTATTCTGTAGGGAATTAATGCATTTCTGGTTGTATGCAGGAGAGTTGAACATTGTTCATCAGAAATACATACATACATACATATATATATATGCTTGTTATTGTTTTTACTTAGAGACCAAGTATGGTTTAAGGTAATGCATATGGTTGCCTAGTTGACAAGGAGTGGACTGTGATGGTTAGGCTAATGTGTCAAATCGGCCAGGTAATTGTGCCTAGTTGTTTGGTCAATCAAGCATTGGGCTAATTTTAATACAAGGTAATCATCAGTGAGTTTACTGCATAGATGGCTGATTACATCTGCATCAACCAGCGATATTGGCATCAGCAATAAGTGATGCTTTATCCAATCAGTTGAATGTCTTAAAAAGGGAAGTGATTTCAGCATTCACAGAGAATTTCCCAGCTTGTCTTTGGACAGCCAGCGTCTCCCAGATACTCATCAAGAACCTTCATTGGGCTTTCACTGAAGCCCCTGGTTTGCAGTCCGCCTGAGGAACCTGGACTGGTACATTCCCACGGTCATGTGAGAGACTCTTATAAAATCTCGTACAATTTACAGATATCTCTTGCTGATTCTGTTCCCTAGAGAACCCTGATTAATACATATGGATACACTGAATCATCCATCTTCTCTGTACATACCCCATGGCCAACAGCACATTGCTTCTTGTCTTATCATCCCACAAAACAAGGTTTCAGTTGAATCAGTTTTCAGTATACTTTTCAAACTCAGTATCTGCATAGTGCAACAGACAGCCAGAACTGTGTCCAGTGAAATGGATGCCACCCTTAGGATTTCTATTTATTCTAAGAAAATTATCAATTATAAATTGTCAGTGCTATAGGGTATCCATCCATACATTAGTTCTCTTGACAATGACTTGCAATTTCAGTTTTATCAGATTTGCTGATATGGGCACTTTTGTTGTGATGTTCACTTTGTTCTTCAAATGTAATAAGAGTCTGATTTGTGTTATACTAACCAAGAAACAAGAAAAGCCCCCAAGCTCTCACTTTTCACTTGGAATGATAATGGCAGAGGTTTTAAAGAGTCAAGTTCACTTTCAAGATCTAAGACCCACTATCTGTGCAATTATATTTGGCTTTTTCTTTTTTGAACTAATTTTGTTTCAGTGATGGTAATTGAAACCATTTCATATATTTGGTTGTATTCACATTTTATGTCCTTCCAAAAATGTATACAAATCATGCTTTTGTTGGCCTCCAAGTTTTTTAATTAGAAACTTTTTTATTGACTTCCAAAAAAAGTGTTCTTGCTTTTCAAAGAGCTTGTTAGCAAGCTTATAGCATGTTGTACCACAATGCTGTAGGCATAATGATCAAAATGGAGATATGGCCAAGGAAGCTACCTACTTTCTTGGCCTAATTAGCTTTATGAAATATTCTATAAGAGTGCCAGATCTTTGAATGTGTTAAAAGTATAATTTATATTAAATATATATATATAACTGTCTTCATTTATCCAAGCTGCTATTACAAGGACCACAAACTAGTTTTGACTTAAAAAAAAAAAAACAACAGGAAATTATTTGGCATATGATTCCAGAGACTAGAATGCTTGCTTCCTCCTAGGCTTGGTAGCATTCTCACTGGCCAGTAATCCTTGAGTTCTTGGCTTGAATCGTTGCCTCATGTCACATGGGTATGTCCTGTCTTTTCTTTTCTGGGTTCCAGCTCTGTCCCATGACTTTCTCTTCCTATGTCTGAATTTCTTCTGCTTAGAAAGGACTCCAATAATTCAGATTAAAGCCCACCTTCATTCAGCCAGGCCACATCTTAACTAAAATAACATCTTCAAGAGGTCCTGTTCACAAACGGTTCACACACACAGAAATGTGGATCAAGATCAAGAACATGTCTAAATTGGGGCACATAATTTAATCCACCACATGAAGGCATCAATGATTTAATGTTTTCCATCTGTACATCAATATATTCACCTATGAAATAACAATATTCTCAAAGCCTACTAGGTGGGATCGTGAAAGGTTTAAGTTAAGTTAGTTGTTTGCTTTTATTTATTTTTCCTTCTAGTTATTAGGTGAGTAATCTCTCCTTTTGTTAACTACTGTCTGAGAACTTTCTTTTAAAAGCAAATTTCCCCCCTCTAATTTACTGTACATTTAGAAACCAGGAAATCAATCTTTGGAAGGAACTAAAATGCTCTGAAAGAAGCAGACCTACTAATGTCAGTTAAAGTGTTTACAGACCACTTACTTTTTGCCCCATTATATCAACTGTGGTCTGGTTAGTTGAGATTGCCAAATAAATGTGAATTCAGTTAACAAGTTTCTACTGTAACAAGAGTGGTTAGAGTTTAGTATTTCATATATGATCCATCCAGGGAATTTTGTATTATTAAAAAGAATAAATATGTGTTGATAGTTGGAGTTCTTATATTCCTTCATTCTCTTATATGACTCCATGAGTCAATAAGTTTGTTTAATCATCTTAATAGAGTGAAATCAATCACTTCCGTACTTCCTATGAAATGCCATCCATGCCATGAATAGAGATCCATATAAGTGAGTTAAGTTGAAATGTCAAAATAATGAATTTTGTCTCCAGTTCTATTACAAGGAAATATGGTATGTTATTGAGTATTTGGATAGTTCCTTTTGTAGCTAGTAGTTCATACCTAAACAGATCATACTTTTAGCTGACCAGATAAGACTGGGTTTGGTTGAAATTGGACGTATCACTCCTGATCCAACTTTACAACATGCCACCAAATGTCAGTTTACTTATTGAAGTTAGAAAGGTATCCAAAAGAGAAGAGAATTCTAGAGCAGCATTTGAGATGTATTTGTCTCTCTACAATGGAATATTTTATAGTTCTACAGTCGCATTTTCAATTGGCAATTTGAAATGCTTATGGCATTTTAGCTGATGTGCCATGAGATATCTTTTTTCCACATCTGACATGTGATTGTTGTATGCTCTGAAACATGGATATAAAAATTACTTAATTGTAATAGTTAAATCTTGTTATTTAATTTCCTCTGTTCGTATGTGCAGTTTAATCTATTTCCTTGCAGAGAAGTCTGAATAGAACAGCTGTGCCCAGATGAGTAGTTGCTACTCAATCTCTGTGTTTCTCTGCAGGGTGGAGAGGGACATTTGAATGTGTAACTGATTACTTATTTCAGGTTCAAGTGGCTATCTGCTAATTGGAGAAGGAGTCAAAATAGATGTAAATGACCAGCTTTTTTGCTGCCTTATTCATGTATAGAGAATACTCAGCAATATCAACACCAGCAGAAGATCACATTTTTGGTCTTGAAACGACCTGGAGAAAGGTTGCACACTTTGGTTCATTTTTGTACAGTTTCAGTAACCAGAAAAGCCTTTCCAAAATACTGCAGACTGCTGCTGACCTAGGCCAACTTAATCTAATTGCTTGGCCAGGAGCCCCTTTCTTTGCTCCATTGGTATTCACTTCATGCAACAGGCACAGTTTAACTGTTTTGCAGTACTAGCATCAAAAGGTGTTGATGGACTTTGACCTGCCCTGCTAAAATAGCATTTGTCAAGGGCTTTGCTGAAGACAATAAAGGTCATTTTCAAATTGATAATTGTTGGAGGCAGCCAGAAAGAGGTGAAGCTAAAAATGCACGTGATGGCCGACCAACAACAAAGAATAAGCCTGATCCTATATTTAGCTTTCTTGGAGGAAGCAGCTCACCCTGCTCCCGCGCCCGCAAAACCTTCCCGCCTTCCACAGATAGCAAACCCTCCCTAGCAACCAACTGTGCCCAATCCCAGCCTGCCACATATGCCTTACACGTACTTACCCTTTCTCATGATATATATGCCACCACCTCCCTCAATAAAGCAGAAGCATGTAGAAAGTCTCTCCTGTGTGTGTCTGTGTCAATTGTCTCTACATCCCTCTCACTGCGTCGGCGCGAGCTCCGGTTGACTGTCCCGTGGGCCGGGACAACTGGCGCCCAACGTGGGGCTCGAGTGCCGCCTGTGAGACGGGAGCACCACATCGACGAGGGGGGCCCCCTCACTCATAGCCGCGAGAAATTCATCGCGAAGGACAACGGTGTTGGCGAACGAAGGAACCTCCACTTGACATCAGATACGCCTTCTACTGATGCAACTCTGCACTGCTCCGGGACTCTTCCTGTGCGGCCTTATCACTGCCCTTGGAGCTCTCCTGCTGTACACCGGTGCCCCTGCTGATTGGATGCCTACAGACAAGCTCTTGCCCATTTCACTTTCAGTAATGTATATAAATTTGCTTATTGCCATCACCTGCCTTTTGTAACTCTCTCTGCCTTTTAGCAGCGCAAACATGTTAAGCCTCTCGCCACCCAAGCTTGTCACTCTCTACCTCCCTTTCCTTGCTGTTACTGCGTGTGTGAAATCTTTTAATCCTCATCAGCCTTATAAATGGACCCTCGCCAGGTGGGAAGATTCTACAGTCTTATTCACCAATATTACTAGCTCTCCTACTTTTACTGCCCCAATTAACAAGCTCTTCTATCGTCCATCGCTCCGGGACTTTGGTAACTCATATATCAATATTCAGGATGTTTACCTCTGTCCCAGCTCCGCCCCAGGACGGTCGTACTGTAATCAGCCCACGTACTACTATTGTGCCTATTGGGGATGTGAAACATTAGCTACTGGATAGTCACCCCCAATTGCTGACAAGTTCCTCACGATACGATTCACTCCTGCTGGATGCGTTCGACCCCCTAACCCATCGTGGGGTCTTCCTGCGAACTTCAAAAAACGAAATGAAAGAAACCTCTGTACAAACCTCACTCTTTCCGTTCAAAGCCCTGCAGATCCTTCCTGGATCATGGGTCGAACCTGGGGAATCAGGCTATATGTATCCGGCTCTGACCCTGGCACACTCCTGCTTATAAAAAAGGAACTGGCAGAAGTAAATCATGGTCCAATAGGCCCTAATATAATTCTGTCCCCTCCTTCGCTCAGTTCTCCTGCCACTCCTCATCAGTCTGCAACTACAACAATAGTGCCTGCTACCCTCAATTTTACCGCTTCTACCCCAAACCCAACCATCAATAATCCACTTTGGCAAATACTTAATGCTACCTTTCTTGATCTGAACGCTTCCCACCCCAACCTCACTCGCAATTGCTGGTTATGTCTTTCTGTTACACCCCCCTATTATGATGCTATAGCCCTTAATGCCACCTTTAACACTTCCTCTAATGACAATCCCCCACAATGTCAGTGGAACGCAGACAAAACTGGCGGCCGTGGCCTTACTATCCAATCCGTCCTGCACACCGGACGGTGTGTCGGCAATGCCTTCGGTAACATGTCCACCACCTTAACTAAGTCTTGCCTACTTTTATCCCCTCCGTCTCAACATAAATTTTACATTCCCCCTAAAGGGGCAAAATGGCTGTGCTCCTCATCATGGTGATAACAGCATATTAATCCTTCAGTATAATTGTACAGGCATCTATTTCTCCACTTAGTTCTTTCAATGTTTGCCTCATCTATTTTGAGGCACCCTAGTTAGGTAAATAAATGTTTATGATTGCTCTTTCTTCTTGATAGCTTACCTCTTTTATTAATATATAGTGGCCTTCTTTGTTTCTTACAGTAGTTTTGCATTTTAAGTGTATTTTGTCCGATATTAGTATAGCTACTCCTACCTTTTTTTGTTATTGTATGCATGTAAAATTGTTTTCCAACCATTCACTTTCAGCCTTCTTACATCCCTGGATGTAAGGTGAGTTTCTTTTAGAGAGCTTATAGATGGTCATATTTCCTCATCCATTCTCCCAATCTGTGTCGCTTGATTAGAGAGTTTATCCATTAAAATTCAATGTTATTTCTGTCAAGGAAGTACTTACATTAGCTGTAATTTCTTTAGGTTTATGTATGCCATATGTAGTTTTTATTTTTCTTTTTATCTCTTTAGTTATTCTTTATTTTTTTTTTATTTATTTATTTTTTTTTATTATGGATAAAAATCAAAATTCTCACAATACATACAAACATTTGCAAAATGATATATAAATATATATGCATATATGTGTATTTGCTTACAAAAATGTTATTTATATATATATATACATATATTTTAAGAGGTGCTTAGATTACCAATTTTCCCTATTTTTAACACTTTCCATTAGTGTGGACCTTTGTTACAATTGATTAAAGAATATTATTATAATTATATGATGGTCAATAGTTTGCATTAGGGTTCAGTATGTATGTTGTACAGTCTTATGTTTTTAAATTTTCATCCTAGTAACATGTTACAACCTAAAATGTCCCTTTTGAACCACATTCAATTATGTAATCCACTGGGGTTAATTATTTTCACAATGTTGTGCTAGCAGTACCCCCATCCAATACCAAATTTTTCCATCACTTATAACAGAAACTCTGTATCATTTAAGCACTAACTCCCCATTCCTATGCCTACCCTTGTCCCTGGTAACTTGCATTCTTAATTATTTAATATCAGTGAGATCATAAAGTATTTGTCCTTTTATGTCTGGCTTATTTCACTCAACTTGGTATCTTCAGGGATCATCAATATTGTTGAATGTATTAGATATTAATTCCTTTACACAGCTGAATAATATCCCACTGGATGTGGTATATATATACCACATTTTGTTATCCATTAATCTGTTGATGCACACATAGGTTGCTTTCATCTTTTGGCTATTGTGGAAACTGCTGCTATGAACATTGGTGTACAAATATCTGCTCGAGTCTCTGCTTTCAAATTTTGGGGTAGATAGCTAAAAGTGGGATTGCCAGGCCATCTGGTAATTCTATTCTTTCTGAGGAACCACAAAACTGTTTTCCACAGGAGCTGCACCATTTTACATTGAGACCAATATTAATAACTGTTCCTATTTGTCACATTCTCTCCAGCATTTGTTAGTCTGTTTTGTTTTTTTTTTTTTAATAGTAGCCATTCAAGTAGGTATGAAATGGTATCTCATTGTGGTTTTACTTTTCTTTTTCCTAATGGGTAGTGATGTTGAGTATCTTTTCATGTGCTTTTTTGGCTATTTGTATATCTTAATTGGAGAAATGTCTATTCAAGTCTTTTGCCCATTTCTTTTTTAATTGGGTTGTATTTTTTGTTTTTGAGTTGTAGAATTCCTTTTATATACTGGGTATTTAATCTTACTAGTATGTGTTTTCCAAATATTTTCTCCCATTTAGTAGGTTGTCTTTCAACTTTCATGATGAAGTCCTTTGATGAACAAAATTTTTTTAATTTTGATGAAGGTCCATTAATTTTTTTTCTTTTACTGTCCACACTTTGGGTGTAAAGTCTGAAAAACTATTGCCTAATGCAAGGTTGTGAAGATGCTTTCTTATATTTTCTTCCAATAGTTTTATACTCTTGTTTCTTAAATTTAGATGTCTGATTAATTTTGAGTTAATTTCTGTATATGATGCTAGGTAGGATTCCACCTTCATTTTTTTGCATATGAATAACCAGTTTTTGAAGAACCATTAGTTGAACAAACTATTCTTTACCCATTGAGTGGACTTGCCACCCTTGTCTAATTGGCCATAAATGTGAGGGCTTATATCTGAACTTTTTATTGAATCCCATTGGTCTATATGTCTGCCTTTGTGCCAATAACATGCTATTTTGTTCACTGTAGCCTTGTAATAAGTTTTAAAATTGGGAAGTGTGCGTCATCCAACATCATTCTTTTTCAAAATGGTTTTAAATACAAATCTTATACATTTGATGATTTGGTTTTCCACTACTACAAAGAAGGCTGTTGGAAGTTTGATTGGATTACAGTGGTACCTCAGTACTTGTCATTAATTAGTTCTGGGAGGTGTGATGAATACCAAAAATGACGAGTACCAAACAAATTTTTCCCATATGGAATAATGTAAATAAATTTAATACATTCCCAAACCAAAGAAAATGCACATTTTCAAGGCAATATGTTAAAAGATAGGGTTGTATATCATTATTTAACATGAGAAATAAACTTAAAAATTAATAAATACTTAGATTAAATAAAATAAAAACTTTACTTTACCTGTACTGAGAAGAGTCTGTGGCGTAATGGGATGGTGGGAGTAGAGTGGTGAAGGAAAAGGTTACATGGAGTGTTACTTGGAAGGACAGTCCCCCTCCAATAGAACAGGGCACTTGCACTTCAGGTATATTCTCTTTTCTGTCTTTTTTCAATTTGTACCACGGGCTCTAACACATTCTTTGTCACTTGCACTAAAATACTATCCAATGAGGACTGCTTCTGTCTTCTTTTCAGAATTCCTTGAAAGTGTGAAATTGTTTGGTCATTTAATAAATTCACATTTCTATTTGCCAGAGCTTTGTCCAGATGGTACTTCTCCACAAAGTTTTGAACTTCTGCCCTTTTTGTACACGTTTCTTTTATCAAAGAACTGGGGACATCTTCCCTTATCTCCTCCTCACCTGAAGAAATCTCTTCAGTCACCTCTTGTTGCTGCTCCTTCTGTAGTTCCTGCAGCTCCTCAGTGCTGTGCTCTCCATGATGCTCCTCCATTAACTCCTCAACATCAGCAGCATCGACTTTCAGATCCATGGATTGGCCCAAAGATATGTACAATATCCTGCACAATTGTACCCTCTGTACTTGCAGGCTTGGGATTAGCCTCAAACCCTTTAAAGTCTCTCTGAGTCACAGCTTCTGGCCACAAATTTTCCTATGCCAAATTCATTAACCTATAAGAGACTTTGATCCAGGCCTTATTAATAAGGTTAAGGCAGTGCAAGATATTGAAATGCTCCTTCCAAAATTCTGTGAGGGTCAACTGGGTGTCGGAAGTGATCTCAAAGCACCTCTGGAAAAGCACTTGGTGTACAGCTTTTTGAAGTTTGGGCTGCATGAGAGGAGTAGTGTTGGGGGGCAGGAACCTTACAGAGATGAACTTGAACTTCTCCAATAAGCCATTCTCCAAGCCTGGAGAGTGGGCAGGCACATTGTTCAACAGTAGAAGAGCTTTCAAAGGCAAATCTTTCTCCAGTAAATATTTTTTCACTGAGGGACCAAACACTTCATTTTTCCACTTGGGGAATAATTGCCTCATGACCCAAGCTTTGCTGTTCGCCCTCCACATCACATAGAGTTTGCTTTTTATGACATTATGCTTCTTGAAAACTGTGGGTTTTCACTATGATAGACTAATCTAGACTTGAATTTTAAGTCCCTACTAGCATTCCCACACAACAATAGAATGAGCCTATCCTTCATTGGTTTGTGGCCTGGTAATGCCTTCTACTCTTTTGTAGTACAGATTCTACTCGCATTTTTTTTCCCAAAAAAACTCCCATCTCATCACAGTTAAAAACATGGTGGAGGATAAAACTCCCAGCCTCAATGTAGTCTTGAAATTCACTGGCAAATTCATCAGCAGACTTTTTTCTAGCCCTGGCTGCCTTGCCATGCCTCACTACACTATGGATGCTGGTCTTTTAAAAATTATCAAACCAGCCGTGGCTGGTCATAAAAACTTCAACACTCTCGTCACTCAGTTTTGGTTTCTTTTTCAAAAGATCGGCATGGAATATGTTCACATTTTCACATATCATGGCTTCCAAACACTGTCACCAGCTAACTGCTTCTCGTTTACACAAATTAATAACGGCTTTTCAATTTCCTTGTGTTTGGAAACGCTGCTTTGCTACTGCTTTAAGTCGTTTCACAACATCAGCCTTTTTTATCACTTCTTTATTCTTAATGATGGTGGATACCGTTTTTCTAGGCATCCTGTATTCCCTAGCAAGATCAGTAATGTGAATACCACTCTCATATTTACCTATTGTTTCTTTTTTTGCTCAATGGTGGTGCAAAGTAATTTTCTTTTCTGCTTAGCTCTGTAACTGCTCATTTTCTTAGGACCCATCATGAGAAAAAAAAAAAAAGGAAAAATACACAAAATGACCACAGAAGCCAAGATAAGATTGTAATGGGATGTGCACAGGGCAAGAGCTACCGTGTAACTCATGCATGGCCCTTTGTTTTGGCTAGTAACTAGTAACAAGGCAACCAACACGGGCAAGTTTTAGCTTGTGCGTGGAGTACCAAACAAATGACAAGTACCAGGACAAAATTTTCTCTTCAAAATGTGTCAGGTACCAAATTCAATGAGTTTCAAAACAGTCCAGTACTGAGGTATAACAGTACATTGAATTTGTTTGACTTCTTTACAAGATTTAGTCTTCCAATCCATGAACACTGATTGCCCTTCCATTTATTTAGGTCTTCTTTCATTTCTTTTAACAATGTTTTGTAGTTTTCCATACATAAGTCCATTATATCATTGGTTAAATTTATTCTTGATATTTGAATTTTTCATTGCTATTGTAAATTAATTTTTTTCTTGATTTCTTCTTCAGATTGTTCCTTAATAGCGTGTAGAAACACTAGTGATTTCTGTGTGTTGATCTTGAACACTGCCACTTGGTTGAATTTTTTTATTAGCTCTAGTAGCTTTTTTTTTTTTTTTCCTATGTAAAAGATCATGCCATCTGCAAAGAAGGAAAGATTTACTTCTTCCTTTCCACTTTGGATGCTTTTTATTTCTTTTTCTTGCCTATTTGTTCTGGTAATAGTAGGTATCCTTGTCTTTTTTTATGATATGAGAGGGAAAGCTTTCAGTCTCTCACCATTGGCTATGATATTATCTGATGGTTTTTCATAAATGCTCTATATCATGTTGAATAAGTTTTCTTCTATTCCTAGTTTTCTAAATATTTTTATCAAGAAAGTGTCTGGATTTTGTCAAAGGATTTTTTTTCCAGTCAATTGAAGTGTGTTCTTTTTTTTCCTTCGTTCTATAAATGTGGTGTATTATGTTAATTGATTTTCCTATGTTGAACCACTCTTGCATACCTAGGATAAATTCTGCTTTACTATGGCAGATAATTCTTTTAATGTGCTTTTGGATTTTGTTTGCTAATATTTTGTTAGGATGTTTTGTGTCAGTTTTCATAAGGGATATTGGTCTATAATTTTCTTTTCTTGTAATATATTTATCTGACTTTGGTATTAGAGTAAAGTTGACCTCATAGAATTAATTACAAAGTAGTCCCTCCTCTTGAACTTTTTGGAAAACTTTGAGCAAGATTTGTGCTAATTTTTATAGGAGTGTTTGTAAAATTTACCAGTAAATTCAAGTGGTCCTGGGCTTTTCTCTTTTAGGGGGCTTTTGCTTGCCAATGGCCTTAGGGATTCCCCTGTTTAGGGAAATTCATTTTCCCTCTACTCCCTATGAAATGTAATTTTTCTCCCTCCAGGGATCTCTGTTGTATGACTTAAAGCAGGTAATCCTTTGTTACAGGCAGCTTTGACTCAATTGTTTCTTACATTGTTTTAGTTGTCTGCAAGATGCTTTTGTCTGTGGGGAAAATTCAGGGAGGACAAGTCAGAGAGGACTTTCCAGGTTTATTCTTTCAGGCTACCACCTGATAGACTGGCACCAACATACAGGTACCACAGTATGTGAATTGGGGTTACTCTGCTCCCCCTGTAAGAGGGCCAGGAACTCACAATGGGAGTGCAGGCTGCAGCCACACTATATTGGAGAGGAGATGACAGGGGAACCAGCAAGGACACTATGAGCTTCTCCTATCATTTTCAAAGCTGTGTTTTCTTAATTCAGACTCACCCAGTTACTATAAACCCTTAAATGCTTTCCAGAGTTTTGAGGAAAATAGCTCTGCCAGTTTTTGCTAGTTGTTCAAAGATTCTGTGGGAATGGCTTCCTGGAACATTTTATGCCACCATCTTGGTCAACTGGAAGATTCAGTACACTCCATTTTTATTTTATTGTGCTAGGGATGGTTTCTGTTCTGTGATAGTTTGCATCTTGGGGGGAAAACATATTCTCTGAGTACAAATGAAAGGTCTATTTCTCATTCATTACATTTAAAACAAAATCATCCAGCTTTCCATTGCGGAAATGATTAATAGCAAAATGAAGCTTACTTGTAGTGACTGTACTATCAGAACAAGTGTGTGTTCATATATACATATGCAAACACATATACCATTTCTTCTGAAGCACCCTTAAACTTAAAAAAAGACCTGTTTATTTTGTTTTTTAGAATTATTTTTATTAGGTAAATCTAATATTATTTTTATTAGATAAGATCTATTTTATTAGATAAATTGTAGGTTTACAGAGAAATCATGCAGAAGATAGAGAATTCCAATATCCCTTGCATGCCCAGTTTTCCTTATTAACGTTTTCCATTAGTGTGATATATTTGTCACAATTGATGAAAAATATTATAATAATTTCACTATGAAATATAGTTAATATTTCACATAAGGGTTCACTGTTTGTGTTGCATAGGACTTTTTAAAATTCTTGTAACATATATAAAACCTAAATGCCCTTTTTTAACCACACTCAAATATATAATTCATTAGTATTAACTATATTCACAATGTGTTACAAGCACCAACATCCATTATCAAAAATTTTCCATCATCCAAACCAGAAACTCTGTACCAATTAAGCATTAACTCCCCATTCCCTACATTCTCCCTGGCCCCTGGTAACCTGTATTCTGGATTCTGACTCTATGAATTTGCCCATACTAATTATTTCCTATCAGTGAGATCATATCATATTTGTCCCTTTATGTCTGGCTTATTTCACTCAACACGATATCGTCAAGATTCCTCAATGTGGTAGAATGTATCAGAACTTAATTCATTTTAACAGCTGATTAATACTCCATTGTATATATATACCACATTTTGCTTATCCATTCATCTGTTGATGGACACTTGGGTTGTTTCCATCTTTTCTAAACTTTTTTTTATCATGTGCCCAATCAAGACAATGTTTCCTGAATCTCTCTCTCTCTCTTTTTGAGTAAATAAAGTGCCATGTCTTCTTCATTTCTGGGGAGTAATTCCCTGATTGCTGACATCGATTCTAATTATCAGGAGAATGTTCAGCATGGTCATGTAGTGTTCTGTCCAAAAGAGCTTGATATAGAAGAAAGACAGAAATATGTTGATTCTCTTCTCCTTCCTTCTTTCACTCATTCTTTTATCCATCCATCCATTCATCCATTCAACAGTCATTATGCATTTGTACTAGATGACTACTGGTGTTAAAGGTACTTTTCCATGTTGAATAGTTACTCTCTTTTATAAGTGATAATTCATGGCACAGATGAGGTAGCATTACAGACAGGATATAATAGGCTATGAATTCTCTAATTTTTACCATGTGTACATAAAATGTACTTTTTCTACCCTCCTTCCACTCAAAAAATGGTCCCAGTCTTATTTTTTATAGATGAAAGTCTTTCTGGAAGTAATAGGTTGCCCATTTTACCTAGCTCTAGGTGTATAATAAGTAACAATGTGGTGGAGAATGACTACGTGGAATAAAAATTAGATAAAAATTTCCAGGTGGCTCTGTACATTTGAATAGGGATGTCTGTGTTAGATTTAGAAACCAAAAGAAGCATTAAGTTGTGGTGGGTAAGAACATGATACTTGCCTTAGACTACCTGGGTTGGGATCGGTGTTTTTATTATTGGCTGTGACCCTGGGAAATGACAAAATGCTTCTGGGCCTTCATCTAATAAACTGCATAATAAGGATAATCATAATAACTAGCTCCAAAGTAACGTGAATATTAAAGGAGGTCATTCATGTAAATCCATTAGCATAATGCTTGGCCTAGAGCATACACTTAGTAAATATTATTTTTATGGTTGATGTTTATAAAAATTCAGTGTTTTGGCAACCCCAAAATTATTTTTAGTTTAGTTACTATTGAAGAGACAGATAGTCAAGCTTAGCATTTTTAAAGGATACGGAATATGACAACCATGGTTAAAGTACCAGATTAATCTTTGTTATGTAATGGGTTAATGGTTAATTAAATAGACCTAAGGAAATATTATTAGGATGATACTATGATATAACTACTTCACCATTGGTGACTTATGGGGGTTTCTTTCTTTATTTTCCACTTACTCTAATTACACTTACATTATAAAATATTTTAAAGAGAATAATTGAAGATAAGTAGTCACAAGGGTTGCTTTATCTTAAAATGACATTTTAATTAAGCTCTCATTTTGACCTATCTGGAATTATTTCAGTATGAAGTTTCCAAGCAGAAGTGTGTGATTGATAATAGTAGCAATAAAGAGTGTTTCCTCTAATTGCGTAGATGAAATGCAGCAATAAAATTCCATACATTCTTTAAGGTTCAATTCAAATATTATGTCTACCCTGAAATTTTCTCTATCTTCCTTTAAAAATTTGCTATTTCTTCATCTCTACTTTCACAACACAGTGTACATGTTTCTTTTATAGCACTTATAACTCTTTTTCACATACCTATCTTCCTGACTTCAAGGACAGAAATTAATCATATTTTAACAAGCTTTGTAGCTCCAGTTTCTAAATGGGCTTTGTAGCTACAACTTATGAAATTTCCTCTAACTATCTTTATTTAAGAATTTGTTGTTTCTTCATCTCTCCTTCCATAACACCTTGCTCATGGGTCTTTTAGAGTATTTATAACTCTTTTTCATGTACCCATCTTTCTGAACACAAGGATAGAAATTAGTCATGTTTAAATAGGTTTTGTAGCTCCACTTCTAATTCATGCAAGTAGAATGGATTCTTTCCATATTTTTCTATAAAGGATTTGGAAATATAAAACACAGCATTATAAAATGATGTTAGAATGGAACAATTCCTACCTACATACAATGCACCAAAATAAATGAGTGAGACACCCCTCCTATATATAAAAATTATAAAAGGAATGATTGAAAATAGAAGACAAATATTCTTTGCCTCCTGAAGCAAAGGGTTTATAGAGTAATTGGAGGAGAAAATGAGAGAAAACTGTTGTAGAGATATATTTAGAGAACTGTCACACTGCATCATGCAAGCATAGTAGAGGAAAGATGGTGTAGCAGTGCTACCTTCTAACACCCAACTTTGTGAAAGAAAAACACTTGGAGAATTCTGAACTCTACTTTGGAGAAAACAGATTAGTGCATATCTAATGCCTAAGAAAGCTAAAATTTACCTCTTTTGTCTGAACCGACAATGCATAAGTGATGGGAGCTGAAAAAGCCATGATATTTTGGATTAACCTGGGGTCCTGGAGACTATTTGAACATGGAGTAATTTTCTCATGGAAAATACACATCAATAAAGGAGAGATGGAATGTGGTCAACTTTGGTCCTGCCTAATAGGACCAAAGGGGTGGCTAGAGATGCTAAAGAGTAAAGAGATGATTGTCCAGGCGCTGAGAAAAGTGTCATATAGGACTTCCATCTTGATCACTAGAACTAAGGTGAAATGAGCCTTACAGGGACCTCTGAAGAAACAATTATTGTGCAATAAATCAGGCTAGAGAGAAAGAAGCCCTTAGTGTGGTCAGAATTATCCTATCCTTCCCTGCCTTTCCATCCTCCTCTGGTTTAGGTGCTGGAGGCCAATATAATCACAGCTACCAAATAGACTATGAATGTGTCAGGGGCGAGTAGAAAGTAGAAAAATCAACCATTCTTTGTTACTCTCATCTTCAATCCTGAAGGTGAATCAAACTGGATGAGGGGACAAGATTCAACCCAGAATCAATTTGTGAATTATGATTAGGACTAGTAATTTTTATGTGTTAAGAACTTCAAGACTGATAGTGCTCTTGTATTACCTGAGAATGAACACAGAAAGCAAGGAAGCACAATTTTCAGGAAGGAAGATTACAACCACTAAATACAACCTAGAGAAATTTTAGAAGAAAAAGTGATATTGGGTTTTGATATTATCATGAATCATGCTGACTCAACAAAGCTAGTCACCACACTTTATGCTCATATGCACTGCCCCCTACTGCCTGTGTCACCTTAGAGTGTAAACTCCATGGAGGTGCAATGTATTTTAACACATGCACGTCACAACAAGCCTCTCCAATATTTTACACATAAATAATTGTTGAACATTTGAAGATACAAAAATCAAGGAAGCTAATCAAGAGATGTGCCTGAAAGAATGGCTGTAAGTAGTGATCTGAGAGGCCTGCTTGAGCACTCGTGAATATTATTTTACACTTGTTGAGTGTTTACTAAAAGCCAGTTACTCCGATAAACAGTTTAAAAATATCTATAAACCTTCACAACAATCCTATGAGGTAAGTATTATTAATGCCCATATTTCACAAAGAAACAATTTCTTATAAAAACTAAATAATCTGACAAATGTCATACTGTTGTGATTCACACTCATGCAGCCTGTCTGAGATACTTTTCCATCCCATGAAAACTTAACTCAGAAATCTTCCCTGCAAGCTGTAAGTATATCGTGTATACTTTTCCAGTGCCTTGAGACACTAGAAAAACGACACTAGTTCCAAAATAGATTGAGTTCTGCAAAGGTAAATACCAGTAATTCCTCATACAGCCAACAAAATATGTTGATTAGAGGTACCTCAAATGCAAACAGAAAAAATAACAATCTACTTCCATGAAAAGGTGAGTCCAGAGATTTTAGGTAGAAAAAGCTAAAATTTTTATCAGCAATTATTTGTGATTCTTAACAATACAGAAACAAAATAAATCGTCACGATTCTTGTGTTTTGGAACCTAGATTTGCAGAGAAATTTCTTATGTTGAGTTTTTTGGGAAATAATCTCTGGGCCAGAGAGTTGCAAGAATAAGATTATTTAAGAGTACTCGTAGCAACAGAGCTCTTGAGAGAGTTAGGAAACAGGATTGAGTAGAGGGCGATATTGAACTCTGGTACAGTCACAACAGAGATCTCTGCTTATCCAAATGAGAGCTCTGGAGCTGGAAGGGTCCCTCAGAGTTGTCCCAAATTGAAGCAAATGTGACAGGTCTTTGGACCTCAACCTAGCATCAAAAAGTGCTTGCAAAAGGTCTGCAACCAGGGAGGAGGCAGAACCTTGGCTGCCAAGGACAGGGGAGGGCAGTTAGGGAAATGGATGTTTCAGTCCTGAAGAGGGTGGTCTAGGCAGCACAGCACAGCACAGCAAATACTATAAGACACACTACTTTTAGGGTCAACGTTTAAAAAATATATTACCAATCACTCATTGTTGCCTGTGGCAGTTTGATATGGTTATGAATTCCAAAAATAGATATTGGATTATGCTTGAAACTGTCTGTTCCTCTAGGCATGATTAAGTTATGATTAGAGCTTTGATTGGGCCACATCAGTAGGAGGTTGAGATAAAACAACATGGCAGAGCAGAGGAGTGAGGTGGAGTTTTGAGGTGGAGTTTTAATGCTGGAGCCTGGGCAAGTAAGCACACAGAGAAGTTTGGTCATGAGGAAGGAGAGAAGGCCTCCATAAAAGAGATGAGCCGTTCACCTGGTAGTTTTTAGCTGGCCTTGTGGGGAGAAGCAAGCCTGAGCCTGGAAAGAAATAAGCCCCAGGAAGAGAGGAACCCATGAAACCTGAACCCTGGCTGCCATCTTGCTCCAAGACATGGCCATAGACTTTGGTGAGGGAAGGAACTTATGCTTTATGGCCTGGTATCTGTAAGCTTCTACCTCAAATAAATACTCCATAAAAACCAACTGATTTCTGGTAATTTGCATCAGCATCCCTTTGGCTGACTAATACATAGCCATTTAAATAAAAGTCTCACCTAAACTCCCACGGGCTATCACACTTTAAACAAGATATCTTCGCCCAAAATGATCTAGTTTTCAGTTGTGAAGCATTTCATGTGAATGCATTGAAATGCTTTATAAAATGGTTAAGAATTGGGTTAAGTTGATTTTTGAAAACATCTACCAAAGTTAATGATTTTGGTTTTAGAGTAATTTACGTTAAGGCAGTCTTTCTGAAAATAATTAATTGTAGTGTTAGTTATCTGGTTAGGCCATCTCCAGTCCTTGGTAATAAAACCATCACATCAGCAGTGAGAATAGATTAATTACATTTTTAATCCCAACAGCTTTGAAGCATGCATTTAGCTCATCTGATATTAAATTACCTAATGATCTGGTGTCCATAATTAAAAAGGAAACTTTAAGAAAAAGGACCAAAGCCCATTTCTATTTTATTTTATACTGCTCAATGTCTTTTTCTTTACCATTGTTCCCTGTAGTATAAAATACAAGCTGTTATCTGCATCACTTACTAGCTATCAATATTGAATTCATATAATTCAACCAGTTCTGGTTCATAGAATCAAATAAAGTTATAGATAATGCCATTTCTGAGTGATGCATCTACCATGTTGAGAGAATAATAATGATTAGTTTGGGAGTAGCTATGACGGAAAAGCACCTGCTCCTTATGATGAATATTGGCCTGGGAAGCCTGGGCTTACAATTTGTGATGGTAGAATATGATGGATCAAAGAATGACAGCCTATAATTTTAGATGTCTTCCCTTTGCAAAATTGAGATTGTAATTCCTTGTCCACCCATGCAATAACATACTACTTGGGTTAACTAGGTATACAAATTGGCAAGAATTCAAAATCATAATGGAAAGAATATTAAATTATTCTGGTTGTCATTCCTACTAATTTCAATTTTTGAATCCTTACATATTTGAAACTATTTCTTCCATTCTGTCAGAAGGATGTCTGTAAATTGCAAAATCCAGGGTGAATTTTCTTTTATTTTAAAATTTAAGAAATACTGGAGTTGCAGAGATTAACTATGATCTGTGATTCCACGATGTCACTAGACACATATAATATCTCAAAATTTTCCCTTGTTCCCTAACATGATATATGGGATCAAGTTGTACCACAAATATTTCTTGTTATTGACATTTTAGAGGAGATAAAACAGTTAAGTAGGTTTTAAATTTGATCTAGTTTGGGGTAAGTTATTTTAAATTCCACTGAAAATGTTACCTCACTAGAGTAGAAAATGATTTACTGTAGTTTTTAAATTTTTGTTTCTATACTTTTTTTCTCAACTGTGTTTATCAAGCCCTGAGCAGAAGAAGCAAGCCTTATTTTACCCAATACAAACAATTTCACTTATAACTTTATTTATTTATGAAGCAATGTGAAGGCAAACTTTTTGTTTTGCTCGACAACTGAATAGCGTTTCAATAGATCTCAAATATCTTTCAACTATCGTCATGCCTGGGATTTTGCTGATAATAAGTTGACAATAATATAGAAGCTATTTGACCAGCTGCTCAGATCGGGTCTCATCTGGTGTTTGAAAGTTATTAAAATAGTCTAAGGTTGGTTCTAGTTTCGTCTGTCAAATTCACAATATCAATTTCATCCATTTTTATAAAGAATTGAATTCATGCCTAAATTAACTGATTTATAAATTAGAAAATAAATGTATTAATTTGCAGCAAGCATATATGGAAAGATATCTGGTGTTTCTCATTTTCCCAGTGAATAGATTCATGAAGAAATCTAAATTGATGACCCAGCAGCATAATTTTAGAAAAAACATTTAAAAAGATGTCTATTCATGAGAACATCTTGGATTGTCTTTTTCAAAACTAGGAATATTTCTGCATAGGTAACTGACATCTCTCTAGTACTAGAAATATTTTATTATGTCATTTAATAATCACCCTTCTGCCATGATATTACATCATTATGGCTATTTTACAAATTAATTGAATGCATTTACTTTTAGACCACTTAAGACTGTCATCTGTGGTGAAATTTTGGAAAATCCTTACAATTGTTTGATTTTTTCACAATATAGTTTACTTTTCCTTTTTGCTTTTGTTTTGGTCTTTTTGGACGGTTTCTATTAAATAGTTATTTTATTTTGTTTGCACTCATTCCTACTAAATTCAGCTTCATCAGGCAATGTTGAATAATAAATTAAATTTTGGAAATATGTTGTATTTGGGCTGCTGTTAGCTCTTTTCATTAATTGTCCCCAAAATACCTTCAATCACTAATCTTTACTGGTCTTATTAAGAAGCTTCCAGAATATTTACTGCAAATTTCATTTAAAAGCAGAACACATCTTTTTTTTTTTCATTTCTTATTCTAGTTTCTAAAAAGGGCTCTTCATTAATTTAACAACATTATACAATATGCCAATCATATTCAGGTTCAAAGAAAATTTTCCTCCTCTCCAAAAATAGACAAAGGAGAATATCAAGTAACCATATAAAACAAAATGATTTTAATCAGAAAAAAATTCTCTCACTAATTATATTTATTATAAGCAGTAGATACGTCCTTCTAGAAAAAAAAAATCTATTCTAAATTTTACAGGTTCCGGAGCTGCAGCCGCCGAGCTTGGATCCCGCCACGGCGTGCCGCAGATGCCCGCTCGACGTGTAGTCCCGGTTCCTTCCCATTCCAAATCTAAGATGGCAACTCTCAAGGATCAGCTGATTCAGAATCTTCTTAAGGAAGAACAGATCCCTCAGAATAAGATTACAGTTGTTGGGGTTGGTGCTGTTGGCATGGCCTGTGCCATCAGTATCCTGATGAAGGAACTGGCAGATGAATTAGCGCTTGTGGATGTCATAGAAGACAAATTGAAGGGAGAGATGATGGATCTCCAACACGGCACCCTTTTCCTTAGAACACCGAAAATTGTCTCTGGCAAAGACTATAGTGTGAATGCAAACTCCAAGCTGGTTATTGTCACAGCAGGGGCACGTCAGCAAGAGGGAGAAAGCCGTCTTAATTTGGTCCAGCGAAATGTAAACATCTTTAAATTCATCATTCCTAATGTTGTAAAATACAGCCCAAACTGCAAGTTACTTATTGTTTCCAATCCAGTGAATATCTTGACCTATGTGGCTTGGAAACTAAGTGGCTTTCCCAAAAACCGTGTTATTGGAAGTGGTTGCAATCTGGATTCAGCCCAGTTCCGTTACCTAATGGGGGAAAGGCTAGGAGTTCACCCATCAAGCTGTCATGGCTGGGTCCTTGGGGAACATGGAGACTCTAGTGTGCCTGTGTGGAGTGGAGTGAATGTTGCTGGTGTCTCCTTGAAAAATCTGCACCCCAAGTTGGGCACTGATGCAGATAAGGAACAGTGGAAAGAGGTTCACAAACAGGTGGTTGACAGTGCTTTTGAGGTGATCAAACTGAAAGGCTATACCTCCTGGGCCATTGGGCTGTCTGTGGCAGATTTGGCAGAGAGTATAATGAAGAATCTTAGACGGGTACATCCTATTTCCACCATGATTAAGGGAGTCTATGGAATAAAAGATGACGTCTTCCTTAGTGTTCCTTGCATCTTGGGACAGAATGGAATCTCAGATGTTGTCAAGGTGACTCTGACTCCTGAAGAAGAGGCCCGTTTGATGAAGAGTGCAGATACACTTTGGGGGATCCAAAAAGAGCTGCAATTTTAAAGTCTTCTAATGTACCACTTCATTGTTTAGGCTACAACAGGATTTTAGTTGGGGGTTGTGCCTGTTCTTTTTATCTGATCTGGGATTAAAGCAGTAATATAAAGATGTAGGAAAAACATCCATTTCTTAAAGTTAGACAAAGAATGGTTCATAAAACCCTAAAGCTATTTCCTGATGCTAAAGGTGATACCTGTCTTGTATAGTCCCAAGCTGGTTATCTAAAATAGTTCATCTCTGAGGCACCAGTGCCAATGCACATGCTGCATTTATTTTCCAAACCAGAAGAATGCGTGGTTACTGTATGTTATAAACCTTCTGGTTCCTTCACCAAACATGCCTAGTCCAACTTCTTTCTTCCCAGTCAATCACATCCTGGACTCCAATGTATAAATCCACCATTGCATGTCTTGTGCATAACTGTTTTAAAGGATCTTATTTTGTGTACCAAACATATCAAAGTAGTGTATAATGCCATGTAATGTAAAAAAAAAAAAGATCTGCCTATAAACAATGCAACCAACTGTTCAAGTGTCATACCTTGAAAATGTCAAATAAACCATGAACAGTGAAAAAAATAAATAAATTTTACAAAGTCTAAAAATTTATGAAGTAAGACATAATTTCTCTGTTATCATAGCAAATATGTTAAAAACCTATACTTGAGATAATGGAGTTAAATCTTTTCTCTATATCATTACAAATTTTGTATACATATAGAGCATATATATAACTTTATTTTTTAAATTGTGTTCAAAATTCTTAATGTATACAAGTGCTGAATAATCTTTTCCCATTTAGCCATATATCTTTGGAATTCTATCACATTAATATGTATGTCTATTTTATTTTTAAACATTTATTTAGTGTCCTGTTGTATGGACATAATGTAATCAGTTACTTATAAATGAACTTGTTGGTTCCAGTTTTTTATTTTAATTTTATAAATAAGACTGTAATGAGAAATCTTATTGATATACCTTAACTGATTTGTGCAAATTTATCTTTAGAACACGTTTTTACAAGATAAATTGATGAGCAAGGCATACACATGCAACTGTCAAATCACACTCCAAGGAAGCTATTCTTGACAATGTTCCCACCACAAAATACTGGAGGCATTTCTTCATACCTTCTTCAGTATAGAGTATTTCCAAACGTTTAGTTCTTGCCAATTTGAATAGGTAAAAGGTAATGCAAAATGAAATTTAATGACATCTCATTAAAAGAAAAAACATTAGTACACAGGGCCAGTATTTCTTTTCTTCCTACCTTCCCTCCCTCTTTTCGTTCCTTCTTTGTCCTCTTTCTTCCTTCCTCTTCTCCTCCTCCTTCTTTATCATAATTTTACTTTTTTTATTCCTAAGTATAGTCCAGCATATTATTTAATGAACATAATAATGATTCTCACTTTTGATTTTATATTTTTAATCATAAAACTATATATTTAAAGAGTTAGATAAATTAGCAGTTATAGGACACTTGTTCCAAAAATTCTCCTGTGGAATCACCAATAATGACAACATTAGTGAAAATAGCAAAAATCTGGGAAAAGCAAAAATACTGCAGACATGGTATCTGATATTCTGTTTTTTGGAGATAAAAAATAAATTAGTTTTCTTGCCATATCACTGTATACTACATATATTTATAGAATTCACATTTCCTTCAGGGATTTTTCCCCTGAAATTGGGAGGAAAAATGATTCCTGTGCCTAAAAATGTGTGTTTGTCTGCTCCTTCTCTATATGCTTCCTTTTGATGTATGCCAATCTAGGAACATCTATGAAGTCAGGAATCATTGTGTTATTATTGTGGCTACTATTTTCTTTAAGATTAGATGAAAAAAAAGGAATAGAGAGTTATAAAAATCATAATAAAATTAATTCAAGGTTCTACTTTCTTAAAATTCTGAAGTCTTAAGAGGCTTAATCAGCTTCTAACATTTTAAGCAATTTCTGGTCAAATTAATAATATATAAGTTGGGCACTTTAGTACCTTCATAAAGTTAACTTATTTAGTGTTATAACTTGAAGCTAAATGCTTGTAAATATTCTACTTGAATACGTAATCAGATGTGATTATTTCCATGACAGATGAATGCATTCTTGCCACTTGGCAGAAGCAATAGTAAGAAGTACAATAAATATGCACATTGGGATTTCAAAGATATTTTTTCCCCAGAATCAATTTAGTAGACAAGCAAATAACACTTCTATAGTGCTCAGTGGAGTGTTAGAATTAATGCATAGTGCCTTCTCTACTGGTAATGCAAGCCAGAAATTGAACACGCACCTAAGCAATCATTCTTGTTTTAAAATTGCACTCAACTGCAACAATTGACTAGTCGTTAGTGAAACTGCTAATCCCTTAAATGGAGACATCTAAAACCAATTCCTCTCAGTAAACAGGTTTGTATTGCCAGGTCAATTCCAGAAAGCTTTACAAAAGGTTTGATGTTGCATGAAGTTTCTCTGTTAAAGGTGAAACTTTATTTTTCTTTCAATAGAGATAGTTTGTTTAAAATTATGTTTAATTTCGAAGTGTTAGCAAACCTTGTAGAAAAGCAGGCCACCTGCAATTTCTATAGGACTGTTTATTTTGTTCTGGCTGTCAGAGATAGGTAAGTTACACTACACAAGGAACAAGATCTTGAGGAAAATGATGCTTAATCTGATATTTATTTCATTTATTAATTCATTCATTTAATTTGTAAGCCTTTAATAAATGTGTATTATGGTGGTTGGTGGATATATGCGTTGCCTTTATTGTGGTGATGTTTTTATGGTGTATACATATAACTTATCAAGATGTACAAGATAAACATTTTAAATATATATACTTTCTTGTATATTTCAATAAATATGTTACAAAATTTGTGAGCATTTATTTGATTGTTTTTTGTTTTCTTTTAAGCAGTGAAAACCACTTTTCTAAAATATCTTATAGGGACTTTGATGTATGAACAGACATAGACATACTTTATCCAGGATGGAGCTGGATTGTCCATGCAAATTTTTCCTTGTCCTTTTGTGTAAAGTCCCTGAAACAGCTGTTATGAATCCGGGGTCCTCGGTCACAGAGTAGAAACCACTGTTATATTGTGCTAATTTTCTCATGGAGGAATAAGTCATAATCTTTTTATAAAGAAATTTCCAATAATATATTCTTAAAAAGTTAAAGTTTTGATACTTAAAGGCCTAAATTCCAGAGCTGGACAAATAGTCACTTATAAAAGCTACCATTTTAGAACCTAATGTGTGACTGGCACTATCCTCAGCATTTTATAAGAATAATCTATAAATTCTATAAGACCTCCCTTATAAAGAATGTTTATATTTGTTTATATTTATAGATGAGAAACCAAAGTCTTTGAGAGGTTATGTTACTTGTCCAGTCATGTTGGTAGTAAATGGCAAAGCCAGTATTCAATCCCTATATCACCTCCAAATTCTCTTACAATTTGCATACATATTAAGCGATTTTAATTTTTACAAGACACCAAGACACAGACTGATGGAACAGTATTATTAGAAAAAGCAATTGAAATAATTTCTCATTAAGCCTCTTCAACAAATAAAATGAGAAGAGAAAAAAATATCTGTTCTAGGGTCATACTTACAGTGACAGAGCTATCTTGGGTTATCTCCATTTCACCTGCCAATTGTTCTTGAAAAATTCTTTCGAGACTTTGCAGATGAGTGTGAAAAGTAAGGAACATGTTTAAATCAAAGGCTTCTTGATTAGGTGATTTTTTGGTTAGTCTTAGGTAGACTTAATTTCCTAAAACTAGGATATTAGAGCTCTAGACATGTTCTATTTTCTCTTCTATTCTTAGCTTTTTCTCTTATCATCTTATCATTGCTCACTTCCCTGCTACTGCAAAAAGAAAATTGACTGGAATTATTTTTTTTTAAGTAAGTTTACATATTTCCTTAGTCATTATTCAAAAATTGAATTCATTTAATAAATTCATAGCATTATTCACAATTGCCAAAGATGGAAGCAACCCAAGTATTCATCAACAGATGAATGGATAAATAAAATGTGGTATATACACAGAAACGAATATTATTCAACTGTAAAAAGTAATGAAGTTCTGAAACATGTAACAACATGAATGACCTTGAAGACATCATAGTGCATGAAATAAGCCAGACACCAAAGGGCACAATAATATGATCTCACTGATATGAAATATTTACAAAAAGCAAGTTCATATAGTCAGAATCTAAAATATATGTTACCAGGGGACTGGGAGTTGGGGGTGGGATGAAAAATAGGAGGTTAAGGCTTAAAATGTAAAGAGTTTCTATTTGGAAAAATGGAGATGTTTTGGTAATGGATGATGGTGATGATAGCACAACATTGTGAATGTAATTAATAGCACTAGGATATATATTTGAAAGTGGTTAAAAGGGGAAATCTAGGATGTATTTATGGTAGGTACTCAAATAAATTTTTTTAAAAAATCCATGGAACTACACAACAAAGACAGTGAACCCTACGTTAAACCACAGACTATAGTTAATAGTACAATTATAAAAATGTGCTTTCATCAATTGTAAGAAATGTACCCCACTGGTGGTATATGAGAATCCTGTATTTTATGCATGACAGTTCTATAAACCCACAACTTCTCTTTAAAAAATTAAAACCATGTTCATCATATAGCCATTCTCTAATATCTCTGTGACATCCTTCTTCATATTTTAGTCCATATTTTGTCTATCATAATAAATAGTGAAATACATGCAGAACTAATACATACAAACACACACATAAACTATTACACAAGCACTCACACCCATACTTATAAACAAATACATATGCAAACACACACACATAACTTGCTCTCTATCCAAATATAAGTATCGGTATTAATTCTGTTTAGTGTTTTGAGTTGTCAGGTATTGAATCTTTAATTCTTATTTAATCATGGGGGAAAATGAATTTCAAAATAGAAAAAAAAATGAAGTATTCACAATAGCTTCTTATGTATTTTACTCGAAGCTAAAAATCACTTTGTTTTCTACCTTAACCAACTCGATGTAGAAATGTAGTCTCTAAATTATAAATATAAATATAAATATAAATATAAATATAAATATAAATATAAATATAAATATAAATATAAATAACCAGGGGAATTTTTACAGAGCACATACTGGTGAAATGGCTCAAAAATATTGATCTCAAAAAAGGAAATGGAACAACACATTGATCTAGGAAGAATGAAAGGCAGGTGAGAGCAACAGAACAGGAGGAGATGTTAGTCCTGGTAAGGAACTAGGGCACATCTTGTAGAGAGAATCAAAGGAAAACTGAAAAGATAAGAATTCAGAGGTATTTTAGCTGAAACAAGGGGAATTCTGGTCAAATAATCTTACTTTATGTATAAGGTGAGGCCAACAACAGAGGTTACAATTTTGAGGAAAGCCCTGGAGATTGGAAAAGCACTGAACTGAAGTGAGCTTAGTTCTAACTAATATCTTAACAGTGAGGATTTGAGAAAATCACCCAGTCTCACTGGGGTACAGTTTTATGATATGTACATGAAAAAGCTGACTCAGACCATGTTCTAGTCATAGGACTGGCTACAAAGTAGCTTGTTAGCATGCACATGCGTGCACACACACATACACACACATCCCTGTATCCAACTCTCAATAGTTGTCTTAGACAGAAGCCACTGGGTCAAACTACTTCTAAGGTTGCTTCCAATTCTCAATTAACACTGTTTCTCAAGATAAGCTCTGTTTGAACACTACTAAATCAAGGAGTATCTCACCCTTCTTTGATAACAAAAGAATGTAATAAACCTCACTAAAAGAAAATAAGTAAATTGTTATGGGGGTTCTCATCCTGAATACAATTATCCTGATGAATGGCACCACCATACACTCAATTACCAGGTTCACAAGTCTGGCATTTATTCTAGGTTCTTTTCTTTCTTTCACTACTCTTTCCCTGTTATCACTAAGTACATGTAATCAGTTCAAATTTCTGATGATTCTACCCACTTACCTCTCCAAATCCACAAAACTAATGCCCAGTTCATGTACTTGCAATCTCTTATCTAGCCTAGAGTGATAATACTCTCCTTCTCCTTGCATACAATCTCTACAATCTCATACTCTCCTCTGTATTACCAAAGAAGACTGTTCTAAAGAACTCAAAAACAGTAGTATAAATCCTTTTAGTATTTCCTATTTTCTTTTTTTTTTTTTTTAAAGATTTTATCTTTTTTTTCTTTTTCTCCCCCCCCCCCCCCTGCGCTCGCCGGGTCAGCCAACCACGCCATGCGGGCGGGCCCCACCCCCACCAGGAGGCCCCGGGAACCGAACCCGGGGCCTCCCACATGGCAAACGGGAGCCCCACTGACCGAGCCACAGCCGCTTCCCCAGTATTTCCTATTTTCTAGATTTGGGATGCCCAAGATGGTAATGATAAGTTACATGTAGCTACTGAACACTCAAAATGTTTGTAGTCAAAATTGAGATGTGCTGTTAAGTATAAAATATATACCATATTTCAAAAACTTATATGAATATAAACAGCAAAATATCCCATTAATATTTTTATTTTTATTACAAAATGAAATGAAAATATTTTAGATATATTGGGCTAAATTAATATATATATTGCTAAAACTAATTTCACATATTACTTTTATAATATTTAAAAATTTATTTTTATATCAATTTTTCAAGTTAGTTAACACAATATCATTACTGCAATAATATTTCTGCTTTAGTCAGCAGTTACATTCCTTTGCCCTCTTATTTTTGTTCATTCCACAACCTTAAGGGACTTTGAACAATGTCCACTTTGCCTGCTTCAGGCTGAGAGGGGAAATAGATATTATGGGGCAGAGGAATGGAACTGTTTTGCTTGCAGTTGAAGATACTCCTTGCTCTTGGAATGAGACTATTCCATCATCATCATTTTGTTAGTTGTCCAAGGCAAGCCCAAAGGACAGGTGATTAGAAGTTTGCTGCAACTTTGCTGGGTTTCAGTGCTCAACCAGCATAGGAACAACCCAAAGGCTTTAAGTTTCTGAGAAATAAACTTTAAAAGTAAATTGAAAAATATAGGTTCAAATAAAAGAATTAGAAGAATAATTATTAGGGGATATATAAATGAGTATAACTCTATTATATTGGGGATATAGCTTTTCATATATTCCCAGGAAGAGCCTGCTGGTAGGGTATTGATTTCATGTGACTACATGGCTTGCCTATGTTACCAGACGTCCCTAGAGCCCTCAGGAGCACTTTTGTTTGAGGCTTTGTTTATTGTGGCACCTTGTGCAGTCTAGCTGAAACCTGCCTAAGCATAACCTCCTGAATAAACTCCAGACTCTGAAATCTCTTAGTCATAAAAGCTCTATTTTACTTAACATTTCCCCCTTTTGATCAAGGTCTTTCTCCAAATGCATCACTGGTTAACGCTTGGAAATAATCCCTTGTTGCCAGGGATGCTCGTCACTGAGAGTCATGCCTCATGGCCGGGGGCAGGTAGTGAGCTTATTTGCAAAGTTTGGCTTAAAGAGAGGCCACACTTGAGAAACAAGGAAGTTTCCAGGAAGTAACTCTTAGGCAGTCATTATAATTAGGCTTAATTTCATTATTACAGGAATAAGGTTCAAAAGTACAAGCATTAAGATTGAGGACTTGGCTTATTAGCCTCTTTTCTTTTGTTAGGCAAGGCTTATATATTCCAGAGCTTTTGGCCATCTTATTTGACAAAGTAGCAGTACTTCCTTAGGAAGTTTGCTACTGTGAAAGCCTATACCTATCCAGAAGCAAAGCTATGGCAACAAGGACATATTTATATCCCATAGAAATATATAGCTATATAATATTCAAGATGTTCAAAAGGCCCTGTCCATCAAGACACCTGATCACATCCCACTTTTACCTTCTTACCATATGGCAGTTCAAAATGATTTTATGAATCCCAAAAAAGGGAAAGATTTTGTTTGTGGACTAAACCCATTCCGGTGTGTGTGAGA
The DNA here is from genome assembly GCA_026826555.1 of Tolypeutes matacus. Lineage (NCBI taxonomy): Eukaryota > Metazoa > Chordata > Mammalia > Cingulata > Chlamyphoridae > Tolypeutes > Tolypeutes matacus. Next base: position 9,740,103 of record JAKSZT010053770.1, read on the forward strand.
CCCTTTCAACTGGACTACATCAGTGAGGCAGGACTCAGGTTGAATCTCTGCCCTTATACTGGGTCTGATGTAAACAGACACATGGGAAAAGGAAGCTTTGCCATGTTTGTTCCTATCATGTGAGAGAAAGGAGAGGCCAAAAGAGCTGAGGCCCAGGGAGAGATGAGCCATATGCCTGATAGCTTGCAGCTGAACTCGGGAAGAAAGCAGAGCAGCAGAACCGAGAGAGGAGTCCCAGTAAGACACAAGCCCTATGCCTAGTTGCCCATAGCTGAGTTCTGGAAGACGGTACAGCTCAGAAGGGAAGGCAGAAAGTAAGGTAAGATAGTTTGTCATTTTGCTTCAACACGGAACAGCTGAATTTAAAGAGAAAGTATCTCTTATGGTACTTTGAGTTAGACTTTTCATTGCCTTGGAACTGTAAACATTTGCTCCAAAATATTCCCCTTTATAAAAGCCAAACCATTTCTGGTACTTTGCTTTGGCAGCTGTTTGGCAAACTAAAACACCAGGGCCATGTTAATTGACAGGTGGAACATAATTTATATAGTTGCCTTGCTTTTTGTGTAAAATTATTCTTCTGCTTCTGCTTCTGCTGCTTCTGCTCCTCCTGCTGCTCCTTCTCCCCCTTCCCTTCTCCTTCTTCTTTTTTCTTCTGAACATGAAGCTTTGATCTGCAGCTGGCTGTTTGTACTTTCAAAGAAACTTCAGAGTAAACAGTATAACTGACAAGGAAATTTGGCTGTTTCTGTGACAATATTTTTATAAGACTAAAATATACAACTATCCCATATACACCCCTATTGTTGACATTTATAATTGGGTGTGGTATCTTTGTTACAATTGATGCAAGAATGTTAAAATATTACTAATTATAATCCATATTTTGCTTTACATATATTTTCCTCACATACAACTTATTATTAACACCTTATATTAGTGAAATATTTTGTTATAGATCCTGAAATAACATTCTTATTGTAGCAGTTTGATATTATTGATGAATTCCAAAAAGAAATATTGGATTATGTTTGTAAACTGGTCTTTTCCTCTGGGTGTAGTAGAGTGTATTGGATTCAGCATTTTTACTTTTACTTAATTGAATTATGATTAGGGCTTTGGTTGGACATGCCAGTAGGACGTTGAGTTCCTGCCCCTTGGTGGGTGGGGACTCGCAGATAAAAGACATGGCAAAGGACAGAGCTGGAGTTTTTGATGCTGGAGTTTTTGATGCTGGAGTTTTTGAGCTGGAACTTTGGGAAGTAAGTACACAGGGGAGCTTGGTTGTGAGGAAAGAGAGAAGTCCCCAGGAAAACAGACGAGCTGTTCGCCTGACAGTTCATAGCTGGCCTTGTGGAGAGAGGCGAAACCTAGAAAACTTCATAGTCTACAGCTGACTTTGTGGAGGAAACAGAAGAACTGAGCCTGGAGAGAAATGCAGCCCTGGGAAGAGAGGAACCCAAGAAGCCTGAACTCTTGGCAAATGTCGGCAGCCATCCTGCCCCAACATGTGGCAATGGACTTTGGTGAGGGAAGAAACTTACGCTTTATGGTCTGGTAACTGTAAGCTTCTACCCCAAATAAATACCCTTTATAAAGCCAAAAGATTTCTGGTATTTTGCATCAGCACCCCTTTGGCTGACTAATACAGTTATATTTGTATTATTAACCACAATCCTCGTATACATCAGCATTCACTGTGTTATACAAACTCATATTTTATTCTCTAGCTTTCCTTCTATTACCATATGCAACCCCAAACTTCCCCTTTCAACCATGTTTAAACACAAACTTCAGCATTATTAATTATACATATAATAATGTGCTACCATCACCTGTCCATTTCTAAACAATTACAATCAACCTAATTATAAATTCCACACAGATTAAGCATCAGCTCCCCATTCTCTACCCCAATTCTATCTCTGGAAAATCTATCTTCTAGATTCTACCTCTAAGAATTTGCTTATTATAATTAGTTCATATTAGTAAAATAATTCAATATTTTTTCTTTTGTGTCTGGCTTATCTAACTAGACATAAAGTTCTCCATGTTCATTCACATTGCCACATGAATCAGTACTTCATTCCATTTTATACCTGAATAATATTCCATTATATGTACATACCACAATTTGTTTATCCATTCTTCTGTTGATGGACTTGAGTTGCTTCCATTTTTTGGCAAACATGAATAATGCTGCTTTGAACATTAGTGTGCATATATATGTTCATGTTCTTGTTTTCAGTTCTTCTGGATATATACATAGTAGTGGGTTTGCCAGATCACATGGAAAGTCTAAACTTAGCTTCTTGAGGAACTGCCAAACTGTTTTCCACACAGCTGCCCCATTTTACATTTCCATCAGCAGTGAGCAAGTGTTCCTATTTCTGCACATCCTCTCAACAATTGCAGTCTTCTGTTTTTCGTTAATAGCAACCAATCTAGTGTGGATGAAATGATATCTCATTGTAGTTTTGATTTGCATTTCCCTAATAGCTAGTGACACTGAATATTTTTTTATGTGTTTTTTAGCCATTTATATTTCTTCTTTGGAAAAATGTCTGTTCAAGCCTTTTGCCCATTTTTAAATTGTTTTTTTTTTTTGTCTTATTTTTTAGTAGTAGTGTTTCTTTATATATGCTGAATATTAGACCCTTATTGGATGTGTGGTTTCCAAATGTTTTCTCTCATTGAATAAACAGCTTTTTCACTTTCTAGAAAAAAGCCTTTGAGGAGGTACTTTTTGTCTAATTTTTCTTTTCTTTTTTTTTAAAGATTTATTTATTTATGTACATTATCCATTTTAATCCATGCTCCCCCCCCCCATTTTTTCTGTTTGTGTGTGTGTGTGTGTGTGCCGATTCCCTGGACAATTCTCTGTGTCCGTCTCCTGCCCTCTCTTCTCATCCTTCTCCTCCAGTCTTCACCAGGATTCGATCATGGGGACCTCCAACGTGGGAGAGAGGCATTCTGCCATCTGCATCACCTCAGATCCAGGTTTTTAGGCCCGTCTTGTCTTGCTATCTCCTGTGTCTCTCTCCTGCTACATCATCATCCTGTTGCGTGGCTTGGCGGAGCCTGGAGGCTCACCTGCTTACAGGGCCTGGCAGCATATCTGCACATGGGTCCTGGAGGCCCGCATGCCTTCTGTATTTTTCTTTATTTTACCAGGAGGTCCAGGGGATCGAACCCAGGTCCCTCCACATGGGCGATGGACTCCCAACCATTTGAGCTACACCCACCTCTAATTTTTCTTTTGTTTCTTGTGCTTTGGGTGTAAAGCTTATGAAACCATTACCTAACACAAGAACTTGAGATGCTTCCCTAAATTTTCTTCCATGAGTTTTATAGTCTTGGCTCTTATATTCAAGTCTTTGGTCCATCTTGAGTTAACTTTTTATAAGGTGTGAGATATGGGTCCTCTTTCATTGTTTTGGTTATGGATATCCAGTTCTCCCAATATCATTTGATAAAGAGACTATTCTGTCACTGTTGAGTGGACTTGGCAGCCCTTGTTAAATATCAGTTGACTGTAGATGTGAGGGCCTATTTCTGAACTCTCAGTTTGATTGCATTGGTCAATATGTCTATCCTTGTCCCAAAACCATGCTGTTTTGACCACTGTAACTTTGTAATATGCTTTAAAATCAGTTAGTGTGAGTCTTCCAACTTTGTTTTTCTTATTTTTCAAGATGTTTTTGGCTATTCAGGGCCCTTTATCCTTCCAAATAAATTTGATAATTGGCTTTTCCATTTCTGCAAAAAAAAGGCTTTGGGAATTTTTATTGGGATTGCATTGGATCTGTAAATAAATTTGGGTAAAATTGGTATCTTAATGATATTTATTTTTCCAATCTATGAACACACAGTGCCTTTCCATTTATTTAGGTGTTCTTTGATTTCTTTTAACAACAATGTTTTGTAGTTTTCTGTGTACAATTCCTTTACATTCTTACTTAAATTTATTCCTAGGTATTTGAGTCTTTTAGTTGATATTGTAAATGGAATTTTTCTTGATTTCCTCCTCAGATTGCTCATTACTAATATATAAAAACACTGCCATTTTTTCTTGTTGATATTATGTCCCAACATTTTGCTGAGCTCGTTCATTAGCTCTAAGAGCTAAATTTTTGCCATTTGATTTGATAATGTTAACAAATTACGTTAATTAATTTTCTTTGATTGAACGACCCTTGAAAACCTGGGTTAAAACTCACTTGATCATGGTGGACAATTCATTTAATATGTTGTTGGATTCAATTTGCAAGTATTTTGTTGAGGATCTTTGTGTACTAATTCATTAGAGAGATTGGTCTGTAATTTTCTTTTCTTGTAGCATCTTTATCTGGCTTTGGTATTAGGGTACTGTTGACTTCATAGCAAGAGTTAGGTAATGTTCCCCCCTCTTCAATTTTGTGGAAGAGTTTGAGCAGGATTGGAGCTACCTCTTCTTGGGATGATTGGTAGAATTCACCTGTGAGGCAACCTGATCCTGGGCTTTTCTTTGTTGGGAGATTTTTTATGACTGATTCAATCTCTTTATTTGTAATTGGTCTGTTGAGATCTTCTATTTCTTCTAGATTGAGTATAGTTTGTGTGTTTCTAGGAATTTGTCCATTTCATCTAAATTGTCTAATTTGTTGGCATTCGGTTTTTCATAGTATTGTCTTATGATCCTTCTTATTTCTGTGCCATCAATAATGATGTCCCCTCTCTCATTTCTGATTTTACTTATTTGACTCATCTTTCTTTTTTCTTTGTTAGTCTAGCTAAGGGTTTGTCAATTTTATTAACTTCTCAAAGAATCAGCTTTGGTTTTGTTGATTCTCTCTATTACTTCTTTGTTCTTACTTCATTTATTTCTGCTTTAATCTTTGTTGTGTCTTTTCTTCTGCTTGCTCTGGGATTAGTTTGTTTTTCTTTTTCTAGTTCTTCCAGGTGTGCAGTTAGTTCTTTGATTTTGGCTCTTTCTTCTTTTTAAGGCATTTAGGGCTATAAATGTCCCTCTCTGTGCTGTCTTCACTTCATCCATAAGTTTTTCTATGTTGCTGTGATGGTTTGAATTTGGTGAATGCCAAAAAGAGATTATATTTTTGAACTAATTCATTCCTGTGGGTGTTGGGCTCTTTTGATTGGACTACGTCAGTGAGGTGGAACTCAGACTGGGTCTCTGCCCTCTTAATGGAGCTTATATAAATGAGACACAGAGAAGGAGACACACAGAAAAGGGAGTTCTAGCATTTTTATCTGGCTGTATGACAGAGAGAACTTGAGGCTTGTTAGCAGTCAAAGCTGAAGCATGAAGCCCACAAGGAGCTGGGTCCACAGAGCAGCTCAAGGCTGAGGAGACAAGCCCTGTCATATACCTGATAACCATGGGGAAGGACAATGGGATCACCAGTAGCTGACTTTGGTGAAAAAGCACCTCTGATGGTCCTTTAATTTAGACATTTCATGACCTTGGAACTGTTAGCTTTTACCCCAAATAAATCCCTTTATAAAACCCAACCCATTTCTGGTACTTTGCTTTGGCAGCTCTTTGGCAAACTATGACAATGGTATGCTCATTTTCATTTGTCTTGAGATATTTACTGATTTCTCTTGCAACTTCTTCTTTGGACCACCAATTGTTGATGAGTGTGTTGTTTAACCTCCATATATTTGTGAGTTTTCCAGTTCTCTGGCTATTATTGATTTCTAGCTTTATTCTGTTGTGGTCTGAGAAAGTGCTCTGTATAATTTCAATCTTTCAAAATTCATTGAGACTTGTTCTATGAACTAACATGTGGTCTATCCTGGAAAATGATCTATGAACACTTATGAAGAATGTATATCCTGCTGTTTTGGAGTGTAGTGTTCTGCATATGTCTGTTTGGTCTAGTTCATTTATTATATCAGTCAAGAAATCTGTTTCCTTATTGATCCTCTGTCTAGATATTCTATTGCTGAGAGTGGTGTATTGAAGTCTTCTACTATTATTGTAGAGACATCTATTTCTCCCTTCAGTTTTGCTGGTGTTGGCTTCATGTATTTTGGGGTACAGTGGTTGGGCACATAGATATTCATAGTTGTTCTTTTTTTTTTTTTTTTTTTTTTGATAGATTGCCCCTTTCATTAATATATAATGATCTTCTTTGCCTCTTATAACAATTTTACATTTAAAGTCTACTTTGTCTGATATTATTAAAGCTACCCTAGCTCTTTGTGGTTACTATTTACATGGAATATCATTTTCCAATCTTGAACTTTCAACCTATTTGTGTCCTTGGGTCTCTTGTAGACAGCACATAGATGGATCATATTTTTACATCCATTCTGCCAATCTTTGTCTCTTGCTTAAGGAGTTTAATCCATTAACACTCATGTTATTATGTAAAGGCAGTACTCACTTCAACTATTTTATCCTTATATCTCATATTTTATTTTTGTCTCTCATGTTATTCTTTTAGTAACCCTTACTAATAATTTTCCTGTCTACACTCTCCTCCAAACCTATCTCTCCTGTCTTTACATTTGAGCCTGCAAAACTCCCTTTAGTATTTCTTGTAGGCAGGTCTCTTGTTGACAGATTCTCTCTGTTTCTGTTTATCTGTGAATATTTTAATATCCTCCTCACTTCTGAGTACAATTTTGCTGGATACAGAATTCTTGGCTGACAGTTTTACGCTTTCAGTAAGTTAAACATGTCATACCACTACCCTCTCATCTCCATGGTTTCTGATGAGAAATCAACACTCAATCTTATCAAGCATCCCTTGTATGTAATGTATCACCTTTCTCCTGCTTCTTTTAGGATTCTCTTTTTATCTTTGTCATTTGACAATCTGATTAATATGTGTCTCAGAGTAGCTCTGTTAGGATTTATTTTGTTTAGAGTACACTGCACTTCATGGACTTGTATATTCATGTGCCTCATAAGAGTTGGGAGATTTGGGGCTGTTATTTCCTCAAACATTCCTTTTGCCCCTTTTCCCATCTCTTCTCTGGGACACCCATGACATGTAATTTTGCATGCTTTGTACTGTCATTCAGTTCCCTGAGACCCTGCCCATTCTTCTCCCTATTTTTTTTCTTTATCTGTTCTTCTACCCAGGTAATTTTGGATGTCTTATCTTCTATTTCACTAATTCTTCTGCCTCTTCAAATCTGCTATTTTATGAATGTAGTGTATTTTTACTCTCTTCTATTGTAACTTTAATTACCATTAATTGTTATTATTATTATTTTTTTGGACATTTTCAAATTCTTTATTTATGCTCACCCCATGTCTTCTTAATATCCTTGATCTCTTCCTTCATTTCTTTGAATTGATTTAGGAGATTTGTTTGGAAATCTTTGATTAGTTGTTCCAAATTCTGTGTCTCCTCTGACTTTTTAATTTGTTCCTTTGACTAGACCATATCTTACTGTTTCTTAATGTGGCTTGTAATTCTTTGCTCATGACTAAGCATGTGATTATCTTCATGAGTTTTCTGTGATAGTCAGTTTCTCTCTCTTGCTTAGGGTTTTTATTGTTGATTGGCTTTGTGCTAAGTCTCTTCTTTGACACTTGGCTCAACTTATTCTAAATATTTAGTATTGCCCATGTTTAACTGATCAAAACCATGCCACAAAGGAGGCACATATCAGTTTCAAAAAGCCCTGGTGAAAGGGTTGAGAAAGACTCTTAAATAGAATTTTTTTTTTTTGTATTGTTAGCTCCTCAAAAGTGGACTTTCCTGCCCAGCAGGTGGCTCTCTCTTAAGCCAGCTGTTCACCACATCCTAAGGGAAGGGAGAGGTTTTTATTTTTCCCTTCACAGACTCTACCCCTATTGGGGGCAGTATTTAAAACAATGGCCAAGAGGATCCCTGACCTGGTCAGCTGAAACTGTGATTCAGCCAGGACTTAGAGATCCAATCTATCCTATTAGGAGCTCAATCAACCCTTGGCACTACCCTACCCCGATCCCTGGGAAGGAAGTCTTCTCCATTCCTCTCCATCCCAGGCTGCCAACCAGCTCCAGTCAGTGCTGGCTTCTTGTCTCGAGGGTAGGGGATGGGTGCTGGTCACTTCCATGGAGCAATTGACTAAAAGTTCCTCTGGAGTGACCTCTCTCAGTCACCCAATTCTTCTTCTTCCTAGAAGTTGTACAGTGGTCCCTTGGCCTCTGGAGTCCAAGAACTTCCATCTTTCTTCCCCCTGGGCCTGCCTGCACCTGTCTATACCTGGAAAATCTATTCTCATGAGCAGCCCACGCTGCTTCCCACTGTCCCTGGCAAGGCTTTCCTCATGAGCTACCTGCTCTATTTCCCCTGAACCCGGCAAGACCTCCCTCACAAGTCACCCATGCAACTTCCATATAATACTTTCTACTTTTTAAATGTGAATACACTAAAATTTAAAATTACATATGTGACTTACATAATATTTCTATAGGACAGTGTTCTTCTACAAGGTTGGCAACATAATTTGGGGGTGGGCAAATAGAAACTGAAAACACAGGGTACCTTGTTCTGAAAGCAAGATAAAAGTACTTTTAAAGGTGTCAAAATGTAAAAGATTTTCTTTTTCTCCATAGTCTTCCTCTCTGCCATGGTGTTTAATGTTTGTTTATTTTGTTTTGTTTTCACTTGCTATTTAATGTTGCACTCCTTTTGGCATGTGCAGGTTCCATGCAAGTACACTGTTGGACAAGTGCAAACCTTTACAGGATGCCCCATGACTCGGAGAATGCTGGAACAAGAGTGGCTCAACAGTTCTGGGTTCTCCCTCTCATATTTGCAGGCTATATTCACTTGAAGCTGGCTAAGGTCTTTTTGAAGTAAAGTCTCCTAAGCCAGTGTACTTCAAACTGTGGGTTGTAGCCCTTTGGTATGTCAAAAAATGAATTAATTTGTTCAATATCAGCATTTCATTGGAATAAGATAAAATAGAATGTTTCAGAACAGAATAGAGTAGTAAATAAAATATTAGGTTTACATATTAACTAGTGAGTTTTAAATATTTTTTTTAACATTTTTGTTTCAGTTGTGTTGTGTGTCATATAATAAAATATTTTTCCTATAGTTGTAGTCAAAAGAGTTGGAAAAACACTTCAGTAGAGCACATTGTTACCTTTATCTATTGTCTCTATCCATGCTTCTACTCTAAAACCCTTAAATGTTGGCTATAATTTGGACTGTCTGAGCCATACTACATAATATATGTATTATGCTGATGCTTTTTTCCTCATATGTCCCAGTCAACCTGAGAAAAATAGTAATCATTTTTAAATACTTAAAGTATTTAATAACTTCTGCCCTGTGAGCCTTTCCAGGCACTCACCTTCCTACAACCTCTTCATCATCCATCTCCCACTGACTGTTTTAACTAATTTTTTAGTATATCTGCAGTTGTTGGAGCTAGGTGATAGCAAGTTAGTCCCTAATAATTTGAACACTGTTATGATGCACGTAATCTCTTTGACCTAATTATGTCACACAAGCATATGTTTATTAGTGAGCAGGCACCAAACCCTTAGTTAGCCTCTCTGTGCATTCAGAAAATCTTGACTTCAGGTGCTGTCAAAATACTTCTCATGAAAGATTTCTTAACGTAAATGCAGCTATATTTCAGGGGCAGGTTACGGAAACCAAAAAATTTCTGTACTAGTTTCTTGTAGTAGGCAAGCCTGGAGATTGATGCCTGATTATATCAGACACATTGAAGACTGACCGATTCTTATGTCCAAGAATCTCCATGAGGTGCTAGAGAATCTTAAAAATTTTCAACATATCTTGAACATTACTAATTCCTCTGAAGAGAGCCAATTTCTTATTTTCAATAGCTAATAAGCCATTGATTTCACCACTGAAAACCCAATTATACTTAGGTTAAATTTTGTTTAGATAAATATACAAAATTCTGTAGATAATGGTAGGTATAGTTGAGGCATGTAGCAGTAGTCTATGGGAGTGTTCTTTTTGTTTAAAATTAATGTAGACTGTAAACTCTGGATTAAGGCAAGCATCCTTAAACTGTAATTTAAATTATCATATATATAATATAACACTTTCCATGGCTAAACTGCTTTAGAATTAATTACAGACATCATAAAATTGGAAAGAATAGCTATAGTCAATGTGCCTTGGTTGCTGGAGGGACATCATTATATGTTTTTTAAATTAATTCATGTCACAGGTACATGCACTGATAGATATGAAAGTACAAAATGTGGGGGGATTCTGTTAATTACTCTACAAATATATACATGATTTAATGATGACAAATTTTTTTCTGAAAGTTCTTCAGAATAAAACTTATAATCCACCTCCAAAAAAATTAAGTTGTTCCTTCTTCAGTGATCCCATCAACACTTACTGTAAATTGAACGGAATGTTAGAATGAGATATATTCCTCCTCACTTTTGAATAAGTCAGTATAAACATTAGAATACCAAGGTTAGTATGAAATGAACATACTACATATGTGAAGACTCACAAAGTCTTCCAGAAACTCTTACATGGCTCATGAACCATGAAGAAATATTGGGAATGTATAAAGAAGTCAAAGAAAGTAAAAGAAGAATGATTTGTAAATAGGGCTGTCACCCTAATCAGAGTCTACATCCCAACCCTGTTAGGGGAAGGAAGAAATTACTACTATATAATCCTAAACCTAGTGAAACCTATCAAAAGTCAAAGTCACCTAACTTTGGTATACTCCAATGAGAAAGAACACTTAGGTACCTGGATCATAACTGTGAAAGCACAAATGAACAGTGTACTGGAGATATCTAAAGTGAAGAAGAAGGACTGGCTAATTGTTTTGTGGTGAACCCAGTGAATGAAGACTTCTGTATTGGAATCATTCTGTTTGCACAGTTTGCCAGGGAAAGGGATGGGTGAATGCTTCCTGTGACCCAGATGTGATAAGAGAAAAATGTCATGAGTCATTATGTGTCCTGTCCAATAGGGCCATGCTTGGGGGGGGAGGGCAGGAAAGCAGACATTAAGAGAAGAACCTTAAAGTATAACAGTTGATGTACAACAGCTATGAAGAGTCCCAATTGACCACCAAAAGTAGAGATTTATTCAGCTCAAGTCAAAAGACTTGTTAGGGAAAAAGAAAAGCAAGAAACTTTTGAAAGCACAAGAATGGCCAGGAGGAGTTGCCTTGTTTAACCATCCAGGACCATTCTAGGAGTCCGTTTTAAATATCTACAAGGTCTGAGAGCACTAATATAGTTAGCTACATAAGAATTGCCATACTCTAACTTCCCCTCCATCCCTCTGCAGTTGAAAATGGAAAGGAAGGAGCATGCTGGCCAATAATGAATTTGGAAGATGTTAGGTATAAAAAAGTAAGAGAAAAACTCTTTCTTGACTGCAAACACAAAACCCCAATGAGAAAAGAGGCATTTGCCACTCCTCAGCCTGATTTGAGTCATAAATTTTTCTCTACGAACACACTTAAATAAAGTTAACGTTAATGTAGTAATACTAGCCCTATTTCTTCTGCCTTAGGCCAACCATAATTTAAGAATAGAATAATTTTGCTTTTCCAAATCTATCTTATTAATTTTCTAGTCTTTTCCTCATAATTGCTATGGTAAATATGGAGAGAGAAGGTGATGCTTTTATCTCCCATCAAGAGAGAACCTGCTGCAAGAAATTTGGCTAAAAGACAGTCTCTAGCTCCTGTACTTTTGGTATCCACCACAACATTCACATTGAAGCCATGCCCTCTCTAGACTGTTTCCAGAAAATGACTGAGAACAGTTGGAAACCAGAGCCATGTAATGCCTGCCCAAAGTAGGACTCCTCTAATAGGTAGTTCTTGCACTGTAGTTCCACAACGTCTGACTCTGTCTTTTTAAAGCAGCAACAAAAAATAAGTTTCTTTCTACTCAATCTGCTTCCTTCCAACTGATACGGAAATGTTGAACATTCCAATATTTTATTTAGTTTGTTTTCCTGAAATGATTTGAATTTCCTATAGTCTGCACATGACTGAGATGTCATGGTTATTGCAATGTAAGCACAGAATGAAATATTTGGTCACTGCTTCAACATCACACGAACATATGAGATACAATTGTGCATTTATACACATAGTTATGTATATATGGATATATACGTGTGTGTAGATTGTGATGGTTAGGCTATCATGTCAACTCAGTGAGGTAATTATGCCCAGTTGTTTGGTCGAGCAAGCACTGGGCTAATTGTAATACAAGGACATTTATGGACTTTAATCATCAGTGAGTTTACTGCATAGATGGCTAATTACATCTACGCTCAACCAGGGAGATTGCTGTCAGCAATGAGTGACATTTAACCAATCAGTTGAATACCTTAAAAGGTGAAATGATTTCAGCATTCAGAGAGAATTTCCCAGCTTGTCTTTGGACAGCCAACATCTCCCAGGAACTCACAGAGGACCTTCATCGAACTTTCATCCTAGCCCCTGGTTTGCAACCCGCCTGCAGATTCTGGACTTGTGCATCCCCATGGTCACGTGAGAGAATTTCATAAAATCTTTATACTATTAACAGAGATCTCCTGTGATTCTGTTTCCCTAGAGTACCCTGACTAATACAGTAGATAGATAGACAGATAGAATGACCTTTATCTATAGATGAATGCGCTTAACACTGAATTTTAATGACCATTTTGAAAGCATAATGAATGAAGTTAAAATAGATAAGGCATATAAAGACCAATTGTCTTTCCATAATTTGAATGGTCTTCATCTTGACTGTGCTGCCTCTGCAATCTCTTCTCTTCTTTACAACTTTACTGTTGTAGAGTAATACTTTAAAGTCATGTTAATGGAAAAGTCAATTCCTAATTTCATTTTAAAATTTTATATCTTTAGTTAATACCATATGATACTCCCTGTATGTTCATTATGACTATTTAAAATCATCAGTTTTATTGTTAGCCATCCTATGTTTATTATAATATCTTTAGCACTGTTTAAATTGGTAAGTATTTATATCCAAAGTCCCTCTAAATTAGTCTTGTTAAAGTAAGTCTACATTTTTACCTTGTTTGTATGCTCTACAAACATTATAACCAATGATTTTGTTCAATTTTCACAACTATCCCATTAAGAGGAAACAGAAGAATGAAGTTACAGAAAACTCCGTGCTTGACCAGTTAAAAATGAATGAATAATTTGTTCTTAGAAGTTGGTAAATCTGGGTATCCTAACACCTAAAAACAGTCCCTGTTTTTATCAATCCAACATATTTTCAGGCTGCCATGAGTTGAGAGGAAAATGTTTTGAAAGTAAATTATTTCCAAATTTTGTGAATTCCAGTGCTCTTTCTAAGGGATATAATCTTATCTACCTCCCCCACATTGTATATTTTGCTCAAAGCATCCAAAGTCAGAAGACTACAGTACTATAATCTTCAATGAACTAACAAGATGGAAAAGACAAATATTACCATTTGAAACTCGTCTTCACCATCCACAACTCAGAGAGTTTTAGCCCCCCGTCTGTTATTATCTCTGCTAGTGCTGAATAATGGTGACATACAGTATGACACTTTCAGCCTGTCATTATCTCCTTAATTGCAATGCTTTGGCAATGCCCTAGTTTCTTGAAGGGAAGGAACAATACATAAGGAATGCACTTCTCATTGAAGTATTAAATACAAATAGAAATGATGAGAAAATAAGTAAATATTTCAGTGTTTTTATATATTCCTTGAAAGATGGGTGAAATCAAGGCACACTGCTTGCGGAAAGATCATTATATCAAAAATGTTTCTGATTGCTCCTAAGATCTTTAATGACACTGGGATCATTTCTGAAAGACTCTGGCTTAAAATTTTGACGATGGGTCTCTGATTTTTTTTTCTTTCTGTGGTGGAATAGAGTAAAATCAGGACCTAACATTACCACCACTGAGATTTACAGCCTGCTTACCTGAATTATTATGAGATTTATAAATTATAAATTATCTTTATTATCCATGATATGTTGAGTTTAAGTTATATTGCATGCTATTTGTGGAGTAGCTTTTCTTGCTCAGTTTTTACTCTATGTTCTTTCCGATTTAAATAAAGATTGTGTATGGGGTATTGTCCAAATAATGGTAATAGCCAGATTTAAGAGCAATCTTTGTCATATGGGAATGCAAACAATGGACTTAGCTGCCATCATATGAGTTCTCAGCTACAGGAGGGTAATGATAATAATTTTCTGTTTGCATATATGAATTCATCTCTAATATACCCAATATAACTGATAAATATTTCTATGTAAGGAAACATTCCAAGGAATCATTTGTGTTAGGCCTTGTTGGGTCTTCCTAATTTAGTAACTCACACAGATACAGTTTTTATGTGTTTTGTCACTAAGCCCAGCTCATTTAACAATTTTCCCTCCTTCCAGAAACCACAATAAAATATTTGTAAATGAATAACAAATATATACCCATAAGGGAAAACAAAAAGAGACAACAGCAAAGAAAAAGTTCGAGTCATGTTTGGAAGATGGATTATGCTAGAAAACTATGACTTCTTTTATTAACAAAGTGAAGATACAACCTGAAGCTGGGTAAGAAGACAGTATTTAAGTATATAGAAACACAGAGAAAAAGATGGGATCAGACCCAAGTCTGAAAAAAAAGGGAGAGAGAGAATTGGTTAAGGTCTATACCAATATGGAACCTTGATTGCCCTGACTCCAGCTTTTTTGTGAGCAAGACGTTCCATGCCAAAAGGTAAACTGAGATAATCAGAGACTACCATCCTCACCAGCACCCTGTTCTTCTGAAAGAAGCTCACCATTACCATCCCTGCTCCCAACTGCAGTGGCTTGGAGATTTTTCCTACGGGGAAAGAAAGGCCTTAAGAACAGAACACTGGCAGAAGATGGCATTGGTTTAGGTGGGCACTCACCATTTCTCTCATGGAAGATGGCTGACTGGGGACAGGATCCTGCCCGGGTGGTCTGTTCTGGGAACCAGCAGAGTGAGAACCTTGGGGACATCGATCTGGAGGGAGCTGGACAGTGAGGTGGACTGTTCAATATAAAATCATAAGTTTTTTCCCCAGCTGGAAGTCATGGATGCAAATGGCTAAGCCCCACTCTCCCAGCAACCCGGTGAAAGGGAGCACTTTCCAAGAGTGGGAGGGTACTGGCAAAAGGTGAGAGGGTTTTTTTCTGTCGGTTTGGCTACCTGGACCCCCTTGCAGCTTTTTGGGAGCAAACCAGCCGGCTAGAAGTGGTGCCAGGCTGAGGCGAGAGGCAAATTTGCTGAGGAAGCCTGATTTACCTAACAGTCATGGGACACAGAGGCTTGGCTCGGGAGGGGGTGGAGCCAGCCAATTTTACAGTTCTGCACTGAGGATCAGAGTCTCAGCAACCCGGGGGGATCAGGCAATGGCAAGTGTTTGATAAGTTTCCACGAGCCTATTTAGGGTACCCTCGGTGGAGGGGATGGTCCAGAAGAGGCCTTCTTTTGGGTCCCTTATTTCTTCAAAAAATTTTTGTTTAACTTAATTTAATCACTAAAATCTGACTCAAAACCTGCATGAGAAGGCTGCAGGGTAATTGATTGATGAACGCAGGCTGAGAGGCTACACAAGTGGCAAAGAAGGAATGCTGTTTTTCCTTAGCTTTGTTTGACTGCATGCTTGTGTGTTTGTTTGGGTTTTCTTTGTTTGTTTGTTTCTTGCTTTTCTTTTCTCTTTCCTCCCCATCCCCCCCCCCTTTTTAAATCAGGTGCTGCTACCTTGTTCCTTCTTTGCTGTGCTTCTTCTTCCTTGATTTTCCATTCTCTGTGTATAGTGATTTTTGTCTATCAATGCTCTTTTCCTTCCTTCATCTTTCCACCTTCTGCTTTCTGTTGTGGTTCTTACATTCCACCTTTTTTCATTAGTCCTCAGCTTCACAGGTGTTGATTTCTATCTTGTCTATTCTGTTTTCTTTTTTTAAATAATTAACTTTTTCCTTTCAGCCCTTTCTTACTCTTTCCCTCTCTCCTCATCATTCTGGTCTTTTATATCATTCTATATATTTTTCTCTATTTGGTTTCCCATTCCATTGTAAGTACTCCACTTTTTTCCCCTATTACTATACACTGCCTACATGAGTTAAATATTCAATCTACTAAGTCTGATATGGCCCCTCTTCTAACTTTTTTCAATATTACTATTATCCTTTTTCCTTTCTTACCTCTTTTGATTCCACTGGCCCTAATCTTTTTCCTTCAAGAGAACGTAGAAAAAAGCAAGGAAATACAAGAAGAACAAAGTGTCAAAGAGAAAACTTAACACACACACAGAACCACCAGCTAAATAAAACTCTAGAGCAGAGAGAGAAGCTAATCAACTGAATAAATCCATCAAGATAAAATGATGATGAGAAGACAACAAAAAATTACCAACCATACTGAGAAAACAGGAAGACATGGACCATTCCAATGATCAAACTAAAAACCAGGAAGAGATGCAGAACATCGAACAACTAAACAAAGCTGTCCAAACAAATATCATGGACCAACTTAATGAAGTGAAGAGCTTCACTTAATTAATGAAGTTAAGAGATTAAGGATATTAAGAAGACACTGGGAGAACATACTGAAGAAATTGTAAACATACATAAAAAGATAATGGATATGATGGTGATGAATGGCACCATCCAAGAAATCAAAAAGACACTGGATTCACATAACAGCAGATTTGAACAGGCAGAAGAAAGAATTAGTGAGGTGGAAGACAGTACATTTGAAATCAAACAGACAGTAGAACAGATAGATAAAAAGATAGAAAAAATCCAGGAGGGACTTAGGGATTTAACTGATAACACAAAATGCACAAACATACACATTATAGACATCCCAGAAGGAGAAGAAAAGGGAAAGCGAACAGAAGGAGTGTTGAAGGAAATAATGGCTGAAAACTTCCCAACACTGTTTAGGGAGATGGATGTACATGTTCAGAAAGCACAGTGCACCCCTAACAGTATAAATCCCAACCGGCATATTACAAGACACACAATTATCAAAATGTCCAATGCACAAGACAAAGACAAAAACCAGCAAGAGAAAAGAGAACCATCACATACAAGGGAAGCACAATAGATTAAGTGCTGATTTCTCATTTGAAACTATGGAGGCAAGAAGACAGTGATATGACATAGTCAAGGTACTAAAAGAAAAAAACTTCCAGCCACAAATTCTCTATCCAGCAAAGCTGGCATTCAAAAATGATGGAGAGTTCAAAATATTCACAGCTAAACAGAAATTAAGACAATATGCCAATAAGAAACCTGCATTTCAAAGAAATACTAAAGGAAGTTCTACAGGTTGAAAGGAAAAAACAGGAGAGAGAGAGTTAGAGGAGAGTAGAAGAACAACTGAAAAGACAAAAAGAGAAATAAAAACAACATATGACATACATAAACCCAAAGAAAATATGGCTGATATAAGAAACTCATTGAGAATAATAACACTGAATGTTAATGGATTAAACTCACCAGTCAAGAGACACAGATTGGCAGAATGGATGAGGAAATATGACCCATCTATATGTTGTCGACAAGAAACCCACCTTAGACCCAGAGATTCAAGGAGGCTGAAAGTGAATGACTAGGAAACAAGTTTACAAGCAAACAATAACCAAAAAAGGGCAGGAGTAGCTATCCTAATATCGGACAAAATAGACTTTAAATGCAAAATTATTGTAAGAGACAAGGATGGACACTATATATTACTAAAAGGGGTAATCTTCCAAGAATAGAGAACAATCATAAATATTTATGCACCTGAGCAGGGTGCCTCAAAATACCTGAGGCAAACACTGGAAAAACTAAGTGGAGAAATAAATGCCTCTACAGTTATAGTGGGGGAATCTAATACACCATTATCACCATTAGACAGAACATCTAGACAGAGAATCAATAAAGAAATAAAGATTCTGAATAATACATTAGAGGACCTGGACCTAAAAGACATATACAGAACGCTATACCCAAATACAGTGGGATATACATTCTTCTCAAGTGCACATGGATCATACTCCAAGGTAGACCACATGCTAGACCACAGAACAATTCTCAATGAATTCAGAAAGATTGAGATTATACAAAGTAATTTCTCTGACCACAAGGATGGAAATTGGAAATCACTAAGGGCCAGAGAAACAGATTAGGCACAATATATGGAAGTTAAACAACACACTCTTCAACAAACAGTAGGTCAAGGAAGAAATCTCAAAAGAAATCAGTAACTACCTCGAATCAAATGAAAATGACAACACAACATATCAAAATATGGGATGCAGCCAAAGCTGTCCTGAGAAGGAAATTCATAGCCATAAATGCATATATTAAAAAAGAAGAAAGAGCTAAAATTGAAGACTTAACTGCAAATCTGGAGGAATTGGAAAAAATAACAACAAACTAACCCTGAATGAAGTAGAAAGAAAAATAACAAAGATTAGAGCAGAACTAAATGAAATAGAAAATAAGAAAGCACTAGAAAAAATAAACAAAACCAAAAGCTGGTTCTTTGAAAAGATCAATAAAATTGACAAACCCTTAGCCAGACTAACAAAGAAAAAGAGAGAACAGATGCAAATTCACAAAATGAGAAATGAAGAAGAGGATATCACTACTGACTGCACCTAAATAAAGACTATCGTAAGAGGATAATTTGAAAAATTATATGCCAACAAGAATGATAATTTAGAAGACATGGACAAATGCCTAGAAATTCACAAACAGCCTACTTTGATGAAAGAAGAAATTGATGATCTCAACAGTCCAATTACAAGTAAAGAGATAGACTCAGTCATCAAAACCTCCCAACTAAGAAGAGCCCAGGACCAGATGGCTTCACAGCTGAATTCTACCAAACATTCTGGAAAGAGATAACACCAATTCTGCTTAAGCTCTTCCAAAAAATAGAAGTAGAAGGAACATTGCCTAACTCATTCTATGATGCCAACATTACCCTAATACCAAAGACAAACAAAGATACCACAAAAAAGGAAAATTACAGACCAATTTCTCTAATGAACCCAGATGCCAAAATCAAAATCTTCAACAAAATACTTGCTAATTGCACTTAACACATATCAAAAGAATTATACACCATGACCAAGTGGGTTTCATCCTGGGTATGCAAAGATGGTTCAACATAAGAAAATCAATCAATGCAATACACCACATAAATAGATTGAAAGAAAAAAATCACATGATCATCTCTATAGATGCAGAAAAAGCATTCGACAAAATACAGCACCCTTTCTTGATAAAAACACTGCAAAAGATAGGAATAGATGGAAAATTTCTGAACATGATAAAGGGTATATATGAAAAACAAAAAGCTAACATCATCTTCAATGGTGAAATCCTAAAAGCCTTCCCTCTAAATTTGGGAATAAGACAAGGATGCCCACTATCGCTGCTCCTATTTAATATTGTCTTAGAAGTACTTACTTGAGCACGGAGGCAAGAAGAAGATATAAAACGTATTCAAATTGGAAAAGAAGTAAAAATTTCATTATTTGCAGATGACATGATCCTATACATAGAAATGCCTGAGAAATCTGCAACAAAGCTTCTAAAACTTATAAAGGAGTTCAGTAACATCACAGGCTGTAAGATCAATGCTCAAAAATCAGTAGCATTTCTGTACACCAATAATGGGCAATCTGAGGAGGAAGTCAAGGAAAAAATACCATTTACAATAGTAACTAAAATAATCAAATACCTAGGAGTAAATTTAACAAAAGATGTAAAGGACTTATATACAGAAAACTGCACAACACTGTTAAAGGAAATCAAAGAAGACTTAAATAAATAGAAAAATACTCCCTGTTGATGGATAGGAAGACTAAACATCATCAATATGTCTATCCTACCCAAACTAAACTACAGATTTAATGCAATCCCAATAAAAATCAACACTATTTTTTAAGGAATTGGAAAAACTAACTACAAAATTTATTTGGAAGGATAAGAGGCCCCGAATCACCAAAGACATATTGAAAAAGAAAAATGAAGTTGGAGGTATCACACTACCTAACTTTAAAACATACTACAAAGCTACAGTGGTGAAAACCGCATGGCTTTGGCACAAGGAGAGACACATTAATCAATGGAACCGAATTGAGAGTCCGATATAAATCTTTGCATATACAGTCATCTGGTATTCGACAAGGCCACCAAGCACACTCAGTTGGGAGAGAATGTCCTCTTCAACAAGTGGTGCAGGAAGAACTGGATATCCATATCCAAAAAAATGAGAGAGGAACACCATCTCACACCTTATACAAAAATCAACTGAAGATGGATCAAAGATCTAAATATAAGAGCCAAGACCATAAAGACCTTGGAAGATAATGTAGGGAAGCATCTACAGGACCTTGTAAAAGGAAATGGTTTCATGAACTTCATACCCAAAGCATGAGCAGCAAAAGAAAAAATAGATAAATAAGATCTCCTCAAAATTAAAAACTTTTGCACCTCAA
Organism: Tolypeutes matacus; assembly: GCA_026826555.1. Lineage (NCBI taxonomy): Eukaryota > Metazoa > Chordata > Mammalia > Cingulata > Chlamyphoridae > Tolypeutes > Tolypeutes matacus. Next base: position 9,760,564 of record JAKSZT010053770.1, read on the forward strand.
AGGACGTTATCAAGAAAATAAAAAGGCAGCCTATCCAATGGGAGAAAATATTTGGCAACCATATATCTGATAGGAGCCTAATATCCTGAATCTATAAAGAAATCTTACAACTCAAAAATAAAAAAGACTAACAACCCATTTAAAAAATGGGCAAGTGATCTGAAAAGACACTTCTCCAAGGAAGAAATACAAATGGCTAAAAAAGCATATGAAAAAATGCTCGACATCTCTAGCTATTAGAGAAATGCAAATCAAAACTACATTCAGGTACCATCTTATACCCATTAGAATGGCAGCTATTGAAAAAACAGCAGAATATAAGTGTTGGAAAGGATGTGGAAGAGTAGGAATCCTCATCCACTGCTGGTGGGATTGTGGAATGGTCCAGCCACTGTGGAGGACAGTTTGGCGGTTCCTCAAAAAACTAACTATAGATCTTCCATGTGATCCAGTGATTCCACTGCTGGGTAAATACCCAGAAGAACTGAAAGCAAAGACACAAACAGATAAATGCACAACAATGTTCATAGTGGCATTGTTCACTATTGCCAAAAGTTGGAATCAACCCAGGTGCTCATCAACAGATGAATGGATAAACAAAATGTGGTACATGCATACAATGGAGTATTACTCAGCTGTAAGAAGGAATAAAGTGCTAACACACGGGATAACACGGCTGAATCTGAAAGACCTTATGTTGAGTGAAGCAAGCCAGGAATTGAAGGATCAACAGTACATGACTTCACTGATATGAATTAAGGAAACTGAACAGTCTCTGAGAACTATTGTCTGAAACATAGGTGCACAAGAAAGAGAAAGAGAAAGTTGTGAGCCATCACCCATATGGACGTAACCTTTGGTAAAGTGATAGAGTATAGTTGTGTATTGAAGGGATAGGACAGGAGGGTAGTAATATATTGGGTTGTGTGATGCAGGGTTGACAAGTGGGGAGTAGATTGGGAAGGGTGGGTTAGAATACCCAGGATACTGAGGGGAGAGCAGAAATAAACAGGTGGGCATCTCTTAAGAGCAAGGGCGGTACCTAATAGTGGAGGACAAACCAGTGTGTCATGACCTTTTGTTACATGTAACTATAAATCTTGTCATCCAGTGAGTCAAGCCATGGGGAGGGAGGAACAGAATAGATCAAACAGGGAGTATTTAGTGGTCAGTGGAAATGTTTTTCATTAACTTACAGTGATGGACACAGGACATGGTAAATATCACCAAAATTTATAAAAGTGTACGATCTAAAATGTAAACCATACTGTAAACCATTGACAATGCTTAGTAGCTATGTTTCACTTTCTGTACATCAGTTATAACAATGCTACCATCCACATACAAAAAGGTTTTAATATGGGGTGAGAAAAGGGGGAGGAGTTTGGGTATATGAGAGTGTCTTGTATTCGGCATGTGACTTTGCTGTGAACTAAAACTTCTTTGAAAATTAAATGAAAAATAGTGAGACACTGGAGAGTGAGAGGGGGAAGGTCCCATGGTACAGACTAGACAGCAGATATTGCAGTGATAAAAGGCAAAATGTCAAACAAAAATTTTTTTTAATATTTAAAATTTTTTTCTCATTTTTTGAATAACCCAATCCTTTAATTTTATTTTATTTTTATTTTTTTTTAAGTTTTCATGTATTTTATCTCTTACATTTAAACATCCTTATTATTTTATTTTCCTATTAATTGTATTTGGCTATTGTATTGGCTTCATCTTTAAAGAAGTTTTGGATCACAGAAGGGTTACAACTGGCATGGGAGAGGATCATTGGTGGGGGGTGTCAGGGATGGGAGGTGCATGGGAGGAAGTTCACCTGAACATACATAAAAGGTATATAAAATTGTTCAAATGCTCACAGTGCATGGTCACAGTGGGTGGAGAACCACTCAATAAATGAGAGAATACTGAATTCCCATCCTGGAGAGCTCTGCCATATTCTCCAAGGGAGTAGCAACAGTCCCCCAAGGGCAGGGACAGTGTCTGGCAAAGGAGGATGATCCACTGATGGGCTCTTGTTATTGATGACTAGCCTTATGAGTCTTTGCTCTTGAAATTGAAACTTAGCCTATTGTTATCGGGTGCCTAAGGGTTGCCTCCTGAGAGTCTCCTTGTTGCTCAAATGTGGCCTCTCTCTAAGCCAAACTCAGCATATGCATGCATTACCTTCCTCCCAACATGGGACATGACTCCCGGGGATGAGCCTCCCTGGCAACAAGGGATTACTAACAAGTGCCAATGGGCAATACAACTGGAAAAAGACCTCAAATAAAAGGGGGAAAAGGTAAAGAGAAATGAGTTCATATGGCTAAGAGACTTCAAAGTGAGTCAGGAGGTCGTCCCAGAGGTAACGCTTTGCACATCTGAATAGGACCTCATAGGCTTCCACTGTGGATACACCCCAAACAGAGGGGCTCCTGAAGGCTCTGGAGACACCTAGGTCCTATATCAGGGTGGATAGCTCCAGAGTTTTGCGCCTTATCAGTGGGCCCTACTTTGGAATCTGTGCTCCTGAGAGTGACAGAGTTGGACCCAAATATGTCTTCCCTGCACATAGTCCATCTGTCCCTTCTATTCAAACCTATATGTGATGCTGGAGTTTGTAGGTGTTCTTCCAGAGACTGGAGTCTTTGGGCTGTCCATGTGCCAGCTGGGCCTGGAATCTCAGTGGAGCTGAAACTCCTACTCTACAACTCAATGGACTCACCCTGGACACCTGTTGAGGAGATGATGATGGACAATGGCCATCCCAGGGAATGGAGAGAGTCTGCAGCTGCAGGCAGGATAATCCCATCCATCTTATCCATGAGATATAAGCCCCCTCTCACTTAGAGGTGGAGTGGACATCACCATCTCAAACTCCTCGGATTGGGGGAAGAGGTATGGACTAGAGTGGTCTTACTGGTATTGTTATAGACATATTGTGATTCATGCAATGGAAGTAATTACAACATTAATGTGGAGTCAGTGGCCACCGGATGCTTTAGGGGCAGGGAGAGGGAAAAGCAGTTGTAATACAGGGGCTTTTTTGGGACATGGGAATTATCCTGAGTGACATTGCAATGACAGATATAGGCCATTTTATATCATCATAAAACATGCATAACTGTGTGTGATAGAGTGTGGTCTACAATGTGAACTATGGTCCATGCTTAGTGGCAAAGCCCCAAGATGTGTATATCTATTGCAGGTGATGTGCCACACTAATGAAGGATGTTTATGTGGGAGGTTGTGGGAGGAGTGGGAGGTGGGGCATATGGAAATCCCTACAATTTTTGTGTAACATTTATGTCGTCTAAGTATCTTTTAAAAAATAAAAAAATAAAAAAATTATTATTAAAAAAAAAAAAAAAGGAACAGAGCACTGTGAAACTCTCCCTAAGGGACCTGATTTTGTTTGGAATAGAGTTTGAGGAAATTCAATCCTAAAGGAATTCTAAAAAACTGGAGATTTTGGTGGTAAGCAATTAAGAGAAGACTGGTAGCTCTATAAGAGCAACAAACTCAACCAGTTTTCAGCTAATTTATCAAAAAAAAAGAGAGAGACATCTAAGGAAAATCCTCTTGAAGTCAGAATAGATCTCTAAGAATGGCCTCAAAAGCCACCCCTTGCAAAGAGCCTGAATTTAATTAAATTAGACTGTGGAACAACTTATGCCCCAGGCATTGTTTGAACAGTAGAGCAATATTCCACTAATTACTGGAGCCTAAGAGCTGGGTGTAATACAAACAGAGACAGACAGCTTAATATAAAGATGGGGGGGGAATAGACTACCTTGCCAAAATCATTGTCATTCCAGAGTGACTGTGTGCATGCCTATGGCTGGACCTGCTGAGGAGTGACATCAGAGTGTTCATATTGTAGGGAAAAAAGCCTATAGACTTCACTAAAAATGTTGAGTTTCTTGAAGGGAAGGGACAATACACAAGGAATACCAACAGGCAATCTAAAACAAAAAAAGTCCTTGTATAGAGTGGGGAATGGTATACAGAGTTGCTTAAATATATTATCTAAAATTTCCAAAACATGCAAAGAAACAAAAAGTGTGACCTATACACAAGGGAAAAAAAAAAAAGGAAAACATCAAAAATTATCTTTGAGAGGCTCCAGATGTTGAAATTAACAAATATAGCAAAGAAGCTATTTTTAAATATGTTCAAAGAACTACAGGAAAAATAGGCTTAAATAAATAAAGAAGTTATGATGATAATGTCTTGTCACAGGGAATATATTATTAAAGGGATCAGAATTATAAAAAAGAACCAAATGGAAACTCTGTAGTTGAAAAGTACAATAACTGAATGAAAACTTCACTAAAGTGGCTCACAGTAGATTTATACAGGCAGAAGAAAGTTCCAGCAAACTTGAAGATAAATTGGAGGAGGTTATACAACCTAAAAAACAAATTCAAGATGATCACCGAACTCAAGTATGAAAAAGGCAAAGAGATCCAAAACTAGACACATCATATTAAAAATGTTGAGAGACAAATACTAAAAGAAGATCTTAAAATCAGCAGGAGAGAGATTACACATCATATTCAATAGAACCCTGATAAGATTGTCGATTGAAAAATTACAGCCTAAACTGCAAAGTAATGAAAACTTTTGTTTAGGGCCTTTGAATCACGATTCAGGGAGCAGAAATTCAGGTAGCAACCCAAACTGTGTCCTGTTTTGGGGCGCTATTTTAAATCTCTTAGCCATAGTAACTCCATTTAGTTTTAGCACTTTTCCCATTTCTTCCTTTTGATCAAGATCTTTCTCTGAAAACATCACTGATCAGGGTTTGGTAGTGATCCCTTGGTACCAGGGAGGCTCATTCCTGGGAGTCATAGCCATGAAGGGGGTCTGTTATCGGCCTGTCTGCAGAGTTTGGTTTAATGATTGGGTGAATTTAAGCAACAAGTAGTTTTTCAGGAAGACTCAGACATTGTTATAGTTAAGCTTAGCTTTATTATAAGTTTCATAAGTACAAGATTTAAGACAAAGGGTCTGGTATATCAGCATAGCTCCAATGGTATCTACAGTCATAATTCTAGAGATGAGACAATGAATAAGATACCATAATAATTATGACTAGAAAACCAATTAGCAAGGTTTGAAATATGCTATGAATTTAGACAACTTAAGAATTAAGATTCTGATAGCATTATTTTCAATAATGATATACTAGTTAAAGCTTTGGTTATATAATCTGTGTTTCCAATTATGTCCTGTTAACAATGAACACATTTTATTATTGAACTTATGCAAATAATTATATTTCCATGAAAATAAGAATATTCAATAAGAGTTTCCAAATTCTAGGGGATAAGATAGGGAGAAAAGATAATTGTTTAATGAGTTATAGGTAGATTGGGGGGAAAAAAGGATTCCTTGTATAAAATGATAAAATATTAAAACAGTAGCAATATTTTAAACAAAAGTATTTTATTTTATCAATTCATTCAGTCCTAATTAATTAATTAATTAATTCTTGTTCCTCTTGATCTTTTGTTAGCAATTTTATGAATCTACTAGCTTTCTACTAGAATTTTGAAAAATTTGAATTAGTCCCATGGTATGGTCTTAAAATTCTTTAAACAATTTCTTTAGAAGCTGGTGCCCTAGAGAATCTGGCAAAGACCTTTTCACAGGTTTCTGAGGTAGTATTTGATTGTTGTTGAAGATGAACACTTTGGCCTGTCTCTGATTGTGTTTTAAAGAAAACATTAGAATAAAATTTTAAAAAATTATTTGTGGATTACAAAGGATTTAAAACATAAAAGATAAAGAATGCTTATGGTTACATTAATGTTTTATAAAAGTGAAAGGTTTAACTAGAGTTTATTATAAAATAATTTGTTTTTATCGCAAGTAACATATTTTTAAGAATAATTGAATTATGCCTGATAACCTTATACTGTTGTTTAATATGTTAGATTGTATTACAATATCTTCTGGACAGTGAGAACATTGACAAATCTTTAAGAACTTAATATAATATTTGGAATATATATTAATAACATTTTATTTATGAATTCATAATAGGTCAGAAAATCCCTTTTAATTTGGTAACAATTTTAGACAATTTATAATATAGCAAATAGACCTATTTCTAGCACTGCTCTTTTTATAGATTAAAAGAGTAGATTCTTTGTGATTTCCCAGGGACTTTCTGGAAAACCCCAAAGACAATTTGATATTAAAAAGATACCATTTAGCGTTCAATTTGAGAGAGCAAAATGTCAAAAGTTGTCAGGAGGTTTGAACATTTGGTTAAATAGGATCACAGGTCTTTGTGAAACAATACTTGGCTTTTCAATTAAAATGACAATAAAAAATTTTAAAAGTAAATATAGGAGATAACATGATGGTTAAAAAAAAAAAAAAAAAACTTTTTTTCTTTCATAAATGTGAGAAGACAACCCAGCGACCTTCAGAGCAGAAGAGTTGTGTAAACGGAACTGAAAATAGGAAGGAACTATCTTTTCCTCGTACAAGCACATATGTGTTTACACATGGTTAAAGCAGAGCTGATCTGTGGCCTCCTGTCCAGAGAAACGGAAATACCCTTTGTCTTTAGCGTGTAATTTTCACGATAAAATTAGTAATATGTCTAAAATTGATACAGATATCACCCAGAATAGAGTTTTAATTTCTGGTGTTTCAGAGCAAAGCAGAAAAGAGGTTTCTGCTCTTCCCAAGGCTCTGCTACTCAGCTGTTCGGTCCCATACCTGCACAGGTGGAATTTTTGTGATTTGCCTTTACAGAAATTGTCTGATGAAGAAGAGTATTTCTATCCTGAATTAGTGAAAGTGGTTTGGTACAAAGGTATTATATATAGACACACACATAAAAATGTGAACTCAGTAGAGATTTGTCTTGGAGATGGATCTATCTTCAAATCAGAAGGAGCTCATTTGGAGAATTTCCATTTAAGAAGGACCAGAAGAGGGAGAAGAGAAAACTTATTCAGTAAATAACCTTCCTCCAGATAGACCAGGAAGTCTTTTCTCTGTGTGTTCTTTAATTAAACAGGCAACCAGAATTCTTCAATATTGTGCCAAAATGAAGCTTTCGTTAAGCCATAACTATCATATATGCTGCTGGGAAAATGGTACTTGGGATAAATGACAGCAATATACTCTCTTTGCTTTTGAGGGAATCACTCATTCCCAGTGTGGGAAGACTTCTTGCATACTCTGATGAGAAAGTTCATGCTATTTATTTAGATGGTATTACTCTAATTCTAAATTGGTATTTCTGATCTTTCACTGAAAAGAGACAGGTCAACCAAAGTCTCAACTTAGCTTGTAATTAACTTTTCCTGATGGGCAAGATAAGTTAATTCAAACTGAACACCCTGGACCATAGGAAAGATATGTGACAACGATAATAGCATGGTGCAGAAAACAGACCCAGACTAGTTCAAGAGAGATGCCCACACAGCCTACTTCATCTTCTGTTCTTGAAGAAAATTGGCTTGAAGAAAATTTGTAGTTCTGTGCCATTGCTCATATTCAATGAAAAGGAGTGCAAGCTGACAAGGAGGTGCGTGTGGTCCATTGTAGGGCAGCAGATTAAGCAGACAAATCTCATAGCTTTCATGAACAGTGAAAACTTTTCTAGTGACTTGAATAAAGAAATGTTTTAGACATGAATCTCCTTATTCATTTTGCAAAGAGCTAGTCAAGTTACATCTTTTGTGGTTCTGTGCCATTGCTCATATTCATTCTAGTTCCATGAGGAAAAAGACAAAGAACACACATAAGGGGTCCTGGTGGAATTGGATACATTCAGCCCTCTACCCAATATCAGTCGCCTTAATATCTATGTCTGTGGAACATGATAAGAGCTTGTGTTCATAATGTTAAAGTTGAGTCAAGGAGAGAATGTTCAGTATACTTGCTTAAGAAAACAATGAAATGTGTAGATAGTCTATTCCAGAAGGATTTCAATAAAAAATGGTTGTTTTGACACCTAACTCAACCATGTGAAAACTTGGTTCTCCAAAACCATTCACTCCCTAAGAGTTTCATATAAATGAGGTCTTACTATATGTGCAGAGTACAGAAGAATAAGAAAAGATCCTTCTCCAGAGCAAGACAATCTAGGTAGGAAGATCAGAAAGTTAAGTAATAGTTCAAGAGAAGACATTTTCTGGTGGTGGTAGTAGCACAATATTGTAAATGTAATCTACACCACTGAATTAAATACTTGAACGTGATTAAAATGGGAAATGTTATGTTTGTAATATGTTACCACAATTTAAAAAAAAGTGAGAAGACGTAATTCTTTTAAAAATTAAGAAAGGAGGGAGCCCCCCGCGTTAGCTGTGTCTGTGACAGAGAAATGGCTGAGATTGTGATGGACATGCAGCTGATCACAAAGCCAGGGAAACTGAACGACCCCTATGGACTATCCTGCAATCTCCGCGAGAGCGACATGAGCAAACTGCAGCCGGTAGGGGTTGGCCCGGGCTGCTTCACCACCTAGGAAATCGGGGTCAAGACAAATCTTCCTATTTTCAAGCTAAAGAAATCTACCATTAGAAGATAAAATGACTTTGAATGCCTGCGAAGTGATGAGAAACAGAGCAAGGTTGCAATACCCCCACTCACTGGGAAAACGTTTTTTGAGTCAACTCCCTTTTAGAGGAAATGATGGCGTATTTGACAATTTCATTGAGGTAAGGAATAGAGGACTGGAGCAATTTATAAACAAGGCTGCTGGTCATCCTCTGGCACAGAGTGAACATTGTCTTCACGTTTTTACAGGATGAAATAATAGATAAAAGCTATACTGCATCCAAAATAAAATAAAATTTGACTAGAAGGGAGCAAAAAAACCCTACCATGACTTTTAATGTATTATATGTACCAGTGAAGAAGTTCTAACTAAATTTTAGTGTGCTGATCTGAAACTGGTATAGCCTGCCTTCAGTAAACAAACACTCATGATGCTCAGTTTGTTTTGTTTTGACAGTTGACAAGAAGATAATTTGCTTTCTCAAAAATCCCTTATTCCCTCCTTTCTATAAGTAGCTATTCCCTGCTTTTTTTGTTTGTTTGTTTGTTTGTTTGTTTTGTTTTGTTTTTATTGTGGGTAAAAATCAAAATTTTCACAATACATACCAACATTTGCAAAATGATATATAAATGTATATGCATATATGTGCATTTGCTTACAAAAATGTTATTTATGTATATATATAAATATATTTTAAGAGGTGCTTAGATATCCAAAATATTACACGGAACCCACTGGGATTCCCATGTTGCCCACCTCCCACACCTCCTACCACATCCCACACAAACATCTCCCACAAGTGTGACCCACCACCCTCAATGGACTTACACATCCTGGGGCCTTGCCACCAACCATAGACCACAGTTCACCCCGTAGACAACACTCTCTCCCACACAGTTCTTAGTGGTATGTGCTATTTTAAGATGGCCTACATCCGTTGCCACAAAGGTACTCAGGACAACCTTCAAATCCCAAAGAAGACCCTGTATTTCAACTGCTTATCCCCTCCCTGCCCCAAAAGTGTCTATTCCCTGCTCTTTTAAAGTGGTGCCCACTATTTTATAGCATCACAAATCCAATATAATCTGCAGTATCCTAACTAAAGTTTCTGCCTTGGTCTTTTTATTTTATTTATTTCTCCCCACCCCCTCATTGTTTGCACTTGCTGCATTTGTTTGTCTTCCTATTTCTTTTAGGAGGCACTGAGAATGAAACGGGGAAGTCTGATATGGGAGGGAGGCACTTAGTCATTTCAGCCACCTCCACTCCCTAGTTTGTTGTGTCTCTCGCTGTGGTTTTCTTCTCGTGTCCCTTGTTGCATCATCTTGTTGAGTCAGCTTGCCATGCCTGCCCAACACATCAGCTAGCTGTCTTGCTTATCCTCCTTAGGAGGCACCAGGAACCTCCACTCTCTGCTTTGTTGTGTTCCTCATTATGTTTTTCTACTTGTGTCTCTTGTTGTTTCAGCTTTGCCATGCCTGCCCATTCCAGCAGTTCACTGTCTTCTTTAGGAGGCACCAGGAACTGAACCTGGGACCTCCCATGTTGTAAGCGCGAGCTCAATTGCTTGAGCCACATCCGCTTCCCTGACTTGGTCTTATTTGCACACTTTTCATAGCATGTTTGATTCCTCAATCTGATGAACTACAATATGTCTCTTTGCCTCTTTTAAATTGTAATGCCACTTGTCCTGATTTACAAGTAGGAGCATTATACCACTGGTTTCCAGTTTTGCACATAAAGACTACACACTTATGTACAGAAAGTATCTTCCTTCAGGTTTGTAAAACCCTTGACTACACATTTATGTACAGAAAGCATCTTCCTTTAGGCTTGTAAAACCTCCAGGTGGAAGATAAATGAAGGGCATCTTAATATTCTATAAAAAAACAAAATCAAATTTATGTACTAAAATCATTTGCTTAAAATTTTAAATTGTTTTCAAATAAAATGCATTTCTGATATGCAAAAAATAAGTACAGGATTAAGTTAACATAAAGTACAAGAAGTTATTTTGATAAAACATAGACTCTACAACTTTTACATTGATTATTCAGAAAACCTTTACAACCTCTTATTAAGAACAGACTGATAATCCAAGAAAACTTTATCATTTTAATAGAGAGAAAACCAAATTCTAGTTCTGCATCAGTATAATGCTTAATGCTAAGGCTTTTAAAAATTTTAGAGATAAATCCATCAAATCTTATCCAATTTCTACCATTAGAAATAAAATTCTTTCTCTGCAAACCTTCTACAACTTGCTATGTCCATTCAGGTTTTGTCTTAAATTGCCTTTTTCACATTCTGTAGAACCATTTTTTTTTTTTTAATGGTCTTTGTTTTTTTACTGGTCTTTTAAAAAAAAAATTTTTTTATTGTGCGAAAAATCAAATTTTTCACAATACATACCAATATTTGTAAAATGATATTTAAATATATATGCATATATGTGCATTTGCTTACAGAAATGTTATATATATATATATATATATATATATATATTTTTTTTTTTTTTTTTTTTTTAAGGTGCTTAGATTACCTAAATATTACACAGAAACTACAGGGATTCCCATGTTCCCCACCTCCCACACCTCCCACAACATCCCACACAAACATCCCCCACAAATGTGGCCCATCACCCTCAATGGACCTATACATCCTGGGGCCTTGCCATTAACCATAGACCACAGTTCACATTGTAGACCACACTCTCTCCCACACAGTTCTGAATGGTGTGTGCTGATTTAAAATGGCCTACATCTGTCGCCACAACGGCACTCAGGGCAACCCCCAAATCCCGAAAAAGCCCCTGTATTTCAACTGCACTTCCCCTCCCTGCCCTGAAAGTGTCCAGTGGCCACTGGCTCCACCTCACTGTTATAATTTCTTCCATTGCTAGTCACCATATGTGTACAACAGAATACCATTAAGTCCACTCTAGTCCATAGTTCTTCCCCCAATCCTGAGGGGACTGGGATGGTGATGTCCACTCCACCGGCAAGTGAGTGAGGGCTTATATCCCATGGATATGGTGGGTGGGATTATCCTGCCTTCAGCTGCAGTTCCTCTCCATTCCCTGGGATGGCCGTTACCCATCGTTGTCTACTTGCCAGGTGACCTGGATGTATCCATTGAGCTGTAGGGTAGGAGTGCAGCTCCACGAGATTCCACGCACACCTGGCACATAGGCAGGCCAGAGGCTCCAGTGTCTGGAAGTTTACCTAAAAACTCCAGCATCACATATAGGTTTGAATAGAAGGGACTGATAAACCATGTGCAGGGAGGACTTATTTGAGTCCAATTCTGTCACTCTCAGGAGCGCAGATTCCAAAATAGAGCCCACTGATAAGGCATCAGTCTCTGGGGCTATGCCCCCTTATATGGGACCTGGGTCTCTCCAGAGCCCTCAGGAGCCCCTCTGTGTGGGGTGATATGCACTTTGGTGTTCTATGAGATCCTACTAAGGTGTGCATAAGCATTACCTCTGGGATGACCTCCCGACTCTCTTTGAAGTCTCTTAGCCACTTGAACTCATTTGTCTTTACCTTTTCCCCCTTTTATTCAAGGTCTTTTTCCAGTTGTGTTGCCATGTAGCACTTGGTATTAATTCCTCGTTGCCAGGGAGGCTCATCCCCGGGAGTCATGTCCCATGTTGGGGGGAAGGTAATACATTCATATGCTGAGTTTGGCTTAGAGAGAGGCCACATTTGAGCAACAAGGAAGCTCTCAGGTGGCAACCCTTAGGCACCCCATAATGGTAGGCTAAGTTTCAGTTACAAGAGCAAAGACTCATAAGGCTAGTCATCAATAACAAGAACTCATCAGTGGGCCATCCTCTTTTGATAGACACTGTCCCTGCACTCAGAGGACTGTTGCTGCTCCCTTGGAGAATGTGGCAGAGCTCTCCAGGCTGGAAATTCAGATTCTCTCATTTATTGAGTGATTGTCCACCCACCGTGACCATACCCCATCCTTTGATCACTTGAACAATTTTGTATATCTTTCGTGTATATTCAGTTGAACTTACTCCCATGAATCCCCCCTCCCAGACACCCCCCACCAATAATCCCCTGCAGCACCCATTGTAACCCTTCTTTGATCTAAATCTTCCCTGAACATGTAGCCCATATAATAACCAAATACACTTAATAGGAAAAAGAAACAACAATGATAAGCTTAAATGCAAGAGATAAACACAAGGAAACTCAGGGAAAAAAAAACAAAAAATCAAACAAACAAACAAAAAACAAAACAAAATAAAATATAATTAGCGGATTGGGACATTCAAAAAAGTGGGAAAAAAAACAAACAAACAAAAGAAATTCCTTTTTAAAAAAAAAAAATTATTCTTTTTTTCCTTTTATCACTGTATTATCGGATGTCCAGTGTACTGTGACATATTCCCCCTCTCATTCCCCAGTGTCTCCCAAATTTTCATTTAATTTTCAAAGAAGTTTTATGTCACAGCAAAGTCACACATGGAATACCAGAGACCCCCACATAACAAACCACCCCCCCTTACCCACCCCTTATTAAACCCCCCCCTTTTTTTTTGGATGTTAGCATTATTATAACTGTTATACACATAGCAATATATAGCAACTAAATATTGTCCATGGTTTACAGTTATAGTTTGCAATTTAGATGATACAGTTTAATAAGTTTTGATGATATTTATCATGTCCTGTGTCCATTACTGTAAGGTAATGAAAAACCTTTCGCATGACCACTAAATACCTCCTGTTCTTTTCTGTTCCTTCCTCCCCCTCCCCCTGGGGCATATGACACTCCTCTCTCTTGACTCATGGAATGACAAGATTCATAGTTACATACCTTGGGTATTCCAACCTACCCTCCTAGTCTACGCACCTGTGAACCCTGCACCATCTTCTCTTTTTCTCCCGTGAACCTATCTTTCAGACAATGGTTCTCAGAGACTGCTCACTTTCCTCAGTTCAAATCAGTGAGATCATATACTGTTCATCCATCAATGCCTGGCTTGCTTCATTCAACATAAGGTCTTCAAGATGTGTTAGCACTTTATTCCTTCTTACAGTTGAGTAATATTCCATTGTATGTATGTACCACGTTTTGCTTATCCATACATCTGTTGATGGGCACCAGGGCTGATTACAGCTTTTGGCAATGGTGAACAACGCTGCTATGAACATTGGTATGCATATATCTGTTTGTGTCTTTGCTTTCAGTTCTTCTGGGTATATACCCAGCAGTGGAATTGCTGGCTCATATGGAAGATCTATTGTCAGTTTTCTGAGGAACCACCAAACTGTCCTCCACAGTGGCTGGACCATACCACAGTCCCACCAGCAGTGGATGAGGGTTCCTATTCCTCCACATCCTCTCCAACATTTAGTGTCTGCTGTTTTTTTAATAGCTGCCATTCTGATGGGTGTAAGATGGTATCTCATTGTAGTTTTGATTTGCATTTCCCTGATAGCAAGTGATGTTGAGCATTTTTTCTTGTGCTTTTTAGCCATTTGTATTTCTTCCCTGGAGAAGTGTCTTTTCAGGTTATCTGCCCATTTTTTAAATGGGTTGTTTGTCTTTTTATTTTCAAGGTGTAGGATTTCTTTATATATGCAGGATATTAGGCTCCTATCAGGTATATGGTTGCCAAATATTTTCTCCCATTGGGTAGGCTGCCTTTTTATTTTCTTAATAACATCCTTTGAGGTGCAGAAGTTTTTAATTTTGAGGACATCACATTTATCTATTTTTCTCTTGCTGCTCGTGCTTTGGCTGTGAAGTTAATGAAACCATTTCCTATTACAAGGTCCTGTAGATGCTTCCCTACATTATCTTCCAAAGTCTTTATGGTTTTGGCTCTTATATTTAGATCTTTGATCCATCTTCAGTTGATTTTTGTATAAGGTGTGAGATGGTATTCTTCTCTCATTCTTTTGGATATGGATATCCAGTTCTCCCTGCACCACTTGTTGAAGAGGACATTCTCTCCCAGCTGAGTGCACCTGGTGGCCTTGTCAAATACCAGATGACTGTATATGCAAAGATTTATATCAGGACCCTCAATTCGGTTCCATTGGTTAATGTGTCTCTCCTTTGGCCAATACCATGTGGTTTTCACCACTGTACTTTGTAGTATGTTTTAAAGTCAGTGTGATACCTCCAACTTCATTTTTCTTTTTCAATATGTCTTTGGCGATTCGGGGCCTCTTACCTCTCCAAATATATTTGGTGGTTAGTTTTTCCAGTTCTTTAAAAAATACAGTGTTGACTTTTATTGGGATTGCATTAAATCTGTAGATTAGTTTGGGTAGGATAGACATCTTGATGATGTTTAGTCTTCCTATCCATGAACAGGGAATATTTTCCCATTTATTTAAGTCTTCTTTAATTTCCTTTAACAGTGTTGTGTAGTTTTCTGTATATAAGTCCTTTACATCTTTAGTTAAATTTATTCCTAAGTATTTGATTCTTTTAGTTACTATTGTAAATGGTCCTGATTTCCTCCTCACTTTGCTCGTTATTGGTGTACAGAAATGCTACTGATTTTTGAGCATTGATCTTATAGCCTGCAACATTACTGAACTCCTTTATAAGTTCTACAAGCTTTGTTGTAGATTTCTCAGGGCTTTCTATGTATAGGATCATGTCATCTGCAAATAATGAAATTTTTACTACTTCTTTTCCAATCTGGATGCCTTTTATGTCCTTTTCTTGCCTCAGTGCTCATGCAAGTACTTCTAAGACAATGTTAAATAGGGGTGGTGTTAGTGGACATCCTTGTCTTGTTCCCAATCTCAGAGGGAAGGCTTTTAGGATTTCACCATTGAAAATGATGTTAGCTTTGGGTTTTTCATATATACCCTTTATCGTATTCAGAAAGTTTCCATCTATTCCTATCTTTTGTAGTGTTTTAATAAGGAAATAGTGCTGTTTTTTGTTGAATGCTTTTTCTGCATCTATAGAGATGATCATGTGATTTTTTTCTTTCAATCTGTTTATGTGGTGTATTACATTGATTGATTTTCTTATATTGAACTATCCTTGCATACCCGGGATGAAACCCACTTGGTCATGGTGATAATCCTTTTGATATGTTGTTGAATGCGATTAGCAAGTACTTTGTTGAAGATTTTAGCATCTAGGTTCATTAGAGAAATTGGTCTGTAATTTTTCTTTCTTGTGGTATCTTTATTTGGTTTTGATATTAGGGTAATGTTGGCATCATAGAATGGGTTAGGCAATATTCTTCTACTTCTATTTTTTGGAAGAGCTTAAGCAGAATTGGTGTTAACTCTTTCCAGAATGTTTGGGAGAATTCAGCTGTGAAGCCATCTGGTCCTGTGCTCTTCTTAGTTGGGAGGTTTTTGATGACTGAGTCTATCTCTTTACTTGTAATTGGACTGTTGAGTTCATCTATTTCCTCTTTCATCAATGTAGGCTGTTTGTGAGTTTCTAGAAACTTGTCCATTTCCTCTAAATTATCATTCTTGTTGACATATAATTTTTCAAGGTATCCTCTTATGATACTCTTTATTTCTGTGGGGTCAGTAGTGATATCCCCTTGCTCATTCCTTATTTTGTGTATTTGCATCTGTTGTCTCTTTTTCTTTGTTAGTCTGGCTAAGGGTATGTCAATTTTATTGATATTCTCAAAGAACCAGCTTTTGGTTTTGTTTGTTGTTTCCAGTGCTTTCTTATTCTCTATTTCATTTAGTTCTGCTCTAATCTTTGTTATTTCCTTCTTTCTACTTCCTTTAGGTTTATTTTATTGTTGTTTTTCCAATTCCTCCAAGTATGCAGTTAGGTCTTCAATTTTAACTCTTTCTTCTTTTTTAATATATGTATTTATGGCTATGAACTTCCCTCTCAGGACTGCTTTCGCTGCATCCCATAGGTTTTGATATGTTGTGTTGTAGTTTTCCTTAGTTTCAAGGTAGTTACTGATTTCTTTTGAGATTTCCTCTTTGACCCACTGTTTGTCTAAGAGTGTGTTGTTTAACTTCCATATCCTTGTGCCTAACCTGTTTCTCTGGTCCTTAGTGATTTCTATTTCCTTCCGTTGTGGTCAGAGAAATTACTTGTATAATCTCAGTCTTTCTGAATTCATTGAGAGTTGTTCTGTGGCCTAGCATGTGGTCTATTTTGGATTATGATCCGTGTTCACTCGAGAAGAATGTAAATCCTGCTTTATTTGGGCATAGTGTTCTGTATATGTCTATTAAGTCCAAGTCCTCTAATGTATTGTTGAGAGTCTTTGTTTCTTTATTGATTCTCCATCCAGATGTTCTGTCTAATGTGATGATAATGGTGTATTAAAGTCCCCTGCTATAATTGTAGAGGGATTTATTTCTCCTCTTAGTTTTTCCAGAGTTTGCCGCTCGTATTTTGAGTCACCCCGATTAGGTGCGTAAATGTTGATGATTGTTCTCTCTTCTTGAGAGATTACCCCTTTTACTAATATATAGTGTCCATCTTTGTCTCTTACAATAGTTTTGCATTTAAAGTTTATTTTGTCTGATATTAAAATAGCTACTGCTGCCCTTTTTTGGCTATTGTTAGCTTGTTAAATGATTTTCCAGCCATTCACTTTCAGCCTCCTTGAATCCCTGGGTCGAAGGTGGGTTTCTTGTAGACAGCATATAGATGGATCATATTTCCTTATCCATTCTGCCAATCTGTGTCTCTTGATTGGTGAATTTCATCCATTAATATTCAGTGTTATTACTCATAAAGAATTTCTTACTTCAGCCATTTTTTCTTTGGGTTAATGTATGATATATGTTGTTTTGTTTCTGTTTTTGTCTTTTCAGTTGTTTTTAAACTCTCCTCCAACTCTCTCTCCCTTGTTTTTTTCCTTTCAACTTGTAGAGATTCTTTTAGTATTTCTTGAAGCGCAGGTTTCTTATTGACATACTCTCTTAATTTCTGTTTATCTGTGAATATTTTGAACTCACCATCATTTTTGAATGCCAGTTTTGCTGGATAGAGAATTCATAGCTGGAAGTTTTTTTCTTTTAGTATTTTGACTATGTCATACTACTGTCTTCTTGCCTCCATGGTTTCAGCTGAGAAATCAGCACTTAATCTTATTGTGCTTCCCTTGTATGTGATAGTTCTCTTTTCTCTTGCTGCCTTGAGTATTTTCTCTTTGTCTTGAGCGTTGGACATTTTGACAAGTATATGTCTTGGAGTTGGCCTGTTGGGATTTATACTATTTGGGGATGCTGTGCTTCCTGGATCTGCACATCCATCTCTCTCAATAGGGTTGGGAAGTTTTCAGCTATTATTTCCTTCAACACTCCTTCTGTTCCCTTTCCCTTCTCTTCTCCTTCTGGGATGTCCATAATGTGTATGTCTGTGCATTTTGTGTTGTCGGTTAATTCCCTGAGTCCCTGCTGGATTTTTTCTATCTTTTTGTCTATCTGTTCTACTATCTCTTTGATTTCAGCTGTATTGTGTTCCACATCACTAATTCTTTCTTCTGCCTGTTCAAATCTGCTGTTATGTGAATCCAGCGTCTTTTTGATTTCTTGGATTGTGCCATTGTTCACCATCATATCCATTATCTTTTTAGGCATGTTTGCAATTTTTTCAGTATGTTCTCCCAGTGTTTTTTTTATATCCTAATCTCTTCCTTCACTTCTTTAAGTTGGTCCATGATATTTGTTTGGATAGCTTTGATTAGTTGTTCAATGTTCTGCATCACTTTCTAGTTTTTAGTTTGTTTATTGCACTGGTCCATGTTTTCCTGTTTCTCAGTATCCTTTGTAATTTTTTGTTGCCCTCTGGTCATCATATTATCTTGATGGGTTTATTCAGTTGATTAGCTTCTCTCTCTGCTCTAGAGTTTTATTTAGCTCATGGTTCTGGGTGTGTGTTAAGTTTTCTCTTTGACACTTTTTCTTCTTATTTCCTTGCTTCTTTCTATGTTCCCTTGAAGGAAAAACTTAGGGCCAGAGGAATCAAAAGATGTAAGGAAGGAAGAAGGATAATAGTAATATTGATAAAAATTAGAAGAGGGGCCAAATGAGACTTAATGAAATGAATATTTAACTCATGTAGGCAGTGTAGAGTAATAGGAAAAAAAGTAGAGTTCCTACAATGGACTGGGAAACCAAATAGAGGAATATATATATAGTAATTTAGAAGGCTAGAATTATTAGGAGGGAGATAAATAGTGAAGAAAGGGCTGAAAGGAAAGAGTTAGGACTAAAAAAAAAGGAAGAAATCAAAATAGATGGAATAGAAATTGACACCCTTAAGTTGTGGGCATATGAAAATTGTGGTATATAAGAGCCACAACAGAGAGTAGAATGCAGAAAGATGAAGGAAGGATAGGCAATAGTTTGGAATACAAAATCAATATAGACAGAGAGTGGGAAATTACTGAAGAAGAAGCACAGCAAAGAAGCAACAAGCTAGCAGCACCTAATTTAATAAAATGAAAGGAAAAAGAAAGGGAGGAGGAAAGAGGAAAGAAAAGCAAGAGACAACAAATAAATAGACAAAGACCAAAGAACCACACAGGCAAGCAGTCAAACAGAGCTAAGGAGCATCAATGATTCCCCTAGGTTCCACGTGGATCCTCTCTGCCTGCTTGTGTTTATCAATTTCCCCACAGGGTTCTATGCAGGTCCTGAAACAGGTTTTAACTATTAAACTAAATTAAAAAGAATTTATTTTTCATTTATTGAAGTGACCTTCTCTTTTTTTTTTTTTTTTTTTTGGCGAAATACAGGACCCAAAATAATTCCTCTTTTAGACCAACCCCCTTACGGAAGGGACCCTAGCTGGACTCGTGGAAATTAATCAAGCACGTCCCACTTCCTGGACTTCCCAGGGTAGCCGGAGCTCTGATGTTAGTCAGTGCAGAATGCTAAAGATGGCCGACTCCGCCCCTTCTGGAGCCGAGCCCCAGCCTCACTGGGTTGCTGGGTAAAACAGGTTTCCTCTGCAGATTCGCCTCTCCTCTCAGCCTGGTGCTGCTTCAAGTTGGTTTATCTGCTCCCCAAAGCTATGAGGGGGTCCAGGAAGCTAAATCGATGGCAAAAGAAAAATTCCCTTCCCTGTCCTCCACGAGAACCCTCCCTCTTTTGGAGAGTGCCCCCTCTTCCTGGCTCCGCAGGGGCCCGGGGCTTATCCCTGGGCAGCTAGGCAAATCAACTCCCTCCCCGAGCAGATTCCCCTCTACCGGTTACCGATTCGCTCCAGCTGTTCTGTTCACCCAAGGTCCAAGGGGCTCTAGTCAGCCAAATCCCCAGAAAATAAAACTCTCTCACCCCTTTACCAGAGCTCCCCCTCAGAGAGCGCCCACTCCCACTAGGCCATGTCTCCCGGTTGCCGAGCCCTGGGACTCCCGGCTCCAACTAGCTCCTTTTTTTTTTTTTCCCAAAGTGCGGGGCTCAGCCGTCTGTGCCAACCACCACAAGCAGGCTTAAAACTCACGAATCTCTACCATTCCATGCACACTGTCGATCTGCACAGATAGATGTCCCAAGCTTCTCACTCCACGCGTGCACAGCACAGACCCCTGGGCAGGACCCTGTCCACAATCCGCCTTGCTCTGGGAGCTTGCAGTGTGTGCCCTCCTACACCAACGCCATCTTGGCTCCCTCCTCCCATTCATTTTATTTTAGGACAAAAGTAATCTCTCTGTCTATCTCTCTCTTTCTCTCTCTTTAAATAAAAACAAATCTTGTATACCTTATATACTTAGGTTACCAAAATGAATTTAGAAACTATCTTCAAGCTAATTTTTTACAAAACACAATCATTGTCTAAATAAAACTTACCAGGATAATGATTCAATGTGTTTAAATGCAAGAATTTTTTTTTCAAAATTTAATAGTTGTAATACTAGCTTATCTGATCAGTGAACTTGTATATGCTTAAGAAAAACAGTTCTAAAAATTCATGACTTTTTAATATACTATTGATAACTTAGAAGGCATAGTTGTTTTTTGTAAAATTAACAATACTAAATTGGTAACAAAGAAGATTTATAGCTTAAAATTTTCAGCCATGAGTCAGTTTCCTTGGTGGTACCTCTAATTTTGTATTGATTGTCTTTAAAAGTGGTAACAAAGGAATTTTTTTACTAGAAAAGTTGTAGGTTTACAGAAAAATCATGCATAAAATACATGATTTTATAATTACATTATTTTATAATTTTTATTCTATCCATTAAGAATTGTTATAATTGTAAAGCTGTGATTTTTAAAGAACTTTTTATCCTGATCCAGAGTTTTAAAAAATTTTTTAATTTAACAAGTTTATTTATAGGAGCAGGTTTTTACTTGTTTATGGCTTTTAATCAACTTCCCAAGATTAAGTTTAAATCCATTGATAAATAATGAAGACAGTGTCCCTTCAAATGCATCAGCAAAAGATGAAGGATCTGAATGAGCACCAAAGGTCTGAGACAATTTGTGTCTTTAAATTCTACATGGATTCATCCTTTTTTATATCTAAGTTTGGGTTATTGAACAGTTTTTTGAGGGAAAACCTTTCATATGCATTTAATAAGTTCTTAGTAACTTTTAAAATTCATTTTAAGATTGGGAAATTCCTTAACAATAGCCTTGAGCTTTGTTCTTGACTAGGGGCTAAAAGTTACCACTGGTACCATTCCAGCAGGCTCAGAAGGTCTAGTCTCATAGGGTATTTGTCAAATTTTAGTGGTATTGTAAAGAAGGCTACAAGGAAGGAACACAAAGGTGAGCAGTAGTATTGGGAAAAGCAGCAAGGGTAGCATCATCCAATCCTGTCTTTTCAGTCAGAGGGTTATTAAGGCTAACTTTTTATTATCTGTAAGCTTTCTGTCAGGAGTCCTTTACAGAAGCAATTTTGGAATCAGATACTCTTTTGGCTGATTTGACATACCACTTAAAGAATATATTGCCTTGTTTGGGGGAGGGTCTTTGTAGGATTTGCAATTTCCTTGGTTAAGGCATTTTGTTCAGTTTTAGTCCAAGGAGTATAGGAGATAGAGGCATTTTTTAAGCCCCCTTTAATAGGTTTTATTTTAAAATGGACTAAGAAAGGTGGGCTTGAAGGAGCTCCAGAGCCCTTATTATGAAAAAGCAATTTCTCAAGACTAAGATAAAATAGACAGGAAGGCAGAAGAGGACCTAAGGAATTCTCAAAAAATTTAGGGGTTTCAGACAGTTTTTTAAGTTTAGTTATATGTTCAAATCAGTCTTTGCTTTGTTAATTTGGTATTTGTTTCTTGAAGAGAAGCAATTCTGGAATTTATTATATGTTTGGAAGTTTCCAAGTACCAATTAAAAAAAGGTATCCCATTTAGGTGGTTGGATCTTATAGCCCCTATTATCTAATTGTGTGTGCAAATACATTAATTTGGGCATATTAAAAGTTTCAATGTGACCATTGTAATTGAAGATTACCTTTACTACGCCAGCCCCAGGGAGATAAGAATTTACATGATGCAGGACCATAATTCTTATACATAAAACCAGCTGAAGTGCTAGATCACCATGCATCATTAGAATTTTTTGAAGAATTAGAGTTCATAGTTTCTGGTTGAGAGCAATCTTAAAGCCTAAAAAGCCTGGCAGGATTTATCTTAGTGTTGGATTAATGAGGTGTTTTACAGTGTGCTTTTTAAATACCTCATGAACAGTCTGTGTCCTAGCCTGACCCATGACCAGATGTCTCTAGTTGCATGGAAATTGTCTTGAGGGTTGCAGGTGACCTATTGTCAATCTTTTCCATCCTTGACCACCTAAATCCTAAAATGGGAGTCTTGGTCTTTGAAAGTTGAGCGTCTCATTAAAAGGTGGCAATCACACTAATAACATTTAAGTGCCTGACCCATGCCCACCAAGATAATAATATGATTGTTCTCAGTCAGGGCAAGGTTAATTAAAATATTAAGGAGGCATCCTTCCACATAATATCAAAGAAAGAGAGAAAGAAGAGATTCATTTAAGTACTCACCAAATAGGAGATATTCCTATAAAACAAAAGGGCAACCAAAAGGATTGCTGCCCCCAGTCCAAACCAAAAGAACAAAGTTCAAAATAAAACCAGAACAAAGTTCCAAATACCCGTAACCAGAAGACCCCAAAGGCCAGAACCTCAACCAAAGGAAAAGAAGTTTGGAATCAAAAAGTCTCACCAACAGAAACCCAAGGCTATGTGGCCAGAATAGCACAGTTGGGAGCCCATTTGACTGCAGAAACCAGGGCTGCTCGGGAAATGACAAAGTGCAAGGGGCTCTAACAATTACCTTGTTTAAATCCAACAGGGACGCTGGAGTAGAGGTGGCACTCACTTTGGATTGCACTTCTGAATTCAAGAAATATTGACTAAGAAATTCCAATCTGAGCTGCAAGATATTAAAACTGTTAATTTGGGGTCTTAGAATTGCAATATTGGGAGCACAGATTCAGGTAGCATCCCAAACTGTGTTCCATCTTGGGGTTTCTAAGCAAGAATTTTTAAAGAAAAAAGAGATTACATAAGTTGTTTGTAAAAAATTATGATTGGAGGATTTGGAGCCTTTTTAAATGTCCTTCAAGTTAGACAGTTTACTGATTTCTTCATTGTGTTGTTTCATGGTATCTAGATGTCTTCAGCAACATTGTTGTATTTAGTTTTGCATAACTGTGCATTTTGTGAGATATGACTGAGATGTGCACAAAAATAATTTCCTAAATGGTCTCCTGACTCCATTTTAAATCTTTTAACCATGGTAACTCCATTTTGTATTATCTCTTTTTTCAAGATAAAAGATGCTGACCTATCTTTTTAAAAAAATGAGATCAAATGCAGAGAGATAAAATATTCAAAGTACTGAAAGAAAAAAAATTGTCATCCTAGTATCTTATAGCTCTCAAAATTATATTTTGGGGTGTTCTGGGGAAGAGTTATGAACTCCAGGACTCAGTCTTTCCACCCAAACAACTATTACATGGGCAGGAATTGTCTGAAACAAATATTTTGAAACTTTGGAGGCAAAAACACTGTACATTATCCAGGAAAATGTAAGAGAAAGTGGCTGATAAATGCCATAAAGAATTGTAAATTGCTCCCTCCATGTGACAGCTACCAGCGCCCAACCCTGACTCTCACAGCAGGCTGCGGTGGGGTCCAGCCCCTGGCTAGCGGCTGGTGAAAGAGAGGTCATAAAATTCCTTTTCCCCAAACACAGAGATAGGCATGGCCGATCACTGACCAAGGTTTTAGATTAGCAAATTTGGATTACTGGGCTCTAGCTTTGAGGGCACCTATTGTTTCAAACTGCATTAAGGCTGCAGCAGCTATTATTTCAATTCCACTGTCATGGACAATGGCAGCCATGCCATTGTTTCAAACCTACACTGAACAGGGCAGAGATAGTGGATATTTAAAGATGCAGGACTCTCTGGGAGCTTCAGGAGAAAGTTAGCTGAAAGACTGCATTTTCTGGGCAAGCCAGGAATGCTTGGCTTTTGGCATCCATTGGAGAAGATTTGGTGCCCTTCCTGGCCCCCTCAACAGGGGACTTTGGAGTCAATCTGTGCCCTCTTTGTGAGTCCTTGGCCTTGTTTTGGCTAGGAAAGACAGAATTGGGAAAATATTCCCTGGGGTGATCTGTTTCCTAGAATTTGCCCTTAGGTAAAAGCAGCATGAGACAATGAAAGGAGTATAAAAATCTGTAGACGGAGACTCTCTGGGATAAAGTTGCCATCTTCAGGACTCAGGAAAATAAGGTTTGTCCCCTCAGAAACAGAGGGGACAACAAAACACCTGTAAACAGAGAAACTTCAAAACAACTAATAAACAAAACCCAGGACAAGACAAAGGCCAAGGAAGACAGGGAAAAGCCTGGATAGTGCATTTGCCTTGCACAGACCATCCTGACAGGAGGGATGAAGCTCAAGAAAATCTCTCTCTAATCACCTGCTAGTTACAAAATAAAGAATCAGACACCTCAGGGAGTAAATCCCAGAGTTAACATTTTGAAATATGAAAATGTACTGTATGCAACAAAAGAGCCTAAGACAAACAAACAGGAAATGATGGTCTTTCCAAAGGAAGAGGATAAACATACAGAAAACACGAATGAGGAAGAAGACAATGTGGACATTCCAAACAAAGCTTTAAAAATAAAAAATGATTTTAAAAACACTTAAGGAGATGAAGGAAAGTACAGAAAAAGAACTATAGATAAAAATGAATGAACAATATGAGAGTCTAAGTAAAGAGATAGAAATTTTAAAAGGGAACCAAACAAAACTACTGGAGTAAAAAGCCACAATAACTGAAATGAAAATTGCCCAAGAGTATTTCAAGAACATTTGGAGTTGGCAGAAGAAAGAATCAATGAATTTGAAGACATTTGAAATGAGTCAGGCTGAGGAGCAGAAAGAAAACAGAAATATTAAAAGTGAAAATAGCCTACAACAGCTATGGGATAGCACCAAGTTCACCAATATATGTCTTATGGGAGTCCCAGAAGGAAAAGGAAGAGAGAAAAGGGCAGAAGAAATAGTCAAAGAAATAATGACAAAGAACTTCCCAAACATAGCAAAAGACATGAATATGCAGATCTGAATAGCTCAAGGAACACCCAACAGTATAAACATGAAGAAAAATATTCCCAATAATATATTTATTACACTGTTAAATACAAAGAATAAGAAAAGAGTTCTCAAAGCTACAGGAGAAAAGCAACATGTTACGTACAAGGTAGTTCCAATAAGATTGAGTGCCAATTTCTCATCAGAAACTATGGATGCAAGAAAGCAGTGGGTTGAAATACTTAAAAGTGTAGGAGGAGAAAAACTGCTAGCCAGAAATTTTATACCCAGTGATACTTTCTCTCAAAAATGAAGTAGAGATTAAAACATTTTCAGAAAAAAACAGAAGCTCAGGAAGAATATCACCACTACTATCACCTTACAAGCAATGCTAGAAAGAATTCATCAGACTGAAATGAAAGCACAGTAGACAGTGATTCAAAGCAGCATAAAGAAACAAAGACCTGCAGTGAAGGTAATCACTTAGGTAATTATAAATGCCAGTGTTGTTATATTGTATTGTTTGGTATGTAACTCCACTTCTAACTTCCAGATGAAATAGACAAATTCCAAGTAACAAGCAAACTGCCAAAACTGATTTAAGGAGAAAGAGAAAATTTTAACATACCTATAACAAGTAAAGAGAAGGTATCAGTTATCACAGATCTCCAAAAATATAAAGCTGTAAATAAAAAATGAGTTCACTGGTGGATTCGTTCAAATATTTAAAGAACAATTAACACCATAACACCATCATTCTCAAACTCTTCTAAAATTAAAAGAGTGGGAAACACTTCCTCTCTCATTCTATGAGGCCAGAATTACCCTAATACTAAAACCAGACAAATATATCATAAGAAAAGAAATATACAGACCAATATCTCTTATGAATATAGATGCAAAACTCCTCAACAAAATAATAGCAAACTGCATCCAACAGAATATTAAATGAATTATATGCCATGATCAAGTGGAATTTATTCCTGGTATGCAACATTGATCCAATATAAAAAATCAATTAATATAATACACCATATTAAGAGAATGAAGAAAAAAAACCACATGATCATCTCAAGGCAGCAAAGGTATTTGACTAAATATATGACACTTTCTTGATAAAAACACTTAAAATACTAGAGATAGAAGGAAACTTCCTCAACATAATAAAAGGCATACATGAATATCCGACAGTTAATATCCTACTTAATGATGAAAGACTGAAAGCTTTCCCTCTAAGATCAGAAATAAGATGGGGATGCACACTGTCATTGCTGTTATTCAATATTAAAATAGAAGTTCTTGCCAGAGCAATTAGGCAAGGCAAAAAAATAAAAAGGGATCAAAGTTAGAGAGGAAGAAGTAAAACATTCCCTAATTGCAGATGATATGATCCTATATACAAAGTAAAATGATAACCTACACAATGGGCAAAAATATTTGGAAACCACACATCTGATAAATGATTAATGTGCAAAATATATAAAGAAATGCTTCAACATAACAGCAAAAAGAAACCCAAATCAAAAATGGGTCAAAGATTTGAGGAAACATCACTACAAAGAAGATATACTAATGGCCAGAAAATACATGAAAAGATGCTCAAATCATTAGCTATCAGGAAATTGTAAATTAAAAGTACAATAATATACCATTTCACACCCATTAGAATGGCTGCTATTAAAAAATCAGTAAATAAATGTTGGGGAAATTGCAGAGAAATAGGAACACTCATTCATTACTAGGACTTAGATAAAATGGCATCTGCTGTGGAAGACATTTTGGCAGTGCCTCAGAAATCTAAGTATAGAACTACCATATGACCCAGCAATCCCACTCCTAGGTATATATTCAAAAGAATTGAAAGCAAGGACTCAAACAGATATTTTCACACTGATAATCATAGCAGCATTATTCACAGTTCCCAAGAGATGGAAGCAACCCAAGTATCCATAAACTGATGAGTGGATAAATAAAATGTGGTATATACACATAATGGAATAATATTCAGTCATTAAAAGGAATGAAGTCCTGATACATATGACAACATGGATGAATCTTGAAGACATAATGTTGAATGAAATCAGCCAGACACAAAAGGATAAATTTTCTATGATCTCAATGATTTGAAACAACTAGAATAAGCAAACTCATAGAATTAGAATCTAGAATATAGTTTACCAGTGGATGTGGTGGGAATAGGGAATGGACATTAAGACTTAAAATGTACAGGGTTTCTATTTGTTATGATGGAAATGTTTTGGTAATGTATGTGGTGAGGGTACATTGTGAATGCAATCAACACTACTGAAATATGTATCTGAATTTGTTTAAAAGGAGAGATGTTAGATTGTATATATGGTAACAGAATAAAATTTTTAAAACCCAAGAAAGTACACTACAAAGTGTGAACACTAAGTTAAACCAAGGACTTTAATTAATAGTATAAGAATGTACTGTCATCAATTTTAACAATATTCCACCTCAATGCAGGTTGTTGTTGTTGGGTTGGTGAATGGGAATCCAATATTTTATGCATAATTGTTATGTAAACCTACAATCTCTCCAATTAAGATTAAATAAACAAAATTAAAAATAAAGAGAGAGAGAACAAGAGAATATTCACATGATGTGGGGACTCAAACTGGTACAAAATAGTCTTTCCTGTTGGAAGGGACAAGGTGCTCACTTCTTACAGACAGAAAAAAAGAAATTATTAGGGATAAAGAAGGACTTTTAAAATCATAAAAGGGTCAATCTCTCCATAATATATACCTATCAATAGTGGCCCCAAACACATAAAAGAATATTTGACAGAATGGAAGGGAGAAATTGACAATTCAAATTCAACAACAATTTGGAGATTTCAATATCCCACTTTCAACCTTAAGTAATGGATAGCACAAATGGAATGATAAAATGCAAGAACATAATAAACCAACTGCACCTAACAGGCATCTATAGAATACTACACACAAAAATAGCAGAATGCACGTCCTTCTCAAGTGGACATGGAATATTTTCAATTATAGACCATATTCTATGGCATAAAATAATCTTTAATCAATTTTAAATGGTTGAAATCATATAAAAGATATTATCCAACCACAAGGAATGAAATTAGAAGCCAATAACAAAGGATTTTTTAAAATTTGATAAATATATAAAAATTAAACAATACATGCCAAAAATAACAAATTGCTCAAAGAAGAACTCACAAAGGAAATTTGAAAACAACTTTGAATGAATGAGCATGATGACACAACATGACAAAAACGAGGACTAAAACAGTGCTTAAAGTGAACTTTAGCACTATAAATACCTATACTTAAAAAGAAGAAAGATTTTAAAACAATAATCTAGCTCTCAGCCTTAAAAATCTTGTAAAATAATAGCAAACTAAATTTTTAAAAGCAGAACAAAGGAAATAATAAAAATTAGGGCAGAAATTGTCAAAATAGAGCATTGGATAACAATAGGGAAAACCAAGAAATCTAAAAGTTGGTTCTTTGAAAAGCTAAACAAATTTGAAAAATACTTAGCTATGCTGACGAAGACAATAACAGATGATCCAAACCTGGGAATGAAAGAGGGAACATCATTGATGACATTGAGAAGTAAAAACTTATTATAAGGGAATACTTTGAACAACTGTATATGAAAATTTTAGATAACTTACATGAAATAAACAAAATCTGAAAGACACAAACTACCAAAACTGCTTCCAGAAGAAATAGAATACCCAAATAGTTATATGTAAAGGGATTAAATTTGTAATTTAAAAAATCCTCACAAAAGGAAGGCTATATCTAGATCATTTTGCCAGTGAATTATACCAAAAATTTAAAGGCAAATTAATGCTATTTTTTCACAGCCTCTTACAAAAAATAAGAGAGGAAAGGAAACTTCAGAACTCATTTTATGAGAGTCATATTACCCCAATATCAAAGTCAAATAAAGACCTCACAAGAAAGTAAATTTGCAGGTATCCATTTTTATTAATATATATGCTAAAACCTGAACAAAATATTAGAGAACCAAATCCATCAATATATAAGAATTATTATACACTATGCCAAATGGGATTTATCTCAGGAATGTAAGAGTGACTTAACTTCCAAAATCAATTAATATAATGCACAATAGAATCGATAGAAAAAGGGGGGGAACCCACACAACCATCTCAATACACAAAGAAAAATTATGTGACAAAATTCAATACTTTATGAAAAAAAAACTCAACAACCTAACACCAGAATGAAAAACCTGATAAAGGGCATCTATGAAAAACCAACATACTTAATGATCAAAGACTGAATGTATTTGCTCTAAGATTAAAATAAGAGATGGCTGTCACTCTTGCCACTTCTAATCAAAGTTGTATTGGAGGTTCTATCTAGGGTAATTAGGTAGAAAAAGAAATAAGGCATCCACATTAGAAAGGAAGAATGATCACTGCCTTTATTAACAGATGACATGATCCTGCATATATAAAATCCTAAGGAATCCACTATGAGATTTCAGTGTTTATAAATGTGTTTAGTATATTATATGATTCTATTTATATGGTATGTCCATAGTAAACAAATTTATGGAGAGAGAAAGTCAAGAAGTGGTTACCTAAGGTTGGGGCAGTAGGGATTAAATGTGGGAGTGAATGTATGAGATTTCTTTCTGGAATGATTAAAATATTCTAAATTTGCCTGATGGTTGAACTACTTTGTGAATATATGAAAAACCATTGAATTGTACATTTTAAGTGGATGAATAATCTATGGTATATGTTAATTCTTTATCAATAAATCTTTTATATTCAAAAAGTCTGAATATGTGTCAGTTCCACCGAAGTTTTTCTCCCACCCTGTACAGCCAGAGGATTGTAAACTCCAACCACAATAAGGAACTAAGACTATTTCTTCTCAGTTTCTCTTAATGGTTTCCCCACTTTGTTATGGATTTTTAACTGAGGTGTATGCAGGCCCAACTTCTTGGACCTAATCTCTATTTACATTCACTTGGTGATATTCAATATGAAGATTTTTAAATACCATCTCTAGGCTGATAATTCACATTGCATTCCTAGGCCAGACTTCTCTACTGAAATACAGATTGAAAAATCCAACTGCTGATTTGAATTTACCAACTGGATAGCTAATAGAAAATACAAATATAACAAACTGAAACTTGTTCTCTCCCAATTTCCGAAAACTGCTACATGTATATAACTCCGAGTAGAGATGGGATCTGACCATCGACTTACCCATGTCAAATCAGAGGAGAAAGAGGTGCCTCATGTCATGGACACTGGTAAGAATAATTTAAGTAAAATTTAAAGTATATTACTACAGGCAGAAGGTGAACTAGTGTGAGAGTATAAAATCACTAACAGGTAGATTTTGTATAGACTCATAGACTGTTGTACATGAACCTCCAATGGGTGTTAATGTGAAAGATTTGATCAGGGCTGGTCCTGAGAAAGATTGGATCAGGGCTAAGGTGAAAGAAAGTCATTCTCAGTGATTCAGGTCTGGAGGAAGAGAACAGCTGCCTCTGTAGGAAATGCATGATGTCCCACCTGGACCATTCATCCCTAGGAAATTGAAGCCTTAGACCACTAACTTATGGGCAACATCTTATACAATATCATTAGATGTCTCTGAAAACAAGGGATGTAGCAGCAAGCTACCTTCCACACAATACCTTCCAAACGTGAAAATAGAGTTTGGTTACCATGCTGGGGAGGTAGGACAGGATCATTGAGGTAGCTGCATGTCTGCCCTTGAGACAAACAAAATTTGCCTAAGACTTAGGCTGGACTAGAATTACAGAGATTCCAGCCCTTCTCCCAACACCAGACTAGCAAACACCAAGTAACAGCAATAGATTTGACTATTGAGGGATAGGCAAGAACATGGAGGCAGATCCCTCTATGAAGCATAGGCACACAGGAAGCTCCAATCTGAAGGAGGACTCCAGCTACCAAAATAAGCACAAAGTAGTGCTAGAATTTGAAGCTGGTAGTACATGAAAGTAACCACAGCATAATTAAACACAAACCCAACTCAACTCCTCTCTAGACTGATACAACCATACCAAGCCCCACCACATATATGCAGGGAAAACGAGGGCGGTCTGATCAACTCCCAGCGCCTAGTAACTGGGAGAAAGCAAAAACTCAGAAACCTCCTGAACTACGGCCAATCAGCTGCTGACAACTGTGGCCAATCAGCTGCTGACACCTGTTATAGCCCCTTGTTCCCCGCCCTTCACCACAAGATGGCTGCCACCGCACAGCTCCGCCTCTCCCTTTCCCTCCTAACCTTTTATGGGCATAAAACCTGTCCCTACCAATCAAAAACTGCCCAGGCACACTCCCTCATCCCCCCCCCCCTCCGCCTGGTATAAATATCAAAACCTGCTTAATAAACTCGGACTTGGGACCCTACCTTGTCTCCGGAGTGTGAGTGGTCTCCGAATTCGTTATTCGCCATCTACCAGCCGCCCAGCCACCTCCCCGCAGCCGCTGCGCCAGGGAACGCCTGGGCGTGGCGGGCCAAAGACTCTCCTTCCCCTCTCCCTCCCCCCTCTTACGTCTCCTGACTGGCTGCGGAGTTACCAGGCGACCACCCGGAGACTGCAAACGTCAGCGACACATATATACTCTAGCAAACTAGCGGGAGGGAGAGCAGAGTGGAAATAAATAGAATAGAAACATAAATAAAAAGAGAAGATCAATGAAATCAAAACCTGATTATTTGAAAAGATAAAAGAATCAATACACCTATACCCAGACTTATGAAGAAAAACTGAAGAGACACAAATTGCAATATCAAGAATTAAAGTGTAGAGTGGGGTTCCACAGATCCTTTTGACATTCAAAGAAAAAATCAAGTAATATAACACCAGAGAACATGAAGAAATATTTAAGTATATATATAACTGCATTAGTCAGCCAAAGGGGTGCTGATGCAATGGGAACAGACCTTGACCAAAAGAGGGAAATATTAAATACAAATGAGTTTTTATTGCTAAGAGATTTCTAAGTGAATCGGGATGTCATTCTAGGGTTACATTTATGCATGTCTCAGTAGGGGATCTCATTGACTGTAACAGTAAACTGTGCCTCAAGCACAGGGTGCTCCTGAGGGTTCTAAAGACATCTAGACATGATATGCAGGGCAGACAATCTTGGAATCCAGCACCCTGTCAGTGGGCCTAACTTTGGAATATATGTTCCCCAATGTAACAGAGTTAGACTCATTTATGATTTCCGTACACATGGTTTTTCTGCCCATTTTATTTGAACCTATAATTAGCAGTATACCTGTTAAATATATGTACTAGAGACTTAAATCTTCTGACTCTTCATATGCTGGTTGAGCCCTGAATCTCAGAAGATTTGCAGGCAACAACCACTCTCTAGTTCATTGGACTCACCCAGAACAACTAACAAAAATGATCATGATGGACAATGCCCATCCACCAAAAACAAAGAATATCTATCGTTGCAAACAAGACATTTCCATCCCTCTTCCCAATGGGATCTAAGCCCTCTCTCAATCAGAAACAGAATGGGCATTACCATCCTAAAATCCTCAAGATTGAGGAATGAAAAAACATAAGGTGAGAATGCAACTATGGACTAAAGTAGATTTATTATTATTCTAACAATTAACTTATAACATTGATATAAAGGCAGGGGCCACCAGAGGTTCTGAGGGGGAGGAGAGGGAAGAATAAATGTAACATGGGGCATTTCTGGGACATTTGAATTGTTCTGATTAACATTGCAATGATGGGTACAGGCCATTGTACATTTTGTCAAAACTTATAAAACTGTGCAGTGTAAAGTGTAGAATATAATGTAAACTATTGTTCAGGGTTAGTAGCCATACTTCAATATGTATTCATCAATTGTAACAAATGTGCCACACTAATGAAAGATGTTAATGAGGAAAAGTTTGGAAGGGGGAGTGGGTGGGGTATAGGGGAATTCCCCTATGTTTTCAATGTATCATTTATGTAATTTAAGGCTTCTTTAAAAATAAAATAAATTTTATCTTTAAAAAAACTTAGGGAAAGGGTAACTATTTCAGAATGCAAGGAAATTAAAAACTAACAACCACTAAAACCACAATAAAATTGAATAATTTGAAACAGCTCTAAAATATTTCCTCAGAAAAATTAACTATGTCAATGACATTTGGACTACTGAGGGTTAATAAAAAAAGTGCAAAAGGCTGCAATAGTGAAGCTAGCTCATTCAAATAATATATCATGAATTCACTATTCAGTCAAATGAATGTTATAATTTTATCTCTGTTTCCCAAGAGTTTATATTGATTTTATAGGATAAATCATAGCTAAATAAACAACTCAATATTTAAGTAGTATTGCCAGTTACCAGTTAGTACTATTTCAAATATAGTTACTAAATAAAACTGTAATAAATATATAATTGCATATTTATTTATGTAGTAGTAAGTAAATATAACAACTCAATTTTGTATGACATATAAAACATAAGTTGAGATAAAATTATTCACAACTTAAATATATGAATTTCTGAAACTATTGAAACATTGATAATTACAGCCTGAGTTTTTAATATAAATTTTTTTTTACTATTATTGTAGATTTTTAAATGACATGTAAGTGTCTCAGGTGCTAAATTTTTACTTGGAAATTTGAATTAAGGAAAATATAAAATCAACCTA
The DNA here is from genome assembly GCA_026826555.1 of Tolypeutes matacus. NCBI lineage: Eukaryota > Metazoa > Chordata > Mammalia > Cingulata > Chlamyphoridae > Tolypeutes > Tolypeutes matacus. The sequence goes on from JAKSZT010053770.1 coordinate 9,794,319, forward strand.
GTTTTCAGATCATTTTATCTCACTAATCTAAAATCAGTAAGAACAGGATTTTCAAAATCTATGTCATACATTTTATGGGTAGTCAAGAGCATAATGGTGCTTTAAAAATAACTTAGTTACTAGAAATGAGATTATTCTTCATCCTCAAACTATTTATATGTATATACAATAAAGTCTCTTGCATTTGTATGCATTTTTTAAAAATTATTTTTGAGAATTTTCTGGCTTATATACAAGCTAAAGTTTGTATAAGAAATTGTAGTTTCTGGAAAAATCTCACCTTGCAACACTTGATTTCTTTCTTCATTTTATTTACTGTTCATTTCACTAATACTTGAGGGAACTGCACATCTGATTCTGGATTAGAGCCTAGGTAAATGGAGACAAAAGAGTTCCTCCCAATTAAATACCTTGCTGTCTACTGAGAGGAGAAGGAAATGTTATTACAAAAATACAGACTTTTATCATATGATGAGTCCTCCGATAAAAGTTTCTCAAGGCACTGTGGCATGCCATAGAGTAGCTAAAAACCTAAAGGAGGTGAATATCAGGAAAATATCCCTATAGGAATTGTTTGTGCACTCAACTGTGAAATGTAAAAGTTATTCAGACTAAAAAGAGAAGAAAGATCGTGCCAGAGTAAGGTGCTCCAAGAATCAACTCATCCTACAAAGCAGGTAGTAATTACCCAGCCCATAACTACCTAAAGCACCTGTTTGGGGGGCCTAGGAGACCAGAGGAATATCCTGCAACATTTCTGAAGGAATGGAAGGAGGAGACTGCCCATCTGCAGTGAAGATTCATGAGTAGAGCACTCCATGCAATGGAGGCTGGTGCCCATCCTCCCCTGGTGATGCAAGACACCTCGAAAGCTATTCCCTGGCTGGATTTGGAAGTTCCATTTCCCAAAAATGGGGGAGGAAAAGAGTGTCAGGCACAGACTTCAGCTACTGATTAGTAAATTTGGCAGAATACAATATAATACTAAGAATAGCTAAAGTTTGAACCTGTCCAAGTCGGAAGGAGGTCAGTAGCTGCCATTTTGACTCTACTCACAGCTTGAGGGGAAGCAGAGCTGATTGATAGTAGGGACTGACTTCTTTCCACTCAGATCTGATTGCACTCCTAATCTAAGCCCCAGGTCCACCTTCAGCAGGGAGGAAGCTGGGGAGAATGCACCAGGCTCTCTGGGCAACTGGAGGCACTTTTGGCTGACACAGACAGGATAGTTGGACAACTGGAGCTCCATCCCCAACCCCCAGTAGGATAGGATGTGAGCTGTATTTCTCGACCTTTCTGGGCAACTGCAAGTTCTTCCAGCCTGCATGATTCAATTCCATCCCTGCCAACTCTCTCCACCCACATAGGATACGTGGGGGAGCTGTGTTTCCTCAGCCTATCTGGTCAAATGTAGGTGCTTTTGGCCAACAGGAACTGGTTTGTTGAGTGTTTGGCGCTCCACCCCCACCTGTTCCATAGGACCAGAGGAGGCTGGTGATTCCCCAGACTCTCTGGGCAACTACAGGTGCTTTTGGCCCACATGGACTGGTTTGTTGAGCATTTTCAATTCCATCCCTGAACCCCCTCATAGGTTTGTAGGGGCTGGTGTTTCTTCAGTCTCTCTGGGAAACCGCAGGTTCTTCAGTCCACATAGAGTGGATACTCTGACACCTGTAGCTCCATCCCTGACCCCCAATGGGATAGGAGAGTACCTATGTTTCCTCAGCACCTCTGGGCAAGTGCAGGTACTTTTTCCTACATGTACATTTTTGTTGGGTGCCTGTGGACCTATCCTGACCCCTTAAAGGGCAGAAGGAAGAGCACTCCCTCAGCTTCTCAGGGCAACTGCAGACAATTTGTACCCACGTGGATTAGATTGTTAGGCACTCTGGAGGGTCCATCTGCACCACTGTAGGGTAGGAGGAAGGCCACATCTATGTCAGTCTACTTGGTCAACTGCAGTCAGTCTTGACCTGCATGACTTAATTTGCAGCCTCTACCTGCAGCTCAATCCCTGCCTATGCAAGGGAGGAAGGGGTATGAAGCTTTATCAGTCTTTCTGGGCAACTTTAGTTTAGGGCAAGAAAGCACTAAACTAAAGGGAGAAACTGCTTCTGGCACAAACATATCTAGTAAACCTGATGTCAATAAGCCAACAAAAAATTAGAATCCAAACCAAGAAACAGGAAGATATGGCCCACTCAAATGAGCAAGATAGGCCTCCAGATGACATAAAGGAGTTGAGACAACTAAAAATAGATGTTCAGACAAATCTTAACAAACTTAATGAGATGGCTAAAGAGATTAAGGATATTAAGAAGACACTGGGTGAGAACAAAGAATTTGAAAGCATGCATAGAAAAATAGCAGATCTTATGGGAATGAAAGGCACAATAAATGAAAAAATACACTAAAGGCATATAACAGCAGATTTGAAGAGGCAGAAAAAAGGATCGGTGAGCATGAAGACATGGCCTCCAAAAGTAAACATACAGAAGAACAGATGAAGAAAAGAATGGAAAAAACTGAACAGGGTCTCAAGGAACTAAATGCTGACAAGAGATGTGCAAACATACACGTGATGGGTGTCCCAGAAGGAGAAGAGAATGGAATGGAAAAAGGGCAGAAGGAATATCTGAAGAAATAATGGTAGAAAATTTCCTATTGGAAGACATAGATATAAGTGTCCAAGAAGCACAATGTACTCCCATTCAAGTAAATCTGAATGGACCTGCTCTGAGACACATACTAATCAGAATGTCAAATGCCAAAGACCAAAAGAATTCTGAGACCAGCAATACAAAAGAGATACAACACATACAAAGGACACCCAATAAGATTAAGTGCCAATTTCTCATGAGAAAGCATGAGGCAAGAAGGCAGTGTTATAATATATTAGATACTGCAAGAGAAAAAGTGCCACCCAAGAATATTATATCCAGCAAGATTGTCTTTCAAAAATGAGGGTGAGTTTAGAAATTCACAGATAAACAGAAATTGAGAGAATTTATAATCAAGAGACCAGTGTTGCAGGAAATTCTAATGTACGTGCTACAGTCTGAAAAGAAAAGACAAGAGAGAGAGTCTTGCAAGTGAGTCTAGAAATGAAGATTGTATCGGTAAAAGAAATTAAAAGTGTAAAAGGTGGTGAAAATAAAATATGACAGATAAAACCCAAAAATCAAAATGGGTGAAGTGAGAACTGCCTTTACAGTAATAACATAATAATATTCAAAGTTAATGGATTAAACTCCCCAATTAAAGATACAGACTGGAAGAATGGATAGAAAATATGAGCCTTCTATATGCTGTCTACAAGACATTCACTGTAGACCCATGGAACTAGTAGATTGAAAGTGAAAGAAAAGATATCCCACACATGCAGTAACAAAAACAAACAAACAAACAAACAAAAAAGCAGGAGTAGCTATAATTATATAGGATGAAATAGACTTTAAAAACAAAACTGTTATTAGAGACAAGGAAGAACATTATATATTAATAAAAGTGGCAATTCACCAGGAAGAAATAGCAATGATAATTGTATATGCATTTAATCAGGATGCACAAAATTACATGAAGCAAACACTGGCAAAACTGAATGGAGAAATAGATATCTTTAAATAATAGTTGGAGACTTCAATACACCACTCTCAGCATTGGATAAAACATCTGGGCAGAGGATCAATAAAGAAACAAAAAGCTTGAATAATATGATAATTGGACTAAACCTAATAGACATATACAGAACATTAAACCCCAAAACAGCAGTATACAAATTTTTCTCAAGTGCACATGGATCTTTATCCAGGATAGACAATATGTTGTGTCACCAAGCAGATTTCAATAAATTCAACAAGATAGTAATTACACAAAGCACTTTTTCTGATCATAATGGTTTAAAGTTGGAAATCAAAAACAGGCAAAAAAAAAAAAAGGGAAATTTCACAAATATATGGAGATCAAAACACACATTCAAAGAACCAGTAGATCAAAGAAATTGCAAGAGTAATCAATAATATCTTGAGATGAATGAAAATATGAAAACAACATATCAGAACCTAGGGAATGCAGCAAAGTCAGTGCTGAGAGGGAAATTTATAGCCCTCAATATTTACATTAAAAAAGAAGAAAGGGCTCAAGTCAATGACCTGAGTATACAGATGGAGAATTTAGAAAAAGAACAGCAAACTTTTCCCAAAGCAAGCAAAAGGAATGAAATTATAAAGATCAGAGCCACTATAAATGAAATTGAGTGCAAAAAAACAGGAGAGAGAATTAACAACACCAAATGTTAGTTCTTCAAGAAGATTAACAAAAATGACAAACTCTTAGCTAGATTGACAAAGAAAAAAAAAAGAGAATCTTCAAATAAATAAAATATGAAAATGGGGACATTTTTACTGACCCACAAAAATGAAAGAGAGCATAAGAGGATACTATGAATAGTTGTATGCCAAAAAGCTGGACAATATAAATGAAATAGAAAAATTCCTAAGAATGTACGAACAGCCGACACTTACCATGGAAGAAACAGAGGATCTCAACATACCAACCACAAGTAAAGAGATTAAAATAGTCATCAAACAACTCTCCAAAGTGAAAATCCCAGGAAAAGATGGCTTCAATAGTGAGTTCTACCAAGCATTCAAAGAAGATTTAATATCAATCTTACTCAAACTCTTCCAAAAAATTGAACAAGGAGGAATGTTACCAAACTCATTCTATGAAGCCAACATCACCCTAATACCATAGCCAGAAAAATATATTAAAAGAGACAATTACAGACCCATTTACCTAATGAATATGGGTGCAAATTTCCTCAAGAAAATACTTGCTAATTAAATCCAAAACACATTAAAAGAATTTTTCACCATGATCAAGTGGGCTTTATACCAGGCATGAAAGGAAGTTTCAACACAGGAAACTCAATCAGCATAACACACTACATTAGTATATCAAAAAAGAAAAATCACATGATATATTGATTGATGCAGAAAAGGCATTTGACAAAATACAGCATCCATTATTGATAAAAATACTACACAATATAGGAATTGAAATAAACTTTCTCAACATTGCAAAGGCCATATATGAAAAAGCCACAGCTGACATTGTACTCAATGGTGAAAGACTCAAAGTTTCCTGTTGAGATTGGGAATAACACAAGGATTGCCACTGTCACTACTGTTGTTCAATATATTGCTAGAGTTTCTAGTTAGAGCAATTAGCTAAGAAAAAGCAATATAAAAGGCATCCAGATCTTCACTAGTCACAGATAATATGATCCTATACCTAGAAAGTCCCCAAAATATCTACAGCCAGTTTGCTAGAACTAATAAAAGACTTCAGCAGAGTGGTAGGATACCAGATTAATAAGTGAAAAACAGTAGTGTTTCTATACACTTGTAATGTACCATCTGGGGAGAAAGTCAGGAGAAAAATTCCACTTACAAAAGTGACTAAAAGCATCAAATATTTAGGAATAAACCTCACCAAGGATGTAAAGCATTTGTATTCAGAAACTATAATACATTGCTAAAAGAAATTTTTAAAAGGCCTAAAAAATAGAAGAACATTCCATGCTCATGGATTGGAAGACTAAATATCATTAAGATGTCAATTCTACTCAAACTGATATACAGATTCAATGCAATCCTAGTAAAAATTCCACCAGCATTTTTTAAAAAGAAATAGAAAACCCAATTATCATATTTATTTTAATGGGTAAAGGGCCCTGAATAGCCAGAAACATCTTAAAAAGGAAAAGCCAATTTGGAGGACTCTTACTTATGGACTTTAAATCATATTACCTAGCTACAGTGGTAAAAACAGCATGGTACTGACATAAAGATAGACACACAGACTAATGTAATCAAATTCATGGTTCAGAAATAGACCCTCACCTCTATAGTCCAGTGATTTTGACAAGGCTGTCAAACCCACCCAGCTGGGTCAGAACAGTTTAATCAACAAATGGTACTGTCTGCAGGGTATCTACCCAGAAGAAATGAAAGCAGGGACATGAACAGACTATGCCCACCAATGTTCATAGCGACATTATTCACTATTGCCTAAAGTTAGAAACAACTCAAATATCCATCAACAGATGAATGGATAAACAAATTGTGGTATATACTTATCTGTAAGGAGGAATGCAGTATTAACACAGGGGATATCGTGGATGAATCTTGAAGACCTTATGTTGAGTGAAGCAAGCCGGGCACTGAAGGATAAAGATTACATGACCTCACTGATATGAATTAAGCAAATTGAGCAGACTCACAGAGCTAGAGTCTGGAAGATAGGTTTACAGAAGACAGAAAGGAAGAAGGTTGTGAGCTAATCCCCTTATGGGCAAAATCTTTGATAAGGTAGAAGTGTGTAGTTGTGCAGTGGATGGGCATGACAGTGATGCAGTGATACAATTTGGTTCGGTGGTGCTGGTTTGTGAGGGGGTTAGGGTTGGGAGGGTGGGGTGGACTGCCCATGGAACTGGAGGGTAGGTTGGGGGCAGGACAAGGTGAACACAGGATTTGCGGGTATGTGGTCAAAACTACAACGTTAGGGATGTTCTTTTGGCAATATGGCAGGGGAGAGTTACTGGTTTAGGGTGTTGGATGTGGTGGCATTCAGGACAGGGTACACGTGGGGCAGGCTTCTAGGGAGTGTGTGATTGTTCATTTGTCATAGTGTGTTGTATCAGTGGGTGGAGACCCACATAATGAGTGGGAATGTGTTGGACTCCCATCCTGGGGTGTCCTGCTATGTTCTCAAATTGAGGGGCGAGAGTTTCTTGAGAGCATACGCAGTGCCCAATATGGGAGAACAGGCCAGTATGTCAAGCCCTCAATGTTGTTACAGGTAACTATGAATCTTGCTCTTCAAAAAGTGAAGCTTTGTGGTTACCCTGGGTCCTGAGGGAAGGAGGACAGAGGAATGGAATAGCTGGAACATGGGGCATTTTGAGGACAATGGAAGTGTTCTACATGATCTTGCAATGATGGATAAAGGCCATGTTAAACTTCATTAAAATTTATAAAATTGTATTGTCCAAAATGTAAACCATGTTGTAAATCATTGACCATGGTTAGTAGCAATGTTTCAATATTTATACATCTATTTTAACAAATGTACCATCCACTTGTAAAATGTAATTAATAGGGGAAAGGGAGAAAGGGGGAGGTTGTCGGGTATATGAGAATCCCCTATATTCTGTATGTGGCTTTTCTGTAACCTAAAGCTTCTTTGAAAAAAAAAAAAGACACTGGGGAATAAACAGAAGAAACTGTCGCTGTACATACAAGATAACTGATCTTACAGTGATGAAAGACATAATGTCAAAAAAATTTTTTTAATTGTATATTTAAAATTTTTTTATTATTCCAAATTTCTTTTAAAAATTGTATTTTATTTCTTATTTTTAAAACTATCATTATTATTACATTTTCTTATTAATCGTATTTGTTTATTTTCTTAGCTTCATTTTTGAAAAAGTTTTGGATCACAGAAGGGTTACAACTATGGCAAGGGAGGATCATTGGTGCAGGGTGTAAGTGACAGGGAATGCATTGGAGGAGGTTCACCTGGGGCATATTTATAAAGCATAAATGTATTCAAGTGTTCATGGGACATTGTCATGGTGGGTGGAGATTCATACTATAACTGAAAGACAGGTATCTGTCATTTCTGTTAACTCTCTTTTACTCTAGAGGTCATACTTGTCCATGTCTACTAGCATCAGATTTTTTCCCCTTTCCTACTTTGTTCTCAAAACTAAAATTAGCCTTGGACACTTCAAATAATTCATGAACATGATCTTGTCTTTTTGGCTTCTTCCCAGGGGCTCATATTTATATTTGCCAGTGTTTCAGCTAGCACCCCACTATTTTTTCCTCCTTTTGGCTTTTTCCCTCTTTAGTCACAGACACCAGTGGCCTTACTTTACACTGACAACTTCCACATGAGATTTCAGAGTCACAGAGAGTGCCAGAGTATCCTCATTGAGGGTGTTAGAAGGAGAAAGAGATGATAAACTAGTTATCCAGGTGGTGCTTGCTCTGTTCACTTCATTACCTTGGGTAAGAAAAAAAGATTACACAGTAAATTAGCAAGAATAAAATACTCAACTTAGAAGACTACAGCACTTCATTTTTCTGTAAAATGTAATTTTTTTTTTTTCTGAGATGATTGCTTTTGGTAGCACAGGCAATTAAGGAAGATAACTGGAACATTAGCAATAATCTTTGCTACAGAATAAGATTTAAGTTAGTCATCTTATCACTTTCACATTCAGTTTTTAGTTTGTTTTTCTGTATGTATTGTACTTTAAAAAAATTAACACCTTTTATTTTGAAATAGTGTAGCTCACATATAAACTGCTTTACTAGTACAGCACATTCCTACACATCCTTTAAACAGATTTCCCCAATGATAATACCTTACATAACCAGAGTACAACTATCAAAACCTGGAAATTAATATTGGTGCAATACTGGTATCTAAACTGAGAGCAATGTTCAGATTTCACCAGTATTTACATGCACTTTTTGACATTTTCTTTCTCTTTTTTCTGTTTATAGGCCTATTAAATTTTATGAGCTGTATGGATTCCTGTAGCAATCACCACCATAGGAATAAATAATAATTCAATTACTGAAAGAAAATCTCTTGTGCTACCCCCTTTTATTGTCATATCCCCCTTCAACACTAATCCTAGCAAATACAGATCTGGTCTCCATCACTAAAATGTGATTTTGAGAATGTTATATAAATGGAATCATGTGGTAAGTAACTTTTTCTTTTGGGGGGGGTGGGGGGGAGGGTCAGGGGATTGAACCCAGTACCTCATACACGGGAAGCAGGTGCTCAACCACTGAGCTATTATCTGCTCCCCGGTAAGTAACCTTTTGAGATCCTTTTATTTTCCTCACTCAGTCTGATGCCATTGAGATATACTCAAGTTGTTGTGTGTCTCAACAGTTAATTTTTTTATTGTTGAGTGGTATTCCACTGAATAAACATACCAGTTTGAGCATTCATTTGCTCTTTGGAGGACTTTTAGGTTGTTTCCAGTCTTTGACTATTAAAAATAAGGGTATATAAGCATTTGTTTACAGATTTTTATATCAATAAATGTTTTCTTTTCTCTAGGATAAATATATAGTAGTGAGATTTCTCACTTAATAAGAAGGATCTCAAGATCCTTAACTTAATCACATCTGCAAAGTCTTTTTTGTTACGTAAAGTAACACATTCCCAAGGCCTGGTTAAAGGAGATGGTGGTGAAACTGCCCTTCTTTTTCTCAGCTCTGGACCATTCATAACTTATAGACTTGCTGTAATTCCATTTGGACCTAATTTCTATTTTCCTCAAGAAACTCTTCTTCACTGATTTGAATAATTTTTCTAGCTTCTCTATCCCCCCAAAATAATTTTCGTTTTTCAAAGTCTAACTTCACCCCATTAATGGATGATTTTCTCCATATAATAATAGTTGCCAGATATGAAGACCTAATCTGATATGAAGAGTTGGATATTACAATAGCTATCTGGTAATGGGTAGGTATAAGTTTATTTAATATCAGGGAGTGACTAAAGAGACTTTTTTGTCAAAGTGTATTTCATGCCAAAACAATTTGTATATTGGATATTTGATTTAAAATTAAATTTGGTCTCTTACAAGCAATTATTTGACTGATTTAATATTAAGTACATAATCATTTTATTTATGTCCAAATTATTGGATATAGATACAAACTCACCACTGCGTTATAATTCTCACAATTGGAATCTTAATGCATTTAATTAAAAACTGCAAAAGCAAGGAGAAGAAAATTAACTTTAATTTAAATACCTATCATTCAAAGAAAATTTCAGTTTCTTTGAAATCACATGGTAATACTGTGACAGTGTGTACTAATGCAGAATAGCTGTAGGACTTTTTATATATATACTAACAACATAGAATATTAACATATTAATATAACAACAAAGAATATTCACTTTCCATTGATTTGTTATTTGGCTCTGTACTTTGAAGCTGGAAAAGACAAGTAAGTGTATTGTCCCATAGAGTCTCCATATAAAATGCAACCCTCACGACACATTTTAGGCTTCTGACCTCCAGACTGTGAGATATTATATTTGTTTTGTTTTTTTGTTTGTGTACTTTGTTATAGCAGCAATAGGACAGAAGAAAAAGGGCCTCCTAAGAACTGCAAAATGCAAAGGCTTGAGGTGTGGCCTAGTCAGAGGATGAAGGGAAGTCTGAAGTATCTTGAGTCCCTGGTCCTGTAGAAGGGCTGGGGAAGAGAGGTGTGTCAAATGAGAAAGGTGAGGTTACTTAGGTACTGAAGAAAGGTTCTTAGGTGCATTTAAAAGCAGATTTCTGTCTTAGAAAATAATTATTACAGTAATGTGCTGGAAACATTGGAGGTATGAGGCCAGGCAGATATTTATATTTTATGTAATTTTACTGTAACCCAGCTGTATTAACTCTGTACAAATGCTAAAATTAAACGAGTAAAAGAGGACAGTTTGAGTTAACTATAATAATGTTCTCTACCATGCTTTTTTCTTTGCCCATAATTATTCCTCATTTTCTCATCTTTCATATAAGAAATGGGCATAAGAAATCATTATAATAAGAGTACCAGTGTATTATAATTTCTCCCATGGAGCATACCACTGTACCTGTCTCTTTGTTATTGAATTTAACTTGATCTGTTAACTATCAAGCCTGTACAAGCTCATACTCATTAAAGTGTCACATTCTTTAAAGAATCTGATCCCAAAGAGACATACATCACTTTAAGCTAAGAAACATTTTTATGCTCTACAACTGAGAAGTAAAAACTCATCATTTAAATGCACAAGGAATAAAATACATTTAAAAATATTATTGCAGATAAATTTTTGCCTACTCAAATTTTGTTTTCATAATCCATTGATTTGGGAAAATGCAGCTGATTTTTTAAAAATGCAATTAGGTATTTAGTTTGCTTTTCTATAATAATAAACAAATTAGAAATTAACAACTCAGTCCCATAGTATCTATGTTTATCAACTTTGATAATCGAAGAAATACAAATTAACACAAACTCGAGATACTATTTCATGTTGACTAAAGTAGATATATATAAAAAGTATGTAAATTAAGAAGAATTACAATGAAGTTAAATACTTATATTCAGTACTGGAAAGATTTACAAGTTGCAGAACACTTTTGTAAAACAAAAGAGCATTTTATAGCAAGAGTAATAAGATGCTTATTCTCTTTGATATAGTTAACTTATTAACATTACATGAATAATTCAAGAAATTATAATTAGTCCTCTTCTAAAGTTTTCTCAGTAAATAATTCAACAGAAACAAAAAATATATTACTGCAATGATATTTGTTAATATTCCACATGAAGTAAAATTGAAAAATTTGAGGTAATTGAATTACCTAACAGTTGAGTGATAAATCAAAATACACCAACAGTGAGCTATTATACCTACAATGCATATAAAAAACATGATAAACATATAGAAAATTGAAAAGGACTTAGTGTAAGTAAAGTGGAAATATCAGAATACTTGAATAGATAATAATAAAACTTTGCTTATATGTAGATTTTAATATGCCATAATGAAAATGGAGTCAAGGTGGTAGAATAGGTGTGTATTTTTCTTTAAACTATTAGGGAGAAAATATTTTTTAAAGTTAATGAAATTAATCTTAAAATTAAAAACTATCTTTATAGGAAATGCAAAATGTAGATATATCTTGAAAATTCTGGTTTGAAAAAAACAAATATTAGTCATTGAAATATACAAAAACTGAGGCAAAAGCTGCATCTTTAACATCTAAACAGTTTTTAACATGTTTTTTTATAACTAGCTTTAATTTTAGAATCACCTGTATTGAAACAATATGCTGAAATGTTTTTGTGTAAAATAAATGACAACTACAGCTTTTAGGCATAACATTATCCTGGTCCTCATAAACTGCTGACCCTCAGGTAGGATTTCTCCTCCTTTCCATTAATCCTGTTTATTTAATCTATACTGCTGTAGATTGTTAGAAATTGCATGGAGAGACCTTGGTATCCCCAGAAAAGCTGACAGGGTAACTGGGAAACAGAGAGACCTGTGTGATTTGAGGTTTAATTGGCTTTCAGCCACTCAGGTTTTCTACACATCTATTCACAACAATAAATAATTTTCTTTTATGTTATTCACGCTCCTTATCCATTTTCTATTCTTATTGCACTGTCCCTAAAATTTAGAGTATGCTAAAACAATTGTGTTGATAGAAGGCACTAATGTATTCCTGATTTTATGCCCATGACTTAAGCATTGCACTTTTATTATCATGTGTACAGTTGAATTTTGGCAAATAGTGTTTATCATATTTGAACATTTTTCTTTTATTCAATTTTACTTAATTTTTTATTTGAGATAGCTGCTGAAGTACATAAAATTCTTTTTATGGACTTAATTATGGGTTTATAGCATAATTCCTTGATTGATTTGAATTAATAAAGCCTCTGGAATAAAAACATGTGCATATCTAGAATAAACCCTATTTGATCATGGTAGATTATTTTCTTTAAACATGGTTGACTTAATTTGCTGCTACTTACTTGTTTACATTTATATTTATAATTGAAATTACTCTATACATTGTATAAAATATATTTATAAAGCTTTGATGTTAATCTAATGATGAGTAGATATGTTTCTATGGGCTGTAAAAATTGGTAAGGCATTGGATTTTTCTGTTCTTTGATAGTTAACTAAAACTCCTGAAAAATCATGTGGGCTGAACTTTTAGCATATTTTAATAAGATTTTCTGATGGAGAACATGCATATTATTGTTGTCTAGGGGTGCTACATCTTTTTGCAACAGTTTTAACTGCTTTATTTAATGTTACTTTTTTTCTCTAAATTTCTAAATGTTGCCATGTTTCTTTATTCTTTATTGTATTATGATTATTTAGCCTTTCTTCTCTCAGACTTTTATTGATTTTGGTTTAATTATCCTTTTCTTTAAAAAAAAAAGCTGTTTTTAGGTAATCTTTTGCATTGCTCTATATTGAAATCTGTTTTTATTTTGTTTAGCCTTTTAAAAAAAATCCATTAATTTTACTGTTTAGCTTAATTAATTGCATACTCCTACTTTTTTTGTTTCATATTATTGGGCTTGTCCTCTGTTTTTTAAATTGTTTGTAACTTTTGTTTTCTTTTTTGATAAGAAATAAATTGATTTGAAATTAGATTAATTTATATTTTGTAGATTATCTAAAAGCTTTAATTTTTAATTTCTATGTTTAATTTCATATTTAATTTTTTTCTTGACCCGGGTGTTCATAGAAAAGTACTTCTTCTGAGGGTCTACATACTCGCTTCCTCTCCTCCTTCAAGTTTTTTCTAAACTGTCACCTCACTTCCCTATGAAACCTCTGATCATCAGCACCCCTTACACCCTGCAATCTTTAGCCTATTCCTCTGCTTTGTGTTTCTCTATAACATTTATCAGCATGGAAACCACTATATGTTTTATTTCTTTATCTTGTTTATTTCTGTCTCCCCGCTACTAGTAGAATGTAAGCTCCAAGAGGGTGGACATACTCCTAAATTTTGTTTCCTGCGTTACCCTGAAATTGTAAAACACTTCTTTACCCAAAATAAATGCTTAATAAATATATGTTGTATGAATAAATGAGTGCATGAATGAACAAATGGACAGATGGAAAGATTTTGAGATACTTAAAATTTTTTGTTTGCTTATTTGTATGTGCTGCTGTTCTCATCACTTGATTCCTGATAAAGGACCCAATACTAGCAGTATCATTGCTGACTATGAAAATCTGCAGGAGATATCATGTAGAGCTGGGTTCTCAAGTTCTTGAGAAAAGTTTGCAGTGTAGGATGCTGATGTTTGTGGTGTGGAGAAGGCAGAGTTGGACTGGATCCAAATTCAATAATTTGGTAATAATTTTGGCTCTTATTGAGCTCATTGTGAAAACTTCAAGCCCCATGATTCTGAAGAGAAACAACCAATCCAATAAGATGTACTTCCTTAAGCAAGGAAGTGGTCAGTGTATACCTATTTATTGTACACAGTACTGGGTTAATCAAACAATTTCATTAATTCTTGCTAAAGAAGAGGATTTGCAGTCCTGGGCTAAGGAAAGTCCAAACTTGCTTTGACCTTGAGAATGGAGCCCCTCCTCAGAACTCATCACAAGAATCTCCCCAACTTGTTAAATCGATTGTGGCAGACTTCTTAATTTTCACTGCATAGACTTCTCTTTTCCTCTGCTAATCAATGCACCTCTGTTAAATGAACCCCCATAAACTGACTTTCTTGTGTGTTAAGGGATCTCACATGCTTTTATACAAAGGTCTTTGAGACTCACAAGGCACATAAAGGGTCAAAACAGTATAAAAGAAAGCTAGCTAAGTGAACACATTTTTGCTGTGCTGGTAAACAGAAGATAATGGTGCTTTTAGAATTTGAAAATTACAATTTATTAATTTTAAAAAGTAAATTTTGGAATTGAAGATGATAATGTTTATCATTGAAAACTTGGAAAGGCATATGGAGATAATAGTCCACAAAACTAACAAAAGTATAATTAATAAAATAACTAATAAAGACATACTAGACAGAGAGGAAAGATTTCAAAATTTTGAATGGATTAAAAAGGAACATATGAGAGGAATGGCAGAGAGAGCGAGAATTAATATTGTATTATGACAATAAGAAACTTGGTCCCATTTTTGATCATACATTTATTTGTTTAGATTTTCTTTCTTTCTTTTTTTTTTTTTTAATTCACCATACATTTAATTGCTTGAGGAATCCTAGAGTGAACAGAAAAGTTTCAGAATTGCCAACTTAGTATTTACCAAAAGAAATGTACTAACTGTGTTTAATATATTTTTAGAAGTCTTTCCAGTTTTACCTTGAGGGCATATAGGAGAAATATGGTGTTCAAAATCTACCTGACTTGGGAAGTAGATGTGGCTCAAGTGATTGGGCTCCTGTCTACCATATAGGAAGTCCAGGGTTTGATTCCTGGGGCCTCTTGGTGAAAAGCAAGCTGGCTCATGTGGATAACTGGCCTGCGTGGGAGCGCTGGCCCCTGCAGGCGTGCTGGCCAGCACAGAGAGCTGGTGCAGCAAGATGACGCAACAAAGAGACCAAGAAGAGAGACGATGAGAGACGCAGCAAATGAGGGATCAGAGGTAGCACAAGGGATTGAGCGGCCTCTCTCCACTCCAGAAAGTCTCAGGATCAGTTCCCAATGCCCCTAAAGAGAAGACAAGCAGACACAGAAAATACACAGAGAGCAGACAGTGAGTGCAAAACAATGAGGGGGAAGGGAGAAATAAATAAATAAATAAATAGATAGATAGATAAATAAATAAATAAATAAATCTTAAACAAAAAAATTATGAAAAAAAAAATCCTACTTGACTTAATTCTTTCTTGCTCCTTCAGTTTGGTCCATCTGTTTCTGTAACAATTCCATTTTAGGGGACTTTCCCCATCATTGTTGATTTATGTCTCCCTTCCTTCCTTCCTTCCTTCCTTCCTTCCTTCCTTCCTTCCTTCCTTCCTTCCTTCCTTCCTTC
>JAKSZT010053770.1:9809962-9836335 GCA_026826555.1 Tolypeutes matacus
TTCCTTCCTTCCTTCCTTCCTTCCTTCCTTCCTTCCTTCCTTCCTTCTGTTGAACCCTAAATTAGCCTACCCATAGGCCTTCATGGCAACCAGAGTAACGTAGAAAAGAAAATTTTCCACTGTCCCCTAAGTGTCCTATCTGAAAAGCACACAACCTCCCCTCCCTTGAACAATCCTGCAAAGACATCTCAACCCTGCAGCTGTGCCCCAGGTTATCAGGGCAAACGCTAGCTAACTGCCAAAAGCCGCTTCTGTACATCCTGCTTGCTTGCAAACTGCGACAGCAACCCCCTATAAAAGGGAGCCATTTTAAAACCTGGGGGCTGCAGTTCTCTCCTGCATGAGAGGTGCTGCAGACACCTGCGGGCTTAGCTCAATAAACTTCATAAAAGTGGTTAAAGTCTGAGTGTGGTCGATCTCTTGGGTTATAACACTTCCTTCCTTCCTTCCTCCCTTCCTCCTTTCCTCCCTTCCTCCCTTCCTTTCCTCCCTCTCTGAAGTAAATGAAATATTAACATAGTTTCAATAATCAGAACCAAATCATAACAATATTCAGGGATCTGACGCAACATTCCTCCCCTTTTCTTTCATCTTTGTCACACCATTCTCATCCACCTCCCCATAGGTAACCAATGCATATCTAGCTTAGTAATCCCATTTTTTCTTTTCATTTTTTCTTCTCTTTTCTTACCCTTCCTGCATTTTTAACACTATTTTGCTAAGGAAGAGGCAGAAACTCTAAACGCTATGCAAAGGCAGCTTTATTCAGTCAAATAAGTTTCAGGTTATAATAAATGACTATAACAATTGAGCAATCACAAGAAAGAAGAGTAATTAATTAAAGACAGAAAAGAATGAAAGTATATACAACCACTCACCAAATTGGGGGAAAACTCAACATCTGAGCTCTCACGTGGCTGGGGGCCCCTTTGTAGTCAATCGGAGTCCCAGGCAGGGTGTCCCCTCCTGGGTGAGACTCTGACTGGCAGCTTGGGGACCATCCTTTTTAAGGGTTTCTGAACCTCAGAACTCCAATGATTCTTACAACTCATGAGGAATGACCTCATGGAAAGTAACCGAATCCATCTGGCAGGGGGTGGCTAGCCTTCCACAGGAGAGACACAGTGTCTGGAGGGGTCTTTGTTCTATTCTGTTTATGGTACATTGAAAAGGAACATAAAGGATTTTAGCTTTTAATTTTACAGGGGATACAAACAGAATGTATATATATCGCGTCTGGTGCCTTGCTCCTTTTAAACATTTGTTTTTGGGGTAATAGATAATGAGTTGCCTGAATAGCATTGTTATAACATTCCAAAGGACAAAGGACAGGTTAATCATTCACAATTCTAGGCTAAAACTGCAGAGACTATTGATTAGAAAGCTTATGAATTCACAAGTCTTAAAAATAATTTTCTTATAGTACATCAAACACAAAATATAGCATTTACGTATGTACATATATATGTATAGGTACATATATATGCATGTATGTTGAAAATATATATACATATATGAATATATATAAAATAATATATATATGTTTGCACTTTGTTTTTAATTTACAAATATACCTGGAATCATGCCACATTAGTTCAAAGAGATTTCCGTCATGCCTTTTATGACAGCGGCATAGTACTTCATTGCATCTACATACTATTGTTCATTTAGCCAATCTCTTGTTTTTGGATAGTTAGCTAATTTCCAATATTTTCCATTTATAAATAATGTTATAATGCATAAAATCATGTATATATAGTGTATATATATCATATATAATATGAATATTAAGTTAAATTCAAGGAAGTGAGAATGTTGGGTCAAAAAGGTAACATATATGATTGTTAGATATTGCCAATTTTCCTTCCATTGGGTTGTACAAATTGCCATTCCCATCAGCAATTTATGAGAGTGCCTGCTCTACACAGCTTCACCAGGGAGTGAGCTGTAATGTTTCCATCTATCTCTATCTCTCTCTGCCCTCTATCTCCTTGTCTGTCTTTCTGTCTATCATCTTGTCTTCCTCTACCATCTATCTAAATTTGTCAATCTTATAGGTAAGAAATGATATATTAGTGCAGTTTAAATTTACATTTCATTTATTAGAAGTAAAGTTAAACATTTTTACAAATGTTTAAGGGCCTTTTTTATGATATTTTTTAAAATTCTCTGTCTTTGCCCATTTTGCCATCAGTTTTTGGTATTTCTTTTTCCTGCACTTTTACATTAGTTATATAAGACTTTTATTGTTGAAATATCATGAAAATATTTTTTCCCAGTTTTTCAGTTGTCTTTATTTGTTTATCATGTTTTGCCATGAATGTTTTCCCTTTTTTAGTATGTAGCCAAATTTTCCATTATTTATTATTGCATCTGAAATTTTAGTCACACTTAGAATAGATTTACCTAAATACAAGTTACATTGAAATTCAACCATGGTTTCTTCTTGTACCTCTATGGTGCCTCTATGGGTTTGTTTTTTAAAAAAAATAAATCAATAATTTAAGGTTATTCTTTTGCTTGGTGTAGTATGGCTTTAATTCTATCTTTTCCCAAATGGCTAACTGATGGTCCCAGCACCATTCATTACAGAGTTCATCTTTGCTCCAGTGTATGAGCTTCTACCTTTATCTATACTGCAGTTTTATTATGTATTTATTATGATAAGACTTGTTCCAACCCTATGCCATATTTTCTCTTTCAGCATTTTTTTCTCTTTATTTTGGCATGACTATTTTTTACCTATATATCCAGTATCAACTTGTCTCTATACAGAAATATTGACTTTTGAATAGATTGCTTTAAAATTATAAATTAACTCAGAGAAAATTAATCTCTCTAGAAAGCTGTCATATTATCCAAAAATAAGGAATTTCTACTCATTGTTGAATTATAATTGCATATCCTTCGTTAATTTTTAAAAGTTCTCTTCATATAGATTTTCCACATATCTTTTTATACTTATCCCTAGTATTTATTTAGTCTTTGTTACTCTGAAAATTGGTTTTCTGTATCATTAGATAATGTATTGTTTGTATATCTAAATATGCTGTTTTTGAGTCTTACTATTTACTGAATTCTAATTTGATTTTGTTCCATCATGAATCTCTAGTGTTTTCTAGTTATAAAACCTCACTTACAAATAGATATAATAAAAGTTTATTGTTTCCTTTATGATTCTTAAATCTCTAAATGATTCATCTTCTCTATTTGAATTGGCTAATGCCTCCACTGATACGTTGTATATTATTGGGGAAAGTGAGCACTTGTATATATATTTTTTCTGACCTTTTTGCAAATCTAGTGTTTCTGTATTGTCAGATATTGGCTTTAGGACTGAGATTATATAAAATTAGATAAACCATGTTAAGAAACTAAACATTAATTGAAATTTCCTTGAAGTTTTTCACACAGCAATGGTTTGTGATTTTATAAATTTTTTTCTAAAATCTATGGAGAAAATAAAATGATCTTTATCTTTAGAATTATTAAAATGGTATATTATTTTAATGGATTTCCTAATATTATGTTATCCTTGTATTGTTAGAATTAATTACATTTGATCATGGCATATCAGTTCCTTAATGAGCTGTGGGATTCTATTTCTAATAATTTTAGAACTTTTGACCAATATAAATAAGTGACTTTGGCTTGCAATTTACTTTTTTTTAGCTGTCTTTATCAGGTGCTATAACATCAAATAAAGAATTAGGAGCTTTCTAAATTATCTAGAAAATATGAAAAGCATTAGAACTAACTGGCCTTTTAAATTTTTGATAACATTCTCCAATGAAATCATCTAGGCAAGGTTCTTTATTGTGAGGTGGTTTCTTGATAAAATTCTTTATTTCCTCCCTGAAATTAGCCTGTCTAGGTCTTTGATCTTTTATAGGGTCAATTTGGCAAGTCATATTTCCCCAGAAAATTATCCAGGTCATATTGCAGAGAGATCATTTAATTTTTTAAAAAATTTATTCTGTTTTAAAAGTACCTTCTCCTTTATCCTTATTTCGATTTATTATTTTCTGTTTTTTCTTCTTAAGTTAGTTAGTAGTTTGTCTTTTTTATTTTTGTAATTGTATGTTATTTCATAATCTCTACATAATTGATTCCTGATTTTATCTTTATTCTTTCCTTTCTTGTTTTTTCTTTTCTTTTCTTTTTCTATCTATTTTGAGCTGGGAATTTATGTCATTTATGCTTAAATTTTATTTTTATGCAAAAATTGTTTAAGGTTATGAAATTTCTTATGACCATTTCTTTAAAGGTATCCAAAGAATTCTGAAATAAGTTTTCATTTTCATTAAGTTTTATAAAAAACATTAATTTTGGTTTTTATTTGCCCTTTTACCCATGATTTTAATCAAGAAAGATAGAAAAAGTTATAGAAGAAATACAAACAAAGTTTATATAAAATAGCAATACAAGTACCAAACAGCCCACTTTAAAAATTTTTCTGAATTAATTATTAGTAGCTGTGACAGGTATATAACAGCTGTAAGTGGCTTTCACTTTTCATTAAAATATTCCCCAAACAGGACTTTGAAACTGCTTGAAATCAAGGGGGAAAACAGGCACACTGTGTTGGAAATAGAGATTCTTTTCTTGACTTTCCTACTTCTACCTGATGGAGGCCAGAGAACGTCAATAGTTCACAGGTTTTTTTGGGACAAATTAGAAAAGAAACTTAAATAGAGATATCTGTGTATAGTAGCCTGCCCAGAGATGTGACAAATTGGTCTTTCTAAAAATGATATGGTACAGTAGAGACAGCTAAGTGCTTGTTAGCAATTCCTACAGGTCCTGAGGGATTCCAACAGAACAGAACATGGTTTAGTATATTTTCACAGAATTCAAAACTTTTGCAAAATTCAGTCTGTAAATCTTCAGGGAAAAATACTTTGCTACTGGTTTCTGGCAACTTTATATATTCTCAGACTAATTCTCAAGACCATTTTGGGTCTGAACCCATGGCCTGTGAATGTGGCCTAATATTGATGTGGGTCACATCACCCTGACAGATAGGTCTTACTGGAACCCTGTTAGTAGGCAACAGTGTCCATCAATTTTAATTACTGCAGACAGGAGTTCTGAAATAGTAGTTATTCTGAAAATTTTTTCTGCCTATTTTTAAATCTCCTTCATAGTAACAATTGTCTTAAGATTCCACTTATTCCTTTTTGTAATATATCTATGTGCAAACACGAGTACATTCATGATTACTCCTTTCTTAATATACCTTATATTACTTTATTCTCTTTATTTCCCCTTCACTTCCTCCTATTTCACATACTTACTCCGTGTGTTCTATCCTTGATGCATTCCAAAACATCCGTTCTTTATCAAGTCTATCTAGTTTACCTCAGTAATTGGTGAGTTAATCTAGCAAACCTCCCTGGTTCAGGCACCACAATCTCTCACCTGGATCACTACAAAGCCTCCAGAAAGGTTGCTCCAGTTCTGCCCCTGTGCCACTACAATCTATTATTAGTATGGCAGCTGGAATGACAACTAAACAAACAAACAAAGAAAAAGCCAACACTTCTCTGTTGAAATGTCTCCAATCCAATGGCTTCCAGTGTCTCTAAGAGTTAAAACCATATTAGTTAATATGATCATCAAGCCCCAAAGTGTCCGAAGCCTTTCTTAGATATTGCAGGCTTTGTTTTCCTCCTCTCCTATCCTTTATTGCACTTCACACACCCTGGATGTTATGCTGTTCCTTGAAAATGCCTAGTATGTTCTCACCTCCGGGCATGAAATCTGTCCTTCCCAGTACCTACAAAGCTCTTTCCCACATTTACTCCAGTCTCTGCACAAATATCATCTTCTCAGAGTGGTCTTCCCTGATGACCTTTTAAAAATTGCAGCACCTATTCTACCCCATGCCTGGTGTTCCCTCTCCCCCTTATGCTTTATTTTTCTGAAAAGAACTTACCACTCTCTAGCATAGTACACATTAATTACTTTATTGTCTGTCTTCCTCATTAGAACAACAGCATTATGAGGACAGGGATTAAAGTATACATCTCTACAGAATAGAACATTGCTTGGAATGTATGAAATAAATTAATGAAAGATGAGGAGATTGAGACTGCTTTATATTGAATAATCTGCTCAATATTATACTGTTAATGAGAAAAAGATTCTCCAACTTTGTTCTTTCAACATGCTCCTTGTTTCTTGATCCTTTTTAGGGAGGATTTTTCTTATTTCTAATAGGTTTATTGAGATATAACTTACATACCATACAATTCTCCCATTTAAAGTATACAATTCAATGGTTTTTAATATATTCACAGAGTTGTACAACTATCACCACAATCTAACTTTAAAACATTGTCATCAACAAAATAAAAGAAACCCCATACTCATTAGCAGTTACTCCTTATTCCCCCGACCCCTCTCCACTCTCACACCTATGCAACAAATAAATGACTATTCCAATCAATTCATTTAAATGAAATATGTGATCTTTGTGACTGATTTATTTTACTTGGTATAATGTTTTCAAGGTTCAACCATGTTGTAGCATGTATCAATATTTCATTATTTTTATGGCTGAAAATCATTCCATTACATGTAAAAACCATAGTCATCATTCAACAATTGATTGACATTTGGGTTCTTTCCAAGTTTTGGCTTTTATGAATAATGATGTTCTGAACATTTCTGTATAAGTTTCTTTATGGGCATATGTTTTCATTTTTCTTGGGTATGTACCTGGAGGGAGATTGTTGGGTCATATGGTAATTCTATATTTAACATTTTGAAAAATTATCTTGTTTTCCAAAGTGGTTGCAATAATTTTTATATTTCCACCAGCAGTGTATGAGGTTGCAGTTTCTTCACATCTTTGCCAACACTTGTAATTATCTGAATTTTTTTTTATCATATCTATCCTTGTGGGTGTGAAGAAGTGTGTTATTGTAGTTTTGATTTACATTTTTCTAATAACTAACGATGTTGAACTTTTTCTCCCATGTGTGTTTTTGCCATTTGTATATCTTCTTTGGATAAATGTCTATTTAAATACTTTCTCATATTTTAATTTGATAATTTATATTTTATAATTATGTTGTACATTTTATGTATATATTCTGGGTACAAGTCCATTATCAGGTATGATTTGCAAATATTTTCTCATTCTAGATGTTGTCTTTGACTTTCTTGTTGGTATTGCTTTCATCATGAAATATTTTAATTTAATGATGTCAAATTTCTTTTCCATTGCATTTTATCTCTTCATTGTACTTTTGTTTCTCACTTTAAGAGGTCCTTGCCTAACTCAAAATCATGAAGATTTATGCCAATGATTTCTTCTAAGACTTAGTTTGGGCTTTTATATTTAAATTTATGATCCATTTTGAATTAATTTTTGTGTATGGTATAAGGAAGCTATCCAAAGTCATTCTTTTACATGCAAGTATCCAATTGTTCCATCACCATTTGTTGAAAATAAAATTCTTTCCCTAGTTAATTGTCTTGGCACCATACTGAAATATCAGTTGACCATATATGTAAGGGTTCATTTTTGGACTCTCAATTCTATTCCATTGTTCTATATATTTATCTTTATGCCAGTAATATACTATCTTGATTAATGAAGCATTGTAGTAAGTTTTGCAATGGAGCTGTGAGTGTTCCAACTCTGTTATTTTTTATTTTTCAATATTTTTTGGATATGATGGGGGACTTGAAATTCCATCTGAATTTTAGGGGTTAGCATGTCAATTTATGCAAAAGTCAGCTATAATTTTGATAGCAATTATGTTGAATTTGAGGCCTGTTTCTTGAGCAAAAATTTTTCCCCATGGTGAAGGGAAGGAGTTTCTGAGATTCTTTTAGGAAGTCTAATGTAGTTTCCCTTAAAATGATAGTGAGAACATTTAGTCAGTTTTAGTGGCTTTTTAAATAAGTAGCAGTAAACAAAAATGTAGTTTTAGAAAAAGAAATTTTAAATCAGAAATCCTTGTTTGCTTACAGTTATGGATGGAGAATTAGTTAAATATTATATTTAAATTTCTATTTCTCAACTTATTCTTTATAATTATTACCTTGGAATCAAGCTACATTATTTTAGTCTAGAAGTATAAAGTACAGTTTGCCAAAAATAAATTTTATGTTTAATTAAAATCTTTTGTTTAAACAGACTATGCAACAAGTAACAATTTTACTTTAATATTATATTTTAATCAATGTTTTCATACCTTAGCTTTGAAAAAAGTAACTTATAATCCTGTGTAAATTTTTAAACATCTTTTGAAAACAATAATCTGTTTTCTGTTCATATGGTTGTTCCTTTTGTGTAATGTCATATATTTGAGTAATGCAGTGTTTTCATTTTCTTGGCTGCAAATACCATGCAGTAGGTTGACTTAAACAATAGGAATTTATTAGGTCATAGTTTTGAGGCTAGGAAAATTCCAAGTCAAGGCATCATCAAGGCAATCCTTGCTTCCCTAATACTAATATTCTTGGACTGGCTGTCAGTGATCCTTGGTCCTGGCCTCCTCTGTCACATGGAAATGCACATGGTGGCCTCTTCTGGCCTCTTGCTTCTTTTCCAGTTTTGTTGATCTTCAGCTGTTTGCTTCCCCTCATTTTCTCACTCTGAATTTCATTCTGCTTATGGAAAACTCCAATAATAGGATTAAGATCCATCCTGACTGAGTTGGGCCATACCTTAACTGAAGTAACCTTATCAAAAGGTCCTGTTTACAATGGGTTCACACTTTCAGGAATGGATCAAGTCTAAGAACATTATTCTAGGGGTACATACAACTCTAAACCATTGCACTGTGACCTTTGGACCCCCAAAAGACGTGTCATTACCACTTGCAAAATACATTCATTTCATCACTATATCCCAAAAGCCTTAAGTCATTTCAGAAACAATGCTAAATACAAAGTCTTATCAAAATCAGTTATGGGTACAATCTGTCCTGGGCCATAATTCCCCAATGGACATGTGAAATCTAGAAAACAAATTATGTGCTTCCAATATGCAATGGAGGGTGCATTAGTCAGCCAAAAATGTGCTCATGCAAAATATCAGAAATCTGTTGGCTTTTATAAAGGGTATTTATTTGGGGTAGAAGCTTACAGTTACCAGGCCATAATGTGTAAGTTACTTTCCTCACCAAAGTCTGTTGCCACGGATTGGAGCAAGATGGTTGCTGACATCTGTAAGGGGTCAGGCTTCCTGGGTTTCTCTCTTCCCAGGGCTTGTTTCTCTCCAGCCTTAGCTTTTCTGCTCTCTGCCATGTGTTTACTTCCCAGGCTCCAGCTCAAAACTCCTACCTCCCTCCTCTGCGGTGTGGTTTCTCTGTGAGTCCCCACCCACCAAGGGGGCAGGGATGCAAAGTCCTACTGACATGGCCCAATCAAAGCCTTAATCATTATTTAATCAAGTAAAAGTGAAACCTCTGAATCCAATATAATCTAATATGCCTAGAGGAACAGACCAGTTCACAAACATAATGCAATATCTATTTTTGGAATTCATAAATACTACCAAGCTGCTACAGAGGGGCAGGTATAGGATAGACATTCCCATTTCAAAATGAAGAAATTAGAAATAAAACAGGGGTCATGGGTGGGTCCCAAACAATTCCAAAATCCAGCTGGGCAAATTCCATTAGATTTCAAAGTCTAACAGTTATCCAGGGATCAACGTCTTATTCTCCAGGACTGACGGAGGACAAGGGTTTGTGCAATAGCCATGTGGTTGCTGAACACTGGGGTGAAGTTGCCACACTCTCTGAGCATCAGGATGGTGGTCAGGCTCTCCACAAATTCCAGACACAGACCCCACCATTTCCAAGCATTGGGGCACCAACACTCCCTGAACACTGGGACACAAGGCCCACCCGCCTCAAACACAAGAGTAGACACACTATCTTGGCTTGAGGAGATGTCTTCAGTCCAGTGCTTGGCTTCCATGGTTCTGCCCTTGAAGTCATTCTTCCTTCAATGTATCCCTTCTCTGTCCCTTTCACTCAAAGCTGGCAGTGGTTCTGCTCATGCAAATTTTGGGAGAACCTTGCCAAATTATTATGTAGTTCAAAGGTGCCCAAACCATCAGACCAAAGGACTTTACAAAATTTTCCCTGGATAACTGCATTTCTAATCATGATGTCCATGGAAATGACTGACTGTTTCCATGTTCAGTTGAACCTTCACATGGAGCACTATTCTCTGGGGACTCACTTTCTCAGAAAGGTCCCTGATAGAGCGGCTTCCATCCCTATGCTCAGAGCACACTATCTTGAAAAGCTCATAATTTTCCAAACCATCAATTTCTGGTTTCTTTGTGATTAAGAGTTCAGTTTTCAGCTTATCCTTTTCCTCCCACATTTTATTATAAGCAGCAAGGAAAAATCAGACTTCACTTTCTACACAGCTTTGAAATCTCCTCAACTAAATATCCAAGTTCATTGCTTTCAAGTACCGCCTTCCATTTGACATTAGAAATCAGTTCTGCCAAGTTCTCTGTCATTTTTAAACAATGGTTTCCTTTCATCAAGTCTCTAATAATACATTCATAATTTCTTTCTCTGGCTACTTTGGAAAAATGTTTTGCATCCATATTTCTACCAACAGTCTCTTCAAAGCAATCTAGGCTTTTTCTGTCAAGGACTTCACAATTCCTCCAGCCTCTACCAATTGTCCAATTCCAAAGCTATTTGTACATTTTATTATCTGCAGAGATACTCAGTCTTTTGGTACAAGAATCTGATTTAGTTTCTTGGTTTCTTAAGCAAATACAACACAATGGTTTGGCCTAAACTATGATAATTTATTAGCTCATGGTTTTGAGGCTAAGAAAAATTACAAAACCAGGAGTCAGCAAGGTGACTAATGTTCTGAGGCTGGCTATCAGTTATCCTTGGTCCTGGACTCCTCTGCCACATGGAAATGTATATGGTAACCTCTCTGTCCTCTCCCTTCTCTATACGTTTCCATTGACCTTCAGCTTCTTGCTTCCCATGGCTTTCTTTCTGTCTGAATTTCATCATACTTTTAAAGGACTCTAGTAATAGGATTAAGACATATCCTGATTGAGCTGGGCCACACCTAACTGAAGTAAGGTCTTACTTAAAATGAGTTAACAATTTCAGGAAAGACAAGTTTAAGAACATGTTTCTCAGGAGTACATACATATCCAAATCATCACATACAGTATGTAGCTTTGAACCTGTTTTTATTGTCTCCATTTTGTATCATATGTTTGAGATTCACCCATGTTGTTGAATGTACCTATACTTTGTTCTTTTTCATTACTGTATGAATATATTAACATAATGTTTCTCAGTTTGTTTTTTCATTCACCAATTAAATTTTCTACCCCATTTTTTGGCAATTTGAATAAAGCTAGTGTAAACTTGTATAAAGATTTTTGTTTGAAAACAAAATCTTAATTTCTCTTGGGTAAAAACCTAGGTTTGTGATTACCTGATTGTATGTTAAGTGTATCTTTAACTTTTTGTTAAACTGCCAAACCATTTTCCAGAGTAGATGTACCTTAAAAAGTAAATTTCATATCATATTGTGACTATATCTATCAAATAGTAACATTTCCTGCTTTATATAATTTCATTTACTATGAAGAGTTATGATCTAAACACATTTAGTCATTCAGTCTAGATGTTTACCATATTAATCAGGTGGATTTCACAGTATTCAGAGTTGTACCTTAATAATGGATTTTTTAGCTATTAAATTAGTTGTGAAGTTAAAATATTTTAAATGAATGTGTTCTTCAACACTTTTCTTATTTAAATGATTAATATGCACTTCAAAAATTAAAGTTAATGCTAATATAGTAACACAAATGATTTGTGAATCTTTCAATTAATTAGAATATATATTAAAAGTTGGAATTAACATTATGTATAACTTTTAATTTTAAGTAATATAACATAGTGCTGAGCTTACTGTGCAGAGCAAATTTAGCAACATTACCTTGGCATCAGGTTTTTCAAAACTATATTTCATTTTTTGGCACCCATTACAAGGCATCTTCATATACATGACAATTGGTTTTCTTCTAGATAACTCCAAAATATGGAACACAAATTAGGGGGCTTAAATGGAAATAGTCAACTTCTTCAGATGGAATAACCATTCCCTAATAAAGCTATGTTCAATAAATGCCATTCTTACCTGAGTATCACTACTTGTCTATCTTCCCCATGTGGTGTAGTTGTGTACTCTTGCTGAACGTAAAGAAAACTGTTTCTGTAAAGGCCTACTCAAATGGACTTCTTCCTTTACAACTTCTCCACAACTGCTCTCTCTGTCTTAATACTTAAAAAAAAAATCTAAGTTGTTTCATTATCTTTATGAATCTTCCTTCTATCTTGATAATTCTTTCTTTATTCAGTCCTTAAGTTATAAAATACTTCAAACTTTTAGCATTAAACATATTCTCTTTCTTTATACTCCTAACAATTTGAAATTTTATACTTTTTCATTTATCTCTTTATTTAACCATCACCTATTTTCAGAGGAGTCCATGTTTCTATCCCTAACAATTCTTCTGTGCTTCTACTTATCTATTGTTTGCTCACAGGCATCAACAAATCACAACCCAAAATGAGCACTTCATCTTGTCTTATGAAATACGATTCTTCCCCAGAAACTTACCAACATTTACTTAGCTGCCCAGGCTTAAAATATTTATCTACCTAATTTTTACCTTTCCCTTCTAACTGCTCAACCATTATCCTATCACTTTTAGGTCCTTTAATTTCTGTCTCAGTGATGTTTATCATTTCTAATTCCTCTACCTTCTTTCAAAAATACCACTCTAGTTCAAATCCTCATGTCCATTTCCTTGATTATTCAGTTTCTAAAAATCTGGTTTCTCTTTAGCCTTTCTCCATTATTATTCACATTATATAATTCTCCAACATAAATGTCATCAACATTTGTTTGATGAAAACCAATTGTCATCAACAAAAATTCCTGATCATTTTAATCAGGAATATTTCAACAGCTGTATTGGTTCCCTGTTGAAACCGAGTTAGGAAAAAATTCCATCACCTACCTTAATAATATTATCTCAGCCTTTGTTTTTCTTCAAGTTTTAACATCTTCTCTTTCGTTTCAAAGTTGACTTTTTATTTTAACTAAGGTGAACATAAAAATCTCATGTAAACAGAACAACTTGTTTCCAACAATACATCATGATCAGGACTTTTCTTTAGAAAAAAGTTTTCAAGAAGATAGTGAATACAAATGAAAAGTGAACACATTAGTTCTTTCTAGAGCATTTTTACACAGCAATTAGAATCATTTAAATACATTTGCCTCCAAATAGAACAATAGGAATCAAATCAGGGAACACCTGCTACATTCAGAACCCCTATTCATATATTAATGTCAATGACAGCATATTGTTGGAAAAGCAGAATGGGACATTCTAACTAAGGAACACTCTTAACAAAAGAGAAAATAATTTCCTTTAGAGATTAATTATTTTAAAACTAAACAAAATTGTGAAAACCTGAAAACAATATTAAAAAAATCTATGGCAATAACTGAAATAATGTGAAGTTTTGTGGTACTAAAATTCATTATAAGTCCCTAAACTGTTATGGTAAGGTAAATTATTCTGTATTTTTGTCTTCATTACCACTTGTCAGCACATAAAATTCTAGTACGCATTGTAGTTAACCTCCTACTGGATTCAATTCAAGATCTATTATTTTACTAAATAGTTATAGAATGAAATTTATTTTAATTCGTTTCGATGTATTTATTTTTAGCATATATTAATTGTAAATGTCAGATAATAGCATTACATAATTTTTAAGTAACTATTGTGGTGGGAAATTTTGGAGAATAGGTCAGGTCTTGGAATATGAAACTACTAATAGATAGTGGTTCTCATTGTTTATACCGATATCACCCTTTTACTGAACTTGTCTAGTCCTGCAGTTTACCACATGAGAATGAAAGCCCAGAATCAGAATGAAGAGAATGGGATAGAGGAAGAGTTTTCAAAAATTTAGTCTATCGTAAAATATGAAAATATCATGGAGGGCGATCTTGATAGTATAGCCAGATATGACATTGAAATTGTCATTGTCCCATCCCTGATTCCATTAAGATAACACCTATAGAAGCTAGACAGAACTTCAACAGGAAGGAATCCTTGTATTCTACCATCCTACTCTGTATGTTGGTAGATATTAAGGTGATTAGAGTATCTAATGAAGAGGGCCATTTATTTACTTCTACTTTAAATATGACTTGTAATATAGGAGGGAAGGGTTGGTGAAATAGAGTTATGTTTCTGTACATCCTTTAGGTCAAAAGGAATTTCTGAATCATGCCAATGAAATGTTTAAATTGAGAGAGTAAAGCTTCACATTTCTTTGTTTGAACATAATTATTAAAATAAAAATTTATACTACTATGGTATTGTTTTGCTTTATAATTATTATTCTAAAGAAACATTTGCTTTGGTGGGTCTCCCAGGCCAGGTTAAATTAAGTACTGGATTAAGATGTTGGAAAATGTGATAGAATATCTTCCTACAATAAGAAGCTATGTTTCATAGACAGTACTATGCAAATAGTTATTTTCTTAAAATTGTCCAAAGGAAGATGGGGCAAGAAGACTTGTTATAGGTTACTTTCTATTCTTACAGAAAAGCTTTTGATGGGATTTGTATATATTTTGAAAGGTAATCAGACACCTGAAGGATTAATTACTTGTACTTGTCTGGCAAAGGCACAGACATACTCCTCTGAAATGGAAAATTGAAAGAAGAAAGTATTTTGGCTACCATTTGGAAATTCCAGATTGTTGATCACTTAAAATATCTATTTCAGTTACTCTAATCCTTCTAAAGAAAAAGTGAATATGATCTAAAGGGAGATAGTGTTCTCTCATGTTTCTTGGTAGAAGAGTAGAAATATTGTCTTTGGTGAATAATAGTAAACATATCTAAGCTTTAAATAATTATTTGATTTTGGTTTAGATGTGTTTGCACATTTTTTTTCCTGAAAATATTTGCTTATGAATATTCCTTAATGATGTCACCAACATCATCCAATTGAACTATTTGATAAAGGAACAGCATTATGCTTGCATAGAATTCCAGTAATCTGAGAGTAAAGAAACTTGAAGACTGTTTTAGAGATAAGAATTTGGATAGTATGAGATGTGTAATGTAAGAGATAAAACCCTGGTCCCTGCTATCAAGAAGTTTCATCTGGATATGGACATAAAAGCTCATTCATGAAAGAAAAAAACCTCCCTATACATTAAAGAAAAATAAATATATAATTATGTCTTCTATTTCTTGGTACAAGTTGCATGTCCTAGAGGAATTCAAAAGAGGAAAGATATTATTGTGAACTACCACAGCTGGAAAGGTTTGTAGAGGAGGTGCTCCTGAACATTACCTAGTATTAACTTAAAAGCTTTATAAAAAACAAAATCCAATTGACAGATTTCCCAGATTTAAATTCTAACATAATTTGATATGTATAAATGTGCATAAAAATATCTATAATATGTATAAATATATGACTATTGTATATTTTTTCTGCATATTTTGTTTTTAAAAAATTTATGTTGGCTAAGGTAGGTTCAATTTTTCATCATGATTACCTTCTTTCTCTCCTGCTCTTTACCTTGAACTTCTTCCTTATTTTCCTCTCCACTTCACTGAAAACAAACTACCTCATCAATCCAATCTTAAAATCCTTATTTATTTATTTATTTCCTATGTATTGTTTATGTATTTATTTATGTGTGTATTTATTTAATATTGTTGCTTTTCTTTAAGCCAATCAAACTACTTCCACTGATAGCAGCAAACTTTATTATTGAAACAAGAGAACCAAGATAAGCTACTAAAATGAATGCCATACCCAGATAAACTTCATTGTCATTAGTGTCTACACAATATTTCCAATTGATAAAGCAATATAAATATTGAGAAAAGTCAGGCTAAAGCTACAATAAAATGTAGGGACAGGAGGCCAGATTTTCATTTTACATAATTTATTATGACTTTGAAAAAATTCCAGTAAACTTTCTTATATTATTCAGACATTTGAATCAGTTTGTTTGCTTGATTATTTACAATGAAGATACTTTATCCTATTCTTAAATTGGAAATTTAAATTTTTTAAGAAAAATTTGTGTTTGGTGTCTCCTTGACCCAAATTATATTTTTGGAAAAAAATTCTGCATATACCACTATACCTTGAGAAAAGTAGGGGAAAAGGGAGGGAGAAATATTAATTGCAAAACTGCTTAAATGTTCTTAAAATGTTATACCACATAATTTAAGATGTATTTACAGAAAAGTTTATTATGCTTTAAGTATAAACATAGCTTTAATGCAGGGCAATATTAGTAACATGTTTCATCTACCATTCACATAAGCATCTTTTAAATTATGGAATTATAAATTAAATAACAACTTTTAAATGTCATGTGAGGGTGAGTAATTTAGTTATATTCTTGAACAATTAAATGGACTCCATTTTATTCATCATATGATGACCAAAGTGAAAATTTAAGTGACTATTTTGTTGCTTATATATTAAATTCACATGTCATACCTATATATTTCTTTTTATTTCGATATAAGTTTATACCAAGTTCTTTTAAATATGGATTCTTGTTAAAATTTTTTCTCTATGGCTAATGTATCCATTCCCATTGGAATATATACATTAAGTATCATGAAGGATTTAAACCCTGATTGGTTTATTATCTTTTAATTTAAGCAAACTGTACCTTTTGAATAACAGGTATTTGTCATCTTTTTATATGCTTATCCCATGCTCATTGATCCATGTGTTCAATATAATTATTTCCCAACAATCTATTGAAAGGCTTAACAAAAATGACATAATGTGCAGACTTTTTTATGTAGAATTCTCCATTCTAAAAGTGTCTGTAGAATGTATTGTAAATTTACTTTCACTTACTAAATAAAACCAGCCAAATTTTTTTTTTAAAGTCTCATAATAAATCTCAAATCCTGAAAGTTAAAACTGAGTGGCAGTATCTTTGAAAAGATATTTCATTTTCCTTATTTTCATAATATGAATCATTATCATTCTACTATATTCCCTGAAATATAATAAATAAATGCTATCTATAGGAAAGAGTGTTTCTCAAACTTGGAACATCTGTATCAAAATCACCTGGTGCTTGTCTAATTTGCAAATTGATGAATTCTAGTACAAACTTAATCAAAATGCTTTTGCACTTAGAAATATGTGTTTTCTGTCAAATAGCATGGAAAATTATATACATTCCAGACATAAAACCATTGATTTATTATCTGACATGCACCCTCAAAACAGTATCCTCAAATTTCTGGTTCCAGAAACATAGTTCATCTGAATTTTGCTGCTGGAACTCCCCCCCCCTTTTTTTTAATTAATTAATTTTTTATTGTGGGTAAAAATCAAAATTTTCACAATATATACCACTATTTGTAAAATGATATATAAATATATATGCATATTTGTGCATTTGCTTAAAAAATGTTATTTATATATATATAAATATATTTTAAGAGGTGCTTAGATTACCGAAAATATTACACAGAACCCCCTGGGATTCCCATGTTGCCTACCTCCCACACCTCTCTTTTAATATTGACATAGATTTTTTTTTTCCAAGTATGTGCCACTTAAATATATGGTCTAATGCTTATTGTAAAGCTTTTTTGAGTGCTACTTATCTTTTTTTAGTTTTATTTTTATACTCCCCAGTTTATTTTAAAAACAACCTTTTCTGATATATATCCAAATGAATTTCAGAGTACAGTAATCTCAAAGTACACCAAATGAAACATTGATAAAGACTGCCTAACATATTATTTAAAGACTCCAACATAATAAAATTCTCTTTTTCTAGACTTCTAACCATTTGTTTTCATCTAAGTCAATATATATTTGATATTTGGTTTATATGTACATATAAAAACTAATCCGTTTGTTAAAGTGGGCTTAAGATAAAACAACATTCAATGTCCTTTCTGTACATAATTAAATTTTCAGAGGCAAAGTGGTCCAAATGGGAGCAAAAAAGCTGACTTCCTTATGAAATAGCCGAGATAAACACAAAAATTAATAATCAAAGATGCTAAAGATTAATTACATAAATCATTCTCTCTTTCCCATCCTTTTAACACACAAGTATGCACTAAAGGTGTGTGGGAGTTAGAATACTTCCAATCAAGAATGTGAACTCCTACGACTAGGTATATGTAATTCAATAAAATGCCCTGGGGTAAAGAGAGGTAGTGTAGGTGACGAATGGACATCTGTCTATCAAGTTATCCATTTCAACTTACTGAAGAGGTAAATTATTTAAAAGTCTAAATGGCCTCAGGCTCAGATATTGACTTGGGCCTTAAAATGATGTTTTATTTTATTATTTATTAAGACCATAATTAAGCATATTAGAATGCTAGCTGTAATTGGATTAGTAGCATAAGGTTAAACACTGAAAATAAATTTCTGTGTTACCATACATACAGAGAACATTGTGTTTTGTTTGCTCCACTAATTTTGTAATTGGAGCAAGATAATAGGTCCAATTTGTTTAAGAACATTTGATGTACCCTATACTGTCTGAATCAAAGATTTTTATTAATTCTGCCAAACACAAAACTGATTTCCATCACAATTATTTTTTATGATGAGAAATAGTAAGTCAATTGAAAAACCAGTTGTGAACTAGACCTATGAAACATTACACTTTAACAAACTGATTGAAAAATCTAGAACATCACTGTAAAGATGCTAATCATTGTTGGCCTTCAGCAATGAATGGATGCAGCTTTACTGTGCCTTTTTCAAAAAATGCTTTGCAGCACCTAACACACTGCTGGTTCACAATCTCAAAGTTGGAGTCATTCCCATAATAAGGATCTTCAATAATAAGTTGTTTTTGTGGATCATAGTTTCCAAGTAGTTCAATTTTAGCTTTGCAGTTTTTAACTTGATTACCTTTTTTATTGAAATCTCTGATTGTTTTCACCCATATATAGTATATAATCAAATATGGAAAATTCCTTTGCAGTAACGTGACTCATAGGAATATCATGCTTCTTCATGCAATTTTGCCCTCAATAATCAGGAAGATTTCCTATCTCGTATGTGGATGTTGCAGCACGGTCTATCCTCCAATTATCTGAAATATTTTGTTTAGTTTCAAGTTTTCTGACAGCCGCTTCTGCAATGGGTGATTGACAAATGTTACTCAGACATACAAACAGCACCAACTTGGATGTCTGCTCTGCCATCTTCTCAGGTGCAAAGAGTACCACAAGGTGGGTGCCACTTATCTTTTAAACCAGGAGTCCTAGATTCAGATGAATGTTCCTTCAGGTCAAGAATTGATAAAGAAACCCTGTGTTTGCTGTGTGTTTGATATCCACTTTTAAAGAAGTACAAGGACTTCAAGCCAACCCAGTTACTGGGAGTGTCTGTCCCTTCTCATTTTCATTAGGGAATTTGGAAGTATCTCAAATCAACTTGCCTGACTTCGAGTATAACAGTGGTTTTCATATATAAAAGTGAGAGGACAGTGACTGAGATGAGTACCCACACACTCTGACCCCTCACCACTGCCTGGAGCCAAGATTAGAGGGAGAAGGGATGGATTGGAAACCTCACTCCCATCCCCAACTAAGTGTTACTTGTAAAACAAGCCTGGAAAAAAAAAAAGAAAACCTACACTGAGTTTGCCAGATTGCTTAGGACAGGGAGTATGTTGTGCTTGTGATTTGGCAAGGAAGAAAGAAAAGATAAGAATGGTAGTGAGAAATGAGATCTGATTTAAAGTTTCTTTTTTTACTTCATGAAAGGGTTCTAACCTTTTTATTTATTTTTTATTTTTTGGTCTTTAAAGAAAATGTATTTTGTATGTAAAAGTGATATTTTAGTTAAAAGCAAATTGGGGAGGGGGGTATGTATTATGGTACCCCATGTAAGATTTTTGTTTTCTCTCTATTCTTTTCATCATAAAGGTCCATGCCACTCAGAGAGCAGAAGGTTGGACAGAGTAATGAAAAATTCTACTGTCTACATATGTATAACACACCAAATTAAGAGCTATTTTGGTATATGAGGTGCAAAGACTGCTTGTCTGTGGGGGACTATGTGACTATGCCAGAGAAAGTTCAGGGCAGCATGATCAGGGACTAAAAGTCATGTGACCAGTTTATAAACAACATCAGGGACACAAGAAAAGCACTCTGCTTTTGTATTCTTATTGAATAAAACTGTCACAATGTGCTCCAGGAGTATTAGGTCATGGTTTGGTAACCAGAACTGTATCAGCTGAAACTGAATGGGGTTGATATAAATACAGAAATGAGTAATTCTTGCTGTTGCTGGATATGATTAGGACTAAGGAGAAAAAGATTAATTTACCTTCTGAGTACTAAATCAGCTAATAGTGCCCTGCTCTAAGATAGCGGAGAGAACTGATAAGTTAGATTGCTGCTGCGATAGCCCACCTCCTTGAATTATTACTCCAGTGAGAAAAGTGAAAGCAAGTGGAAATAAGCAGAGTCTTCAACCTGATCCCAAGAACCCAGAGCCAGGTTAGGCTGGAGACAAGAGCCTTTGGTGTGTCAGAGTGTTCATGAGCAAAAGTGCTATAGCCAGAAGACTTGCATCCTTTACTTTTTCAGTGTAGTGAGGGTGGAATGACCCCATGCACCATAGAAGGGAGAGGATTTAATGCTAATTCTGATCTGTTCTCCCCTACCTGCTCCAAAATTGCCCATTCTCCAGCCCCAAGATTGGCAGAAAGTCCTGCTCTACCTGGAAATGCAGTGGTGAATTACATTTTCAGTAAAAGAAGCAGAAAGGGCAGATTTAGAATGGAAACATGAAATTGAGGTCATGAAAGAATGTGCAAGAAATGGGGACATTAGATATTGGTTATTTCTCAGTTAGGACCTACGAAGATTAACCAGGAAGACGCATAGGTAAACAAAAACAAATAAATCATTGGCTTGTGATCATCTATGTGAGCTCAACTCCTGATATTCCAGGTTTGGGGAGAGAGATTCTCTGGGGAAAATGTGATTTGGGTAGCTAAAAGCTGGAGAAGAAAGGAATAAAGTGTTTGATAAGCTTTTCTATGTATTATGCATCTCTACACCCATGCAAGTAAAATATCTGAGATTTATATAAATTCCCTGTTCTCACTGTGCTTTCTTCACTGAGATAGTGCTCTCTAAATCTCATAGGTTTCTGGGTTCATATACTTACATATTTTTAGTTTATTTTTCCTTATTAGTTGTTGTCAATATTTTTGTACACCAACCACTTAAATAACATTGTATACTACCACCTAAAATGTAACTCTTTATGCCTGAAGTTTTTAAAAAAGGAGTTGAAAAATGTAGAAATGAAGGATACCTCTAACTAAACAACTCTGTTCCTCAAGTTGTTTTCCTGAAAGTTTTAGAGTGGGTGGTCTAAGCTTACTGTCAGGGAAATCTTCCTTCCGGTATCATTTTGGAAATTAATAACTTATTAGTAAATCAATTCTTAAATTAAGAATTTATTTTTAAAAATATTCTAATCTTACAGTGTTCATTTTATTATCCACTAGCCATTAATGGTTCTTCCAAGTTGAAAGGTTTTCTAAGTATAAATGCATACTGGATTCCAAAGACTTAGAACCAAAATTATCTTGTCAACAAGTTTCATATTGATTACATGTTGAATGATACTATTTTAGATATACTATTTTAAATTATAAAACAATTCCATCTGTTTCTTTTAACCTTTATAAAAGTGCTATTAGAAAATTTACAATTTTCTATGTGGTTCACATTATATTCCTCTGGACAGCACCTTAGTAACCTAATAAGAGTCTTCCTGGAATGGTCACTTCATCTAAGGTCCATTTGTGATATTGTAATTAAACTCACTTGAATGCAGTCCAAGAAAATATTTTCCACTTTATTTATTTCTTGTCAATAACACTGCCAAAATGAGTTTCCAGTTCCACATACCCTTAAATGTACAAACATAGGCTTGTTCATTTTTACATAGTTATCTTTATATTTGTCCTTATATTTTAAAGAAAACTCTAATGCTAAAGGTAAAACAGAATAAGAGAAAATGTAAGGAAAAAATGGCTTCCCAAATATTAGAGTAAGTTAATTGTTGAGGGCAGAACAAATAATGCATAATGCATTTTTCAGGAATTACTGTTTGAGTAGTTTCTTGTGTCACTTAAAACCTCCTGAGTAAATCATGCGAGAAATTGACTGGATAGAATTTTCCATGCAGAGGTTTGAATTTAAGATCTTTGATGAAAAACATGTTTGGGCCATGTAGCTACAAGAACATCTTCAGAGATTCATTCATGGGGATAACAAATACTAAAACCTTGAACAACAGGAAGAGCAATGCAAAGTGAAAACCCACAGGTATACTTTGTGAGTTTTTCTTTAATTTTCCAAGATAGGTCTATTTAAGTTATATGTAATATTTTAAAAATTATACTTAAATCACTTTTATATGTATTTGTATATATAAAGATGTCCCAATATGTGTAAATCAGGATATTTTCACATCTTGCTTGCTAATAACAATGTTACCAATAAAGGTAAAAATTGAGAAATGTCTGTAAAGGGCAATTACAATCAAGTAGATATAAACATATTTTAGTGGACACACACAACAAAGAACACCATCTTTACAAAAATGGTTTAAAAAGTCATGAAACAAGCAAATTTCCAGTTTGTTGCTTGAATATTAATGCCCAGATCAATAACTCATTCCTAAACACTGGGGACTGTTTTGGTTTTCTTGGATACTAAAGCAAATATAACATGAAATGGTTCAGGTTTAATATTGGGAATTTATTCTCTCATGATTTTGATGTTAAGAAAAAATCAAGATCAAGCCATCATCAAGGTGCTGCTTTCTCCCCAAAGAATGTGCAGTTCTGGGGCTGGCTGCTGGTAATCCTTGGTCCTTAGCTTGTCACATAGGAAGGCATATGGCATTGTCTCCTGGTCTCACCCTTTCCTTCTGGGTTCTGTTGTTTGGCTTTTGGCTGCTTCCTCTGGCTTTCTTTTTCTGTTTGAAATTCACTCTCTTATTAAGGACTCCAGCTAAAGGCTTAAGACTCATCCTGATTGAGGTGGGACACACCTTAATTGAAGTAACCTCATCACAAGATTCTAGTTATAGTGGGTTCACACCCACAGGAATGGATTAAGTTTAAGAACATGTTTTTCTGGGGTACGTTGCTCCAATCCACCACAGGGACCAATCATACTCTCTGCTCTAATTTTAATTCATGCTAAATTCAACTACTATAAATTACAATAATGTCAATAAAAAAGGAACAGTTAATTACATAAATAAGTTTTGTCTCAGAAAGATTTGAAACTGATGATTTTTCCCTCACCTTGTTATTGATTTAATACATAACCTAATATATTTCAATTGCCCTCTTACATTGCACTTTGCATGTACTCTCTTCCTGGATCCATTTATATCTTTCTTTCGTTCTTTTTTTTCCTTCACCATCAAACTCCTTCCGCTCAGGAATAGAATGTAACAGGGAAATTTGCATTTTCTGAGAGAGAAGAAACATAAAAACAAAACAAATAAAATAAAAATCAAAGTGAACAAGAAAGCATGTCTATACCTATTCATAGAACCAACATGACCTACAAAGGAAAAGGGACAGGAAAGAGAAGATAAGTGCCTATTGCCACAGAGCTACTCTAATTTTGAAAGTGGCAGTTCATTCAAAGAATCAAAATTCCAAGTGAAACCAAACATGACCTTTTAAAAAAATTAAATTATTTTTAAATGAGACATAAGTTACCTAAAATAAAATTGACCATAAAGTGGTTGAATCTGTGGCATTTTAGTGTATTCACAACCTTGTGCAGCCACCATCTCTATCAAGTTCAAAATTTTCTTTGTCTCAAAAGAAAATCTTAAACCCATTAAGCAGTCATTCCTCATTTCCCTTTCCTTCTCCTCGTGGCAACCCCCAATCTGTTGTCTTTCTTTATGGTTTCCCCTATTCTAGATTTTCATATAAATGCAATTTTAGTGTGTGATCTTTTGAGTCTGGCATCTTTCACTTCATATAATGTTTCTGAGGTTCATTCACGTAGTGTCAGCTCTTCATTCTATTTTACGACTGGAGAGTATTTAATTGTAGGCACATAACACATTTTGTTTATCCACTGATGGGCATTTCATCTTTGGACTATTATTATGAATACTGCTACCATGAACATTTGTGTACTAGTATTTGTTTGAGTACCTGTTTTCATTTATTTTGAGTATATACCTAGGAAGAATGGTATGGCAGGGTTATATGACAAATCTGTGTTTCTCTTTTTGATGAACCACCAAATTGTTCTCCATATGGTCAGCACCACTTTAAATCTCTACCAGAAATGCCCAATAGTGCCCTTTTCTCCACATTCTAGCCATAATATGTTTACTATGTTAATATTCTGTTTAATTTACCTTATTTTTTATTTTAGCCATCCAGTGGGTGTGAAGTGGTATCTCATTGTACTTTTGAACTGCATTTTTCTAATTACTATTGATATTGTACATTTTTTATGTGCTTGTGCTTATGGGCCATTTGTATATCTTATTTGAAAAAAAAAAAAAAAGTCTGTTCAAATCCTCTACACATTTTTTAAATTGGGTTGTTTTTCTTTTGGTTACTGTGTTTTATATATTTATATAACATATTCTGGATACTAGATCCTTATCAGATATATGATTTGAAAATATTTTCTTCAATTCCGTACATTGTCTTTTTACTTTCTGGATATTGTCCTTTGAATCATAAAATTATTTAATTATGCTGAAGTATGACTTATCTAATTTTTGTTTTTTTTCCTATGCTTTTGGCATCATCTCTAAATATACATTGCCAATATCTAAGATCACAAAGCGTTACACCTAAGTTTTATTCTAAAACTAGATTGTTCTAAAACTATTAATGCTATACTTATTTTTAAAACTATTTACAGTTTTAGCTCTTATGTAGAGGTCATTTTTCCATTTTGAGCAATTTTTTGTATATCCTGCAATTTTGCCAAATTTATCATGTCAAAAGATTTTTGTTGTGAATTTATTAGGCTTTTCTATATTAAAAATCATGGGGTCAGTGATTAAGGATGAATTTATTTGTTCCTATCCAATTTGGATCAATTTTATTTCTTTTACTTGCTTGAATGTTCTGGTTAGAACTTCCAGTATGATGCTGAATAGAAATGGCAAATCAGGCAGACTATCTTGTTCCTGGTCTTGGGTGGAAGGCTCTCAGTCATTCATATGAGTAAGATATTAGGTATGGGTTTTCTGTAAATTACTTTTAACCAGTGTGGTAGATTAAATCATATACCGCAACAAAACCAAATTCTCATTCCTCTGGGTGTGAACACACCATTGGAATTATATTAAGGATTAATATAATCTGAATTTTCATTCCTGTGGGTGTGAACCCATTTGTAAATATACATTTGAATATGTTTAGGTAAGAGTAAGGAATTATTTATGAATAGGATCTTCAAATACCCAATTTAGTTGTGGCCAAATTGAATCAGGGTATTCTTTATTCCTAGTAATGGAGGCCTTATAAAGGGAGGAATTTCAAATGCGTTTAGAGAAAGTCACAGGAGAAATCTGAGAAAATTCAGCAGAAACAAGAAGAGCAGTTAGAAATAGAGAAAGAGTATGCCATTTGACAGTAGAAAGCCATCACCTGAAAGCTTCTGAAAGAAAGACTTCTGGGAGAAACATGACCTTGCAAATATCTTGATTTTGGACTTGTAGCCCTCAATAATTGAGACAATAAGTGCTTGTTCTTTAAGCCAACTCATGGTGTGGTATTTGTTATAGCAACTCTGACAAAGTAAGATAGTTTTTGGATTCAGAAAGAGGGGTGCTGCTATGACAAATACCTAAAAATGTGGAAATGTGCACAGGCATTAATCTACAGATGCCTCTCAGAATTTGGAATCTAATCCAGTTTTTCCCTGCTCTTTTCAGACTTGTTCACTAACTGTGACCTCTGTTTTTGTTCCAATTTCTCCTTTTTGGAATGTGATTCTGAACTATGCCTGTCCTAACACTGGAATTTGGAAACACATAACTTGTTTTCTAGGTTTCACCAGTCCACCAGTGGAGAGGAATTTTGAACAGGATAGATCACATGCATAACTAGTTTTGATAAGACAGGAATTAGAATTGTTACTAAAATAACTTAAGGGTTTTGAGATATTAGGATGGTGTGAATGTATTTTTCATATTAGAAGAACATGTCTTTTTGGATTCCAGAAGGCAGACTGTAGTAGATTGA
>JAKSZT010053770.1:9836345-9876462 GCA_026826555.1 Tolypeutes matacus
TTAATCTTAATCTAATTTCTGTAGATGTTAACCAATTTGAAAATAGTACCTTTGAATATGTTATAGTTTGTAAGGGTTTGAACTCATTTACGAATATAATGTTTGAAGGCACTATTTAGGTGTGGCCAAACTGAATCAGGTAAACTTAATCCCTATACCTAGAAGCCTTATAAAGAGAGGTAATTCAGATGCTGTTAGTCAAAGGAGATACAGAAGAAATCCAAGAGTTCTCAGAAGTCAACAGAAGCCAGAAAAGCAGACACAAGAAGAGAAGGAGATTATCTTTTGTTGGAGAACCACCATAATCATAATACTACTGCCCTGGGAAAAATCATCGCCTCACCAACATCTTGTTTTTGAACTAATAACCTTCAAAACTATGAGACAATAAATGCTTTTAATTTAAGACAACTCATTCTGTGGTATTGTCATAGCAGCACTAGCAAACTAAGGCATTAAGTTAAGGAAGTTCCCTTGTATTCGTTGTTTAACATGTTTTTTTCATGAAAGTGTGATGTATTTTGTCAAATGCTTTTCCACATCAGTTGAGATTTTTTTTTCTTTCATTCTATTAATGTGGTGTATCATATTGGATGATATTCATATATTGAAACATCATTGCATTCCTTGGATAAGTCTCACTTGATCACAGTATATCATCCTTTCACTATATTGGTGGATTCAGTTTACTAGTATTTTGTTGAGGATTTTTGCATATACATTCATAAAGAATATTGGCCTGTAAATTTCTCTTCCTGTGATATATTTGCCTGGTTTTAGTATTAGGGTAATTCTGGTCTCATAGATTGAGTGATTAAGTGTTCCCCCTCTTTTAATTTTGGAAGAGTTTGAGAGGGATGTTGTTAATTCTGCTTGAAAATGTTTAGAAGAATACACAAGTGAATCCACCTGATTTCAGGCTTTCTTTCTTTGGAGGTTTGCGATTACTGATTCCATCTCTCTACTTTTTATAGATATGTTCAGATTTTCTCTTTCTTCTTATGTCAGTTTTGGTAGTTTGTTCATTACTTGGAATTTTTGTTTTATATTTTTTCATATTACTCTCTTATAAACTTTTTTTTTTGCTGTAAGGGCAGTAGTATTGTTCCAACTCTCAGTTTTGATTTTAATAATTTGAATCTTTTTATTTCTTAATCAACCTACATAAAGTTTTGTCAATTTCATTGATTTTTTTTCAAGGAATCAACTCTTAGTTTTGTTGATTTTATCCATTGTTATCCTATTCTCTGTTTCATTTTATCTCTGTTCTAATTTCTATTATTTCCTTCCTTTTGCTGAAATTAGATATAGTTTTCTAGTTCCTTAAGGTATAAAGCTAGGTTATTGTTTTGAGATCTTTCTTCTTTTTAAAGCAGGCATATACTCCTGTAATTTCCTTCTGAACACTGTTTTCACTGAATCCTTTAAGTTTTTGTATGTCATTATTTCATTCATCTCTAAGTATTGTCAAATTTTCCTTGTGGTTTCTTCTTTGAAACTTTAGGTGTTACGTGTGTTGTTTAATTTCCAATATTTATGAATATTCCTGTTTTCCTATTGTTATTGATTTGTGCTTTCATCCCATTGTGGTCAGAGAAAATACTTTGGATGACTTTATACTTTTAAATGAATTGAGACTTGTTTTGTGGCCTCAGATACAGTCTTTTCTGGAGAAAAATACCACATGCACTTGAGAAAAATGTGTATTTTACTGTTTGGGGGTAGAATGTTCTGTAGGTCTGTTAGGTCTAGTTGGCTTATGGTATGCTTCAAATCCTCTATTTCCTTTTTGACCTTCTATCTAATTGTCCTATCCATCCTTGAAAATGGGATATAAAAGTCCCCAACTATTATTGTAGAGCTATTTCTCCCTTCATATCTATGACTGTTTGCTTCATATATTTTGGAACTCTGTTGTTAGGTGTGTATATATTTATAATTGTTATACCTATTTTTTTAAAGGAGGTACTGGGGTTTGAATCTGGGACCTCCTACATGGGAAGCAGGAGATCAACCAGTGAGCTAC
Source organism: Tolypeutes matacus (assembly GCA_026826555.1). Taxonomy (NCBI): domain Eukaryota; kingdom Metazoa; phylum Chordata; class Mammalia; order Cingulata; family Chlamyphoridae; genus Tolypeutes; species Tolypeutes matacus. The sequence goes on from JAKSZT010053770.1 coordinate 9,838,372, forward strand.
ACCCACTCCACATAATTGTTATATCTTTTTGATGAACTGATCATTTTATCAATATATATCTTTCTTTGTTCCTTGTAACAGTTTTTGACCTGAAATCTATTTTGTCTGATGTCTATATAACCACCACAGGTCTCTTTTCATTACAATTCATGTAGAATACCTTTTTCTGCCCTTTCACTGTAAATCTATTTCAATCTCTGGATCAAAAGTGAGTCTTTTGTAGACAGCATATAGTTTGATCATGCATTTTTTATTCATTCTGCAAATCTCTGATTTTAAGACCAGTTAAATTAAAATATTTACTGATGAGGAGGATATTTTGCCATTTTTCTATTTTTCTATAGGTTTTATATCACTTTTTCCCCTGCAATTACTTCATTACTGCCTTAGTTTGCATTTAATTTCCTGTAGTTTACTTTTTTTTATTCCTTTCATGTGCATGTTTTAGTTATTTTCTTAGTGATTTCCAGGAGATTTGTAATTAAACTCTTAAACTTATCACCCTCTGTTTTTATTAATACCATATTAATTTCAAAAAATGCAGAAACTCTGCTCCTATAGAATGTATTCCTCTCATTTTATGTTGTAAATATCACAGAAGTGTGTCAATTAGCATAGATTTATAATTATATTTTGTTATGTAATTTTATTTGAAATCATCTGGGAATAAAGAGAAGTTACAAACCAAATATGCACTAATCCTTCCTTCTGTATTCAGCTACATATTTACCTTTACCATTATTCTTTATTTTTTCATATGGCTTCCAGTTGTTGTCTAGTGTAATCTCATTTCCTTCTGAGAACTCACTTTAGCATTTCCTGTAGGGTATGGTGATGAACACCCTCAGCTTTTGTTTATCTTTTTGAACTGTCTTAATTTCCCTTTCATTTTTGAAGGATAGTTTTGTCAGACATAGAATTCATGGTTCATACATTTTTCTTTCAGCACTTTAATACTATCATCCCACTGCTGTCTTGCCTCCATGGTTTCTAATGAGATATTTCCTATAAGGCTTATTGAAGATACTTGTCCATGAGTAGCTACTTTTCTCTTGCTGCTTTCAAGATTTTCACTTTAGTAGCTTAAATTAATGTGTCTTGATGTAGATATTGTTGCATTTGTCCTTTGGGATCTCACTGAAATTATTGGAATGGTTGATTTGTATCTTTTATCAAATTTTGGAATATTTGTCCACTATATTTTAAATAATTCTTTCTACTCCTTTTTCTCTCATCCCTACTTCTGGGACTCCCATTATGCATGTATTGGAATGATTGTGTTCCATAGGTCTCTTAAGTTCTCTTTACGTTTTCCCCAATTTTTTCTTTCTGCTCCTTGGACTAGATAATTTCCATTGACCTATGTTTGAGATAACTGATTCATCCTTCTACATACTCAAATCTTCTGTTTAAACCATCTAGTTAACATTTTATTTCAGTTTTTGTATTTTTCTTTCCAGAACTTAGTTTTAGTTCCTTTTATAATTTCTGTCTCTTTATTGTTATTATCTATTTGTTGAGGCATCATTCTCCTGGTTCCTTTTAGCTCTTTCTCAATGTTTTCCCTTAGCACTTCTCACATTTTTTTTAAGACAGTTAATTTAAAATCTTGTCTTGGGAAGCGGCTGTGGCTCAATCAGTAGGGCTCCCGTTTACCATATGGGAGGCCCCGGGTTCGGTTCCTGGGGCCTCCTGGTGAAGGCAAGCCCGCCCGCACGGCGTGGTTAGCTGACCCAGCGAGCACAAGCAGCAAAGGGGGGGATAAATGAATAAATAAATAAAATCTTAAAAAAAAAAAATCTTGTCTAGAAATTTCAATGTCTGTGCATCATTGGGGATAATTTCTGTCAACTTCTAAGAATATGGCATAATTCCTTTTTTCTTTACAGGGTTCATAAATTTTTGTTAAAAACTGGATGTTTTGTTTATTAAAATGTGGCAATTCTAGAAATCAGATTCTTCCCACTTTCAGGGCTTGTTTCTGTTCATTTGTTAGGGGGACTGGTTCTTAGTTTGTTTAATGACTTTCTAAGTCATTTTTGTAAAGATGGTTCTCTTTGAAATTTTTGTTAACTAAAATCTCTTTTCCTTTGTTTTCTGGACAGCTAGTGTTTTGACAGAGATACTTGAGTGACTGGAACAAAAAAAAAGACATAAAAATCTCACATCACTATAAGTTGGAGTACTCCTTCAACACTTAGAAAGGTTTTTATAAAGCTGCCTTAGCCTACATTTCTTGCTTACACTGAACCTAAGGATAAGCCAGAGAAGAAAACTTAGGGACGTCTCAGGTCTTTTTCTGAACATGCCTTGGGTATGTGCATAGCCTTCTAAATTTCATTCTATACATGGTCAGTTTTCAATGCCTAACTCTCCAAATAATCTTCCTCCCTGACTTTTCCTCCCAGGTTTTAAATGTATCTATCTCAATTGTAATTTTTTACCCCAAACAGCAGTAGGCTGTTCATTTGCATGTTAATACTTTTGAGGAATGCCCTCCATGTTGCCACTTTTCCACCAAATGTTCTGAGTTATGCCAAATGATGAACTATGCATCAGTCCTTCAGGTAACCTACAGGCAGAACATAATAGACAAGTATAATTCTTTGAGAACAAAATCTGCTATACTCTCTCCAGAACTAAAGAGCAATGTCCCACACTGGGAACATGTGCTGTTAGCTTCAATACCACCACTTCACCAGGGAAGGCATTAGACAAAGGCTAGTAAAAACACTGCAAAGCTCTCCTACTGTTTTTGATTTCCTTCTTCCCTGCTTCAGTTTTTGATTGATTGCTGTAAACTTTTGTCTATTTTCCAGAGTTTTGACAAAATTGATTTTGACAAGTTTTGGTCATTCTTTTCAGTATTTCTGTGCAAGAATGAACTTTTGTAGCTACCTCCTTTACTGTTTTCACTGACATCAGGTACCAAGTCAATACAACCTCTTTTATTGATAAGTTTTCTCATTTGCTAAAATCATAAAATTAAAGCTGAGAGTGTCTGAGGCTTATGTTCGTGTTCCACTAAATCCAATGTCTTTTTTATAAGGGTATAAATACAATGGAAAAGTGCATAAGTGGTGCTGCCTTCTTAAGCTTTCCAAGAAGTGATTGCCAGAAGATTCCTAAGGTGTTTATAGAAATGATTATGTAGTTGGCTTTAGTATTTATGAGTGTATAATTAAGTCTAATATTTTTAGTTTATTTTGGTATCTTGGTATTATTTTTCCATCCAAAATGGTGATGGTCTGTTTAATATTCCTCATTATTACCAATATTGTATTCAACTCCTGGGATGCTTATCTTCTCTTCTAGATCATTTGAAAATATGCTATGTAAATAAGATAACAGTTCTTAAAGCAATCCTCTAAGCATTTTATGTGTATTAAATACACTGGAATATAATTTAAAATCTGCATCTCTTAAGCATGTGTTAAGTGTCCGCAATAAAGCATATAGCCATGTAAATTGAGTTAATTTTTATAGCTGATTAAATACTTCTTTTCTAATATTGGAATGATACCACAAAAGATAATAAATATTTTTTCTAAAAGGGAAATTCTCAGAACGAGTTAAAAGATTAAAAGATTTGCTTCTGTAATATATTAAATGACATTTATAGGTAAAGGGCTATGATTAAGGTGATTTGGAAGAACTAAAGACAACAAAATTCATTTCCAGTTCCCCTCTTATAGGAATAGTAGTAGTAGGTAGAGAAGTAAAAATTTGACATAGAGATGATGTAACTAAATACTGAATGTGAAATATTAGATAGCTTCAAAAAGTAAATTTCACAGAATCACTAAGGAGAGTAAAGTATGTCCAGCAAGGGAAAAGAATAATGCAGATTTGTGTAGCACTTTGTAGATACGTAAATTTTCAGTGATGTTACTTTTTTAACACTGAAAAATCCTAGGCAGGAAGATGTCATTAATCCCACTGTATTAGAGAAAACTGAGCTGGTCAAAGTCACATAAGAAGTAAGTGAAATAATCAGCTTGATAGAGGCATTTGTAAATCAATAAATGAAATTGTTCGACAACCTTTCTGAATAAACTCTTTCTATAAAGGCTATACACACACAGTGAGAGAATAAAATGAAAGGAAATTATCTTCTTAAACTAATTCCTAACAAATCTATGAATCTCAAAAATATTATGCAACATGAAGTCAGAGGCAAAAGGCAACATATTTTGTTATTCTATGTTTATTCTATTTTATATAAAATATCCAGAAAAGTCACATCTATTAGAATAGAAATGGTGGGAATGAGCAGTTACTACCAATGTTCTAAAATTTGATTGTAGTGTGAAATTGTAAGGTTAAAATGAGTCACTTTTCTACTATATAAAGTATATGTCAATAAAGGTGTTAAATACACAGACATGTATTCTCACATTTGCACATCTGTGAACTTAACGTTTTTTTTTTAAATCTTGGAGCTGGAAAATATTTTCTAAGCCCAACCAATAACAAAGAAACCAGAAAGTAAATGATTAATATAATAAAATTTTTCAGCTAAAAATAACAATAGCAACAAAAACAAAAAATTCTTCTGAATGGAAAATATATCAAGAACATCAAAATTGAAATAGCAATTTTTGGAAAAAATTGCAGCACCCATGAGAAAAAATTGGCCAATATCCTTAATTTTTAAAATATCATAATCAATAAGAAATAAATTAACAAAAATAAGTAGTTAAATTAATCATGAAAATAAAAATTTTATGATAAAAGAATGCAAATGACCAGTAAACATTTGAAAAGATGCTTTACCTTATAATTAAAACAATTAAAGTTAAAAATTTTTTCATGGTCCCTTTTACAGCAGTCTGATTGTAAATATACTTTTAAAAGTTTATTAATGCTCATTTTTGATAAGGCTGTGAGAAATAGACACTTTCATATGTCTTTGGTCAGATTGTAATTTTTCTGGAATAATTTTTAAAAGTCAATTTACAATAGTTATCAAAATCAGATACAATTATTTTCCCGACTGTCCTTCTATGAATTCACCCTACAGTTCCTCAAGTGTATATATATATATATTATATATATATATATATATATAATATATACAGTTCTTTTTTCTAATACATATACAGTTCCTCTTCTCTAATCTGTCACTACAGAATTTTCAGCTTTAATAAAAAATGGAAATAAAAAATAGCTATCAATTTAAAACCACTAAAATAAATCATTGTATGCCCATGAATGGATTTTTCAGTAGTCAAAAGAATGCATAAGGCCTTATTGTATGTACAAATTAAAAATATATTATAATGAGGAAAATGTACAAAGAGAAAGTCCTAGAATCATTCACAAGAAACTTTAACAATGATTCCATTTGGGGTTAGGGGGATAAGGAAAAGGACATAACGAGTGTTGTTCTTCCTTATAAGCTTCTCACTTTGAATTAATTATCTTACAGTAAGCTATATTTTAATTATGTAGATTAAATAAATAGTTTAAAGCAGCATTTTAATAAATTATTTGAAATGTTCTTTGTGGTACTTTTAATATTTTATTATCAGCATTTTCGTTTTAAAATATTAAACCTTCCAGAAAAAAATGTCCATAAATGAAAAGTTGGAAATGAAATGTTTTGGGAATAGATATTTATATACTATAATTCAATGACATTAGCCATTCTTTATCCATCTTTTAAAATAGATAATTAACTCATCTCCAAAGGATTGTAAAGGCGTGCTGTTTAAAACAACTGTAAACTACAGGCATATTCCACAAAAGATATTCTAATAAAATGACTGCTCATTTCTTCTGTCTCCAGGGAAAATGTAGGGAGTCCCTGCAGTGAATCTGTTCTTTGTGTCAAAAGACAGTAAAGTCTAGATGAGGGAGCACTAGATTTGAAGCCAGATGACTGGGCTCTTTAGATATTTAGGCCAGTTGTTTAATCTCTCTGAACCACAATTCCAAAAGCATTTAAATGATGATAATGATGCCTTCTTACTTGCTATCATGAGGCTTGAGAACTGCCCTAAAATCTTATTCATAAGATCCTCCAACAAAAAAAGGACACTATTGAAAAAACAGTGAAATTTGAATAAAGTTTGCAGTTTAGTTAACAGTATGGAACCAATGTTAATTTCTTAGTTATGCTAATTGTACTATAGTCATGCAAGACATTTATCTGATGGAAAGTTAGCTGAAAGGTAAACAGAAAATTTCTGTACTATTTTTGCAGTTATTCTGTAACTCTAAAATTATTTCAAATGAAAAAATTTTCAAAAGCCCCTCTGTCTTAGTTTTCCAGGCTCCTATGATACAGTGTGTTGCTTAAAGAACAGGAATTTATTGGCTCACAGTTTCAGAGGCCATAAGTACAATTCAAGGCATTAACTGGAAGGCTTGCTTCCTCCCAGGGTTCAGTAGTATTCTGGTTTGCCAGAAATCTTTGGGTTCCTCCTTTTTCCAGTCACATGATGAGGTCCTCTCCTTTCCTTCCAGTTCCCATTGACTTCTGGTTCCTTCCTGTGGCTTTCTCTGACTAGGTATGGATTCTTTCTGCTCATAAAAGACTGCAGTGTTCTGAATCAAGATCTGTTAAAGAAAAAAAAAAACTGCACTGGATAATGTTAAACAACACAAGGATTACTTTATGCAGGGGGCTGCTATAGCAGGGGAGAGAGAGTAGAACTCATCTCTGCAGAAACAAAAGACAGTCACTTTTTAAGGGCTGGGAGTGGATTAGAGGAAAAGAACTGGAAGAAGGTAAGGGAGGTGGTTGATCACTGGGGTGGGTGATTGATCTACAACCACACTTAGTTTTGTTCCACTGAGACTGGTTTGGTTCCACTGAGACAGGTTTCATTCCACTGAAACTGGTGAGGAACTTACCGAGGTTGCGATTAGGGCCATTTGTTTCAGAATGTTTTCCTTTGTGGAAATTAGTCTTCCTGGAGCCTGTAAGGGCAGAGAGAGAAGAGGAGAGAGATACGGAACTGCTTAGTTGCAATTCTCTCAGGCATCTGGATAGTATAAGGGAAAGGAGAAGGGAAGGCAGGGAGTGAGATTGATATTTAGAATAGTTAAGATTTGAAGTTTTTGTTTTTCCTTTTTTCCCTGCAGTTCAAGTTGTTGTTCTCAGCAATCAGGACAGGGAGGGAGTTGGTAGGGGTTTAGGCTGGCAGCTTGGTCAAGGGAAAGAAAAATAGTTTCTGTCAGACCCAACCTCATTCCTGTGGGCCACACCTTAACTTAACATCTTCAAGAGTTTGTATTTACAATGGGTTTACAGGGCAGGAGTATGGAGTAAGAACACGTCTAAATTGGGTTACATAATTCTCTCTACCATGGCTGCTATTGAATAATGGGTTTGATATCTTTGTATTGTGTCTTTATACACAGCTAGAAAGTATATTTATACCAAAACAGAAAGAGGAGGCCATCCATATTTAATACCCATTTCCCCTCTTCCCTTTACATTCACTGCACAATCTCCCTGGAGATAGGGACTATCACTGTTTGTAAATAGTTACTGACAAAGCATCTTTGGTGCTGCTGCCTTTTGGCTCAAGGGCTTTACTTTATGAATAATAAAAAAGAAAAATCGCATCTCTCTGAGCCCCCAAAATGTAATAATAGCAGTACCCGACATGACATCATAGGCCTGAAGTAAATTCCAGGGTAAGCTGGCTCAGCAGCCACCCAAGTCCACTGAGCTGCAGCGGCTGAGCTGCAGCCTCTATGGCTTGCCCTGACCACATTGCTGTATGTGGGACTTTCTGTGCTGCACCCTTTGCAACTGAAGTCCCAGAGTCAACCGTGGGGCTTGTTCCTTCTGGAGCTTCAAGGCCAGAGCTCAGGAATCGTATTTTTCTCTTCCTTTTTTTTTTACCTTCTTTTCTGTTTGCTTCTATGAGCTATTTGGTAAGGTACTTAATTATTGAAAGGAAAAGAGAAAGCTCAATGAATGATGGAATAACTTTAGTAATGCATGTTTTAATTAGGCTGAAAAAGATTTTACTGCCCAAGAGATATACAACAATAATATGCATACATACAACTTAGAAAAATGGACGGGCTTCAACATGCTTTTCTCCAAATGTAAGAGAAAAATGGTCTTCCCATGATGCTTGCTTTATGAAACCACAGATAGTTTTATATCCCAATAGCTAAAAAATACCCTGAGTAGTCATAACTCCATTTCAGCTAAAAATTTTAAATCATTCAGAAAGCAAAAGTAGTAATATTTAACATGTATTAGGTGTGTAGCATCAGGCTCTCTCTTTTAAGCACTTTACATGTATTATCTCTGACTCCTCAAAGGACATTGAGATGGGTACTATTATTTCCCCAGTTTATAGGAGAAAATGAAAACACAGAAGATAACTAACCTGTCCAAGATTAGAGCTAAGAAGTTTCAAAGTAAGAATTAAATTTAAGTAATCTGACTCCTGAGCTGCTCCCCTAATGGTTCTATGTCATCCACCCTCTTTCATGTTAATAAGGACATTTGGCAGTCTCAGAATTGTTTTTGTACAAAAGAGCACATGTATGGCTTTTGTCATTATTATTAAAAATCTGTGTGAATTTATGTTTTCTTGATCTCATATGCAAATAAACTTTTTAATTTGAACCTATGTGTAAGACCAGCCATATTACTATTTATATAAAAATAAAACTCAAGGAAATTTTGAGAGAAATGAAAACACATATACAATTATAGATGTAACCTATTGAACTTTTAAGAATGAAGGGCATATTTAACATACGTATTAGAGCATATCTTTAATTAAACCAAATTGCAGTTAGTTATAAGTAATGCCACATTACTCTAAATGAAAGAATTGACCAAACTTTCATGAATTTAAATAGTTGGAAGGGAATAAAACCCATACTCTGGAACTGTTTCATATTTAGCCACCAAATGATAGAAATTTGTTTAAAAACTACTCCTATATTCCTAACCCTTCTGCATTTATTTCCTGGCTTTCATTAAAGAAGAGAAATCACAAAGATGACCAGATCAGATGGTTAATTTGAAAAGAAAGAATTTCAAAGAAAGTTTCTTTTCCAGCCTTTGTTCTGTTGATCTATCCGTCTTTCTATCAATCTATTCATTGTTTATTTATTTTATTGCCATGCAAATTGAACCCAAATACACATGGCACCAGCACCTTGAAATGCAAATGGTTATGGGGAAACTTACAGGCAGGGAAGTCATAAAGTGGACACCAGTGTTTGGAAATAATGGCTGGAACTGGAGCCACCAACTTGTGGCCACATGCAGATCTTGTCTGGGGTTATTTTTTCTCATTTGCGAAATTGAGCTCAATTTATCCTGTGAGACTTTTTACCTCACCGAAAAATGGGACTAATCAGAAGGCCACATATTCTACTATACTCCTATACTAATGTGAGACTTTAAAAAAATCAATATGCAAGGAAAATAATTAGACCTCGCCTGACATACTACACACTTCCATAATTGGAACTATTTTAATTCTGATTTTACAGTGGTTTTCTTTATTTTTGTACCAGTGGAATGATGCTGATGAAAATTCTAAGGCCAAGTAGATGGTCAGGTATCTTTATAATTTTAAATTGCTGATAGAATTATTGGAAGGCAAACAGAACTGTATAAAAGCCCTCATATCACATTGACCTTTAACCTTGTCTTGGTTCTTCCTAAGCTGAGAATAACTTCTCCCATCCAACTTTTACAGTAAATAGAAAGCATAGTAAAAAGGAAGGCTGTATCATGTGCATCATGTCATGTATTTGGTTGATTTCAAATGACCAGAACTTGTCTTATCCTGACTCAGGAAAAATTCATTTAATTCATTCATTATGAAGGGTAGGGGCTTCTGTCAAAAGAAAGGAAAATGCATTTGGTATTAACTATAGTAGAATTGGCTCTGACTTATAAGCTGAAATATACCTAAAGCAGAAAATATCCATTGAAGGTAGGTGTAAAAAATTGATCACCACAAGAGCTATAGAATATATGGCCTTCTGATTAGTCCCATTTTTAGGTGAATGACTAAGCTAGTTCTGAGGACTTAAAAGTAAAGATTCTGAAACAGCATTTGACTCTGACAGATGAAGTATAAAACAATGATGATCAAAAATCATTCTCAAGGAATCATTGAATGATTCCAGTGACTCACCCTAGTCCATGCAATTCTGTGGGTCTCTCTGTTAGTTCAGTTAAGATGTTGCTGTCTGAGCAGTGAAATAGCTAACCAATAAGTCAAACAAGACTCATATGGTGGACAGGACTTCTTTGCTTCCAGGTTATAAAGGAATCAAGAGTTGGAAGTTACTTAAGGTATTCTTTATAGAATAAAAATGACAGGCAGCTCCCATACCTTTGAGAGGAAACTGGGACAAGATGTAAAGGAAAGAGGACATTTGAAAATTGGTTCCAAAGACATAAATTCATAAAAGCCAATATAGACCTTATTTTAATTAAAAAATGAATAGCCATAGCCTAAAGTAACCTAGTCAGCATTAGATGATCTATGAAACCTCAAGCCATTAGATAAGATTCTGTATGCTGCTATTTTCCTAATAGTCTGAAAGTTCATAATTTGCACACATATATGAAAAATTTCCTAGATAAATATTTGTTAAATATGTTCCTCCAACTCTCATTTCTAAAAACCTATCACAGAACCATACTTATTAGAGAGGAAAGAAACAATATAATATCATTCTGCCCAGTAAGTTATGAGGCAACTAAAGTTCAGAGAGGGAAAGGGACTTACCTTAGTGAGATTTCCAAAGGAAAATTAGGATGAGGAATTGAGGTTTCATTGTTCACTGATGCTGTTGTATTATTTCTCTACCAGTTATAAATTTCTGCTGCTAAGAGCCATGCAGAATTCACATACCATCTATATGTCTTCCTTCCTTTAATTAACTGCAGAATATATTTTTTATTTTTGTAATCATTTTGATTAAAGATATTAAAAAAGAAGTAAAATAGTATTATTGAATGGCTTAAGATCATTTTGTATTTTTTGCACTTTATGAACAGTCAACCATTAGTAGTTTGATGAATCAAGGAATGAAATCATAGTGTTCAGAGACAGAATCCTCATAACAGCAAATCCAGGCTGTTATGAAATCTTCCTAAAATAAACCATTTGAACCATTCACTTTTTGATTCTTGAAATCCTAGTGAAAGTTTTAGATATTATATTTCATTCAAATAAAGAATATCATGCCTGTAACTCTTCTCTGCTTTAGAAGCAGTATCAACATTCTTTAACTTCTTTTATGTCATGACTACATTAATGGCTTTATGTGCAATGTTAAGAATTACTCCAACCATGCATCATTGCTATCTCTATCTTGATGCCAAAATGCCACTTTTCCTGACTGTCAAATTAATCTACACCAGTCTCACATATCCTTCTTACTGTTACATCTATTGTGAAAGGTTACTAATGTTGATAAAATATAAATCATATGTCACAACTGTGGGAGGCAAGGGTCCTTTATTTCAAACTTTTCCAGAGGGTAATAAAAATACAGAAAGAGAATATAAAACATCAACAACAGCAAATACTAATAGCAACATTATATTATTATATTTTAATATAAAAGCAATGGTCTTCAGACAATGTTATATAAACCCTGGGAGTGTGAAAATGCCAAGAGATTTAGGAAATCCATTTCCAGATCCAATTCCTATGTTCATCTTTCCTAAAAATGATCTATCTAAGAATTCTCTGGTATTCAAAATAGTTTTTCTTGCACCTATAAAAAGAAATGAAGATTCTTTACTGCCATGGTCACTCCACAGAGTCAGTGGACCTGGTCACATAAACTGCTAAAATTTGAATGTCAAGCCTGATGAGTCCCATGTGTATTAAAAGGATATGAATGGTTTATTATTCACATAAATGAGGCTTTCTGGGGACAGCAGGGCAGGTGGCTCTGAAGCAGGTCAAAAAATGACTTGAGAGATCAGGGAAAGAAGACTCCTCTGGCTTTCATGGTGGTTAGGGGCTGGGGCTGGGCTGAGAATTCCTGGGCTCACAGGCTTGGGAGCCAGGGCTTGTGTGGCTTATACTTTCCACCAGCACTAAAGGAGGGGACACCAGGTTTTCTTTGCAACCTGTTCAGATGTGGAGCAAAGGGGTAAGATGTGTGGTGGGGGGTGAAAGCTGTCAGCAGTCAAACATCAAAAATGAGTCAGAATCTTTATTACATATACCTATTACAAACCCTTCTAGATATATTGCCCTAGGGTGTAAAAAACTCTAGGAATTAAATACCTGATGCTTCTTTTACTGAATAACTAAAAGGTTCCTATCTTTTCATCAGTTTTACATATGTCTGTTAAGGGCAAAACCTGGGGATAGAAAGAAGTCTTGTTCTAAATTCAAAATTCAGATGTATGGTAATATAGGAATGTGCAAGCCATGAAACTTTTCTTTTAAAGATTTTACGTCTTCCATTTGGGGTTACTGAGAAAGCATAAATCTCTTGAGAAAGAGGTCTGTGAGAGCAAAGATGAGAGAGCATCAATAAAACATATTGAATGTGCACGCACATACACACTAATGGATTTTCACATTTTGAAAAGTAATTCTTTTTTTTTGCTATATGCAATATTTGTCTCTAGGATGTTTCTTTAGCTGGAAAGAAAAACGTGTGAAAGCGAAAGAAACATAGGTTGGCAATGTTGATACTTTTAAATATAAAACAAATATTTCTCTGGGACTCTTGAATTTTTCTACAAACTATACATAAAACTATGCTTTTTAGGCAGTTAAATGTAATTTTATCCAAGCCGTATCATGAACCCTTTAGTTAAATTATATTCACTCCTAATTTCATTTTGTAATGTGTAACATTTTTCACCAAAACATTGGCAGAAATTTCTTAACACCAAAAGTTTATGTCTTAATTGCTAGATCAATTAGCTCATAGCATAGAGAGGGAAAATTTGGTCAATGTTGCTAACAAAATTAGATCAAAGAATCCTGATTTTTATATTGATCTTTTACTAAAATTTCCTAAATTACAATAGCAGAATTCAATTTGTGCCTACACCTGATTAGCATATACATTTATTTTAATATACACCACACTTCAATAAGCTATGGTTTTAACTAAATATTACATAGCATTGTTACAAATTAATTTAAAAATTTCTTATTTTTATAATTTATTTAAGTAAAATATAAACAATTATATTTGCTCTGCATTATTTTACTTTTTATTCCTTTTAGAACTTTCTCTAAGATGCATTCTATATTTTAATTTTTACTGCTTTTTATAATATTCCTCAAAACACAAATTAACATTTTCATTTAGAAAGTGAATTAAGGAATTTTATTACAGAAAGTAATTCTGAATAGGCTAACTGGCTTGAGAAGGGCTGGCTCTGCCAAATAGATTATGAAATATATTTTACATAATTTGAATGAGTTCAGTTAGCAGTATAAAATTTTAAAATTTCATGACAATAAAATAGTTGTAGTGTATAAATTGTTTCAGAAAAGTCTCCTATTTCCTTTTTCAAACCTCTTCTGGTATATTGAGTTGAACAAGTTGCTTATTAGTAAAAGGGTAATCCTTATAATTAATAGCCCCTTAATGAGTCTTGTTAGACTATTTTGTTATAATTCTAAGAAATTATAATAGCAAATGACTCTAGGGACTATGCAATAAATCTTTTTTAAGTTAATGTGAGGACAATGATATTGAAAGAGAACGTAATAAAGTAATCAGCTCATTAAAATAATTTTTGGCAATATCACCATGTATTTTTGTTCATGGTGTAAGTTTAAATAATTGATGTTTCTATAACAGATCTCGTTTCAGGAACATTTACCTATTTATATGTATAATACATTTTGTTCATGTCTATGAAAATGAAAATAAGAATAGGAATAATCCTGAACCTCATTTTTTTCCAGCAAAAATATATTTGGCCAGGATTTATGAACTAATTGAAAATAAGCCCTGTTTATCCCATTTGAGATGTATTTGTAATCAAGTTTTACTTTTTTTGTTTAATAATGATTTTGTAAAGTGTGTTATATTTACTCTTTTTCCTTATTCTTTCTCTACTGATAACGATTATGGTTAAAACTGAATACGTAAATTTTACTTTAAAAAGTAGAGTTTATAATCAGAAGAGATAAATTAACTTATTAATTGTAGACTCTTGAGAATTAGGGTTGTATCAAATACTGTCAATGTCTGGTCTTCTCTGTTTGGCCCACCCCAGGGATCTTCTGCAGCTTGATGGGCAAGCCTTGTAGGAGGACAGCTTTTATATCAAGACTGTAGAATTTCTGCTGACTTCAGGAGCCTGGTTGACCCAAATGTGGGGACAGCAGGGAAGTGCCTTGGAGTACTGCTCCCAGGAGCAACCCTTAACCAATGAGAGAAAGAGATTGGTGGATAAATAAGCCAACTTTCTTTTGCCTTTCCATGAGATAATTCTGACATATGTACTATACAGTCTTTCAAGGAGAATGCAGCAGAATTTAGTACCATAGCCTTTCCCAGTAACTCACTCATGAACATACCCTTTATTGTCTTCTTTCTCTTCTCTGCCTCATTTCATCATTCCCTCACCGTACTTCCTGGAAGATCTCCAAAATAAACTACTTAAAACTCAAATCACTGTCTCAGGATCTACTAATGTCATTAGCCAATTTAAGAAAGAAAGAAAAATGTGACAATTTTATCTTTAAAATATTATAGTACAATATGCCTATAATTATAAACTTTTCAACCTAAAATTAATAATTATATTATAGAAAATTATAGGAGTCAACTAAAACGTAAAATGGAATCTAAATTTTCAAAATTATTTTGAGGATATGCAAGTAAAGATCACTGTCTCATAGAAAGGATCTTGTCTACTTTGAGGTGAAGGAGCCAAAATGGGTTGAGAAACATTCAAAGAGGACACAGGCCAGGGATATTCAAAAGAAGTTTATGTGGTAAGGGAAAAAATATGTCCTTTATTTGGGGCTTCCCACTCTCTATTCCTGCTTTTCATTTGGTAGAAGTTGACTTTGGAAGGCAGGAGTGAGGGAGAAAGAGAAAAGGAATGGGAAGATTTTGAAGGAACTGCCAGTTTTGCATTCAGTTTCTGTCATTGCGTAACTACCAGCAGGTTCCTTAACTTCCGTAATATGTGTGTAAAATAAAGTCAAAAAGTCCCCTAAAGTCACCTGCTAGCAGATCCTTGAGTCCTGCCATGTGGTGAGGCCAGATGGCAGGTCTGCCTATCTCTCTCTACTTTCTCCTTGGAGCTCAGCTGTGGACGATCAGGCATCTCTCCCTTGGAGCCTGTCAAGGCTTCTCTGTCTTTCTGCAGCTGTAGGCAAACTCGGAGTTCTCACTCTCACATGGTAGGGTCAAAATGGCAGAGCTCCCTATCTATCTGTCTCTTCTTTCTGTGTGTTCTCAGTTTATATAAGACCCAGCAAGAGGGTAGAGACCCAACCTGGGTCATGCCTCACTGATGTAGTCCAGTCAAAAGCCCTAAAGTGAGCTAATGGAAAGTGATCTAATCAAACTTCCCTTAACTGAATTGCCCCATACCCACAGGAATGGATTAAAGAACATAATATTTTCTGGAATTCACAAAATTCAAACTGTCACAATTACGATGGATAAACTTTAGTTCCAAATGTCATTTCTTGGGTTCTTATAAGAGTTTCAAAATAAAACAGTAAATTTTATTCAATTCTATGCTTCAGAGATTTGAGAAGAAAAAGCAGAAATTTGTTCTATGTTGCATTGACACCATTGCTAAAATGTGGTTAAGAATCTATTTCTCTTTTAGCATGCAAAATAATAGAATTACATATTTTTCCACCTTTTCTAACATATTATTAGAGTTCCAGCTTAACTTGTATTACTACCAGAGAGATGTGATAATAACATTGTATTTTGTTACAACATAATCAAGAACATTTACTATGCAATTTTGAAAATGTATAGTGCATATGTATGTGTATAATGTGTGTGTATGTATTAAAAATATCCATAGATAAAGAATAGTGAGTGATTCTTCCCTCTCTCCCCTTCCACTTCCTCCCTTGCCCAATGTCACTTTACCTTTAAGTATTGTAGAAGAGCAAAGTAAAGAATTAAGGAAAATGATTGAAAAACTCTCAAACTGATAGACATTTCAAAGAGCAGAAAGTTAACAAATGATAATAGACCATATGTGATAAGGACGGAGAGGGAAGGATAGAAAATGAGGAACCTCTTTATTTTATTTTGTTTTGAGGAAAAATTTGTTGAGCCTGGTACAGAGAAGCAAGATTGGGGACATCTTGCAGGAGTGAGAGACAGAGAAAGCCAGGAGAAGAGGATTGCATCAGCTTTTTTTTTCCTTTAGAGGCTGCAAGAAAGATTTATATAAATTTCCCATTAATTTTTGGTATCAGATAGTGTGGCAGAGCAAAGATGGGCCTAGGAGACATATTTTATCTGTGTGTGTGTGTGTGCACGCCATGTGCATGAGCATATATGTATGTGCACAGGCAGCAAACTCATGAGAGTCCTGAAATGTATATCTTGTCATGCCATAGTACTTTCTCTTTCACAATGTTTAAATGTTACTAAAGTGCTTGGATTATGCTTTTTAGGGAAGAGTTTGCTTTCAGTTGACATTATCCTTCTCAACTTGTTTTTTTTTTTTTTTTGGTTGGTTGTTTTTAAAACTGAGCACTCTTTTATATCCACAGACTCTAAGCTTCTAAAAAAAATGTATCACTACCTGAAAATAATCTTATGTGAATTCATTCTTTTTAAAAAGATGTAGAGTTTGAATCCACAGCTATAGAATACTGTGACAGTTTGACGTTCTTTTGTGAATTCCAGATCATTTTCTTAGAGCTAATCCATTCCTGTGAGTGTGGAGCCCTTTGATTGGACTGCATCAGTAAGGTATGACCCAGGTTGGGTCTCTACCCTCTTGTTAGGGTCTTATATAAAGAGAGAATTGAAAACAGAAACACAAAGAGAAAGAAAGTGCCTTGATTTGGACATTTTTTGCAGACTTGGAACTGTAAACTTTTATCCTAGTAAATCCCCATTATAAAAGCCAACACACTTCTGGTGCTTTGCATTGGCAGCTATGGCACACTAAAACAAAAACATAGTAGGAAAAGAGGTAGTAAGTAAATTTAAAAAATATATGCAACATTAGAAATTAGAAATGTTTGGTTCATTTTAAACCATGGCCTTTAAAAATGTATACCTTAAGCAATATTGCAAAATGTTATTTATTGTTAAATATTAAGAGGAGGCTTCTGTATATACTCAGAGTAATTTATTTCTCATATTTTCTTTATACTCTTTTAAGACATTTCAGCTTATATGTCATTTTGAGGATTTCATGACTCAAGCTATGAATGATAACATATTATAATGTAATCTGTAATTTTACTGGCAAATAATTTAATGGAAATATGACCTCAACAATGTAGTTATTTTTTGACTGAGTTAGCCACATGTCATTTCGTTTTAAATGTGCTTGTATAAGCGTCTCCTTAAAGGTTTTTTAGGAAAACGTGGCCAGTATCTTTAATCTACATTCAGATCAAATTTGAACATTTATAGGTTAAGAATTTCCCTTATGTGATTGTTACTGAATTTGTCTACACCACATTCAGTCCAAGGACTTATAAATCATAGCCACCTGAGATTATTATGGTCACTTTCCATGTTTACTGTCCCTCCTAATCACAAATTTCCATACCATAAAGGTTCTGAATAAAGCCACCTCTAATATTACTGTAACCGTCTGCAGTATACATTATATATATATTCCCTTGAGCATTAAATGAAACTAATGAAATTAAAATTCTGTTTTTTAAATGATTTACAGTAGATTCCCTTCACATGCTTTCACTGTTATTTGATATAAAGAGGTTTCTTTTTAAAATAAACATATTTATTCAAAATATCATTTTTAGTATAGTTGTTTCTAGGGGTATAATGTAATGTCTTGCTTGCATTTGTAGATACTCTCTCTTTTTTTGGTATGGGCATTGTCCATCATCATCATTGTGTTAATTTTCCTGGGAGAGTCCGATGAATTGGAGAGTAGGGTAGGTGTTGGCTGCAACTCTGCTGAGATTCAGGGCTCAACCCGGCATATTAACAGACAGAAGATTTGATAAGTCTCTGGGACATATATTTAACACGTAGTGTGTTAATTATAGGTTCAAATAAAAGGAGCAAAAGAACCATGTGAAGAAAAATTATAAATGAGTTTAGATGTTTGATATTATTTATGAATTCCAAAAAAGAAGGAATGTGTTTGTAAACTTGTCTGTTCCTCTGGGTGTGATCCCCTTAGATTGTGTTAGATTCAGCTGAGATGTCTTTGATTAAATTATGTTTAGATTAAGGACTTTGATTTGACCATATCAGTAGGGTGTGACTCAGGCCTGAGTCCCCGCCCCCTTGATGCGCTATATAAATGGATACTCACTCAAGAAGACACATAGAAGGAGGCATAGGAAGAAAGAGAACTCCATAGAGATGGCTGTGGAGTGAACTTTGATCCTGCGGCCCCGGGAAGGGACATGGACCATTTGCTTGATAGTTTGCAGCTGAAGAGAACAGAGCAGCTGAGCTGAGGAAGCCCTGAAAGAAAGAAACCCTATGCTAGCTTATAGCTGAGGTTAGAAGAAACTGGACCAATG
This sequence comes from Tolypeutes matacus, assembly GCA_026826555.1. NCBI lineage: Eukaryota > Metazoa > Chordata > Mammalia > Cingulata > Chlamyphoridae > Tolypeutes > Tolypeutes matacus. Next base: position 9,857,043 of record JAKSZT010053770.1, read on the forward strand.
GAGCCTTAAGAGGAAGAAGGAAGGAGAGACCAGTCCCACCATCTTACTTCAACACATGACAATTGACTTGGGTGAAAAAGTGCCCCTTATGGTACCTTGAATTGGACTCTTTAGAGCCTTGTAACTGTAAGCTTTTACCCCAAATAAATACTCTTTATAAAAACCAACAGATTTCTGGTACTTTGCATCAGCACCTCTTTGGCTGACTAGTACACTGTTACACTGGGGAGACAGGTTACCATATATTCCAAGGTGAGGCCCACTATGGGGTGCTGATTTCTTCTGTTTGTCTGCCCTGACTGTAGTGTCTAGGTGTCTCTAGAGCCCTCAGGAGCACCCCTGCTTGAGGCATTGCTTTTCCTGTGGCGGTCAGTGAGATCCTCCTGAGATGTGCATAAGCGTAACCTCCCAACTCACTTTGAAATCTCTTAGTCATAAAAGCTCATTTGTATTTAATATTTCCCCCTTTTTGTGAAAGTCTTTTCCAAATGCATCACAAGTTGGTGCTTGGTAATAATCCCTCAGTGCCAGGGAGCCTCATTCCTCAGAATCATGTCCAACGTCAGGGAAAGTAGTGGGCTTATATGCTGAGTTTGGCTTAGAGAGAAGCCACATTTGAGTAACAAAGAGGTTTTTAGGAGATAACTCTTAGGCAATATATATTACTAGGCTAACTTTCAATTTTACAAGAATAAGATTTATAAGTACAGGCACTAATATCAAGGGCCTGGCATACTGGTGTGTCCTCTTTCGCTGGGAATTGCCTATTTCCTCTTGAGATTTTTGCCGCTCTGTTAGAGAATGTAGCAGGACACCCCAGGATGGGAATTTAATGTTTTGTTGGTTATTTTGTGGATATCCACCCACTGAGATAACACCCCATCACCACATGAACACATTCATATTCCATAGAGGCATGCCCCAGGTATACACTTCCTCCCACATCCCCCAACCATGCAACAATGATCTGCTCCTGCCATAGTTGTAACTTTTCTATAATCCAAACCTTTCCCCAAAACAAAGCCAAAAAAAAAATTTTTTTTTTTGCATTGGGCCTTTCATCACCATAAGACTTGTTATCTTTTATGTATATTTACAATTTCTTCTGTATGTTCCCCAAGTGTCTTATCTTTATCCACTTTATTTTCAAAGAGGATTTACCTAATATTTTCACTTTATTTTCAAAGAAGCTTTACCCTAATAGCTAGTGATGTTGAGCATTTTTTCATATGCTTTTTAGACATTTGTATTTCCTCTTTGGAAAAGTGTTTATTCAAATCTCTTGCCCATTTTTTTCTAATGGGTTGTTTTCTTTTTATTTTTGAGATGTAGGATTTCATTATATATGCTGGATATTAGACCATTACCAGATAAGTGATTCCCAAATATTTTTTCCCATTGAGTAGGTTGCCTTTTCTCTTTCTTGACAAATTCCTTTGAAGCACAAAAGGTTTGAATTTTGAGGCGGTTCCATTTATCAATTTTTCTTTTGTTGCTCATGCTTTGGGTGTAAAGCACCATTTTCTACTATAAGATCTCACAGGTGCTTCCTTACATTATCTTCTAGGAGCTTTTGGTCTTGGCTTTTATATTTAGGTCTTTGACACATCTTGATTAATTTTTGTATAGGGTGTGAGATGGTGATCCTCTCTGATGCTTTTGGATATGGATATCCAGTTCTCCTAGCATTATTTGTTGAAGAGGCCATTCTGCCCCATTTGAGTAGGCTGTATATGCACAATTTATATCAAAATTCTCCATTTGGTTCCATTGGTCAGCATGTCTATCCTTGTGGCAATACCAAAGCTACATAACTTTGTAGCATGCTTTAAAGTCAGGTAGCATGATTCTTCAAATTTCATTTTCATTTTTCAACATGTTTTTGGCTTTTTAGGGTCCTTGCCCTTCCAAATAAACTTAATAATTGACTTTTCCAGTAGAGTAAAAAATGCTGTTGTAATTTTTATTGAGATTGTGTTACTCTGTATATTAACTTGGGTAAGACAGACATCTTAATGATGCTTAGTCTTCCAATCTATGAACATGGAATATTCTTCCATTTATTTAGGCCTTCTTTGATTTCTTTTTTACAATGTTGTATATTTTTCTGTGTACAAGTCCTTTACATCTTTAGATAAGTTTAATTTCTAGATAGTTGATTATTTCAGTTGCTATTGTAAATGGAATTTTCTTCTTGATTTCCTCCTCAGATTGCTCATTATAAGTGTAATTAAAACTACTGATTTTTGTGAGTTCATGTTATATCCTGCCACCTTATTGGACTTGTTTATCAGCTCAAGAATATTTGTGGTAAATTTTTGGGGGGCTTTCTACAGATAGGATCATTTCATATGCAAATCCTGAATTTTTAAACTTCTTTTCCAATTTGGATGCCTTTTATATCTTTTTCTTGCCTAAGTGCTTGAGCAAGTACTTCTAACACAATGTTAATTAGACTGGTGACATTGGGCATCCTTGTCTTGTTCCTGATCTTAGAGCAAAATACTAGCATTTCACCATTGAGTATGATATTAGCTGTACATTTTTCATATGTACCTGTATTAGTCAGCCAAAGGGGTGCTGATGCAAAATACCAATAATTGGTTGGATTTTATAAAGGATATATATTTGGGGTAGAAATTTACAGTTACCAGGCCATAAAGTATAAGCTTCTTCCTTCACCAAAGTCTGTTGCCAAGTGTTGGAGCAAGACAGCTGCTGATGTTTGCCAGGGTTCAGGCTTCTTGGGTTCCTCTCTTCCCTGGGCTCTGTTTCACTCTGGGCTCAGCTCCTGTTTCCTCCAAGGTCATCTATAGACTATGAGGCTCTCTAGCCTTTGCTCTCTCCATAAGGCCAGCTGTGAACTGTCAGGTGAACGGCTTATCTCTTTTACTGGGGCCTTCTTTCCTTCCTCATGGCCAAGCTCCTCTGTATGCTTACCCAGGTCTCCAGCTCAAGACTCCGCATCAAAACTCCAACTCAAAACTCCAACTCTACCCTTTGCCATGTCTTTTATCTTTGATTCCTCACCCACCAAGGGGGAGGGGCTCAACGCCCTACTAACGTGGCCCAATCAAAGCCCTGGTCATAACTTAATCATGCCCAGATGAATAGACCAGTTTACAAGCATAATCCAATATCTATTTTGGAATTCATAACTATATAAAACTGCCACAATACCCTTATAATTTTGAGGAGGTTTTCTTCTTTCCCTATCCTCCAAAGTGTTTTGTCAAGAAAGTATGCTGTATCTGGTCAAATGCTTTTCTCTGCATCAATAGAGATGATCATGTGATTTTTTACTTTAAGTCTGTTAATATGGTGTATTATATCGATTGATTTTCTTATATTGAACCATCCTTGCATGCCAGGGATAAAATCCACTTGATCATGGTGTATAATTCATTTGATGTGTTGTTGAATATGATTAGAAAGTATTTGATTGAGGATTTTAGCATCTAAGTTCATTAAAGAGATTGTTCTGTAGTATTCTTTTCTTGAGGTGTCTTAATGTGATTTTGATATTAATGTAATTTTGGCATAATAGAATGAATAAGGTAATGTTCCTGCAATTTCTATTTTTCAGAAGAGTTTAGGCAGGATTGGTAATATTCACCCATGATGCCATCTGGTCCTGGGCATTTCTTTGTTGGAAGGTTTTCAATGACTAACTCAATCTCACTCCTTGTGATTGGTCTGTTGTTTTTTCTATATCTTCTTTCATCAGTGTAGGCTCTTTGTGTGTTTCTAGAAATTTGTCCATTTCATCTAAGTTATCCATCTTGTTAGCATACAATTTTTCAAAGTATCCTTTTATGATGCTCTTTATTTCTGTGGGATTTCTCTGTTAGTCTTGCTAAGGGCTTGTCAATCATATTAATCTTCTCAAAGACCAGCTTTTAATTTTGTTAATTTTATCTGGTGGTTTTTTTTTTTTTTTTTTTAATTTTCAATTTCATTTAGCTCTGCTCTAATCTTTGTTATTTCCTACTTTCGGCTTGTTTTGGGATTAGTTTGTTGTTCTTTTTCTACTTCCTCCGGGTTTGCAGTTAGGTCTTTGATTTTAGCTCTTCCTTCTTTTTAATATAGAAATATATGGCTATCAATTGCCTCTCATTATTGCTTTTGCTGCATCCCATAGATTTTAATATGTTGTGTTCTCATTTTCATTTGTTTCAAGGTAGTTACTGAATTCTTTTGCAATTTCCTCCTTGACCCACGGATTGTCTCAGAATGTGTTGTTTAGTTTCCTTATCTTAATGCCTATTCTGATTCTCTGCCCCTAATTAATTTCCAGCTTCCTTCCATTGTGGTCAGAGAAATTATTCTGTATAATTTCAATCTTTCTGAATTTGTTGAGAGTTGTTCTGTGACCTAGCTGTGGTCTATCCTGGAGAATGATCCATGTGCCCTTGAGAAGAATGTATATCCACAGTGTTTGAGTATAATGTTTGGTATATGCCTATTAGGTCTAGATCCTCTAATGTATTATTCAAGTTCTCTGTTTCTTTATTGACCCTCTGTCGAGATGTTCTTTCTAATGGTAATAACGGTGTATTAAAGTCTTCCACTATAATTGTAGAGGCATCTATTTCTTACCATAATTTTCCCAATGTTTGCCTGATGTATTTTGGGGCATCCCAAATATTTAGGTGCATAAATATACTTTCTTCTTGATAGAGTATGGCTTTTATTAGTATATACTGTCTTTCTTTGTCTCTTACAATAGTTTTGCATTTAAAATCTATTTTATCTGATATTAGCATAGCTACTTCCACTGTTTTTGGTTATTGTTTGCAAATAAAATCATTTTCCAACCTTTTACTTGCAACCTCCTTGTGTCTTAGGGTCTAAGATGAGTTTCTTGTAGACAGCATATAGATGGGTCATATTTCATTATCCATTCTGCCCATCTGTCTCTTTTTATTGGAGCATTTAATCTATTAACATTCAATATTATTACTGTCAAGACAGTACTTACATTAACCATTTTTCTTTAGATTCTTTAAATGTCATAATTTGTTCTCATTTCTTTTTTTATCCTGTTAGTTATTTTTACTAATAACCTTCCTTTATACACTCTCCTCCAGCCCTCTCTCTCCTGATTTTTCCTTTCAACCTGCAGAAGTACCTTTAGTATTTCTTTAAAAAAGAAAAAAAAAAAAAAGATTTTATTTATTTATTTATTTATCCGCTCCTTGCTGCTTGTGTTTGCTGTATCCATTTGCTGTTGCGCTTTTCTATGTCTCCTTGTCTCCCTTTGTTGCTTCATCTTGCTGTGCCAACTCACTGCACCACATGGGCCATCAGCTCACCGTGCCACGCGGGCCTGGCTTGCCTTCACCAGGAGGCCCTGGGAATTGAACCTGGGGTCTCCCATATGGTAAATGGGAGCACAACCACTTGAGCCACATCCACTTCCCACCTTTAGTATTTCTTGAACAGCAGGACTCTTGTTGACAAACTACCTTAATTTTTGTTTATCTGTGAATATTTTGAACTCTCCTTCATTCTTGAATGCCAGCTTTTCTGGATACAGATTCTTGGCTCACAGTTATTTTCTTTTACCACCATAACTATGTCATACCACTACCTTCTTGCCTCCATGGTTTCAGATGAGAAATCAGAGCTTAATCTTATTGTGCTTCCTTTATATGTGATGGATCTTTTTTCTCTTGCTGCTTTCAGAATTTTCTTTGTCTTGAATATTTGACAATTTGATAAGTATGTGTCTTAGGGTAGGCCTGTTAGGATTTATACTGTTTGGAGTGCACTGTGCTTCCTGGACATGTACATTCATGTCCCTCCTAAAAGTTGGGGAATTTTCAGCCATTATTTCCTCCAACACTCTTTCTGTCTCCTTTATCATCTCCCTCTCAGATGCCTATAATTTGTATGTTTATGTGTTTCATGTTGTCATTCAATTCCCTGAGTCCCTGCTGAAATTTTTTTATATCTTTTTACCTATCTGTTCTACTATCTCTGTGCTTTCAGATATTCTATCTTTGACATCAATAATTCCTTCCTCTGTCTGTTCAAATCTGCCATTATGTGCTTCCAGCGTATTTTTTATTTCTTTCATTGTGCCTTTCATCACCATCAGATCTGTTATCTTTTTATATATGTTTATAATTTCTTCAGTATGTTCCCCCATGTCTTCTTAATATCCTTTATCTCTTCCTTCACTTCATTAAGATGATTCATGATATTTGTTTGGACATCTTTGATTAGTTGTTCCATGGTCTGTGTCTCCTACTGCTTTCCAGTTTGTTCATTAGACTAGGCCATGTCTTCCTGTTTCTTAGTGTGGCTTGTAACTTTTTCTGGTGTCTAGGCATCTGTTTACCTTGATGGGCTTATTCAGATGGTTAGCTTCTCTTTCTACTCTAGGTTTTTAATTCATTTTGTTTTGTGTAAAGCATTTTCTTTGACACTTGTTTCCACTTATACTATATCCTTGTAGTTGTCTGTGTTGATCTGAAAATTAAGACCATAGAAAATGAAAGAAAGAAGAAAAAAAGACTAAAAAATATATGAAATAGGAACCATGAAAGAATAAGGAAAAAATAAAAGTAATAAGAGTGAAAACTTTAAAAAAGATAAAGAGGAACAAGAAATGAAAAGGTGAGATAAAGAAGAAACAGGAAAAAATAGAATAAAATAAAAGACTGAAAACATAAGAAGAGAAGAAAGATAATGATGACCAAACAAGAGAAAGTGAAATGAAAAGTGACAGAGGAGGGAGAAATGAAAGAAAGAAGAGAATAGAGAAAATAGGGAGAAAAAAGAGAAAAACTAGTAAAGAAAGAAAAAAGAATCAAAAGAATAACAACAACAACAACAAAACAGACCTCCTTCTGAGGCCTCTAGCAACAATGTCATGCTGCCAGTGCTCACCCATCAATCACCCTGCAGCCCGCCTTCCACAAGAAAGGTGTCCAGGTGTAGAGAAAAAAAATAATGAATAATTGAAAAATAATATGAAATCTAAAATAAAAAATAAAAAAGCCTTTAAAAAAACATTCTAAGTTCTCTGTCATGAGGCTGCTTATCTCTCAACTTCCCAACCATCAGGAAGCTGCTGGGTGCCTGACAACCCACTGAATGGCTGGCTCTCTGGATCCCTTCTCTTCAGGACTGGTTGGTCACCTGACAACTCCTGAGATGCCTCTCTCTGCCCCTTATCCCTCAGGCTAGTTGGGCTTGATTTACGGCTGCCTCTCTCTCTTTCCCTCTCTCCAGGGCTGTTGGGTGCCTGTCAGCCTACCCCCTCACTGACCCAGTTCCTCTCTTTCTAAGGGCAGGTGGGTGTGATAGCTTGCCTTATCAACACCCTCCTCCCCTCTCCTTGGAGCTGCTTCAGCGCCGGCTGGCAACTTTCCTTTTTTTTTTTTTTTTCTCGTCTCCCCACCCTATCTCCCATTTCCACTACTCCTCTCTTCCCCTGCTCTGGCTTAAGTGCCAGTCCTGCACCTGTTTTCCCTGCAGCACCCCCAGCCTTAAGATCCTGCTGGGTATTGGTATGCACCCCTGGTCGCCCGGGGTCTTCCTTCTCCCTCTGAGTTGGCTGTGTGCTGGCTTGCATGCTCTATCTCCCATGGCTTCACTTTCTCCCAGCCAGCAGGGTGCCCTGTCTCTAGCTGCCCTCTCCAATTGTCCCTGTGGACTTGCAGCTTCCCTTCTGCCAAGTAAACCTGCTGTGTTTGTGCAGTTTCTGGAGGAGGAATGCAGCCTGCCATTCCCTACTTTGCCATCTTGAATCTCCTTGGGAAGTAAACTTTTGATTCATTTTTATATATATCTCATTATGAATCTATAAACTATTTTATTTTCCAGATAAAAAGAAATATTTTCAGATAAAAGTTTGAATTTTAGCAATAAGATGTAGTTTCTCCAATCACAATTATTATTGGTGAAGAACACAATAAATACATAGCCAGGTCATGACCTCCCATACAGCTAAGCAAATTATTGAACACCAATGACAAGTGAGGTCCTCAAGGTTTTGATTTTTCATATCACAGCCAACTTTAACATATGAATGTTTCTTATATCAGATTCATTATCATTATATAACTATATATATATATGCATGATAAATATTTTAGGAAGAAGCAGAAGTGGTTGATAAATTGTAGTATTGCTATTCAAACATGCTGTCAACATTTGTAAGTCTATTTTAATGTGCTGTTGGGGAATAGGTAAGGTTGGGCAGGGTCCACAATGAGGGCATATTTAAATGATCCCATGTCTCTATAAAGAGCCAGAGCCTCCTGCTATTGGCCTGTAAAAATTAATACTATTTCATAGAAAGGAAAGTGGTTATGGCAGTGAAATGTGTATGGGCTTTGAAATCTGGCACATTTTGGATTCAGCTTCAACATGGGACATTTATAGCTACATGGCCTTGTGTCCATCTTTGAACCTCACCAAACATCAGTGTTCTTGTTCTTACCCATAAAACAAAAAGAGTAATACCTGATCCACACCCTACCTCCAAACACACACACATCAAGATATAATTACACAGACCTGAGATAAATTCAGTAACCTAGTATGATACCTGGCAGATAGTATGTCCTTAGTATTACTCATTAATAGTAAAGTAGCATTACTGCTATCCCCTGTTGTTTTTCAGAGCTGCTGGAGGTTTAGGATTTTATTTTACTCATTTTACTACCCTGAAAATCTAATACCCCATATAATCTATTAACTAGCAGGTAAGTGTTTGTGTATGTTTGTATATACGTGTGTGTGTATGTGTATGTGTATGTAGAAAGAGAGGGAGGGAGGGAGGGAGGGAGGGAGAGAAACAGGGAGAAGAATGGAGAGAGAGATGCAAAAGAACCAAAAAATTGGAAAGGGAGTAAAATTTATTTATATAAATAATACTTCTTAAGATTAGAAGACAGACATTTGTTTGACAAAGCAAAATACATTACTATAATAACATTAGTTTATATTAACCCAAAGAAGTAAAGCTAAATTTAAAGCAGTTGTCTGCATTTTCACCCAGAATCCTGTTATACTGTTAAGGGAGAGATTGGTGATCTGAAATAGAAAATTAATTCATTAGGTTTTTATTCTCTAACCTGCTATGTTTGTGCGATTATAACTAATTTAAATACTTAAAGCTTAGGAGAATGGCTAAACTACTCATACTAACTGATGAAAAATTAAGGGTTAATTCAGAAATATTGCAGATAGAAAAATCTACAGAAATATTGGTGTCATTGTGTTTAAAGGAAGGCAGAACAAACAGTGTTTGCATAAAGGACATCTTGTAAATTAACTTTTATCAATACGGTCAACGGTTGTTTATTTTAAACTGTAGAATGCAGTCCAATTATCTATCCACACATTTGCAGAAGCTTCGGGCTAAATTATGGAACTCAATATGATTGTGCAGCTATTGATGCAGATTAGGAGTATTCCTGGCACAGTTACATTGGCCCCTTTCCAGTGGCCTTTTGGAAAGAGTTGCTTTTTACCTCCCACATATTTGTTGTCCAATCAACCACCAGGCATCTGGTGTAGCAGATGGACTCTACTGTGTACCTGGAAGAGTCAATAAATGCAGTCATTGCTTTCTTCTCTTCTGCATGAATTTTGTCATGTTTTACTAGTTAGAGGCGTTTTTGTTCATCCTGGGAATATATATTGAGCATCCAATATATGGAAGGCTGGTGTGGTTATAAAGGTGAATATAGACATGAGTTCCGAACTCAAGCAAGCAACAGTCTAAGATAAATGATTTGCTCAACTTTTGATTCAAATCCTGTTTGTGATGTTTTTCTCATTAAGTTTACTACTCATCTAATAATCTAGTTACTTTATGCCATAGTACTTTTATTTCTATGTGATGATTCATTTATTTCTTTATATATTATTTTATTTATATCTTCTTTTATGTATTTGCTCTGTTTTATTAAATATTGGCTCATCTTCATGCCTTATTGATCATCAGATTTTATTTATTTACCAGGGCTGGGAGTTTCTTAAACATTCTACACCATCTCAATTACTTTTCTTCAAATTGGACATGCGGTAACTACCCATCTACTCCTCAAACCCACACAGGAGTTTCTGATTGAGTAGGTCCAGGGTGTCCTATTCCTCTCTGTGCATATTTCTAACTGATTATTTAATCACTGACTGAAAAATGGCCTCAAAGCTATGACAGTATCCCATTACCTTGAATATTAGGAAAGAAGTTTCCAATGGTGGGAACAGAGGAAAAATTGCCACATAATACTGATAGGAACCTTGTATATTTTTATGGGTAACGTAAGATGATATAAATAAGATTCTAATATAATATTCATGAAACAGACTGGACAAGAAAGAATCTGTTTATAGGACAAAATTATTATTCCTGGTTATGCTTTCACTCTGTTCTAAAGAAAACATCCCAGTGTTATTTAGACTCTTTAAGCAAAAATAATCAATGAGTTGCAATATATTGATGCATACCCACCATTTATAAATAAGGACTAGCTTATTAATTTTGCTTTTATGAAATAAATAAATAATCCACAAAGTAAATAGTCCAGAGATATTTCATAAGAATTAGTAGATATTTTTAACTAAACCTATGATTGTAAAGAGTAAAACAGAGCCAGTATTAAGTAATATTTTGATCTCTTCCATCTACAAAAATATTATATTCATGCCTAAATTATCTTCTCCCTTCCTAGTCATCTCAACTTCCTTCCATTACTTCCCATAGGCTTTTATTGAAAGAACACATGGATCTGTCTTTTAAAATCATACACAGTGCCTCCCTCTCCAGTGTAGATTCCTATGAAAATTGAACTAAATGGAATTTGAAAGTAAAAAAAAATTCACATTTCATTAACTTTGACTTATGATGAATTTTCATTCCTCCCATGTGTGTTTTTTAAGTCAAAAGAATATGACTTCTTTGAAGTCTCTTAGCCATATAAACTCATTTGACTTTATCCTTTTCCCCTTTTGGTCAAGGCCTTTTTCCAGTTGCATTGCTAGTTGGTGCTTGGTAGTAATCCCTCAGTGCCAGGGAGGCTCATTCTCAGGAACCATGTCCCATGCTGGTGGTAGGGTAATGCATTTATATGCTGAATTTGGCTTAGAGAGAGGCCACATTTGAGCAACAAGGAGGATCTCAGGAAGTGGGGCCTACTTTGGAATTTATGCTCCCTAATGTGACAGAGTTGGACTCAGTTGTGGTTTCCCTACACATGGCTCTTCTGCCCCTTCTATTTGAACCTACAGTTAGTATTAGAGTTGATAGATGTATGTCCAAAGACTTAAATCCTTGGGCTGTCCATGTACCAGTTTGGCCCTGAATCTCAACAGATTTGCAATACCTACTCTCCAGTTCATTGAACTCACCCAGGACAACAAACAAGGAGATGATGAGCAATGACCATCCCAAGGAAGAGAGTTTGCAACTGCAAGCAAGATAGTCCCATCCATCTGCATCATGGGATCTAATCCCTCTCAATTAGAGGCATCACCATCCTAGAATCCTCAAGATTTGGGGGTGGACAGTGGACTAGAGTAGAATTGCTGTTATTCTATTATATCTTATTGTGATTCTAGCAATGGAAGAACTTTTATCATTGATGTGGAGACAGTGACACTGGAGGGGAGGGAGAGGGAAAAATAGTGTAATTTGGGGACATTTTTGGGACTTGGGAATTGTCCTGAATGACATTGCAATGAGAGATACAGGCCATTATATATCTTGTAATAACTTACAAAAATGTGGGGGGAGAGAGGGTAAATTACAATGTAAATGATAATCCATGCTTAATGGCAATGCTCCAAAATGTGTTCATCAATTGTAACAAATGTACCACACTAATGAAGGATGTTGTTAATGTGGGAAAATGTGGGAGGGGTAGGGAGTGGGGCATATGGGAATCCCGTATATTTTTTATATAACATTTATGTAATCTAAGTATTTTTTTTAAAAATGAAAAAGTATGTATATTTTAAGAAAAAGCATATGACTCCTTTCATGATTTGTCTAGAAGGTAATTATCCCATAAATACCATGATATGTCAGCAGCAAAACCCAAAGAGGTAAAGGTAGACTACCATCCAAGTTCATCTCTGCGATTGCTTTTAAAAATAAAAATTGGTGAAATCTACATACTGTTGTACTTACTATATTCTACTGATATTTCAGACGATATTCTGAGAAGACTGAAGGTTTAATAAACTTGAAGTTGTTTTCACTTATTCACCCTGTTTAATATAAGGGCAGTGATATGATATCAACAAAAACCATATTTCTTTCTTGTGAATTTGAAGTGATATCAACACAGGTCTTTGGATTTTCTGATACACTGGCAAAATGTCTCTATTAAAGCAAAGCAAATCATAAAACAACAATAACAACAACAATAACAAACCACATATAAAACCTGAATAATGGCTTGGTCACTGCAAAAATAGGAAAAACTAGTAACTAATAAATGTTAAGAAATTAATATATTTTGCCAAGTTTTTACACACTTCAAGTCTTACCATCTGACTGAAGCATGCTTTACTAATGAAAGGCCCAGATTTGCTGCCTCTTATGCACCTCCTCCATCTGTTTCCCCAGCAGTCCCTATGCATGGTCTGGAGGAGAACCCAGCTGTTCTCAGCTGAAAACAGATGATTTGATCAAATCACAAATATACCCACGCCTGTCCCAGTACCTTCTCTTTCTTATCAGGACATCTTCTTCCAAAAGATGTGCTCCACTTCCCCTTTTCCACTCACTGGTTCAGTTCAGTACATTTTGGTTCAGGCAATCTGCTTTTCACATATTGTAACAGTGTAGATTATTTTTCACCAATTACTGTACAGTAATATCAGAAAAATTTCTCCTCATTTAACTCGGTGAGATATTTACAAATAAAAATATTCTCAATCATAGCTAATATTCTTATATTACTCTTTGTGATATATTTGTGCCTAGGAAATAAAAGTAATTTATTCTTTGGTTAAAGAAGATAGCCTAAATGCCATCACTGAATACCAAATCTCTTCAGTGTCTAAGAAAACCTTCTATATAATTCACTAAGTATATTTCAATTATATTCTCATTTTTTGTAATAAATATGTTCCTAAGGTGCTTCATTTATATGTGAATTCCCTTATTACATGAAGGAGTAGAAGTCACTTGCAAAATTATCTAAATACGGACAATGAAATTGAAAAATGTAAATATATAATGGATGAAGGGAAATTATACATAAAATATAAAATACCAGGAAAGATAACAATATGTAGATATGAACATTAGAGTATCCTAAAATAGTTTGCAAATTTGACTCTGTACTTTTCTGATATCCTAAACAAAATGGGGAAAATCTGAGTATAAGTATCACATTATTCCTGAAATAAAGTAGAGCAGATCTTTAGGTAAAAGAAAAAGTTTCCTTGATGTCTCAGTTTATAACTCTTTTTCTTCTACAAATTGTTATACAATTTCTACAAATTGTTACAAATAATAGGATTGATAATATTATCAAAGAACACCTTTGATACCTAATACCTAAAATAAATCAATAATGAAGTTGCAGCAGATTCTTATGGGGAACTTCAGTGAAGGATGAAGATGCAAACCATTAAAAGTAGTAAGAGGAGTGAAGATGGAAGCAGCAAGTTAGAAAAAGCATTAAGAAATGAATATTATCATGTCTTTTGATCCAAGAATTAACCTAGAATTTATAGGTGGATGAATGAATTAATTATTAAACATAGTTTTCCATATGCACACAATTTTTACCTTAAATATTTGTCTACTATATATTTCTTTTTTATTAATTTTAATTTTGAAAGTTGATATTTCAATTATTTCAATATTAAAAGGTAACTTCAGTAACCATTTGAAAAAAGGTGTTTGCAAAAAAAATGTTTTAACTTTCAATTAAAACATTTTTGGTTTTTGAGATTTTGAATTCAGAGTTCCAGACTGCTTAATAATAAGCAAATTTCTGGAAGATCACACATACCTGTACTGAAAGTCTCTGCTACTAAATTGAAATAAAATGTGGTTCAATAAATATTTAATCATAAATCATTTAGCCAGAATATAATCTTAATTGATAAACTTGGGTATGTAATGCTTTGGAATACATCATTATTTAGTGTTTTTTTTTTGTATTATAATTAATATTTATAGAGTTTTTTTATTTGTTAAATAAAAATATTCTTTATTTTTCTGAAAATAAAAAAAGGAGGTAGAAAGTTTTCTTTAGTTTTCCTGTGTCTGCTTTCCTCTTATACAATTATAATAATAATCAGAATCAGAAACTGCTAATATAAAACAGATTTACTTTAACAGAAATGAAGCATAAGTTGCAATGAGTGAATCCTTTAAAAGAGAAGACATATGCAGATGTATATTTTTCATTTAATCATAATTTTCAAGCTCTTTCTTTGGAAATAAATAGAAAATTTAAATATGTCTATATTATTTTGATGCATCACAAGTGAAGCTAGTTTTCATATTTATATAAGCTCTAACTATCAAACATGCATTCCAAATAAGAGCAGACCCAATAAACGTTAAAATATCCTATTTCACAAGTTTGTTTTTACAAATATCCAGTCTTTTATTATCAGACTAAAACTGTGCAGTTCAGTTTAAAAGAATAAAACATTTTAGGCAAGTATGATTTAATTAGCATCATTAGCATGATAGATCTTTGGAAAACAATTCACAGTTAAAGTCAACATTTCAGAAATCACAACAAAATAATTGCATTCAGAAGAGAGGTTAAATTGGTGATGACTAATATTAAGGGTTTAACTTTAAAAATACAAGTAATTATCATTTGAACAGAACTACTCATCCAAGGAAGTATAATTTATATTTGTCTTCTAATGAATTTATGCTCAAACATGTCCCTTCACTGCAACAATGCTCACATCAGGCCAATTTTGAGAAAATGAGATATGCAGATAAATGGTCGAGTGCCTTTGTACCCTATCTAAAACATTCCAAAGTTCATAGAAGACAAAATGTGACAGCTAAGCTGATATAAAACAGTCCTATTTTTTCCCCTGAACCACAAATTTAAAAGAACAGTACATACACACACACAAACACACACGTACCCTAATACACATCCATAACCACATACATTATTACAAGCATAAGTGTATTTGTGTGTAGAATTATTTTTAACAGTTATAATGAAGTATTTTTGAGACACTGTAAACTGCCTATATTTAAAGTTTCTAAGTTTTGACATAAATATACATCTATGAAGTCATCACAATATCAAGATAATGAACATAACCATCAATCCAAAAAGTCTCTGTGTGTTCCTTGTAATCCTTTTCTCACATTCCTTCCTATTTTCCCATCATTAGGTAACCACTGATCAGCTTTCTGTTACAATGGATTCATTTGTATTTTTTAGAAATTTGAATAAATGGAACTATACAATATCAACTTTTTTTTTCTGGCTTCTTTCACATAGCGTAATGATTTTGTGTTTCATCCATGTTGTGTGTATAAATTCTTCCATTTGTTGCTGAGTAGTATGCATATATCATAATTTGTTTATCCATTCTCTTGTTGATGGATGTTTGGGTTGTTTCCAGTGTTAGGTTATTAAAAATAAAATGGAATTAACATTTGTTTATAAGTCTTTGCATGGATATACTTTCATTTCCATTGGGTTAATACTGATATTCCTGTTTCATTGGGGTAAATATATGCTTACTTTATAAATATCTACCAAACTGTTTTCCAAAGTAGTTGTAATGTATTACTTTCCCATCAGCAATATAATGCCAGTTTCATTTACTCCACTACTTGCCAATACTTAGTATGACTATTCTTTTTAATTTTAGCCATTTTAATAGGTGTGTAGTGATATCTCACAGTGGTTTTAATTTGCATTTCCTTATTATAAGTTTGAACACATTTTTAAGTGCTGATTTGCCATTTGCATATCTCCTTTGGTGAAATATTTTACTCATTTTCTTAACTGAATTTTTTTGTTTTCCTATTATTGCATTTTGAGTGTTCTTTACATATTTTGGTTACAAGAATTTTCTTTAGAGTGTCTTTAAATGAACATAATTTTTATTTTAGTTGATGTCCAACCTAATTTTATTTTATTTATTTCACTTTTGTTGTCATTTTAAGAGATCTTTGCCTAATTGAAAAAATCACCAACATTATGTTTTCTCCTAGGAGTTTTATGATTTTAGCACTTCCATTTAAGTCTATGATCCTTCCGAGTTAATTTTCAATATGTGCAAGGATGGAACAAAGTATTTTTTGCTTTCTTTCTGTTTTGCATATTGATATCCAACAGTTTCATCACCATTTGTTCAAAGGAATATATTTTCTCTATGGAATAGCCTTTGCAATTGTGTCAAACAATAACTGACTTTATATGTTTGGTCTCTTTTTGGACTATCATTATATTCCAGTAGTTCATTTGTCTGTACGGATTATAACACTTTTATAAAAATTCTTAAAGTTAGGTTATACTAGTCTCTCAAATTTGCACTTTATTTCAAAATTATTTTGCCTATTCTAGTGTATTAGTCTACCTAAGGGCTGCCAACACAAAGTACCAGAAATCTGTTGACTTCTATAAAGGGTATTTATTTGAGGCAAAAGCTTACAGTTGCAAGGTCATAAAAAGTCCACCTCAAAGTTACTCTCTCAACAAAGTCAGTTGCCACTTGTTGAAGCAAGACGGTCGCTGACCTCTAACTGGTGTCTGCATTCCCCTCTGAACTTCCTCTTCCTCTTGAGGCTCCGCTTCTTCCAGATTTTACCTGCAGGCTGTCATAGGGTTTGTGTCTCAGGGCTTCCTGTGTCAGTCTCTACTCTCTTCCCAATGTCAGCTGTAAACTATCAGGCAAAATGGTTCGTCTCTCCCCGGGACTTTAGCTGTTTGAGATTTCTCCTTTCTGTCATGTGGCAGGATCAAAAATGAAAGAGTTTTCTCTTCTGTGTGTCTTCCTGAGTTTGTGTCCATTTATATCAGACCCATTAAGGGGGTGGGGGACTCAACCTGAGTCATGCTTTACTGAGATGGTTGAATCAAAAAATCCCCCAAGTCAATCTTAACAGATAATCCAATCAAAGACCCCTCAACCGAATTTAATATAATCAAAGGGTATCACACCCAGAGGAATAGCTTTTCTATTTTTGGAATTCATAAAATAATCTCAAACAGCCACATCTAGGTTACTTTCATTTCCACAGAAATTTAAAAATTGGCCTGTCAATGTCAATAAAAAGGGACTATTGGCATAAGTAATTGGGATTACATTGAATCTGTAGATCAATTTGGGAAGAATTGACAGTTTAATGATATTAAGTCTTCGGATTCACGAATTCAGTATATCTCTCAATGCTTTATTTAATTCCTCTTAGCAATGTTTTGTCATTTTCAGTGTATAGATATTACACATCTTTTATTAAGTTTATACTTAAGTATATCATATTTTTAAAGCTATTATTAAATCTGTGCTTTAAAAACTTTCAGTCTCTGATTTTTATTGCTAATATATAGACATACAGTTGATTTTTGCATGTTAATCTTTGGTATTGTATATTAATCTGGTACCCTACAATCTTTTTAATCTCATTTATTAATACTAGTAGCTATTTTGGTAGATTCCACAGGATTTTCTCCATAGAAGATTATGTCATCTATAAGTAAAGATATTTTTACTTCTTTATTTCCAACAAGAATGCCTTTTATTTAGTTTTCTTTCCTTGTTGCTTTGTCCAGAACATCATTTACAATGGATCTGAATCATTGATGAGAGAGTACAGCCTTGTCTTTTCTCCAGTATTAAGGGAGGAATATTTAGTCTTGCACAATTAAGATTATGTCATCAGTGTACTTTTCATAGAGACCTTTTGTCAGTTTGAGGAAGATCCCTTTGTTCTTAGTTTGGGAGGAAGTTTTTGTTTGTTTTTGGTCAGGAATATGTTTGTTATCACATATGTTTCCTCCATATGTTAGCAAGATGACATGTTTTTCATTTCTGTTCTATTAGTTTGCTGAATCACACTGATTTATTTTTAGATGTTAAACCAATCCTTCAGTCCTAGGATGAACTATACTTCTTGTGTTGTTGTATTTAATTTTATAAGAATCTGCATATACATTCATGAGGGATATTGTACTATGGTTTTCCTATCTTGTAATGTCTTTGTCTGATTTTGGTACCAGAGAAATTTTGGTTTGCACTAATTTTGGAAGTATTCAATATTACTCCATTTTCTGGAAATATTTATATGAAATTGTATTGCATCTTTTTAAAATGTTCAGTGAAATTCAATAGTGAAGTTTTTTGATTATGGATGCTTCTTTGTGGGAAGTTATTTAACTCCAAATTCAGTGTATTTAATATATGGAACTGTTCTTATAATTGCTTCCTTTTTTAGTGAGCTTGTGTAGCCTGATAGGAAAATCAATAATATAAGCACTGTGTTATTGGACAGTCCTTTTATAACACATAAAGTATTGTACATTTTAACTCAAACATAATTCAGATTAAAAATAAATATGCAATTTACAGTTATAGTCATTTCGTCTCATAAAAATATGCCAAATAAATTAATATAAATGTGGATTATTTGGGAATTTGCAGATGAAATATATAATAAAAAGTTAGCCAATACAAAACAAGACAAGGATGCCACAATGGCTATTCAACATTTTACTGAAAGTTCTAACAAGAGCAATTAGACAAGAAAAAAGAAATGAAAGTCATCCAAATGGGAAAGGAAGAAATAAAACCATCTCTATTTGCATGATACGATCTCTTTGAATAGAATATCCCCAAAATACATACACACACACACACACACATACACATAATAAAAAAATTCAGCAAAGCTGCAGGGTATAAGATCAATGTGCAAAAATCAGTTGTGTTTTATACACCGGGAATTACAAATATGAAAAGAAATTAATAGAACAGTTTCATTTACAATAGCATCCTAAAGAATAAAATATATAGGAATAAATTTAACCAATGAGGTGAAAGACTTGTACACTGAAAACTCCAAAACATTGCTGAAGTGCTCGCTTCGGCAGCACATATACTAAAATTGGAACGATACAGAGAAGATTAGCATGGCCCCTGTGCAAGGATGACACGCAAATTTGTGAAGCGTTCCATATTTTTCTAATGCAAAAAAATAAAATAAAATAAAATAAAATAAAATAAAATAAAATAAAATAAAATAAAATAAAATAAATAAATAAATAAAAAAAACAAACAAAAAAAACAGGGAAGCGGCTGTGGCTCAATCAGTAGGGCTCTCGTTTACCATATGGGAGGCCTCGGGTTCGGTTCCCAGGGCCTCCTGGTGAAGGCAAGCCCGCCCCGCACGGCGCGGTTGGCTGACCCAGCGAGCACAAGCAGCAAGGGGGGGATAAATGAA
>JAKSZT010053770.1:9876562-9896400 GCA_026826555.1 Tolypeutes matacus
AAAAAAAAAAAAAAAAAAAAAAGCATTGCTGAAATAAATTGTAGAAGACCTACATAAACAGAAAGATATCCCATGTACATGGATTGGAACACATAATAGTTTTAAGATCACAGCACTACCCAAAGCAATATGCAGATTCAACGAAATCCCTATCAAAGTCCCAGTGGCCTTTTTTTTTCCAGAAATGGAAAATCTGATTCTCAAAATCATATGAAATTACAAGGGGCCCTAAATAGTAAAGGCAATTTTGAAAAAGAAGGGCAAAGGTGGAGGACTCAAAAAAAAAAAAAAGGTGGAGGACTCACATCCTAATTTTAAAACTTACTACAAAGAATTTAGAGCCCAGGAAATAAACCCACACATCTATGATTTTTTACAAAGGTGTCAAATCATTCAATGGGGAAAAGTGGTCTCTCCAGCAAATGGTGCTAATCCAACTGCATAGCCAAATGCTAAAGAGTGAAGTTGGACTCCTACTTCACAATATATATTGAAATGAAATAAAAATAGATCAAAGATCTAAATGTAAAGTTAAAACTATAAAAGTCTTGGAAGAAACCTTAGAAGTCATTATGACTGTGGATTTGGCAATGGATTCTTTGATTAGACCCTAGAAACACAAACAATAAAGAAAAAATAGACAAATTGTATTATTGAAAATTCATAACTTCTGTGTGCTTAAATACTCTATCAAGACAGTAAAGATAGTCCACAGAATGGCAGAAAATGTTTGCAAATCATATATCTGAAATGGAGCTAGTATCCAGAATACATAAATAACTTTTATAACTCAAGAACAGAAGGTCAGGAAGCCCAATTAAAAACTGGGAAAATTATTTGAATTGTCATTTCTGGAAAGAGGATAAACAAATGTCCAACAAGCATATGAAAAGATGCTTAACATCATTAGTCATTATGGAAATACAAATCAAAACTACAATGTGATGCCATTTCATAACAACTAGAAAAGCTATAAGAAAATAAATAAAAAGTAAAACTGAAATTAGTGTTGTATGCAGAGAAACTGGAACCATTTTACATTGCTTGTGGGGATGTAAAATAGTTTAGCCACTGTAGAAAACAATTCAGCTGTTCTTCAGAAAGTGAAACAGAATTATGCAATTCCACTCCTGGGTATACATCCTAAAGAATTAAAACAGGTACTCAAACATATTCTTGCACGGCAATATTCAAAGTGGCACCATTCATAATGTCCAAAAGATAGAAACAGCCTAAATATCCATTAATGAATGAATACATAAAAACATTTTAGTATATACATATGATAGGCTATATGTAGTCATAAAAAGTGATACCATAAAAAGAAATACCCAGAATAGATAAATTGATAGAGAAAAGGTGTAGGTTGTGGTTGCCAGTGGCTAGAGAAAGAGAACAATAGGGAGTAATTGCTTAATAGGTTCTGGGTTTCTTATTGGGGTGATAAAAATATTTTAAAACTATAAATGTTTATGCAACATTGTGAAAATACTAAATGCCATTGCATTAATTTGTTCACTTTTACATTGTTAATTTTATTATGTGAATTTCACCTCAAGAAAAAGCTTTATTTGAAATAAAAATATTTATCTTGATTAGCACAAATATATACCATTTGATATGTAAATTGTCAATGAGTAAAATTTTGAGGTATATGTTCAGTTTATTAAATCAAATCTTTGTTTTTAATTTTACTATCAATGTATTTTGCAATGTTTACTCATACCTCATTTTATAATATTCAACAAAGGTCTTGATTGAGTACCTGTTATGTATCAGTCACTGTTCTCAGTTTTCTACAGAGGCTGAACTATTTTGCATCCCCACAAGCAATGTAAAAGCATTCCAGTTTATCTGTGCATAACATTGTTATTTTCAGTTTTTTTTAAAAAAATTGTTTATACTTTAGATACTGGTGTATTCTGACTTTTAGTGGCTTTTATTTTTGTAGAGGAGATAAGTAAAAATTAATAAATATATAAATTCTACAGTTTGTTATAAAGTCATAAGTGGTATGTAAAAATATATAAATAGACCAGAATAAAGGGAATAGGGAGTTCCTCTTTGGAAGAGAAGAGCAAGAATCAGGTTTCATCATAAAAGCATTTTTCAGGTTAAGCCTCCTTGGAGGATATCAAGTAATAAGCTGATTTTAAAGAACTAGGAGAAATAGTTTAAACATTTATCTTGGGTAACAGTATTCCAGGCAGAGAGAACCAAAAGATCAAGGCTGACACTTGCCTTTATATTCTAGAGAAACTCCATGGAAGGTAGAGTGGCTGAAGAGGGGTGTGGGCAGGAAGACCATGAGGAAAGAAGAAAGAATTATTGGGAAAAGCCAGAAGACATAGAAATGTTTTGACCATTGTAAAAGGACTTTGATTTTTACTGAGTAAGAAGATCCACTCTAAGTTTAAGCAGACAATGGATATGAGAAAGCTGATATTTTAAATGAATTATTCTGATGTATAAGAAAGAGATACTTGAAGAGTGAGAATCCAGGTGAGAAAAGATTTTGAACTGGACCAGTTAAAGAGATGCAGTCAGTGAGATATGATTGGATTCTAGATAGTTTGCTGGAAGATTGCTTATGTAGCATAAAAGAATGATGGTGACATCAAGAATGATTCCATGTTTATTGGCCTGAGCATTTGGAAGGTTGGAACTGCCATAAACTGAGATGAAAAAGGTTGCAGGTTAAGTGGATTGCATGGTGGAATGTAAGATAGGTATCTCAAATTTAGCATCCAATTAGAGATGGGGTCAAATACATGAGCAAGAAACAAATATAGATAGAGGGGCAAATGAAGATGTACAAGAACTGCATTCTAGGTCACATCAGTATTAAGAGGTGAAGAGAAAGGTATCAATGAGTAAAAGAGACTTTGAATGAACGACTAAATAGGTTTATAGTAAAAGTAGGGGAATGTGGTATCATGGGAGTAAACTGAAGAAAATGTATAAGGAAGAGGGAGTGATTAACAAAAATAAGTATTTTTTTTCTTCCAGACATCAAATTCCATGATAAAGCAACTAATTTTTAATTAAAGAACTATAGGATGCAAAAGCTAACTTTTGAATTGTAATAATTGAAGTTTAGAAATAATATAAGCTAAATGTCTTGAGTACTTAAAAATATTATTAATTTTGCTCTTCCTTTTTTTAATCTTAAATAATAAACTTAAGATGCTCTCAGAATAGGATTCCCCTGAATTTATTCATAACTCAAATGTTTGGCATAAGAAAAAAAATAAACTAAAATCTGTCTTTTGCTTATGAAGTATTATTCCCCAGCAACTAAAGCATTTTGTTTTTTCTTATTTTTATACCTAAATTCAAGTTTCATAAATGATTTCATAAAGTGTTAATTTTGCAAGGTCAATGGCTATTTTAAAATAATAAAAAAGAATAACAATAAAAAGTATTCCCTTTGCTGCAGTACACTACGGCATTATACTAGCAAATCCAAAGACTATTATTCTGGAAATTTTGCATCCAATTTGTTGCTCACAGAAATTTAGTGCCCAGGAACATCTAAGTGTTAGAGGCTGCTAAAGCATGACCCTGAAGCCATTCACATTTATTTAAATGTGAATTGAAAGGAATGATTCATTGATTTTATTTGGCATCTTCTCTATAACTCATATTATAAATCCTCTAATTTTGTATTTTTTCACAGTAAGTATAACTAACACAGCTGACTTATAAATGTAATTGTGGCTGAAAAGGGTAGTCTAGGGATGTAAATGTTAATTGAAAGAAAGCTAGAGAATAATCTAGGGACTGTACAACATAATGGACTTGGGGTGTTGGATGAGGATGTTGGTTAATAGTGCAAATAATGTTCTTCTATGAACCAGAACAAATGTATGTCAGTCACTATTACAAGTTAGTAAAAAAATGGTGATACATGGGAAAGTACAATTAATGTAACTTATGGACTGTAGTTAACAGCAATATTGGAATATTATTGCATCAGTGTCAAAGAAGGTACTATATCAATACTAAGGGTCATAATAGGGGGTATGTTTTTTTTTTCTATTGGATTAAGGAAAACGTTAAAAAGTGTACTGAGTTGATTACTGCACAATTCTGTGATGAAACTGAGAGCCATTGAGTGTACACGTTGGATGGACTGTACAAGGCATGGGACTGTATGACACAGTGAACCATGTGGTGGATGATGGACTGCGGTAAACAGTACAAATAGCATGTTTTCTCATGATCTATAACAAATGCTTAATATTAATACATGATGTTACTAATAGGGGAGGTATATGGAAAAATACACCAAATGTAAGCTATGGACCATAATTACTAGTAATATTTTGATGATATTCTTTCATAATCTATAACAAATGTTTCAGAACAATGCAAGGTATTGTTGGAGGGGTGATGTGTGGGAATCCTGCATGTTATGCATGATTGTTCTGAAAGCTCACAACTTCTCTAATAAAAATATATTTAAATACATGAACTGAGAGTAATAATGCATAGTTTTCTTTGTAGGCCTATTTATATACATTTAAATTAGTATATTGCATGCGTATTTTTAAAACAAAAGCGTATATTACTCTAAAGTTCATGGACTTTTCCCCACTACATTATTATTTACTTAAATAAAGTACTATTTATCTCATCATTCTAGTAATTTTAAGTCTTCAGTGTGTTTCACTAAGAAATATTTGTTCATTTCAATAAACAAATGTACATTAAGGAACAGAGATCTATGGATATTTTAGCCTAGAACTTAGTTCTGGTAAGTGTATACCCAACAACAGATAATCCTTAATTTGGTTATACCAAGGGAAATAAAAGATATTATTTTTCTCCCATCTATATACTGGATTGAAGCCTACAAAGATCAAAAGTGAAAAGAGTTACTAGATCTGCTACTGTAAAATCAAAATGAAAAAGAAAGCTATTTTCACTTGCTTTTTGTTCTTCTCTATACTACCTTCAAAAGTACCTGAAATGTTTTGAAATATGAACTTTAAAAGGTCAAATATAGCAGCTAAGTAGAATAAATATTAATCCTTATAAGAATTAAAAATTCAACCAAATTGAAAATGTGACTTTGAGGAAAACTTAATATAAAAATTATAATATTTTGTATCATAGAGATTAAATGAAAGTACAATGTAGAATAGATAAAAAAAAAACAAATTTTTTTGATCCCCAAGGTCTTTTAAATAAACTTACAATTTTATAAAATGCAGTATATAATAGTGAATAATGGTGCATATTTAATGTACCTCTTATTACATGCAAAATTAAATTATTAAAACTATTAATAAAATATGCACAATCTGTAATTATTTATTCACTCTTTCTTCATTTACACAAAAAACATTCTTTTTTTAATTTTTTTTTATTGTGGGTAAAAATAAAAATTTTCACAATACATACCAATATTTGTAAAATGATATATAAATATATATGCATATATGTGCATTTGCTTACATAAATGTTATTTTTTATATAAATATATTTTAAAAGGTGCTTAGATTACCTAAATATTACACAGAAATTACAGGGATTCCCATGTTCCCCAACTCCCACACCTCCCACAACATCCCACACTAACATCCTTCATCAGTGTTGCATATCACCCACAATGGATATACATATGCTGGGGCCTTGCCACCAAGCATAGACCACAGTTCACATCGTAGACCACACTCTCTCCCACACAGTTCTGCATGGTATATGCTGATGTAAAATGGCCTACATCCGTCACTGCAATGCCACTCAGGACAACCCCCAAGACCCAAAAAAGCCCCTGTATTTCAACTGCCCTTCCCCTCCCTGCCCTGAAAGCGTCGAGTGGCCACCGGCTCCACCTCACTGTTATAATTTCTTCCATTGCTTGAATCACAATATGTCTACAACAGAGTACCATTAAGTCCACTCTAGTCCATAGCTCTTCCCCCAATCCTGAGTGGACTGGAATGGTGATGTCCACTCCACCTCCAAGTGAGAGAGGGCTTATATCCCATGGATACGGTGGATGGGATATTCTGCCAGCAGCTGCAGGCCCTCTCCACTCCCTGGGATGGCCATTG
Organism: Tolypeutes matacus; assembly: GCA_026826555.1. Taxonomy (NCBI): domain Eukaryota; kingdom Metazoa; phylum Chordata; class Mammalia; order Cingulata; family Chlamyphoridae; genus Tolypeutes; species Tolypeutes matacus. The sequence goes on from JAKSZT010053770.1 coordinate 9,882,628, forward strand.
CCCATCGTCGTCTCCTCGCCAGGTGACTTGGATGAGTCCATTGAGCTGTAGGGTAGGAGTTGCAGCTCCACTGAGATTCCAGGCACAGCTGGCACATAGATAGGCCAGAGGCTCCAGTCTCTGGAAGTACACCTAAAAACTCCAGCATCACATATAGGTTTGAATAGAAGGGACTGATGGGCCATGTGCAGGGAGGACTTATTTGAGTCCAACTCTGTCACTCTCAGGAGCACAGTTTCCAAAGTAAAGCCCACTGATAAGGCATCAATTTCTGGGGTTTACCCCCCCTTATATAAGACCTGGGTGTCTCCAGAGCCCTCAGGAGCCCCTCTGTGTGGGGTGATATCCACTTTGGTGTTCTATGAGATCCTACTGAGGTGTGCATAAGAGTTACCTCTGGGATGACCTCCTGACTCTCTTTGAAGTCTCTTAGCCACATGAACTCATTTCTCTTTACCTTTTCCCCCTTTTATTCAAGGTCTTTTTCCAGTCATGTTGCCAGTTGGCACTTGGTATTAATCCCTTGTTGCCAGGGAGGTTCATCCCTGGGAGTCATGTCCCATGTTGGGGGGAAGGTAAGGCATTCATATGCGAGTTAAGCTTAGAGAGAGGCCACATTTGAGCAACAAGGAGGCTCTCAGGTGGCAACCCTTAAGCATCCCATAACAGTAGGCTAAGTTTCAATTACAAGAGCAATGACTCATAAGGCTAGTCATCAATAACAAGAACCCATCAGTGGGCCATCCTCTTTTGCCAGACACTGCCCCTGCACTTAGGGGACTGTTGCTGCTCCCTTGGAGAATGTGGCAGAGCTCTCCAGGCTGGGAATTCAGATTCCCTCATTTATTGAGTGATTGTCTACCCACTGTGACCATGCCTCATCCCTTGATCATTTGAACAATTTTATATATCTTTCATGTATATTCAGATGAACTTACTCCCATGAATCCCCCATCCCAGAAAACCCCCACCAATGATCCTCTGCAGCCCCCAATGTAACCCTTCTGTGATCTAAACCTTCTTTGAACATGAAGCCCATATAATAACCAAATGCAATTAATAGGAAAAAGAAATAATAATGATAAGCTTAAATGCAAGAGACAAATACAAGGAAACTCAGAAGAAAGAAAAAACTAAACTAAAAATAAAATATAATTAGCAGATTGGGACATTCAAAAAAATGGGAAAAAAATTCCTTTTTTAAAAAATTATTCTTTTTTCCTTTTATTGCTTTAATCAGATGCCAGTGTACCGTGACACCATGCCCCTCTCACTCCACAGTGTCTCCCAAATTTTCACTTAATTTTCAAAGAAGTTTTAGGTCACAGCAAAGTCACACACGGAATACTAGAGACTCCCACATACACAACCTCCCTCCCCCTTCCCTACCCCATATTAAAACATTTTTTTTAATGGATGTTAGCATTGTTATAACTGTTATACAGATAGTAAAATATAGCAACTAAACATTGTCAATGGTTTAAGTATAGTTTACAATTTAGATGGTACAGTTTAATAATTTTTGATGATATTTACATGTCCTGCATCCATTACTGTAAGGTAATGAAAAACTTTTCCCATGACCACTAAATACCCCATTTGATCTTTACTCTCCCTTCCTTCCCATTCCCCTGGGGCATATGATACTCCCCTGTCTTGACTCATGGAGTGACAAGATTCATAGTTACATGCCCTGGGTATTCCAACCTGCCCTTTCTAATCTACCCACCTGTCAACCCTGCACTACCAAACCCAGTAATATCACTACCCATCTGTCCTATCCTTCAATACGCAACTATACTCCATCCCTTTACCATAGATTATGTCCATATGGGTGATGGCTCACAACCTACTCTTCTCTTTCTCTCCCTTGTTAACCTATCTTTCAGACAATGGTTCTCAGAGACTGCTCACTTTCCTCAGTCCAAATCAGTGAGGTCATATACTGTTCATCCTTCAATGCCTGGCTTGCTTCACTCAACATAAGGTCTTCAAGATTCATTCACATTATTCCGTGTGTTAGCACTTTATTCCTTCTTACAGCTGAGTAATATTCCATTATATGTATGTACCACGTTATACTTATCCATTCAATCTGTTGATGGGCACCGGGGCTGATTCCAACTTTTGGCAATGGTGAACAATGCCACTTTGAACATTGGTGTTCATATATCTGTTTGTGTCTTTGCTTTCAATTCTTCTGGTTATATACCCAGCAGTGGGAATTGCTGGATCATATGAAAGATCTATTGTTAGTTTTCTGACAATAGAAACTGTTCTTCACAGTGGCTGGACCATTCCACAATCCCACCAGCAGTGGATGAGGTTTCCTATTCCTCCACATCCTCTCCAACACTTAGAGTCTGCTGTTTTTTTAATAGCTGCCATTCTGATGGGTGTAAGATGGTATCTCATTGTAGTTTTGATTTGCATTTCCCTAATAGCTAATGGCGTCGAGCATTTTTTCATGTGCTTTTTAGCCATTTGTATTTCTTCCTTGGAGAAGTGTCTTTTCAGGTCACTTGCCCATTTTTTAAATGGATTGTTTGTCTTATTATTTTCAAGGTGTCGGATTTCTTTATCTATGCAGGATATTAGGCTCTTATCAGATATATGGTTGCCAAATATTTTCTCCCATTTGGGTAGGTTGTCTTTTAATTTTCTTAATAACGTCCTTTGAGGTGCATAAGTTTTTAATTTTGAGGAGATCACATTTATCTATTTTTTCTCTTGCTGCTTTTGCTTTGGCTGTGAAGTTCATGAAACCATTTCCTATTACAAGGTTTTGTAGATGCTTTCATACATTATCTTCCAAGGTCTTTATGGTTTTGGCTCTTATATTTAGATCTTTGATCCATCTTGAGTTGATTTTTGTATAAGGTGTGGGATGGTATTCTTCTCTCATTCTTTTGGATATGGATATCCAGTTCTCCAAGCACCACTTGTTAAAGAGGCCATTTTCTCCCAACTGAGTGGGCTTGGTGGCCTTGTCAAATATCAGATGACTGTATATGTGAGGATGTATATCAGAACTCTCAATTCAGTTCCATTGGTCAGTAGGTCTATCCTTGTGCCAATACCATGCAGTTTTGATCACTGTAGCTTTGTAGTATGTTTTAAAGTCCAGTAATGTGATACCTCCAACTTCATTTTTCTTTTTCAATATGTCTTTGGCAATTCGAGGCCTCTTGCCTTTCCAAATATATTTTGTGGTTAGTTTTTTCATTTCTTTAAAAAATATAGTGTTGATTTTTATAGGCATTGCATTAAATCTGTAGATTATTTTGGGTAGGATAGACATCTTGATGATGGTTAGTCTTCCTATCCATGAAGAGGGAATATTTTTCCATTTATTTAAGTCTTCTTTGATTTCCTTTAACAGTGTTGTGTAGTTTTCTGTATATAAGTCCTTTACATCTTTAGTTAAATTTATTCCTAGGTATTTGATTCTTTTAGTTACTATTGTAAATGGCATTTTTTTCTTGATTTCCTCCTCCGATTGCTCGTTATTGGTGTACAGAAATGTTACTGATTTTTGAGCATTGATCTTAAAGCCTGCAACATTATTGAACTCCTTTATAAGTTCTAGAAGCTTTGTTGTAGATTTCTCTGGGCTTTCTAAGTATAGGATCATGTCGTCTGAAAATAATGAAAATTTTACTTCTTCTTTTCCAATCTGGATGTCTTTTATATCCTTCTCTTGCCTCAAATCTTCCTGGTATGTGCATCTGATCAAAACAGATGTAAGTCATACATTTCCATTGCAGTTACTGTTTTCTTTTTGTCTGAAAAGAAAGAAATTAACCTTTGCTAATATTTAAAAATTTTATATTAGCACCAACAAAACTGGCAGTACCCTGTCTAATATGATCTCTGAGGTAGGCTGGAAGTGGCTTCCCAAAAGTTATTCATATTCTAATCTGTGGAACCTATGGATGATACTTTATAAGGTCAAATCCTTGTGGATATGATTAAGTGTAGGATACTGAGATGGGGAAATTATCCAGGATTATCTGGAGGATAATATATAACAGGGATGGAGAGTAAGATTTGATCATGCATGGAGGAGAAGGTTATATAAAGAGAGAGCAGCAAGAGACTTTGAAAATGTTGGCCTTGAAGACTGGAGTTAAGACCAGGAATGTTGACAGTCACCAGAAGCTGGAAGTGGCAAGAATAGATTCTTCCTTTGAACCTTTGGAGGAATGATGACCCTGCTGATAGCTTGAAAAGAGCAGTGATACAGATTTTGGATTTCAGGTTTTCAAAATGTGAGAAAATAACTTATCTCACATTTCTCTCACATTTAAACCACCAAGTCTGTGGTAATATGTTACAGGAGCCATAGGAAACCAAAACAAACTTTCATTCAGCCACATCTGTATTTAGTAAAATCTGACAAAGAGTCAACAATTTTTTAAAAATTTCAAGAAGGCTATGAGAAATATGGTTTTATATCCATTGTTATTAATAAGGAACCTGGCTCTAAATTTATATTGTGCATTGAAAATATTAGCTAATATAATAATAGTAAGCAATGACAATCTGCAGAATGATCACATAATAAGCATTCAAAACATGAAGAACATCCTCAATGTTTTTTTGGGGATTTTAAGACTTAGGATACTCAGTCTTGCATATTACAAAATTTCACTATATCCAGTCCTTTCAAGATTTTCAACTCAGATAGCCTCATGAGAGGCATTTGTTCTTTCTGCCAGAGTAAAAAAAAATGGCTGAAGTAACACACACACAAACATATGGAGACAAATGAAACAAATTCTTTTGTTAGCAAATATTTTTGGAATTTTCAAAACATGGTGATATGGATTTGAAGACATATTTATTAGAACAAATTATGCAGAATGGGAAGTTTGGTGTACTGTACAGTTTTCTGCAGGTACAGAAATTGCTATCAAAATTGATTTAAAATTTTAATGGATTTTATATCTATGATGAAATATTGAAAACTTTATAAGAAAGATTGATATTTGAGAAAAGTATATATATATGTGTGTGTCTGTGTATATCAAATATATACATATATATGGAATTAAAACTATAATAGGTTAGACCCAGCTGGAGAGAATTAGCAAACAGAAAATCAACATGAAAAAAATATTCCAAATTCAGCATAGACATAAGGAGATAAATGGATGAAAAGAGATTGTGAGACATAGGATACTGAGTGAGATGGCCTTTCCTACATTTAATAATAAAAGAAATAACTAGTGATAATTGGGTAGGGGAATTTTTTTGAGATAACGGCTTAGAATTTTCTAGAAATGGTGAAAGACAGTTTTGGGATTTAAAAATCAACTACTTCCAATTATGAGTAATAAAAATAAATACTCACTTGCATGAATTATAATTAATTAAATATATTTGAAGGCAAACCAAAATATAATGAAAGCTCCCAGAGAGAAAATAGAAATTATGCAATAAAGAATAATACTTATTATTAAATTAGTATGTATATGAAAAATAAATGTTTTAATAAATAGTGGTAAATTTATGATATTTTCACACAAACACAAATGAAGAATTTAGTATAATTTTGAAGACAACTCTCTTTTTGGGCAGGCTTACAATTCAAATTCAACAAGTAAAATAGAATTAAAATCCTGGACAATAGCATGCGTAGCTGGAGAAGTTTTATCAAGCTTAAAGTATATAAAGTTATTGTTCCATTCAGGAAGAAGATAAAGATATTGATTAATATTTAAGTTTAAAGTAAGTGTGAATATAAAAATGTACATAATAATTATTAATATAGTACATATTTATGAGAAGAAAAATTAAGTGAGAAAAAATAAATGAAAAAAGAAGCAACTTGATTAAATAAAAATGAAGTGAGAAATAAGAAAAAGTAAAAAATAAAAAAAGTATTTTAGAAATAAATGCAATTATAACAGTAATCATAACCTGTATGAATTAAAATAAATATCCAAGCTTGTCGGAATGTATTTGTAAACACATTTAAAACATAAAGATTTTAAAAGGTCAAATTAAGTGGATATGGATAAAAAATGTATAAGGCAAAAATTAATAACAAAGCTGGTGTATTAATATCAGACAAAATAAAATTGAAGGCAAAAATATGGCTAGAAATAAAGGGGCTTGGTTATATATGTATATTTGAGAAGTGATTAAACAGACTGAGAAGATAGATAAGATTTTTAAATGTGTATGACGCCAATGCTAAATCATCAGTAGTTGGTTGTATAAGAAAATAAAAGTGTATGAGAGGGTGGTTCCAGGAAGATGGCATCAAAATATGTAGGCAGGGCTCACTTCTCTTACAAAAACAGTGAATGAAGAGCATAAGTTGCCTGAGCAGCTGCTTTGGGGATCTATAGACTGGGGAAAGGCCATGCATCATCCAATAGGCAGTGGGATAGTAAGAAAAAGAGGTTGAAATGAAAACTGTGAGTTATGCCTGCAGCAGGGAACAGTGCTGAACTGAGCTGAAACTCAATCAAAGCCATGGCTGACTGCCAGTGACAAAGAGGGGAGTGGACATTTTCCTCCCTGGGAAGAGGAAAATGCAGTAAAGAGCAGAGTGTGGTTTCTTATTAGTGAGTTTAAACTATGGAGCCCAGCTTTGAATCTAAGCTCTAACTGGTCCAGAACACCAGCTGGAGGAGGCTGGAAGAGAGACTTCCATGAAAAGGTTCATCAGAGTGCACCATCTACTGGCAAGCCAGGAAATGAAGATTAAAAAAAAAAAGAAGAAGAAGACATTTTGGAGTCTCTCCTGTACTTATTCCCAAGCTCCCTTGTATCTGGATAGTGCCCCATTATATTGGCCCTGTTTTGATCATTCAAACAGGAAAATTTTAAAGATTTCAAATAAGTTGAACCGAAAATCAGGAAAAACCAGGATGCAAAACTACTCATAGGCAAGTGAGAGGAATTTATCAGCAGAATAATCTCACTATAATCAAATGCCTAGACATCAGCAAAAAACTATAAGCCATACTAAGAAACAAGAAGATATGGCCCAGCCAAAGGAACAAATTAAAAATCTTGATGAGATGCAGAATTTAAAACAACTAATCAATGATGTTCCCACAAATCCACAAAATCAATTCAAGAAGTTGAAGAAAAATATGACTAAAGAGATAAGATATTAAAAAGACACTGGCTGAGCGTAAAGAAGAATTTGAAAGCTTGCAATAAAAGTTACAGATCTTTCGGGATTGAAAGTCACAATGGATGATATTAAAAATACAGCAGAGCCATACAACAGCAGATTTGAAATGGCAGATGAAGGGATAAGAGAATTAGAAGACAGAGTATCTGAACTCGAAAATACAGAATAACAGATAGAGAAAAGAATGGGAAAAATTAAACAGGATTTCAGGTAATTGAATGATAGTGCAAAATGCACAAACATACACATTATTGGATCCTGGAAGGAGAAGAGAATGGAAAAGATGAAGAAAGAATATTTGGGGAAATAATGGCTGAAAATTTCTCAATCCTTATGAAAGACATAAATATTGATATCCAAGAAGAACAATATACTCCAAACAGAAGCAATCTGAAAAGCCCTGCTCTGAGACACAAACAATTCAGAATGTCAAATGCCAGAGATAAAGAGTGAATTTTGAAAAGAGCAAGAGAAAATCAATTCATACAAGGGATGCTCAATAATACAAAGTGCCAATCTCCCATCAGAAAATATGGAGGTCATAAGGCAGTAATATAATATATTTAAGATACTGAAAGAAAAACAAAAACTGGCCACCAAGAATTCTTTATCCGGCAAAACTGTCCTTCAAAAATGAGGGTGAGATTAAAGTTTTTACAGATAAACAGAAACTGAGAAAGATTTTCAACGAGAAACTGGCAGGTAATAACTCAGGTAATAACATTGAGTGTTAATGGATTGAACTCTCCAATCAAAAGATACAGACTGGCAGAATGGATAAAAAATATGAGCCATTAATATGCTGTCTACAAGAGACTCACCTTAGACACAATGACACAAGTAGGCTGAAAACAAAAGGTTGGAAAAAGGTATTTCATGCCAGCAGTAACTGAAAAAGAGCAGGGATAGCTACACTAAAATCAGATCAAATAGATTTTAAATGAAAATACTGTTATAAGAGCTAAGGGTATACAGTCTTCTAAAGTGCTTTCTTTATGGTAGACTATATGTTGAGTGACAAAATAGGTCCCAATAAAATGAAAAAGATTGAAATTGTATGAAGCACTTTCTCTGATCATGATGCAATGATGCTGGGAATCAACAGGCAGAGCATGGGAAAATTAAAAAATACATGGAGGCGAAACAGTACATGCTTAAACAAATCAGCATGTCAAAGAAGAGATTGCAAGAGATATGAGTAAATATCTTGAGATAAATGAAAACAAGAACACAATATATCAAAACCTATGGGATGCAGCAAAAGCAGTGCTGAAATGGAAATTTACAGCCCTAAATGCTTACATTTAAAAAAAAAAGAATGAGCTAAAAGCAAAGACCTAACTGAACACTCACAGGAATTAGAAAAAGAACAGCAAAAAAATCCCAAAGTGAGCAAAAGGAAATAAACGAGAAAGATTAGAGCAGAAATAAATGAAATTGAGAACAAAAACTGTAGAGAGAATCAACAAAACCAAAAGTGTTTTCTCAAGAAGATAAAAAAAAAAATCAACACACCCTTAGCTAGAGTGACAAAGAAAGAAAGAAATAAAATCCTAAATGAGAGGGGGGACATTACTCCTGATCCTGATGTAATAAGAGAGATTATAAGAAGATATTATGAACAACTGTATGCCAAAAAATTAGACAAGTTAGATGAAATGAACAACTTTCTAGAATCACAAAATACCCACAATGAAAAAGAAGAAATAGAAGATGTAAACAAACCAATCACATGTAAAGAAGTTGAATCAGTCATCAAAAACCTCCCAACAAAGAAAATATCAGGAACAGATGGTTTCACAGGTGAATTCTACCAATAATTTCAGAAAAACTAATACCAATCCTGCTCAAACTCTTCCAAATAATTGAAGTGGAGAGAACACTATCTAATTGATTTTACGAATCTAAAATCACCCTAATACCAAAGCCAAATAAAGATACCACAAGAAAAGAAAATTACAGACCAAGCTCTCTAATGAAGATAGATGCAAAAATCCTCAACAAAATAGTTACAAATCAAAACCAAAATCATATTAAAAGAATTACACACAACAATCATGTGGGTTTCATCCCAGACATTCAAGGAAAGTTCAACACAAGAAAATCAATTAATATAATACATCACATTAACAAATTGAAGGCGAAAAATCCAAAGATCAGCTCTATTGATGCAAAAAGGCATATGACAAGATCCAGCATCCTTTTTTGATAAAAGGACTTTGAAAGATAGAAATAGAAAGGAACATACTCAAAATGATATAGGGTATATATGAAAAACTCTTAGCCAACATTTTACCCAATGAAAGGCTGAAAGCTTTCCATCTAAGATCAGGAAGAGGACAAGAATGCCCCCTGACACCAGTGTTCTTCAACATTGTTCTAGAACTTCTAGCTAGAGTAATTAGGTAAGAAAAAGAAATAAAAGGCATCCAAATCAGAAAGTAAGAAGTAAAACTTCCACTATTTGCAGATGACATGATTGTATATTTAGAAAACCCTGAAATAACGACAATGAAACCTCTTGAGCTAATAAACAAATTAAGAAAAGTGGCAGGATACAAGATCCACAAGCAAAATGACTACTGTTTCTATACACTAGAATTGAAGAATCTGAGGAGGTAATAAGGAAACAAATTCCATTTACAATAGCAACTAAAGGATCAAATATCTAGGAATAAATCAAACCAGGGATTTAAAAGATCTGTACTCAGAAAACTAGAAAGCATTAATAAATAGAATTAAAGAAGACCTAAATAGAAGGACATTCTGTCTTCTTGGACTGGAAGACTAAATCATTAAGATGTCAATTCTACCCAAATTGATTTACAGATTCAATGAAATCCTAATAAAAATTTCAATAGCCTATTTTGCAGAAATGGAAAAACCAATTATCACATTTATTTGGAAGGAAAAATGTCCTTGAATTGTTAAAACATCCTTAAAAAGAAGAACAACGTCTGTGGACTCACACTTCCTGACTTTAAACCAAAGTATATAGCTACAAAGGTCAAAAAGCATGGTATTGGCATGAAGAGAGACAAATAGATCAATGAAATTGAATTTAGAGTTCAGAGTTAGACCCTCCCCTAATGGTTAATTGTTTTTTGACAAGACTAGGATACCAAGCCCACTCAACTGGAACATAACAGTCTCTTCAACAAATGGTGTTGGGTGAACTGGAGTGAAAGAGGACCCCTATTTCACACCTTATACAAAAATTAACTCAAAATTGATCAAAGAGCTAAAGAAAAAAGCCAGGACCATAAAAGTCCTTGAAAATATAGGAAACAATCTTCAAAATCCTGTAGTAGGAAGGGGTTTCTTAGACCTTATACCTATGATCAGTTCCTATCTCCTACCTAACGTTTTACTTTTGTATGTCTTTATGTTATAGCTCTTCTTTGATTTTTGGTTCAACTTATCCTAGTTCTTTAAAATTGCACATGTTTAACTGATCAAAACAAAGTCAGGGATCTTTTCTGGGATACAGACCAATTTCCAAAGACCTTAAGGAGGGGGACAGTAAATACACCAAAAATCAACTTTTATTTTTTGATGCATACTTTCCTGGACTGTCAGAAGATAGCATTCTTCAACTAACCTTTCTTTCAAAGCCTGGTGGGTAATGTGTTCCCTGGGACCATGACTGTGTGGACAGTGGCAAAGCAATGACCAGGCAGGTGATGGCAAACCAATGTCTGGGAAAGATCCCCTTCTGAGTGGGCTATTTGAGCCAAGCCTCATAGTTCAAACTTGTAGCTCCAAAGCCACTCTCCTCCCTTGGTGCACTCTCCGTTTTCCCTGGGTGGGAAGACATTTCTGTCCTCTCTGTCTCTAGCAGCCACTCCTGGTCAGTAAGGAGGGTGTTGGAGAAGGCAGACTATGCTAAGCTCTCTGCTAGCTCCTGGGTAAAGACAATGGCAGGTACACACCTGACTGAGAAAGATGGAAACTGTGGGACCCAGCAGATGATTTCACGGGCTAAAAGATCGATAAAAAGTGAGCTCTGTCCCTCTACCTACCTTTTCCTGGGGAAGTGGATCCCTGTGGCCCTCTCAGTCCATAGCTGCCCACCAGGGACCAGAGGACCTAAATCTGTCTGCTCGAAGAGTGTGGGTTTGGTGCCAGCAGCAGCAACTGCCTGATCCTCACACACAGTTTCTTTTTCTTCACCACTCTCGTCTGGGTGTTGCCCAGCTCTCCCCTGGCCTCCTGAGCCCTAGAACGATTGTTCCAGACAGTTTCTGCCCATCCTTAAAATATTTCTTTGGGAGAGAAGTGAACCCTGTAACTCTCTAATCCTCCATTTTCCCAGAAGTCCTCCAGTACTTTTTAATAACATCCTTTTATACAATAAAATTGTCAGATTTTTTAATGGGTAAAAATATTCCCTTTTTTTATACTTATTTTCCTAATTGATTTTTTACTGGATTTATGGCCTTTAATTTCTTATGTATATATGTATGGTTGATTTTTAATTAGCAGTTAGTGTAAGCTATTTTCAGTTCTAAATTTATGTGTATTTTTACATGCAGCCTTATTTTTTATATCTTTGAAAATCTGTTGGAAATTTCATAATGACTCACAAATCAATGCTAAATACCTATTCTAACCTTTTTCTCCCCCTATTCAAGGTTTATATCTGAGTTGACTGTAATTAAACTCAGAGTTTTCTTTCAGTCTCTCTCTATAATACAAATCATCATTTGCCATGTTACTTCAAAATGATTTCCATTTCTGCCAGTCTGCCAATATCTTCTTCTCCCTCAGGAGGTAGGATATGCACATCTTCAAAGAACAAACGATAGCTTGAAATATCTCCACAACTGCTATTCAAAATTGCTTGTAATATTTGCAGAATACTAATGTTGACTCAGAAGAATGATGAATAAACACATTTGGACTTGTTTGAAAAATTATCTCACTGTTTTCACATAATTCAAATTTGAGCAACTAATACTATAATGAGCAATTTTCAGTTACCAAATAGACCAAGCAAAATTATTGGATGTTCTGGGATCATATCATTATTTTTAGGCTTCACAAACATTTTAATTTTATCAAGTGATAGCCTTGTACTTTAAATTGTTGCTTGGCAACCTTATGATTAGTCATAGAAATATACATCAAAACAAATTAGTGTCTGTTACAACAAAATTTCTCTGACTTTAATACAATCTCATTTCAAGCTATTAAAATACAACCAAATGTAGTAGGAATTTCTTTGGCATTCAAAAAAAAGGCATTTCAGAAACATTTAGGGTTACTTTTGGGAAGTGAAATAATTCTTAACTTATAATCTAACAATATTTAAAGTTGTGAGACTTGAGTAGAAGCTTATCTTAGTCAGCCAATGACAGTGTGCTGAGATACTATGTCTGTGTGTATTTAAGCTTAAAATTAATATTATGTGCTCCACTAACATCTGGAAAACTGAGAGAGCTTATAATGCCTTAACCACAAGTTCCTTCTCTGCTGTGCTCTTGTGGGCAGATAAGATCCTCTAGCTAAAAAACACTTACTATCACAAACATCTGGTGCAGTTCCTGATGCACATACATGAGTAGTGTACATACTACTCATACTTGGGGTACATACATGAGTAGTGGGCTTCAGTTTTGTGTTAGTCTCCTAGGGTGCTCAAAGCAGATACCATGAAATGGGTTGGCTTTAAACAATGGGAATTTTTTACCTTATGGTGAGAATCTGAGAAAATGTCCAAATCAAGGCATCATCAAGGCAATGCTTTCTTCCTAAAGACTGGCTGCCTTGGCTCCCCTGCCACACGGCAAGGCACATGGCAGTATCTGCTGGTCTCTCCTTTCTCTTCTGGATTTCATGGATTTCAGCTTCTTGCTTCCCTGACTTTCCCTCTCTCTCTCTCTCTCTCTCTCTCTCTCTCTCTCTCTCTGTCCCTCCCTCCCTCTGTATTCATTCCATGTATGAAGGACTCCAGTAACAGATTAAGTCCCATCCTGAATGAGGTAGGTCACAGCTTTACTGAAGTAGATTTGTCAAAGGGTCTTACTAACCATGGTTCCACATACACAGGAATGGCTTTAAGAACATGATTTTTCTGGAGTACATATAATACTGAACCATCACAAGTTCCCTGCCAGAATGGAAAATTATTCAAGTAAAGCCAATCTTATTCCACCTCACACTCATGTCACTACAAAGCTTGCCTCCCACTTGCACTCTTGCCTCCCATTTGCACTCTGTCCTGAGTGCAAGCCCAGTGTAGCCCTGTGTGGAGTACAGTGTCTTCCTCCCCTGGGCTGTGAGTATATGTGATTAATAAACTTCTGTGGATCTCTGCTGTCAACTTGGCCATTCCCATAACCATAAGGCAGGAATTCTCCTTCATGGATGAGGTCATTACAACTCTGTCTGTGGGGGGAGGCACATGTGTTTGGCAGAGAGAAAGGGAGAGAGAAAGAGAATTAGAAGACAGATCATGGGAAGCGGCTGTGGCTCAATCAGTAGGGCTCCCTTTTACCATATGGGAGGCCCCGGGTTCGGTTCCCGGGGCCTCCTGGTGAAGGCAAAGCCCGCCCGCATGGCGTGGTTAGCTGACCCGGCGAGCACAAGCAGCAAGGGGGGGATAAATGAATAAA